>CM026170.1:14635108-15332745 GCA_014825975.1 Bombus haemorrhoidalis
TGTCTTACGGCCAGCTTCGGATATTTTTACGACGTTTTCAGATATCCATTTTTCATTTAGTATCCAGTTGAAGCTACTTGCCACTCGTTACTCAACGATTCCGAGCCGATTAATTCGACTTATATCGACGCTTATGTAATCGAGGCTTTAAAATCGTTATGTGTGCCGAATTTTTTCTACGAGTGCAAATCTAAGGTTATGTAATGAAAGGAGAGCAAAAAGCATAAACAGAGAATTTTGACGTTAACTAATAGGCTACCAATAGCAATTAAAGCAAGTAGCACGGTACTGCGTGTTAAATAACGCTATTTGTGTTCGTACACAAGCAGCGTTCAACAATCAAACACGTAAATTCAATTATTATATGCCGCCACACTTTGTCAAATAGTGCGTCGTAAACTGCATTAAAGCAGAATCGAATAATTTGAAAATATCATCGATACTTGTGCGATCAAAGAACGAGAGAAAGTATCGATTGCAACAAAGCGCTGGTGCTCGCTATTCGATAATTAATACAGCGATCCAGTTACTCGTTTCTGCCTCATATCTTGGTGTTTGAAAGGGAAACAACTGAAAAATAGGTAATATTGAGCCGTCCTGCTTCTATGTACAAACCGTTCCAATGACAAATATCGTATTACATTATCACTCGTTAATAGAATACGGATGTACGGCTGTCTACAAACATTACGAGTTATTAACGATTGCGTAAGTTACTCGGCGGGTCGCATATTAATACTTGCATTTGCATGATCCGCGTTACTCGGTTCGCAGCAAGAAACGGCCAAAGTTCCCGTGAGAACACGTGGACGACAAAAGCCGGCTCAACGATTTTCCAAGCGGCAGCTACGCGTATCGAGAATCGAATCGACGCCGCAGCGTGGTTCGAGTTGGCCGACCTCCGCCGACCTCCATCGCTCGTTCGACAATTTCCGCGCAGCGGCCGACGTGCGCCTCGTGCTTTTCCGGGTCGTCGGCGGAAGCATACGAACATCTACGACGAAAAACCGAGCCGCCAACCCGAAATGGGAAGTGACACCAACATCAGGGACGTACCATCGTCTCTCATCTTCCCTGCGTCCTTTCGTATCCGATTTTTTGAATTACGTGAAATTTCATAAAAGTACTTGCTCATGTCCTTATTTTTTAACAGTGTTTTTTTTTCTATCAGATCCATTCTGTGCTTTGGCGATACGATAGAGTATAAAAATGACAGGAAATTTAGTGTTAACGTTTTATGTTGGCATACTATGAATTTCAGTAACTTTTGCACTGAGACAATCTTTTACCGGATTAGCAACGCTCGTTTTGTAAAGTCACGTTTCCTTTTTATACTTCTCGTTTTATAAATTTTCTTCTGTTCGCCATTGTACTAATTTCTTCTTCTCTCTGCATCTATTTGGATATTACTCGGGTCTAATCAATTAGTATGTAAATGCAACAATAAATACTATGGTGTGGTTTTGCAGCCACCGTGGATAACTATGTTAAGACATTCAATCAGAAATTGACCTACGGAATCACTTTTGTAAAATACTACGTCATAATTGCAGTTGGAGCTTTCGAAATTTATTATATTATAGTTTAACATATTTTCTGTTGAGTTTACTAGTTTCGGTTAATTATGTTTGCGGAATCTACATTTCTTTTTAACACAGCAAAAACGTAGTCAAAGATTTTATTAAAATTTTAATTAGAACGTTTCGTTATTAATTTTTTTAACTAATAATTTTACACGCTTGTTGCAACGATTTTTCTACGAATTTGCAAAACTCGCGCACGGCTACTATAAAAATTACTTTATCCTATGTTTTTTTTGGGGAGATTTTAAGTTTCAAGCAACGTCTTCATACATGTACAACGGAAAATCATAGTGACATAAATAAATCGTTATTTAACGTTAGAAAATAATATTTTGTGTTTATCATTATACAAATTTATATTTTTTCAGGTCATAAAGACGTATCGCGGCAGAGAATAAAGTTATAACTAACTTAATTATAAAAGTAAAACCGCGATACTTTTAAGAGCTGAAATACACGATAAAATTTTCAATGTCTTACATCGTTATAATTTTCAGGCTGCTATATATTGTTCGAATCCACTTATTAGTGATAATAAACACCTTCCAATATATCGATAATGAACAGAAAATTACACGTAAATCGTTGCGGAATAATTTGAAGGAGAGAAGAACCCAACGAAAATTCAGCAAGGACTCTGCAAACGAATTAATACGAATTTCAGTAGTCAAACTTTCGAGTCACAATTCCGCTGTAAATAGTCGATGCTATGATATCTCGCAGCCGCTGCTATAATGGTGTAATAATTCGCTCATAAACTAACACTATCAGCCGTTGCAACTAATATATACCATTTCTTTTCCTCTTTCTTGCTATTAATAACGCCGACATTAAATAGGTTGCAAGCCGATTAATTCGACCCTTATCGAATCATACGCTCGGAAGTGTGCAAATTAATTTTTTCCGCAAGGAGTTGCTCGCCATTTAATCGAACCGTACTTTAAGTGAACTGTTCGATTTGATAATCCATGAAATTATCCTCGTCATTTTCGTTGCAGATTGTCACCTGTATAAACTGTCGAACCGTTCGTTTACACCTCTTTGCTCTTTATCCAACTTAGCTGAAAGCTGACCATCTAATTTTCTAAAAACATTTCTTTACTTTATCATCGCTGGTAGCTTTTTATTAGGATAATTTGAACCAATCAACTTGAGCAAGACGAAATATTAACCTTTGACTTGCGGCTATTATCGCAGATATTAGCTAAATGTTAAACAGCAATTTTTCAAATCAACCTAATCAAACCAATTTTAACTACCAGTTTTCTAACACCACGAGAAACATGGATGTTTCTTAAATTCCTCCAGTCACGTTTGTGCTGAAGATTGTAGATTCGATTCAACGAGCCGGATTGTAATTCTATCTCATAACAAAAATTAATGTGAACTGTAACTTTAGTTGCAATTCTTCGTTAAATTATATAGAACCTTTTGTAACCATGGAATCTGATTGTACCAGCCTCTGATTCCGAGCAACTTGACTGTAAATACAGGTATGTTACATGTGCTTGTTACGTGTATACCGAACTATATCTCAACTTACAATATTTACTTATGTTTGTATTTATTCGTCATTAGGTAAAAGTAAAATATTTATACCGTGTTTCGGATTTATTTTGCCGTGCGAAATTATCTTTCACCTGGTTGTATCATCAACCGAGCTTCTCGGAAGTCAAACCGATCAACTCAACCTTTTATCAGCTTCATAATTATGCTAAATACGTGTACGATTAATGTTCGCCTCTTGAAACAAATTACTCGTTTCCATAAGCTGATTCATTGTAAGAAGATAACGTAAATGATAGTAAAGTCTAAGGCAAGATTTAAAAAAGGTAGTTTAGTAACATCACTTTCTTGGTGTTGATCAATGTCGTTTCTCAACATCTCGGTTACAAGACACTGTGCATGTACAATGGCTACAAAAATTACTGCGCATACTATTGCAAATACTATTCGCATATCGTACCATTTATTAAATATAACATCTACATAAATTTCGTGTTATTCAATGTTATACAAATCTGATATACGTATGGGAAAATGAAACGCATGTAAAATCTGTTTTAAAAAATACTTGATTCAGTATCTTTTGCTATAACATCTCAATAACGTCACCTGACACCGTATTTGGTGAACATTTAACGCTCATCTAAGTAGCTGGTAAGGAAATCGTAAAGCATGGGGTTCAAGCGAAGAAAGATGAAAGAAAAGTAAAGAATAGAAGAATAGGGTCACAGACTGACGCGTAAATTTCTGTTACAAAGAGAAGCTGCTTTGTGGTGTGAACCCTGCGACCTACCATTCACGGTACAACACACAATTCTAAAATGCCACCAAATTAGATGAACCAATTATTGAAACAGATTGAAAATATCCAAAGAATTGAAGCAAGTACATATCCAGTTCAGAACAAAGTGGAGGAAACACGCTGAAATTTATCAGATCAGATTTACCAGACACATGGGATCTAGAAATATAGCAAGCATTTATCGAAAGATCAATTTCTTCGTATGAAAAAATTTGTATAATTGCCTTGAGTGCTTAGTAACGAAGATCTATAATCGATATTTTATAAAAGTTTATTCAGACAGAGTAAAAAATATACGTGTAAAAGGTCACGATGAATTGATTATTACGCGATACATAAATGTTAAAATATTATAGATCTATATTTCATGTATAAATAAGACTATTTTTATATGTTTTACACTGCATTAATTTCGTCACGCGATTATAGTAACGATGGTAATAATACAAAATTTATAATTATTGACATTCGTTCAAATTATATTATATTTCTACTAATCTTGGCGCGCCGGTTATCGGTGACCGTCACGGCGCCACCAACGAGTAGAGCGCCGGTTACCGGTGACTGCCGTGGCACTCGACGTGTTAAAGAATGAAAACCGTTGTAGAGTAAAACTAAAGTGGAAGAAGGAAAGAAAGCCGAAAAACCGAAATCGATCCAGCTGTAAGAGAATTAAACAGTGGAGAGTGGCGCAGAGCGGGGTCACTCGCTCGATTCTAATTGTACCTTTTAGCTGTAGGGCTCTTAGCTGTTCTCCTTGGAAAGAACAATAACACTTGCGCGCCGGTGTACGTCCCTGAATATGGTGGGGCGGTAACAAACACGGAGCACGAAACGGAGCAAAAGGTGGGGTGGCTTAACGGCGTCGACGGCGGCGGCGGCGGCGGCGGCGGCGGCAGCGGCGGCGGCGGCGGCGGTGACGACAAAGGAAGATGTGCAGGTGGTACACACAGAGCACGGCGCCAGCATCGCCCTCGCGAAAATCATGAATGAAAACGGGCGAGCAGCCAGCACTACTGCGTGCTATCATGCAGCCACCGCGTATGGATCTCCTCTCGTCTCTCCCTTTCGAATGCATTGGCCGGCCAACAGCTCTCTCGCGTTCTCTTTAGTCTTTAGCAAGCGTGGCGGTAGCGGCAGCAGTGCCACTGTCTTTTGTCCGCGCCGCGCTGAGAAAAGGCGATCCGCTCTCACCAACACGCCCTTCTTCGTCGTCGCCTAACTGTCGCGCGCAAGCAAGGGCAGCGTCAGTTTGCACAATATCGTGTGAACGACATCCCCCCGTTTTAAGAGGTTTATTTA
Source organism: Bombus haemorrhoidalis (assembly GCA_014825975.1). NCBI lineage: Eukaryota > Metazoa > Arthropoda > Insecta > Hymenoptera > Apidae > Bombus > Bombus haemorrhoidalis. The sequence goes on from CM026170.1 coordinate 14,640,302, forward strand.
GGCACCTGTATCGGTGTCGCATACCCCGGCTAAACTACTCGAATCGTTAGCACGCTTATTAGCGACAACTTCTGGCCTGCCTTGAGATACTCGAGCTACCGTGTTTCTGTACGGGTGTATAGCTATAATTGTAGGAAATAAAAAATAGAGAAAATCGAGGAGATTATATCGAGGTTGTAAGATAAAGACATAAGAAAATGTGGAAAATTTTGTAAATTTGAGAAAGTCGATCTGTGAATGGCTCGTACGGAGAGTTACGTTGTTGTTGATGAAATGTTCTCGACACAGTTACATTCACTTTTCTCATATTAACGCTTTGGCGCATAAATTTATTAGTAAGTTTAATCAGTAGCCGGCGATTCTTCGTAAAAATTTCATGTTCTTGAACCTTATGTAAATGGACGATATGCGCGTGACACAAATACTAACGTTTAGCTTACGAACTTGAGGACACGTTAATACCAATGAAGAGTGTATTAACGAAGATATCTTCAGTTTGGGGAAAATATGAAAGAAAAAAAAGACAGTATCGGTAAGCATGATTCCTCGTTCCAGTTTTGTGTCGAACAAGACATTTGCTTTGTTAGCAAAAATGAGAGCAAGATTGAAGTATGGCAACGTTAAAGTTTCATTGATTTGATTCAGAACAAGTAAAACAATATATTTTATTTATCTTTATAGCTGCTACAGTTACAGATATTAGTGCATTCCTCCTGGTACCATTTTAATTTAAGTTTGGTGCTCGTACAGATCAAAATTATTCGTCAACATCAGGTTGTCCGTTCTTCCAATGCAGCTTCTTCGAAAGCTATATTAATATCACAAGCGATGTGTCCAAGTTTAAACTCACGTAAGAAAATGTTGACCTATGGTTCACTTTAACACACAATTCGCCATTTTATAATAAAATAATGAACACAAAGCACCGATCGGTTATCTTTAGAATTTTATACGTTCAAAACGTTTCCGAAATGGATCATTTCGTATGCAACGATTTAAATTATAAATTCAGCCCATAAGAACAATGGGTTTCTTTAATCCTTTATAACGTCACGTGATTTGAACGTGTACATACCCATAGCCGTATCTTTGATCTGTTAATTTTATTTTACGCTGTTACTACCATTGCATTGCATTGCGATTACGTTAAGCCACTGTATTATTAGCACTAAATATCTTGTTTACGACAATTACCAATTTCTAAATTACAGATCAAACTGCAGATTTAAACAAGAAGTTATCACCAATTGCGAATGTCTTCTTTTGGACAACAGATTAATAGATACATTGCCAGGTGCGCTATGCTTGATACAACAGCTTCAGTTGGTTTAACAGTTTAACATACGATTATCATATATAACGTCTTAAAAAATTCAACGTTATATTCCCCAGCTCCTTTTTATATTATCTATACTATGCCTGGACTAATTATAGGTAATTAAAATGTATGCTATGATATATGTGGTATAAGGTCCATAAGTTATATAACTCGTCGTAAGTTGATTAGTATACATTAAACGCTCGTTCGCCGAGATAAAAAAAAATAGACGTGATAATTCTGTGCCTATCGAATTATCCTCTTTTGCCTGAGTATTTTATTTTTTTATTTTGTGTATATTTTATTTTTCTTCCGTTTAAACAATTCCTGATATCTGCCGCTACGTTTGAGTACGCGTTTTTATTTTTATTTTAACCCGTCGTTGCCCGTTGTTTCGAACGTTCGTTGAAATAATATATTCGAGACAATGTTTCAATATTTATTACGTATTTATTTAGCCTCTCAAAATATGCTACTCAGCGACCTTTTCTTCAGGTTTTATTATGTAGGTGAAAGAGTCTTCGAGATCGTGAAATTTGTTTGGGTAGACTTTTTGACACGTTGTTATGGCACGTGTGTTTCTTTCGTGTATCAACTTACTTCTACGAATAGATCGTTATAATTACGAAGTACGTAGAAATTGTGCGTGGGCTAATATTGCTCAATGGCGTACTATTCTAATGAATAGATCATTAGTCACAGATACGTATAACACGAGACACTAACAATTGTTGTTTGATACAGTCAGTATGACCGAGCTGCAAACTTTTCCTTCTTCTTCCGATTCGTCAAAATTCCACTTGCTTGAATTCATCGATCGAATTTAACTCAAAAGTGATATGAAAACACGGACCTATGTATATGTATATAAATATACGTATACGTAAAACGTAAGTGAGTAAAAAAAAGTTGAGAGAATTAAGTTGAAATTGTAAGAGAGCGAGAAAAAGATGTACATGTCTCTGAAATTGTAAAAACAGTGTGAAACAGCGAGAAGCTAAAAAATGTCCAATTTACAAGTTGTATGCGTATCGATGGATATTAAATAACTTTTGCGATTCTTGAAAGTAAAAATTAGCGTATTAAAGTTACTCTAACGGGTGCGGGAATAATTAACACAACTATGTTCGAACGATTTTATATAAACCACTCTGAGAGAATAAGATTTTGGTTTTCAGCGATAAACAGCTTTTTGATTGAATTGAATTAGTCAGCAATTTACAAAACACGCGCCTGAACAAATACACTTCGTTGCGATCGTTTTGGATTGTAGCACGAAACAGGAAGATAAGATGCATAAAACGCTTGGAAAGCACACGACCTGCGTACAACGCTAGCCATTTTCAACTCTAATTCAAATTCTCTGTAAATGAAAAACGATCGATAAATTTTTCAACTTTCATTCCGCTTGAGAAAATTATCGATTTACCGGTGCACGAGTACAAAACTGGCAACGATATTTTACGAACGAGTCGTTTCATTAACCGGAAACAAGCCCGCTAGCCAAAATGTAGGAAACCACTGGAAAGGAAAATTCTGGCTGATAAAATTTCACGCGATAAAGAATGACGCAATAGGCACGTTAAGTATAGATACATCTGTGTGGTCTAAAAATACCAATTAGCGTTCGATGGAACGTCGAGCGGACGTACGCTCGTGACGAGAGGACAAGGGTGACATGAGAACGCTCCAAGGAAATTCCATTCGAAATTTCCACCGCGCGATCTATGAAATATCCGCGCGGTGGGGATCGAGAGGCAGGCTGAACATTTTCGAAACAATTTTTATCGCGCTCTCTGAAGGCTGAGTGGGAGGAAGAAGAAGCTGATTCCTCGATGTACATATGTGCGTTGACTTTATGGCCGATGAATGTGGAAGAATTGCGATTGGCGAAGCCGACGGCACAGAGTAGCGCGGTAAATTGCTATGAAAGACAGGGCTGCGCGGGCCTCGAGCCTGGTTTAAAAATAAAGGACACATCATGGAAGGACAGGAGGAAGGAAGACAGAGAGAATGCATCGAGTGAGTCACTGCGAGCGAGATATGCGAAAGGAAGTTTGCCCGACCTTCCAGCCTTCTAATAAATGCGAATACCAGATTCTCGAAATATAAATATTTCTTGGGGGAACCCGTACGAGAGATCGACTATCAAACTCGGTCGAATGCCGCCTTCTTTTTTACGAAAAGTCACATCGACTCTTTCCTCGCCAATTATTAAGAGCGATAAAGGACATTGAAATAAATTGCGATAAACCTGCTCGAGGTGTAAGAAAACGATCTTTGATAGAAATTTAGAAGAAACGATCAGGCGGATGATTGTCTTCTCAGCGTCGAGATTTCCTGCGTCTAAGGCATCGGATGTACATTTTTCTGTGGCTCGGTGCGAGAATCGACAACGTCGTATTTTTAAATGGATTAAACCCGGTATCGAGTTTGTAAACAATCGTGTATTCCATGTAAAGATACGATAATGTCAAGTTCTATATAGAAATAACCATAATGGCATTCGTATAGAAATACCAAAGTCAACATGGAAAATAATAAGCAACGTAAGCTTTCATTCTCTTGCTTTGTATTAGTGAAAGAGATTTGAAGTTACAAAATCTCTTGTGTCGGAACTTTTTTGAGCATGGATTCTTGAACATATCTCTAAGTGCTAATATTTGCAAATATGCAAATTTTTAAATAACGAAATTTGTACTTCTTGCATTGAACAACATTATCGCAGATATATATGCTTGGACTTTCTATGGGAAACGAATATTAATAACGTAAAGTAAAATTAATTTAATCACTGTACGTTTATTTTTATTATTAGATTTTTAGATATTAATTGTATTTAGAGATTAATTATGATTCCAAAATTCATTCACGTTCGAGATTTCGACAAATCTTATGTTGTTGTTGTAAAATTCAATTACGTAATTGACAACAGAATTAAAAGAAGTTTGTTTAAACTTAATAGCTTAAAGATTTTTCTTATACTGACAGTGATACGATAAACTTAGATTTCAAATGAGTCAACATAATGCATTCATTTTGTAACGCGACCAGATGCATATCGATGGCAATATCTATATCTATTAATTAAACAGCGGAATTTAATGCTAATATTACTTCAGAAAAACAAGACTTCGTTCACTTTTAATCAATAAAAGAGTCATAATAGAATTTGAACGCTATTAACAACAACATTATTTATAGAGACATAACTGACAAATTTATAGAAAAATTGTATTTCTATTCAGTGAGTATTTATTTATAACGTTCTGAAAATAATACCGCGCGTTCGTATATATTTGAGATAATTTTTAATGAATGACAAAAGTAAATTTTTATCGATTAATATAATGTACGAGTAAATGCATTTTTTATTTGCACATTTTATAAATCTCTGGAGTATTATTAGACCTATATTATGCGCTGTATCCTATATACAGTACGTATTACATTACATGTATTATATGAAAATATCGAAATGTACGAATGGTGCGATAAGTTATTGCCACGATGTAATACCACGTCTTTCAATTTTATAAAATAATCCGATAATCATATTAAAAATATTTAATCGCACGTAGATATGATTAGTAACGTAAAGAAATATCATAGATACGAATGATCGTTCTACAGTTCGAATATATTGAAATCTTCAAACGATCGTCTCTTTAAAATTCAAACAGAACTTTTCCAGCTGAAATAAGAATAAAAATAAAATTGCCTGTACATCATATTAGAAAAGTGCGTTCGTCGTTAGTTTTATACAAAAATATTTATACTCGCCAGCTATATTTAAACACCGCTGCCTAACTTATACGACGATCTCGTCCGCACTCTACGTTCCATATAATCCAAGCAACAATTCTCCACCCTCCGTTGGAACTTCACTTAACACCTTGCCCGTAGGAATTTCCATAGCTAAAAAAGAGCGATATATCCACGGGTTACATCCTATCGTTTGCTCGCGCTGTTCCAGGCAGCGGGCGAAATAATCAGCGCGAGATCTCGAACAAACACCTATGTGTGAAAGGGTCCCTCTCTTTCTTTTTTTTATTTTACTTATTTCCTTTCGCGGTTTCTGCCGTCGCGCGATTTCTTTCCCATACTATAACTATAAATTAGACGCGTAATTTAAACACGTGGACGACTATCCTGGACGCGACGTCGTCTTACAGTGTCCCTTGAGAGTTCCACAGCAGGTCAGCTGCACGTTTCCTTTTTAGCCTTCGTTTAATCCGGGCCTTTGTAGGTCTGCAGGTCTGTTTAATTAGAACGTTGTGCAACTCTTTTCTCACATATTCGCATCGATTTCTCTTAATTCTGCCTCGAATAACTCGTACCCCCATAACTTTCCGTGGAACGATGTTCGTTCCCAATGTATCACCGATGTCACTCACAACTGTCCTCAACGTTATCGATCGCAGTGATCCAAGTTTAGCGACGTTCTGCCGCTGTTCCCCGCGCTATTCCACCAGTCTGTGCGGCTTTCATACTTGTTTTCTACATTTCTAGGTGCACGAAAGGAGACGACACGGAAACGGGCAGACGTGGAAAGGCTGACGGTTGAATGAACAAGGGGCAGGGAGGGGAGCAGAGGGAGCAGCAAGGAGAGACGATGCTAAGGAAGAAACAGGAAGCCGAGCAGGAGAATGGCGGACAGGCGAAGGAAGAGCGGTGCAAGAGTGGTGCGAAGCGTAGTACGATAACCGTATATATACGACGCTCTGCCAGTCTCATCGACCTAAAACCGAGGCGAACTCGGCGAGAGTGGCGGCGAGGCCGCGATGGAGACGCCGGTAGTGGTGTAACTCGCTGTGCAATCGAGGCTGCGAACGATATCGAATGAGCGAGCGAGACATCGGCCGAGATACGTGTGCGAAAAAGAAGAAAAGAAGAAGAGGGAGAAAAAGGAAGAGAGCGAGCAGCCAGCCGAGCAAACAAGTTAATGAATGAACGAACGAACGAACGAACGGAATGGTGGGCGGGGCACGGCCACGTTCTTCCGTTGTACTTTCCGCGCCGCCGTCATCCAACACTCGCCTCGTTCTCATCGAGTCTACGAAGAGACGATTCTGCGGGAAAACCGAGGAAAACCGGTGTACGGCCGCTTCAGGAACCCGTCGACCACGCGTGTGCGTGCACGTTCGCACCTAACCCCCGGATCAACGTGTGTGCTACATCGCTGCTATTGATTTTGTTCGGATACCCGCGTACCCGCGTACCCCTGCTGCAACTCCGCCACGGAACCGACCAATGATACCTTAATAATTAACCGATTATGCAATCTCGGCTTTGGAATATCGCAGCAAATTGCTTCGTTGATGTCTTTTTGGGCGAGACGAAGCGGTCATGTGGTCGTCCGAACTAGCTGCTTCTGCTTTCGTGTCTCTAAAACGGTTTAATTTTTACAAGATGGCTCGACCTTTGATTCTCAACGACTGGCTCGTCGAGAGAAAATTTTGAAAGGTATCTTGGATTGGAAATACGCCGTCGTTGCGTTGTATCGTTACGAGCGATACGTTTGATAGAAAATGGAAGGTTCATGTTTGGATAATTAGCTTCCCCACCCTTAGATTGGTACGGAAGGTGGTATTGGTCTCGCTCCACTTTTATTAATGGCTGTATTAATGGTCGTTTGCTATGTATATTCTGGTGTTATGATTACTGCGCGTTTGAAAAGGCGAGTAATATGTTGTAAAAAAACGAATATACAAGGATTTTATTGCTTTCCTCGCCAAGTATTTTGGGACATACTGTGCTGTATTCTGTATTTTATACACGCGAAGAAGTATTATTTGCGCTGCCAAGAGCCACGTCGTCGATCAAGTGCACAGTTTGTAAAAATTGAAAGCGTAGACGATATAAGGAATGTAGAAGAAGTTAACGACTACGGATATTACTTTAGAAAATTCCCCTTGAAATTTGTAATCATTTGCGCTATCTGTTTGTAACGAGGAGGATAGAAATAAGTCGTTTGTGTTTCGAGACGCTGGATAGCAATTACGTACTCAAGCAATGAAATTGAAAAATCCACAAAGAGCGGAGGCTGATCGGTTCGATCTCTGAGAGAATCGCCCATCTGTCGTATTGGCAAGTTAATATTTAGAGATATATATATATATTATTGTATATATAGTATTGGTAATATTTAGATATAAAAATAACCAATTAGAAAATATATTTTAAATAGAAACGTGTTTGGTAAATTGGAAATTAGGTCCCAATTGAGATATCCAATTTCCTCGACAAATACAAACGTATATTTGTTTCGTATTTTCATGGAAAATAAAATTCCGCGAAAGTCGGCGAGAATTTTACGTACGCGCTCGAGCAGAAACATATTAAATACAATACACCTGCATGAACACGATCAGGATTTTAATTAGGTGAACAATTCACCCGTATCGTAGAAACGTATCCTGCTTGCCGAATTTCTACGGTCGTAACCTCCACCGATTAGAACACACTGCACCCGCGAGACCAATAACATTCAGTTTAGTAATTCATGCCTACACAAATACTTCGATTTTAGCAACCGGTGATTCGTTTCAGCTGCCGCACGCTAAATCAATCCTTCGTGCTTCATTATACACCTTGAAATTATAACATAGAACGCCGATACCACCAGCGATTACGTGTCGCAGTTCGATTTAAAAAGATAATTTAAATCTAAAAAGATAGGAGAACTCGCTCGAAAAATAAGGCATACGGAGAACTGTTTCAAAACTCGCGCCACGGCGTGTGGTACGCTGGCAGATCTGCGTGGTCGGCAGCGCCAGGTACAAATTTTTTCTAAAAATAACAAACAGCGTCCATTTGTCCACGTTCGTCCAACCAAAATTTTCGTCTGTCCAACCTTCGACAAAAAGTTATCGGTGAAATTCGATATGGGAACCGATCGCGATCCACGGTTACCGATATTCTCGTGGCTCGTTCGAGTAATCGGAGACTTCTTGCAGATAACACTGTCGGTGCAAAACATCGAGTCTCGCAGGAGCGAAAGAAGGCTCCTACGACCTAAAACTATTCTGGAAATTTCATTTGTTTCGATCGTTATAAGATGTTAAGCTTAAAAAGATGCAAACGCGACAGAAAGTTTTCTCCTTTTGCCACTGACATGGTGGAGAATCGAATGTAACGTTCATTTAAATTTGCAAGCGCCGTCATTTGTCTCTAGATAACTTGCATAAAAACAAAGAATATTTTTCTTCAACATGTTCTTTTTATTTTTCTTACAAAAGTATATTATACGATGCTAGCAGTAAAAATTGTCATAAATAAAATCGATGATACTTAGCATCCACCTGCTCGAGCATTTTTTATCGTTTAACTTACATTATTTTACACAGAGGATGTTGCGACGTTGCACCTACCTTTTAACGCTATTGGTAATTATTTACAAATGAAAATTGCTGTTAAATTCTACGCTACGATATTGCCATTGTAGGACGATAAAAAGAAAGAAACCAACATTTTTGTTCATTTCTGCACTTACAGTGTCGTCTAAAAGAAATCTTCAATTATTCGCATAAGCGCGATTGAACCACAAATATACAGAGGTCAGATGCATCGCCTATTGATCTTTAGTTATACGTAGATGTTGGAGTACTCGGCTAGCCGGGTATCAGCAGCTGTAACTCACGGTTGTGCCGTGCGGAAGGTTTCCAGGGCGGTGGAAGCTCCATCGTCGCCGCCACCACCGCCATCGCCATCGCCACCGCCACCGCCACCGCCATCGCCAGCACCAGGGGTGGGTCGATAGATGCCGACGTGGAAAGCAGGAGCGCTTTAGCCGTCCCAGCCGCAGCACCACCGCCCCGATATATTTACGCGCTACCCTTCTCTCTCTCTCTCTCTCTCTCTCTCTCTCTCTCTCTCTTGCTCTTCCTTTCTCGCATATTTTCTCCAACTACGCCGTTTTCGTGCTATCATTCTGCCGTTGCAAGTCGTTTCTTTCGTCTTGCCCTGGCGTATCAATTTGCCCAGAGTGTTTTATTTGAAAAATTCTCCGCTTTCCTTCGGTCATCCGGCGAAGTTGAGCTGCGTGGCGAAAGCGTCGGCGTGTTGGTGGCGAAGACAGTGAAACTCCGTTTCGCCGAGAAAACGAGCTTCGATCTGCTGCGAAACGGATGGCGACTGATGCAATATTTGCCAATTTTCGAGACAACCGCGCGAAAGTGCAGGCGAAGTTGATAGATAGAGAAAAGCGGAGATCTTGCCCGGAAGAAATGTGCCTACTCACGTTAGAAGGGTGCACGATCGATGTTCATGCTATTAGACGTTGTAGCGGAGAGGAAATATTGCTGCGATAAGTGGAGCAGCGAGATAAATCTACGTTAAAGGCTAAACGTTGTTTAGTCTGATGTATATATCTCTTAACAAATATTTGGCCGATAATCGACCAGCTTTGTCTTTTCCTGGCAAAATGGAAAAATGCTGTGACGCTTTTAATTTCGGTTCGATGATATAAATATTCGTCGTGCCGATCCTCGTTAATGTAACTGTCGTATAATGATAAAACAGAGAACTATATTTGATCGAATCACGAAGTTGTAGAAACTTGATAAAGACTGTGCTCGTAGAACGGTTGAATTTTCATCGGACCGTAAGTTAGGCTATACGTGCACCACTTTTCGTGATACCGATTTCATTGCGAGTCTAGTTTCTAACTATTAGATTTAGATCGTATCGTTTCCTAAAAAATCTTACAGAGATCAGCTTCGTCACGGATTTGCCTATTATATCGCAATTATTCTTCGTCCGAATTAGAAAATACTCGATTTTCTATTTTCCGAACGAAAAGATCGAATCGTTAAAGAAAGCAACTCGTGCAGCTTTTACGTAAATTTTGTTAAACGAGACGAACGAAGTGGCACGCAAGTAACGTTATTTCTGTCGCAGCCTGAAAAGTGTCATCGTTAACGGACAATGGTATGCTATTTCGTTACTGCTAAATATAATTCCGATGCATTCGTAATACGGTAAATCGACGTAATTGATAGAGTACGGTAATTACGGAGAAGGAAAAACGAATAAATCTCGTATGAGGATTTTCATTTGAATATCGATAAACGCAAGTCGATCGTGAAAAATGAACAGACATCACGGAATACTCGACGAGATAACGATAATTTTCGATCGCAAGCGCACGTGTCGCTCACTACCATTGAACGCGACATTAATTATTACGCTGAAATTTAATTAAACAGTCGCAAATTAGAATACCACGATGACGCTTGTCATCGTACTATCGTGTTAACGTACAATTACAGAAAACTGTGTTTCGTTGGAGAGCGGGCAAGAAAGATTCGTAAAACGGCAGATATTTCCAATTTCGACACAATAATAGTCGGCCGAAAGAATTATTACGCCCAATGACTAATTCGCTATCGGATGACCCAATTGTGTACAACGGCTTACAATCACGCTGCGTCAGTATTTACAACACCTGTACAAAGTATCATCGAGATCGTTTCAGCTGTTTCGGAATAATCGCGACCGAGCGCCGACGAATACGCCGGATGGAATATTCGTCTCTTTCGATTATCTTCTTTTCTTCGTCTTTCTTTTCAACCAAACAAATTCATCGTGAAAATTTCACGCAGATCTCTGTCGTCGATATCATCGACGCGTTTCTTACGGGACACGTAAGCGTCTCTCTCGTACACCGCGTAATTGCCAAATATCTGCAGGCTTCTCGTTAAGCGTACGTTAAAAAAGCAGCAGCAAAAACAATAGCAATTATCTGGCAAGAAGAACAAACGAAAGACTCGCGCGACCCGAAACCAAAGACAACTGAGCAAATTAACGCGCGATATTGCCGGTTATAAATTTCAGTTTTCAGCTTGTAATCTCGACGAACGTGACAATCGTGCTGACTGATTCTTGAAACCAGCGACCTTTAAATAATTAGTCGTCCGCTTCCACGATTCTACGAATGGAACTGGTGCTAAATTTCGAATAAATTGCTCGTAACGAAAAAAAAAAAAGAATATATACTTGTGCGCTTCTATACGCTAGACATATTTGTTTCTTCTCAAAGGCTAATTACAAAGTGCCTCCACTTTTATTGTTTTTTATCGTGGACGTGTAAGGCGATCAATTGGATTATTCACGGAAAAACCGTGCTATAAAAATGTTAGTTTCCAAGGCTAAATTAATTGTTCCACTAGTTCGATTAAGGCTCGATGAACAACCAAATCGCTCGGGCGAATTATCCTTCAATTATTCTAATTAATGTAATTCTCCAGCAATGTCTTTTTCTCTCTCTATCTGTCGGTATATTTGACACATATACCGCGTGTTTTTTTTTTTCTTTTTTAATTCGTAAATCGCAAGAACTTCGCGACAATATTAAGATATAATATTACGCAATTTACTGCCATACTATCTGCAGTTCACAGTTATCTCGCTCTCGTCAGGTTTACATTCGACAATATTGTTCTTTCATTAGCAACGATGTTAAACGCCTGACAATAAATAGAACGTTTTGAAGAAGAAATATTAGCTTTGGTAACTAACTTTGACAAATTAATGCTCTATCCGCACAATGTTGCTTACCGTGGTCGTCGTGAAAATATAGCCGCGCCTCGACAAACGCAAGGAAAACGACCGGATCGTCGGCCAGATTTCCCAGTGTTAACCGAATTAAGGGACGATACGTTTATACTAACTGGCGGTGCAATTTCTAAATTTAAGATCGGACACGTTACGAATGAAAATCAATACTAAACGTGTATTTTATAACAGCGCCAGATGTCATTCCGATGTTTCGCGTTTCCAGCTCGAAGGACGTGGTTACGATAATCGAAAATATTCCGGCAGTCGTAATAACGCGATGATTCCGGTTAAGCCTCACGCACGAGCAGCTGCCTCTTCGTACTTTTTATCAAACCAACAATTTGTCAAATCAAATTCACACAAACGTTCATATAGAAGCAACTAACGTAAGATCGTGTTGGCGATATTTTTTTAAAAATCGAAACGCATAAACTTCCAGCAACTAGCAAATGATGCAGCAGTGATTCGTCGATCCTACGCTACGATATTTCAGTTCTTATAGCTCTGATAGTTCAACAAAAAATGTAGAATTATGTATATTAGAAGATATAATAAACAGATAGTAGAAGACATTTTTCATCCATTTTCATCAATCATTGATCACTGGCGTAAGAAAAGGTTTCAAAAGTATCGTTTCTTCGTAAACAACAAATAGGAGTCGTGCTGTATTTTTTAAATATATCGATACGATACAATTTTTCTACAGCTTATATGTACGTACAAATTTGAATAATATGTTTCCATTAGAGCCTCGATGATCAGGTATTCGGAAATGTTTTTATAACGACAGAACCAGCGCCGATAAATCTGAATCTTTTCACAGCAACGTAGCAAACTGAAGAGAAAAGATGGAATAATTTCGACGTCACGAAAATGCACCAAGTCCTTCGTTTAAAACATCCATACAGGCGGATTTGTAAAATAGTAAACTTCCAAAGTACTTACTTTGCCGGATAGGATGTATACAGCGACGTAATAATATCGCATCATTGAAAGCGAAGTGAAGCCAGCTTTCTTTTTCGAGCAAACGAAACGAAAATCTTGTTCTTAAGTAAATGATACGACTAACAGGTAAATGAAAAGCGTGTTCCCTTGAACGGAGCTCGGAATTTGTATTCCGTTTTGAAGGGATTCGTCTCGACGTATAAATCACATCGATAAGATCACATGTGACGCAATATACTCACACACAAGCATTAAAGAAAAAGGAGTGCGTAAATACGAACGCGAAGAAGAACATTGAACGAACGACGAGATGCATCTGAAAATCTGCCGCTTGGTTTTGTAAAGTGACTTACGGTGTAACATCGATACTTTTAGCTTAACGTGACTTTGGATAAATCGTTATTTCTGGCGTCGCAATATTTACTCAGTATTTTGCGTAACATGTTTCATTTTGAAACGTCGTAAAAGGTAATTTGGAAGCAAATAAAAGATTTAACGAATTCCGTCATAGATAGCGATGTGTGAAAGTATAACACTGATGCGTAATACATGATGCATAAATAGATAAAAAGTATTTGTCTCGCTATAAAATTGCGTTTTATTACAGCGATCAAGTATCCGGTTGAAAAAACCTCTCACTCTTATCATCAGCAGTTTTACGAATGCTCCGATAAATCGCAGCCTCGAGAAGCTAAAAGAGGAAAGAAAATTCTGTAAGTTGTTTCCAACAAACGCGACAAATCCACGTCCTTTATCGCAAAATTTTCGCCGGTATTGTCAAAATCCAAGGGACAGAGAATCTACGTAAGTCTAAAAATTACGATAATTTGGATGGGAACGCGCATATCTCGATAGAGAGATATGCGTAATTTTGTGTGCTACGCTAGATTAGCCGCGTAGTAGTGACACACAGATACGAGTATGAGTACGTTGGAGTACGTGCGTCTCGTAAAACGGAAGAATGCAACTGTTCCATTGGTTGTGTGATAAAGAAGATGGTGAGACAAAGAGAGTGCTGAGGCGCGTGCAAATATGTATCGACGAATATCTTGTAAATCACACATTAAATAAATCTGAAACTAGTTTGATATCAATTCTAAGTGTAATCTAAGTGCTCCTATACATTTATTTCGGCGATTACAAAATTAACACTCCCAATTCGGACAACAAATCAACTGATAAAGAGATCGGAACGTTGACAAGTAACGTTAATTACAATATTCCATTGTACATATGCAATATTCATATTTCAAGTTGCTGTTGCTACAAAAAAAAAAGTTTGAAACCTAACTGCGAACGATGGATATAAAAAAAAGCACATTATTATTAAAAATATATCAGCCGACGAGATCGCGCGGTTTCTTGCGCTTGTTTGTTGGCTGCCGATGTTTACGCAAATTCCAATTTCCGCTGAACGCAACGAATGAAATGGAACTTGAAAATATCCTAACGGATACTGTATATTTCTATGTTTCGTGTATTTCTGTATATTTTTATACGTCGTTTTACTTTTGTAGCTTCGAATCTCGCAAAAATCCAGACGAATATCTAGTCACGAACGCAGAAATTTATCGCGTGGTCTCCACGCACCGACAACTTCTCAATTCCGCATTTCCGAAACTCGACGCTTTTTGCCATAAACCAATATGCCAGCCAATTGTGCGGTTGCACATTATCGTGCGAGGAAATTCCGTCGAAAGCATTTGCCATAGAATGGAAAAGTCGATGGTCTATTGGAGCAAGATCCAACGAATAGAAAGGATGCTGAGGAATCTTCTATCCAACATCTTCAATGACCACTTGCTGCCTTGCGGTATAAGATGCAACGCTATCGCGACGAAAGACTAGCCGATAGACATGCTGCCGAATCAGACGTTTTTCACCGATTGCTGCATCCAGACCGTACGATTCTCCAGTCAGCGTGCCATTTCTGTTTAATAATTCATAACGAAGAATCCGCTCGATACGCCAGCAAACAGCATAACAAAGCTTTTCTAGCTTTTTCGCGCGATATACTGTCTGCTCATCGTTGTTTGCTCATCCTCGCATCCGCTTTACGTTCACACGAACACATCAATCATTTTTCATCACCTGCGATGATTAGGCTAAAGATAGTCGACGATATTAATATGCAAGACGGTGTGGAGCTGGCGAGGAGACGTTATGGTTCGCTGATTTTTATTCCGCCGACCCGAGCTATAGGATACACACGAGCCAAATTGTTACACCTGTCTCGTCGCAATTAAGACGATTAGCCACAATCTTTCACGAGCATCCGTTTCTTTTTTTCTTCTTCGAGTAATTTGCGACGTTTGGCTGCGTGCTTTCAGAAACGAAAGTCCCGAGTAACTATAACGGGGATTATAGTTTATCATTTAGGACAAACTTGTCCTTCTGAAAAATATCTTGGTTATTTTAGCGGCGACGTAACGCTTACCACACGCAATGTAAACATTTTAGGCAACTTCAACAGGTTTACAACCGGGATTCAACTGGGAATAACACGTGTCGAAGATATTTGCTTTTATCCACTCGAGCTCCCATCGTGTTACAATCGAACGTTTCACGATTTTTACAGCGAGTTAAAGTCGTCGTACGAGTTTCCATAGAATTTATATTTATCCCGTCAAAATTTTAATAACTCTGTCCCATATGAAAATACGTAACAACAGAGTTAACTGGAATTTCTCGAATTTCGCTTTTAAATATAAACTGCAATTTTAATTAAAATTACAGTTTTAATCCGCCGTTAAAAATACAATTTTTCAAGCAAGCTATGTTTCCCACGTTAGAAGAATTTTCTACGGCCGAACGAAAAATTAGGCGGTGATTTTAACACAAAGAAAATAAAGAAAGCGTTGCTTGCGAAATGAAATTTAGCGCACGCTTATTGGCTAATCTGATATAAATGGCAATTGCAACAAAATATATCTAGCTAGCTTGAATAAAACGATAATAATAGGGATAGCGCTGAAGAAAATAAAATCCGATTGCTTTTCGTTCATTATTTTTAACCGTAGACTTGCAGCGACCTTCGACTTTTTGCCAACGGTCCATAAACGAACTTTTATAAAAATTCTTTCTTACGCGATCGAACGTTTAATAACGTTATCGCGGTGATTCGAACGCGCCTGAATCACAGTATATACAGAGCATTTGGTTTACTGCTGATTATCGGTTTTAATGGTAAATAATGAGCGGAGCGAATCAGTCAAGATATCTCGTACGATCTCGTAACCTATGGATCGTCGTTCCTTTAAACGAAGTTAAACGGTCACGCCGGCGAGTCGTTGTCAATTAAATGTCATATTACAACATCAATGCAGCCGGACACAATGCCATTAACGACCGACTGACCTCACGCGATTTACAATTAACTAATATCGCGCTGGATCACTCCGATTAACAGAGTGAATTTTTCTTTATCGGTTGGCCTGGCCTTTCCAACCCAACGATGTGTTTCTATTCTTTTCTTTTTTCTTCCACGAAGAAACGAAAAGAAGAAAAGCAGAAGTGAACGCAGAATGCAATTTCTGGCATAGAAATACAGCGATAGAGTTTCATTCAATTTTGTTTAAATTTCTACGAATAATTTTGTTTGCAAATTATTTCTAGAAATTTTCTATCTGATATTTTCGTCTCTGGTAAGAAACCGAAAGAACGATTCTCTTCTATTCGTATAATATTCCCAGTAACTTTTATTTATTAAAATAAAATAGTTTTAAAAGAGATGGTTATCGTACTCTTCGTTTTCGACTGCTTCCGCATGCTTCTCTATTTTATAAATTATTTTAACAATCGAATTTCTTCGGTTTAAAAATATACAATAGTCAAATGGAAGTTAGATTTACGTTAACAAAGAAAAGTATGACAATTAAATTAGAGCTTAAGCAGGTACATTTTTCCAGATAATTCGACCAAACCTTTGAACGATAGAAAGAGCGCTCCTCTTGTGTCGTCGTGCATGTGCTTGGAAGTCGATTTAAATATCGTGGAAATGTGCCTTTCCAACACTTGTGTAAAGCAAAACGGTAGACTTTAATTCATAAAGAAGTCGTAAAGCGTAAAAATTATTTTTAGCTAGACAGATATGTTGGATACACGCATTGCTCGGGGCCAAATTAAATGGACATCGATTAAAAGTAAGTAACAATATTATCGGCGGGATATAAAGAGTAATTACAAACTATTTCAGTTTGTAAAAAAACACTTTTCCAGATAACATTAACACGAATACGTTGGAAAGCAACGATAAAATGTTGTAACCTGTTTTGAAAAGCGTACAAATCGTACGATGCTAATAAATGGAACTGGCATTGCTTTGCTAGAATATTTTATACATTTTTCATTGTCAATTAGAAAACACAAACATATTTTTCTAATACGAACATTTTTCTAATCCACAACAAATTGAAGCTTTGTGAAAACTTGCAAAATTTGAATATTTTTGTTCCGGGGTCCAAAAGCATCTGTCCTTAATAAATTGATGAATAAAGCTTTTGTAGTGTAGTAGGAGTATTATACTACTACAAAATGAATTGGATTTTATTTCGAGGAGATTGGACTTGGGCGGAGAACTAGTCGTTAAATTATAAAACTGATACATTAAAAAATGATGAATTGAAAATGATAAGAAAGTGGAAATTATAACAAATTAATAAATTAAATTTCAGACTAGAGTTTGTTGTGTTATACTGTTAGAAGATGAATCAGCTTTTATTTCGGATCTTATTGGGAAAAAATTCTATTTGGAAGGAAAATCAGGGAAACTACACAAAATTAATAAATCAAATTTCATTGGTTTGCTGTATTATATTATTACAAGAAGAATCCTCTCGTATTTCAGATTTCATTTCAAAAAAATTCCACCTGAAAAGAAAACTATCTATTAAATTACAGAAACTAACAAAGATTAATGAACGAAATTTCAATAGTTTGGAGTATTACATTATTATATAAGAAGAATCTTCTTGTATTTCACATTTTATCTCAAAGATATTCAATTTGAACGAGAAACTAATCTTCAAATTGGGAAAAATAAGAAAAAGATAAGCAAACTAGATTCTACTATTTTATTCGAATTATTCCATCTATTATATTATTACAAGAAGAATTTNGCTGGTATTTCAGATTTTATTTCAAAGAGATTCCACCTGAAAAAAAGACTATTAAATTACAGAAACTAACAAAGATTAACGAACGAAATTTCAATAGTTTGGAGTATTACATTATTATATAAGAAGAATCTTCTTGTATTTCACATTTTATCTCAAAGATATTCAGTTTGAACGAGAAACTAATCTTCAAATTGAGAAAAATAAGAAAAAGATAAGCAAACTAGATTCTACTATTTTATTCGAATTATTCCATCTATTATATTATTACAAGAAGAATTTGCTGGTATTTCAGATGTTGTTTCGAAGAAACTCGATCCGAACTGAAAACTAGCCGTTAAATTGAAGTTAGTGCGTTCCCTACAGTCAACATTAATAGAATGTTTAAACAACGTTAGATAAAAGTCCATTCATGAACAACAGTCGTGTCCAGTGTGGAGGAAAAAGAAATGTAGAAAAGTAGGATGCGGTCATCACCGAACAAATTTCTAGTTCGACACGTTTCCGGTGCCCCCGTTGCCGTAGCAGCTACACAGCCGTGCTAAAATTAATTTCGTCGAAAGAAGAAAAAGATTAAGATGGACGAAAGAAGAAGTAGAAGAATTCGCGGCCGATCGGCAAACCTTACGTATTCGAAAATAGCGCGATGCCTTACACCCGTACGCTAAATCTTTTCCTCTCTTTTATTAACTTATTTATTTACCATTTATTTTCTCTGCAATTACCATCGGTGAGTGTGATCGCCATTTCTTTTTCTTTCTCTCTTCTTCCTTTTCCACTTAATAAACAAAATAAACGGAATTTTTATTCCCTTGATAATTTACACGACATGATCGCGTACTGAGAGTTTTTCGTGTTTCCAAAACACTCGAGGACGGATTTAACCCTCTGCAACCATAATACGCTAGTAAAACTTGTATTCTTTTTTAAGTGATGATTCGATGTTCTGGAAATGCGCAGACAAACGGGAGCAAATAGTAAAAGCGAAATTGTATAAAAGAGCAGCGGACGCGAATACAAATTAGCGTGTTTCAATGGGAGAAAATTTCGCACGCAAAAAGAAAAAGAAAAAAAGAAGAAGCAAACCGAAAGGAACATAACTTTTTCGCATTAACATTCTTTTTCCATTCCTACGTTCCAACATCCAACAGGCTCTACATTCTAGTAGACCTTCAACTCGTCCTACTAATACTCGTGTCTAGCTTTCCGCTATTTAAGTAATTTTATGACCTCGTGCAATTTTTTCATACCTCAAACTTTACATGATAAAGTACTTGAAAGTTACATTTGCCAGAATCGCGGATAAAACAGATTTACATCTCGAGATGGTATTTTCCCGAGATATCATTGCACGGAATATTTATTTATAAATATATTTCGTACGAGTAGTTCCAAGCGTTTAGGATAAGGTTAATAATTAATAAAAATTGATTAAAAAAAATAATTCAATAATCACAAATAAGCGGTTAACATACGGTTTATAACATACGTGGACGTTTTAATCGCATCACAGATGAATAGTCTGAGCTAGAAATTCCATTGGAATTTGATCTTGGATTAGAAAAGCTGGAAATTAACAAAGCTCGTTCGAACAGTTCTAAATTGTTTACGATAACTTTATTCCAATCGATACCGATATATTATCATTTAATTCTACGTAATCTGTTAATCTGAATAGTTAAAAAAAAAAGAAGAAAACAAGGAGGATTTCCTTTAATCTATGCAATCCTCCCAAACTTCATCGTGACTTTTTAATGACAGAATACTCAACGTTTCTTCAACAGCGACGATTAAAAAATTGAATACGATATTTATATTTTACTCTTGTGTATATGAGTGCAAAAATTGTGTATATGAGTGAGCCAGAGACTAACAAATATACATAAAATTGGTATAGGAACAAGAGGCAGGTGTCTGGACGTGTAGCAACACACGATAATAATGGTAGTTCAGCTGAAAAAGATAGATAAGAGACACAGAGAATTTATTGCTTACACGACAAGAACTGGGTAACGTACGTACCAATGTACGAGTGGTCGTTTCCTATTATTTAACACTTTCGCTACCGTAAGCGCTGATTACTATCTTTTGTTATGTACGCGTCACCAATCGAGATAACATCAATCACAAGTATTTTTATTTCCACCTTTTCTTTAAAATCGCTTTATTCTCCGCAACGAAAGTCGCTCCGTGCAAATTAGTTATTAGAAATTTCCCCATGGTCAACTACAATCGCCACGACAATCATGATCGTATTCCGTAATTGTTCATTTTAGACATCAATCAACAGTGAAGGGAATATCAAGAAGGATATCAAACGTTTAATAGCTTTCTGCTCATTGACTCAAGTAACAATGTCGTATCTATTTACCATTTCGAAACCTCCGAAAATACTCAGGTTTTGTTATTTCCTCGCTTTACACAATTCCATTTAAAATATCTAATAGTATCAATACCACCTAATGACAAAATCAGCAATCACTTAGTTGTCAACCCAATATCTCGTAATAGTCTGTTTATTATAAATTTAACCAACAGATAAAAACGTTGTCGATTTCAGGTATTTGCATATAAATCTTAACGAATGAAAAGATGCTAAATGGGACCATTTTAACGAAGCAAAATGCTACAGATCTATAATCTGTAGTAAATCTATTATTGCTGAGTGTATTTTCTAATGAAACAGTTGAATTTCCTGCACACAGATAGGAACAAAGTTCTTTAATCGATTCGAGCAACTCTTAATTCGAAGGTAGCTACTACGAGAAAGCTGAAACTAAAGCTTCCAAAGCAATTGATTCAATTCACCGTTTTGTCTCACGAATCGTTTTTTCAAAACAGTTCCTCCACGAATATCGACCAGATACTTTGTTCGTATAAAGAAAATCCGGAAACAGCGACCTTTCGCTTTTTCCTTAAATTCTCATGAAAAAAAGGCAACAACGATTTATACTAAAACTTCTATCGGATGAGAGTATAGGGAAAAAATCGGCATTTTTATCGACGACCTTCTGCTGACAATTGTTAACCGGTGAATTCGTAAATTCGATTACCGAACGAAATCCGACCGGTCATCGTCAGAAACTTGGATTTCTGTTCGTTGAGTTTCAAATAAATTCCTTGTTCGATAATTTACACTCGCGCATAACAATCGCCAAGCGCAAACTTTACCATATTCTACTTTATGGCGAAGGTCACGCATTAGATACAGCAATATGTTCATATAAGTGGCACGGAAGCGTCCGCAATCTGTAATGTCACTACTTCCGGACCTGCGTGTATAAGCATGCTAATAATATCTGACTTTTAATTATCGTCCGACGAGAAATTATTTTCCACACCTACGAGGAAGCTGAAGGGTTACGCGATTACAAATCGAACAATTAGACGTATCTTTTAAAGCATCCGATACAAATATTAGGATCCACGATTAGGAAAAAGTTATTTTCAGAATAAAATATCGGAAATTTTTAATTTTATCGTATTTTTATTTTTAGTTCGCGAAATTTTTCTATGCAAAATCATATTTTTCAGACTAAATGACTAAAGATAAAAAAAAAGTAGAAAATTGTTTTATCTTTCTGTATTACAGTAAGCACAGAATGTAGAATATTTTATATGTTTTTTCATATCACCTGCGTTCTAAATAATTTTCCCTTTCGATGCTCTAAATGTATAGAAATTCGCGGTGTAATTATTACTAACGTTATTTTATTTGGTAACAGCCGAACCGTATTAAATGTATCTCAACTGAAAAGAGAATTTTAACGTAGTAACAAATACGAGAACGTGGCAAATAAAGAATCTAGAATTAACGCTCGTAATGTATTTTTAGAAAGCATCAACATTTAGAAATCATTGTCTTGATTTTAGATAAACTATAAAATCATTCAAGCTATTTCTCCATTTTATCGTGTTGAAATTAAGGCGATTGAACGTTACGTAACACGATATATTCTCTAGATCGGAGACGTCCGTTCTAATTATTACGTATTCCAGGAAAAGATATCTCACGATTGATAGAGAATGGACAAACGACAAGGAAATTAAAATAAGCAGCACCGAATGTTCAACGTTTAATCGTTTAACCTATGACATCGTGTCAATTATTTTGACAAAAAAAAATATAACTAATTAAAATATATAAAAATATATATCCACATTGTGGAAGAATGTTCGTTAAATGGAAGAGCGTCTTATTTGAATATCGCTAAAATGCCGAGATAATTGAAAATAATTGAAATTTAGAGGAAGAAGATACGTCACTTAATTTTCGTAATTCGACGATCTTTCTAATCGCCAAGTCGCCTCATCGATCACTTTCGTCAGGTACTTTATCGACTTCTTATCGTGTCAACCTTTTACTTCAAATTTTTCCAATACTCTCCCATTCAGCATGATAATCTACACCGGTAATTGATCCGAAAGAGCAATTCCGTTGAATCGATACCGCTAAGAAGCGATAAAAACGAAGCTTATCCAAATTATACGTTGTATACGGCGATATATTATTCGCTCGATAGGATGATAAGCTAAGATTCACAGAAAATAAAAGCATAAAAATGTATGGCTCGAATTAACAAGCGAAATTTAGATAAATGATGTTGCATAAACGCGCTAATGTTAAAAGAAACGACGATATACAGTGGCGGATAAAAGAAATGCTTAAAATCGCTATAATCTCAGCAAATTTTGTACCAACAGTTCCAATTTACTATGTTGCTAATAGTTATCCATCCTGTAAAATTATGCTGTCTTTTTATATTTCTTATTTTATAAAATTTCCTTTGTCCGCTACTATATATGTTTAAGAATAGATTTAGCGTGAACATCGGAAATAGAAATGTAGGTAGGTGTGAGCATTTAGGTGTGACCCATACTACATTAAAAACAAAGGAATGGTGGAGGTATGGGAATGAGTGAATTGGAAAACACAGAAACCGAATCCATTTTCCAACAATCCAATCGAATCAAATAGATATTATTATTATATTACTCGTTTCTGATCGATCAATGGTGAACATCGCGTATTTTCCTACTTGTTTGCTTTGTCCACAATGAATTTATTATTATTTATTTATTTCGTCTAGGGTAGCGATCTACAAAATAGCCTAACAAGAATATAGAAAACCTGACGTGTAAAATATAACAAGGCAGGTTGAAAAATAAAATAATCTTGAGCATATATATCATATACAGTGCAATTGTACGACACAGTACAATTAATCTAAACACAGGTTAGCATGGTACAGCGTATATTGAAAGTAGCTTAATTATATATAAATAGTATAGAATTAGAACTAAAATTAATACGACACAATGTACGTTAGAAGTATAAAGCATCGTAATTGATATCTTTGGGAGAACGAAGAAGTACGATTAACCGAAACTTAAATTAATAATTTAACCGACAGAGTGTAGAAGAAGTTAGAAGGAAGTAGCTTACGATATGGCAATTGGCGATGCAGATTAATATCTTTAGAAAAATAAAGAAGATGCTCGCAACATCTTACAACGAACGTATTGGATATTGGCAAGATACGGACAGAGAAGACACGGCGTAACACCGAGTTCGTCATAAATCGACGAACTGGCACGATCGAGTGTATAATGTGCACGCAAGGAATCCTCGTACGGCGACACTATTATGGTAATATCGGTCCGCCGAAGGTTAAGAACTTAATCGGTGCACAATGAATAGAGTTATGAGAGACTGTGACCGAGAAAATTATTCCGTACTCCATACGCTACTCACGTCCTCGTGGCCGGAAGAACAGAGTCCGAGTTAATGCTTGAAACTTATTTCTGCACTTACTCCAAACCCTGTGAGACTAGAAATACAAACGATCGCAAGAAAAACCGACCGAAATTCCGATCTAGTAAGTAATATGCCTTGTTTACGGAAACCGTTTAGCGTAGCACGCTAATTTGCCTCGAAATTGGCCGGCCTATTTGTTTAAAACGAATAGCAAGCCGAACGTGCTGTCTAAACAAATAGCGGGTCGTTTCCTACATTTTTTTATTTCACGTTTCCACTGTCTAAGATTGAATCGGACGGTAACTGAAATTTATAATTAGCTGTTGGAAGAATCGTGGATAGCAACGATACAGAAGATGATCGCCACAGGGCGAAGACAAAATTGGACGAATAAATTAGAATCACCGTGTCAGCCGTTTTATCTTACGGTCCTAGCAGCCACTAATTTTCAAAATTCTGTCAAAGTTTAAACGAAAAGAGACTCGCGATATTTGGGACAAGCATTCCGCAATTTTCTTCTGGTTATCTGAACAATTTCTCGAGAGAAGATTCGAAAAAAATACCAAAAATGTGAATCGCAAATTGCAGAAAACAACGGACAATATATTGGGTTGGCAACTAAGTGATTGCGGATTTTGTCAATACCACCTAATGACAAAATCCGCAATCACTTAGTTGCCAACTCAATATTATTCGCCGATAGATGATAAAATCTGGATGACTAAGTTTTCAGAATGCTGTTGAAACTCGACCTATGAGGGAAACTCGATGTATCGAATAAACAAATAATTTGACAATTTTCTTCCGAGTATCTGGACAATTTTTTAACAGACCAATTGCAAAAAAATCGAAAGAAAGCGCGTCGAAGTTACAGAAAATAAGAGATAATGTATTTATTCGTCGGCAAATATGATAAAATTGTTGCCTTTTAGAAAGACTTATATAAATACGATATTGCTTATCCCGATATACGGGATGATCTAATAGCTTCGAACGCGATTGAACAATTTTTAATTTATTATCTTTGCCGTTTGTACGTGTAGGATGGACGCGGATGAGTGGAAAATTGGCTTTTTTCGTTTGTTTTTTATCTTACAATTGATCGTAAAATTTAGGATTGACATCATCGTCAGTTTTCATCAGCTTCACGAACATCAGCTTCTATACGGTGGATGAAACAGGCGAAATTGTACGATAAAAGTGTATACTATGCTGACTGTGATTTATGTTGCAACTATCTTTTTCGCGTTGCACCCTCCTGCAAGAATTCTCGCGAGCCTTCAGAAACGATCAGACACATTACCGAAACTAAAATATTTTCCTGCTAGCGGAGTTGAGAAATTTTGTATTTCTTGGCATCGACCATCAACAGATTTTCCAATATATGTAGTGCGACAAACGCTATTAAAATGTTACATCCAAGAGATAAAATTACATCTTAATAATAGCAATAATTAGCAATCCATCCATTCTTACCGCACGGATCACGCACAACGTGTCGAAGAAATTTAACACGTAATCGTGTTTTGTTATATTCCGCATATTCTTCCGCTTCGGCAACGATATCGAAGAACAAAAAAAAAAAGAAGAAGAAAAAGAAAAGAAATTATTACAAGATCAACCTGGAATTCGAATAAATTGAACGAAATAAATGAGTTTCATGCATTTTGAGAAATTACATTACTACGAAACATCAAAGTGAATTAAAAGCATACGTTTCTGGATAGTTTTGACGCCGTACTAAAAATAAAGTTGCGCTAGATTTATAAAAGGAATATAAATCACGAAATAACATTTCCCTATGCACACATGTAATTCATATAGTATATCGAAGCTTTTAAAGTATTAAAACGACTCGATCGAGTAAATGATTCTTGAATTACTCGATACGATCCCAAGGAGCGTTTCATTAACTCTTTCGCTATTTATTGAAATGTAGTACACCGTTTAGAATGTTTAATATTTTCAACACGAACGTACGCGCGTGTACCGTTGATTTTTTTATTCTATCTTCGCTTTATGACTAATAGGAAATATTTGAATGTGACGTGCCTCGGAGATGCAGCTGAGTCTCTTAAAACCATTTGATAGAAAGTAACAAAACAAAGTATTAAGAAGCAATAATCGAATACTACGGCGCGCAATATTTTGAAAACCATTGGCAAAATGATTTTAAAATGAAGTTAAAACGAAGAGGTTGAAAAGCAAATGGGAAGATAATTTTAGCAGCATGGAAACGTGCTGAATCTTACGATTAATCCTCTGTAAACAAACAGAGAATGTGACTTACAAAATGAAATAAAAGATACCTTAACTTTAAATTTGAACTTTGATCGGTAAGTGCGTTTCCAAGTTCACGCATTTCTACCAGCTTTCTTTTCAAAATCGTCTTAATCGCGTAGTTTCCACCGTTCCCTCGCTCATTGCCGAAATTGCGAAACAGTTCATTAGGAGCCTGACGATCGATACGAAGAGAAACGAACGTGTCGCTAACGAGCCATTGAGAATTATTTAGCGATTGCGTAATGACAAATTCCGCGTCTTCCACAATATTTGTAGGACGCGTTAAGTAATCGAACACGCATCGGCCAGTTTTACGTGCGAAAGTGCACGCCGTACGTAACACGCGGCAAATACGAACGCGAGTCGGCGCCGCGATCGATAAACGAAACCGAATCGCCGAGACAGCGCTTTTATTTTTAAGATTCAGCTTTTACCTTAAACGTAGCTCATATCGTCTAGCACGCGATTATCGCGCAGTTCTAATATTTCGCAAAAGGAACGTTGTCAAAGCTCAGCAACAAATTTCGTAATCAAATACGTATAGAAAGAACGCGAGTCTAAATTTATACGCGCGAAGAGAAGAGAGAAAAAAAAGAGGAATGTCGCGAAGTAGCTTTATTCAGAAAGTTAAGTTGCGATCTTTTCATCATACAACAATGAAACGAATAAAGTCAACTTTATTATACTTGGACGTCGTAAGAATGTTTAATAAAATATTAATTATTTCTACCTGTGTTTTGTTGTAGTACGGAGTGGACATTGTTTTCAATCTGTGCACCGAGTCTTCATCTTCCGGAGACGCTGTGAATGTCACGATCGTTGCGACTCGATGCTTCTGTCATTCCAGTTTCCGTAAACAAAATGAGCCGCAAAGTGGAAAATTACGAAAAATGGACATCGCTCGTTTTCTTCTCTTACGTTTCAAGTAGTTCGCGATAATAATAAAACAGATCGCCTCAAGCAGGGTGAAGAAAATTCCGTGACGAAAATTTTCGAAAAAAATCGAGTTCGAAAATTTGTGAAACGTAAACGAACTTCAACTGGGACTTCGACATTCCATGCTTTTGCATCTTTACATTCCGCCTGAAGATATAAAAATCCACGATCTATTAATAATATTTGATGATTAAATCCTTTTCGCCTGTTTTCATGGGATCTGACCTCAACTGTTTGAAACAGCCTATTCGCATTTACATCTGAAACTCGTCGCTCATAGCTTTCTCGTAATGTGTTGCCAGAGTGGAAAAATGGACACGTGATTTATTGTGATTTTCTCCTACGATTTCGAAATATTCAGCGCGTTTATAACGCTGTATTTCAGAGATCTGGCGGTTCATCGACACGGGAAAGTGGTCGCGTGTGCCGCGCGTGTCGTCAGGAAACATGACTAACGGTAACCAGCTACACCAATCGATGAATCTCTCGAATTTCACCAAAGACTCGTTCTTCGTTACTAAATTGGCGATTCAATTAAAGCAACGTCCAATTATCACAGCGAAACTGTCGGATTCTGATTTTCCTTCGCGGCAGATAGCACCATTCTTCGATACTTTGGACAACGTTCTGTCCTCTCTTTGCTCTAAACGCGAGATCGCGTTTGCTCAAGATCGCGCAATACCTGCGTTTCTGTTGAAAGACGGGAAGTAAACCTTACGTGACAAATATACGAGATGCAAGTTTCAAAGTAAACGTAAATGTACGCAGACTGTTTGGGAAAGTCGAGGTCGAACCTCGTGAAAAAGAGTTTAATAAGAGGGGCGGTTGAAATATTATTAGGAGACTGCTGATTTTTATACTTCTATGCGGAATGTGAAGATGCAAAAGCATATCGTGCACGAAACGCGTGAATAAAATATCCAATAGGAACGAGAATGTAAAAAAATATGGAAAATGTCATCAGTAAACCGTGGATCTTTATGCTTTTGTGAAGGCAAAAACGTATGGAATGCACGTAATATGTAAAAATATATAAAATACCAAAGTACAGAGTATTTGTTAGGGTATTTAACAGGTGAAACAAGTTACTATCTAAGTCCTGTTCTTTTCATTATTCTCACAGAAATATAAATTTGCATAAATATTCGCAACCTAATCATTAGCTTCGGAATTATGAGGCGTCTCCAACTATTTCACTGCACAACGAAGCTTCTGCGAACCGCAGATAACCGGTAATGTGTTGAATGTCATGCATCGGCGATTAAGACAAATTGCAACGTGCATCGAATCTTCAAAGATCGAAATCGTTTGGTATTTTCGATTCGCAAGAAATAATTTTGAAAAGAGACGACGAGAATCCTGGCAAAATCTGTCGAAAAATAGCATTTTAACAACAACTGCGTGTAGGGAATTTCTCGCCATTTGCTTTCAATTCTTGTTGCCTTATCGTATAACATTCCCAAGTAAAAAATACTTCACCGATGAATTGCCCATGTTCGTATTTACCCAGCAGAGCAAAAGACTGCCTTCTAACTCTGGTACCTTTGCATTTCAACGTTTTTAAGCAAAATATTCGATGTATTACACAATTCTTGTAACGATGCGTACAATTACAATTATGATTTAATAATATACCAGTAATTAAAGAATACCAATGAATTAATCTTGTAATGATTGCAAATACCACTCCTATTGATAAAACATAGTGAAAATGTCCTACTACATAATATGTATCATGTAAAATAATATCAAATTATTGATGAATTAGATAATATAACTCCTGTTAATCCTCCAATTGTAAATATTAAAATAGGACAAATGGATCAAATTAATGTAATATTAAAATTGATTTTAGAATTTACATATCTCTGTCCTACTACATAATATGTATCATATAAAATAATATCAATTGATGAATTAGATGATATAACTCCTGTTAATCGTCCAATTGTAAATATTAAAATAGAACCAATTAATTAAATAAATGTAATATTAAAATTGATTTTAGATCCATGATATGTTAGCAAGAGAACAATGTCTGATCAAACGATAAAGTTGTGGACCTCGTGATAAAAGTTATTATACAACCGGTTAATTTCCATCAGACAATACCTAAGACAAGATATAAATCGTCTATATTATGAATCCAGTTTATTGTCTAGTCGTTTTTGTCGTGAGCCATTCAATTGTTCTTTTCTCATCATATAACATTCTTAAGTAACTCGATTGATACTTCGTTCACGAAAGCCCATTTATTATTCGCGACTAATTGCTAGACTGCCGATGTCCATGCATTCGTGGCAATTTTCAAAGTACGTATACAGATATATGGAGTGCAAACGACATACAAACATATATAAAATAGTACATATAAAAGTAACAGTAAATATATATAAAATGGCGAATATAAGAGCGACAGTAAATATGTGTAAAATGTTAAATTCTGAAGCGCGCGTCGTATTTAGCGCGAAACAGGAATAAAACGTTTATATATCATAAAAATATAAAATTGCAGGAACACGCGCACCTGCTAATTACGTTCATCATCGCGACACTTTGCGTATTTTAACGAGTACTGCATGCTCTTCAAATTCGAAGCCAAGTCGGCAAGGGAATCCCCTGTCGATAACCGAGCCCTGAACACCCCGTAACTTTATCATGGAACCGTGATAGCCATTTTCCAGGTCACTTTCGCGGAATTTCACGTTTCGGAATTTCCACGGGCAACGGAATAAGCAAGAGTCGGCTGTTGTCGCGATGAGGCAATCGGTACACTGTTCGCAGGAAATCTCTTACGAATGAGTAATAATATCGCGGCGAACTCGTGCACCTTGGCGAACCTAATACCGGTGAGATAAACGAAGCTTTGGCCTTTATTTTTTTTTTTTTTTTTTTTTTTTTGTTAAAAACGAGCCTCGAGAACGCGAGAGCAAATGCGATTTAGCAGGGAAAACGCGAGCGACAAATCGAGAAAATAATACGGACCAAAGGAAGAGAAAATAAAGCCGAATCCTCGTGTAGTGGAAAAGTTGTTGGTCCCTTAAAAAAAAAAGGGCTGCTGATGCCCGATTGCGCTTTAATAATTTATCAGTGCCTGGACTGCGGACGTTCGTACGAATTGAAATTTTTATGAACGCAACGGAAAAGGTAGAAGCCAAGCAGAGACTTGTTTTACTCGCTAAATATTATAACGAGTGGTACGCTTTGGATATTTTATATATTTGCGTATCCTGCACATTTCTGTAGCCTTAAACTTCCTCTGAATGTACGAGCAACCTGTAGTCCAGCGAAGGTAAAATTCATAATCAGTTAGATACATTTCTTTTCGTTGATCTGATAATTTACTGCATTATTTTCTGTTTATAAGAGCATGTGAAAAATTGCGCATATTGTTGGTAGAAACAATAAAACAAAAAATAAAGGAACTAGAAAGAAATCCGGTAGTTGCACGATTAACCATAATAACTCAATATTGATGAAATTTATTTTGTTTGTGCTTGCAATATTGCATAAATAGGTACGAAGTAATTTCTTATGCAAAAATAGATGAAAATGCGAAATAAAAGTTTTTTCGTGCAGAGCAAAGTCTTGGAAGAATTCAACTTTGAATAATTGCTACATCACAAACATATGCACATACCTAACATATACTTCGTCAAGCGACGCTATAATGCATTTTGTTTTTGTATACAATGCCTATACCTACTTGATTCAAGAAAATACGAAAAAAAAATTACAACGATAATATTTCATTTTACCAACTGTGTATCTTTAAATATACCTGAAAATTGTTTTTCTCAAAGACTAATTTCCAAGTGAGAAGATAACATCCTACATTTTTTATGAATTCTTGCATAATTCTTTCCTTGTGACTTATACAATATTCCCGATATCTGACCAGATTATTTGTCATTATTTATTTATTAAATAACTGAAAATACGAACAGGCAGTGTACGGTATGATTTGCTGGTGGGTCAAATGTGGGTCTAAAAATTGTCACAAATAAAAATGTTTCATTCCATTTGCTTTCTTTTTTAACAGACGACCATGCTACAGTCACGACTATAGTTTATGACCAGATAGCGAACGTTTATGCATTTACAAGAAATTTAAAGGCGCAATAATACGCAACAGTGTATAAAGTATTCAAAATGAAACACTTTTCGTAATGTTTAGTATTATCAGACGAAACAAATCTTTATTTAAGCTTCATTTTTCTTAATTAAGTTTATAAAATTATGTGTTTACCTAAACGTCCACGCTCTATTATGACGTATGAATTACTCGCTACGATGAAGGATAAAAAGCAAGGGAAATAGACCGAAAGCTGAAATAAGCGAGCAGTTGACCCGAAATTGAAAAACGTAAAAGAAAATCCGAGTATAAGAGAACTGCGTTACTCAGACTACAACTGTTGATTTACGAGACACACAGGTACTCGAGTACCTGCTGGAATATCCAGGTAGACGAAAATTACCCGGCTATCGGTAGACGCCCAAACAACTGAGATAATCTGAGACAATTGAGAATTCTTGATTCGAGAGAATGTTCAACTACGAGTCCGGTTAGCATTACGCTCGAATCATTTCTTGCAGAATAAGTCGTTGGCCTCTCAAAGATTGCGGATTATTGGTATTTTCCTACTATTCTAATATTCTACTATTTTAGTAGAAAATAAGCGAAAGATCGCGTTGAAGAAGAACGTACTGTTTCGAAAATGATACAGATCTAATTTTTCTAGTAAAATATCTTTTCAACGGGAAATTACAACGATATCTGAATGCAATACAGGTGTAGAAAATGTAGAACGTTTGACAAATTAGGAGAGAAACAGAGCATTTAAATGACCACTTGAAAGATCAGTTATTTTGAAAAAGCTTCAACTCTAAGTTCGATGAAATAAAAATTAATAATACAGGAAAGTCATACGCGTAGAGGATATGCCGACAAAAAAGATATTGAGTTTATCGATAGTCGAGCGAATAGTAAAAACAATGAGGGAAGCGCGCCTATCAAACGGCTTGAAACAATTTTACATGTGTGTCATGACAATGATTAAGCAAATGTGCAGTGTGTATGTTGCGAAACGTGTCAAAGATTTTCTTTAAAATGTTAAAGTGTTAAGGAAATTATGCAAATTCGATACATGATCTAATGTGATACGTAATATGGAAGAATTAAAAAATTCTATTTCAAAGAAATAAAAATATCCTATTAAAAACTTGTATAAATGTTTGTCTCGACGAAAATGATCGCTATGCGTAATTGGTAATGAAATCATTTGTTTCCTATGAATCGTGTTCTTTCGTAATGTAAAAATATATTTCCTGACTCATCAGTTTTGCCACACTTTTTCTTATAAAATCTGCAACTCTACGTATCTATTTCAGTCGAAATTATTAGAACTATTACAAACAAGATACGGTATTTCTCGCTTAATAGATGCATTTTTAGCCAGCTTAGTAGGCGCAGAATCACGCGGAGTCATCCCCACCAATTCCTAGAACCGCATCCACGAAGTGAGCATTCGCGCCATGTCTGACCAGTGATCGACGTTATGTCAGCTAGCAGTGAGTCATCAAAATAAGAAAAATGGAACTTCTAATCAAATTTTTCTAATTAAATTATTGAGATCTTTTTAATGGAAACGATATAACACACAATTACATACATTTGAATTGCAGTTAAATTCCACGCTACGGAATCCTCGCTAGTACGTCGAATATTTTCCATCAGAATCAACATTTTCCAGTTTTAGCGCTCCTAATATTTTCTATCAATTACAGTCTTTCTCAGTATTTTCTTATTTTCAAGAAACCTTGAAACCCAGCGAGATAGAAAGATTACAACGTATAATTGTGTAAAATGTATGTAATTATGCACGTTGTAATCTTTCTATCTCGCTGGGTTTCAACGTTTCTTGAAAATAAGAAAACACTGAAAAAGATTATAATCGATAGGAAATATTATATGGATGCTAAAACTGAAAAATTTTGATTCTGATGGAAAATATTCTATGTACTAACGAGAATACTGTAGCATGGAATTTAAGTGAAATTTCCTTTTCTAAATAGTTGTTAATAACGCAAAAATATAAATGTCAATAAATATTAGTTATAAATATTATACTGATATAATATAAAGAAAATATAGTACAATACATTATTGTATAATGTAAAATAATATAAAAAGTAGTTATAAATATCAGTCTAAATGAATGGAACATTGAGCTTTCTTTACAACTAGGAGCTGGTATATACGAGCTTTTCTACAGATACGCTTTTCTTTTTCATGAATTTCGACTACGTCAATGCACAAGGTTTCTTCTGCTGCTGAAAAACTTATTTCTTGCCACTTACAGTGTTTTCTACAAGCACTCTTCAATTTTCTCTATTTGAGAAACGAATTAACCAAGAAGCGATAACAGCCGGCATTTCTTAGAATGACATTTGCCTCGATAACAGACGCATAATGCACTCGAACCTACGTTCGCAAAATAGGGAATATGTCTTTACTAAGGAGCTTCGACTGCAATTCGAGAATTCTGCAAAATTATGTAACTATATCACGATACTCGCTAACAATAATAACGATGATATAATCTCAAGTTTCACAGCTTTATCGTCGACCGTATGCTTAGGATTATACGCCCTTTGAACCTTAGACTACGAATCTTAGTCACAGTCCACGGTTTTAAGACTACGTTGCTTCTGGCTCGATCACAACTGAGAAGTTCGTGAAAAAAAAAAGCTTCACTTGACTTTTGTCAATTTTTATCCTTTTCCAAGGAAGCAGAATGATCTTCAATCCTCCATAGACAATACATTATGTATTATATATTTCCATTGTTTCCATTGTTTTTACTATATTCTCGAAACACGTGAGAAAGTCCTGAGATACTTATCCAAGTCCCTGCTATATTATAAAATGTATTTTTATGCGAAATGTTTAATATTTGTTATATCGCATAATTGGTATGGGAATTATTTGTAATACCGTTACAGAAGAACATTGCAGCCAATTAAATCATGAAATTACGTACGCCATGACTATCAGGTTGTTTCTGGAGAAAAATATTTCCAAACTAGGTGGATGTAGAAACAAAGAAATCGAATATTCGTTATTAAATAAGACGAGGGAAACAATAGAATGCTTAAAATATTCTTTACTCGTGCTATTATCAGACCGAATCACTTCGATATATGAGTCACTAAGAAAGTAACGATTACGATATCTTGATAAAGTAACAATCTCTTTAACAGGAAAGTTATCGCCGACTTGACGAGACTCGTTCCAACAAAAGACAGTAGTTAACTTTACATGGGTAAATATAAAACTGAACGATTTTCATTGGTCGGTAAATCAATACGTAAATAGTTTCTTACGACATCGATTCCACTATAGCTTCCGACAAAGATTGTTTTCGTCACGCCTCGATTATTGCGTTGATAATGAAAATTAACGTAAAGTAGGTAAAAAACATTAATAAAATTCGTTGCGCAATGGCGTCCTGCTCTTTGTTGTACAATAATTTTACCAATTAGTAATATCAATGAATCGACAAGTTACAAGTTACGTTACGTTATGCTATATAAAATAATCAAACGACGACTTGTAAAATTCATTTATTTCGATTTACTTTATTCAGATTTATCACTGTTACAGACGAGAATTTATTAGCACCGGTAACTTGCAACTTGCAACGTGCAGAATTCCACCGGTAATAGTAGTTTAATTGTGCAAGAGCAGCACGGATATATCTTTGCCAGCGACTACACGCGACCGTAGGTACTGGATTTCGGAACAAGACTCGCATGAAAGAGCAGCGGGGCGCCCGTACGCGCTGACACTCGATAAAAAATCGCTTCGAGCACGTTCAGCTCGGGTTTCATTTTGCGGAATAGCTAGGTAAATATGCACGCTGGCCTGGCGTGAATCACGAAGTCACAAAGGCATGAAAGTCTCGGTGAGACAATGCGCGGTGACGACCGGCCACTTTTCAGATCGTAAGCAAGGTGAGTTTCACGGAGATAAGTTAGAGAGCGACAAAGGGATTTGAAACCGACCGGCGTGGATCGCATTACCGATTCTATTACGCGTCATGTTAAACAGCCGAAGGGAAGAAAGTTCGAGCGCGTCGGCTAATTTTACGCGGTCGATAATATTCGCCGGATGATTTGATGCCGTGGCTCGGTAACGAAACCACGTGAGTCTTCCAATGATTCCACGTTTTTCAAATTAATTGAACCGCTAACCGAACACCGAACATCGTTGGAAGAATAAAAGAAATACAGTGGGAAATTACTGGAACATTCGTCCCATAAAATTTGTAGAAAAATGTCGTGTGCATTATACGAAAGTTCTCGAACTTGCGATATTTTTAGACATTTATAGGAAATTTGAATTTGCAAAAGTGCAGAGAATGCACATAATGCAAAACGATATGTAAGATATCCAAAGTATAGCACTTTCTATAATATTCGATAGGCAAAACAATTTTTTACCGAGACTCGACTTCTCCAATTATATTGTCAAAAATTTATGACATTTAAATGACATTTAAATGAATTTGTAATAAAATCCGTTAGTAATCAGACACGACTATTATGATTATAATAGGAAAATTTGAAAGCCATCTGAAAATACGTAGGAGTTACAAAATCATTTATTGCAGATATATTCTCCTAGTTTAGAAAAGAATTAATATGCGCGAATAAACTTAAACGTATAATGCTATAGATGATCTCAATATATATATTGTGGCTTATTGTTATAATTAATAATAATAGACTGTTGGTATATCTTGGTGAGCTTTGCGAAGCGTATCTATGTTTCCAATAAATATAATTTCTCATAGTCATGTCTCGTTGCAGTACTAATGACATTTCTTCAAAATGATCTATATGACATGTATGTATATATGTTAAAAGTTCCTAAGAAAATTCGAATTGTATTTTCCTAAGCTACTGTACATACATATATACGCTTTGTAAATTTCACATCCGAAAACTGCACCGAAGTGATAAATAGATATCGATACGATGAAACTGTGCTGCAAATGAATAATGATTAAATGAGTCTTAAAAACTTATATAACCGTTGATATTGCTTATCAGTGAACGATGGTATAATCGTGTAATATAATATGATGCATAATATTATTGTAAACTATAGCTATGATTAGTAAATTGTACGCGTCCTTGTAGCAATATCTTTCCATTTTCGTTGGCATAAATCTGATCCATATACATACAGTGGAACATTTCGATTTTCAAAGGTTACTTTAGTTCATCGGTAAAAAAGCAAAAATTTAGTTATTGAATATTATGGAATTTTAGTTTATAATTATTGAATATAATTAATATTGAATTCTGTTTTTTAGCGCTGTTTATAAAATGGAACTTCAGAGATTTTTTTAATACTTTTTCCTCACTTCCATATAAATCCTACAATTTTATGACGTTTGAAAAAATTGAAGTATTCATAGCCCTATAATAAATACTACCCGTTTTTAAATTCGTGGAATTTTTTATGACTTTTTAATTTGCACACTAGACTTCCATAAAGTGTTTACTGTCCTACATCATTCTTTTATATCTTGATAAAACAGAACTTGTAATTTTTGTAATTTTGCTTTTATTGATTTCTGAAATTTCTTTGTCGATCTCTTTTGCTGATATTGTTTAATTTTAGTGGCATTATTTCACTGCCTTGCCTTTGGTGAGTGAACGATATTATTCACTCATCAAATCATAATTTATTATAACACATGATTATGATAAATTAGGTAACAAAGCAAATTATGAGCAAACTGGTATACATTATTTTAATTTTTTTCAAACTGACTATAAGCAGAGCACTGAGACAAGAAAATATCGATTTTCATTATTAAAATAAGAAACATCCACCCATGTTATTAATATTCAGGTATTTCGTTTCTCATTCACCTGCTGTACATATAGCCTTAGTATATCTCACGTACTTTAAATTTACAATAGTAAGAAATATTACAAAATGAAAGAAGCAACGATATTCTGTCCTTTTCTAATCTAAATAAATTCTTATTTTTAATACACCACACCAAATTTTTAACATTATCTTTAGTGGGAATTTCTACTTTGTAATTATCACTAATCGACCTATTATGCACTGCTGTGTAATTAAAATGTGTATTTCTAGCCATTATCGATAAAATTCGGTATATGTATACCGTAAAGTCCAGCTATCAGTGGACATTCCCAATTTTTGCCCCTCAGTTTTCATTTATATTTAAAAGATTGTGAAACATACTGAGATATCCGAAGTCTTGTAACAGAAATAGCACATTCCTCGATGTTCGGCTTCTACATTCGAATAATTATGCGAGGAAAATTAATTATCGATTCTGTTTGTAGAAGTATATAACGAGTAAAATATGAAGAACTACCAAATCATCAAGATAATTGCAACGCTTTTGATTAATCGCGTAGTTTAATTACTTTATGCATTCGTAAAATATTTGATGCTTCAAAAACTTTCTTATTAGATATAAACAACATACTATATAAAAGTCTCAGCGCATTATTTATATAGCGTTTTTTTACAAAGACAATAATATCAAAAGTATTCTCTTATTTAAAAATATTAATTTTTCGCGTTTACCCTATATTTGAAGAAATAACATGTTTTTAGAAACGTTAATCTTAAAGTCATATTAGGTAGTTATTTTTATCGGAATATATTTTTTTATGTTTATCTTCATTCTTCTTTACAATTTGCAAAGTAGTGAATAATTAGAAATTATTAGTATAGTATAGTATTACGGTATCAGTGTAGTAAATAATTAAATATATAATAAAATAGTTAATTACGTACCAGAATTCATATTGAACAATCTAATCTAAATATCGAAACCTTGTGCTTATATATATATATATATATATATATATATATATATATATATTACGTTGATAATTATAAAAATGATTGCATGTAATACACCGTAAAAACAAATTTCCAACCTAAGTAAAATGACTAAAAATTGAGGTAAAATAAACCAATGACTTAATTCACGAAAAATGTATACGCTGATATACATTAATAGCAAGAAATATAAAACCATTCATCTAGCAAAACCATGTAGCGCATCAGAGTATGTATTTAGAAATTTAAAAGTTAAATATATACATTTAAATTTACGAGAATCCTCATAAAAATCAGCATATATATATATATATATGCTGATTTTTATGAGGATTCTCGTAAATTATATATATATATATATATATATATATAAAGAACAAAATATTTCAATGATAAATCAGTATTTATCAGCATTAATTGAATTAAAATTGTATTACCGTGTTAAATATGTAAAATATCTTGTACATCTCAATTCATATTGCGATTCTTCGTCACTCGAAAATATATCAAATATAAAATAAACAAAATATTGCACCTGTTAAGTATTACGCTTTACCTATTTTTTACTATTAAATTATTTTTGAAATTAAGAAAAACGTTTTGTTGTATATATTCAAAAATACATCCAATGGATGTAGAATTTGTTTAAATTTTGTTCTGTATGAAATATATACATATTCAAACATTTTTATATTGATTTAGAAAATAAGAAGAAGAAACGAAATAGAACATAAACATCCTATCCGTACTATGGGAACCTGTAGAACATATGTAGAACATATGCATTTCGACCAAACTAATGTACAAAAGAGTATTGAAATGTTAATCATTAGATCGTTGCACAATATCGATATGTAAAATAGAACAGAGTATTCTTTGATGATCCATTTTCGTCTTGTTCTTTTAAGTATGCATAAATACATTATATACAGTGGCGAGCATATAAATTAATTACATTGTAAATCCAATTACTCGCATTACAAAACGTTTTATTTTTATTTCTTCCTATAATATAGAATTTAAAAATACTCAAATTACAAGCTAATCGTAAGTGGACTGCATTTGATATAAGAACTTACTTACATGTCATTACGCCACTGTATTATATGTAATTCACATTGGAAAATCTGTCTGATACAATACAAACTAATTATAAGTATTGCACGTGGCTCGTGACTTACTAGCGAAGAGCTTAGAATATAGAGGATTCAATAGTAGCTATATTCAACTATGCTCATATCTAATTTAAATAACATTTTACGAATTCCATTTCTTGTTTTCACAAATAGTATAATGATGTGTAAGATTCCTGTAAGTGTACTATTTCAGTATGCTCAAGTTGCATGGGCATCGAGATAAACAAGAACAATAGAATTATTACTTACGATGCAAATTCCGTATACAATGGCGTACAGTTTACGAAATAAATTTTCGCATTATATCCAAAAAACGACGTTTTAGCGTATTTTTACTAATATCGTATCACTGTATCAAAAATATCAAAAATATTTGTCACGATCTTATATTCAATATTAGCTAAAATTTGTTCAAACATCGTTTGCAGATATAAAACGAAAAATTAATATCATCGGAGATCTTTTTCACGGCACTGTATGTAATTTAGAAATAGAAGATAGATTTATAAGATACAAATTACATTACAAGCTTCATATTAAATTAAACATGGTTGAAATTACCATGGAATGAAAAATCTATACAAGCGCGTAGATGAATAAGATATAGGAGTACACGTAAGATCAGCACGAACCTCTCGATAACTGTACTAATTTTAGAATCGGTTCGCCTCCTGCCTATCGGAAGAATTCGTTTACTGATAGCGGGGATAACCGACGAAACACCGCATCGAATTAATTTCCATCGTGGTAAAAAAAATGTTACTATTTCCACTTCGTTCCTGCTAATCTGATAATTTCATTAAAGCAGCGCGGCGCAGCGTGCAACGAGAACGTTATAAAAATCATATCCACGATAATTTCTCGTATGGGAAAATCGATTTGCTCAATCGGCAGCCCACAAAGCAGCGATAATAATAAAACGGCTTTTAATATCTTGGCAATTTTCTAAAAACGTTCGCGTCTCTTTACATGCCGCCGAGCTCGAGATATCTGTGCGTGATCGTAAGCAAGTACGTGTATATACAATGGCAGCAACGTTAAGCAACGCGAGATAACCTAGAGGGCTCGCGACGAAAGTTCGACATCGACAGCGAGCAGGAACGATTTCCCCTGTTTTAATCGGTAACGCGTTGACTGCCACGGTCGGTGATCATTGGTCACCGACATTTTACTAAACTTTTCAAAATGACTAAAATAAATTATATTTCATGAACTAAAAAATTGTCGACAATGTGAGTAATGTAGATAACATTGTCAGAAAAAACTGCGCAGGTACAATACGATATATTGCAAAAATGAAATGTTACGGTATATTTCAATCTATCGCCACTCCCAGGGCAAGATACATATATGTGACAATCAACGCCTTAACTCGTTAAATACAGCGAATTCAAAGGAAATAAAATTTGTCACAATTTCGGAAAAGCCGCGTACAATAGTCGACCGGTAGAAAAGCCCCAGAGTATCGTGTAGCGACTATGGTCGAGAGCTGTCAAGCGCACGCCGGCTAGACTGGGTCAACTACACTCGTGCTCTCCGATCGGTGGTCGATCTTGGGCAGAACAGGAACGGCGATCCGGCCGAGAGAACCGCATGACATTTGCCAGAGAAGCGGTGAATGAAGCGAGGAAACACGGTGAACGCGAACGTATCGATGGTGAAAAGAAAAAGACGGCACACCCGATAATTCGATCGACGGTACGGCAGCCACGGGTCGAAACACGACACAGAGAACAGACCGGAATGGAACGGAACGCCACGGCACTGCACGGCACGGCACGACACGGCACGTCGCGGCGCAGCACGACGCGGCGTAGTTATCGTACAAAAGAGAACGTATCGAATACGGAATGCCAGACAAATTACCGAAATACGCAGGATAAGAGCGGTTTACGAGCCACGGTTTATGGTTTACGGTTACTGATCGAACGTAAAGACAAAAATGATAGAGATTACGAAGTATCGTAGAGGAAGAATTAAACTCACCCAAAAGTAGCAGCTTAAGTTCCCGCCTGGCATCTCGTTTATCCTTTCGGAGTTGCCGCTCGATCTCCTGATTAATTCGTTTCTGCTCCCTCGCCTCTTCCGACAGGCAGCACGCCATAGCTCAGGACGGCAGGATCCTCGACGGATGGAGGAGGAAGAGAGGAGAAAAATGAGGAGGAAGAGGACGAGGAGGAGGAGGAAAAGGAGAAGGAGGGAGGAGAGGGAGGGAGGAAGGGAGAGAGGGAACGAGCGATTTGCGGTGGTGGCGAGCGATTGCCGAGCGGCGGCGAGGTTCGTCGTAGACAGCAGCGGGCTCGACGGCACGGTATCGTCGTCGGGCCGATATTACCTTGCCACCGCGAACGAGCGACGACGTCTCGTCGCCGTCCTCGTGGTTTCCTTCTCTTCTTCCTTCCCTCTCGTCCTGGCCAAGCCGATCAAACCTTTCCCGATCGTCCGCACCACCACTACTACCGCCACTAGCACGATTCACCACCACTTGTCCACAGCGACGACGACGACGGCGACGACGTCGGTGACAACGACGACAACGTGCACGGAGACAGGCAGCGACTAGACGTAAGCGTAGATCCGACGAACGCGTCTCCGGAATCCCCGTATTCTCAACGACGTCGGCACACGCGGCGACGGAGCACTCCTGCTAGGGCTCGACGACGCCAGCGACACATCAACACATGTACGCACACGCACGAACCTCGGCCGGTAGCTTCTCTCTATCTGCCTCTTTTCCTTTTTTCAACCTTCTCTTCCTCGATTCTCTCTAGAACCGGGACCCATCTACCTCTTCCTATTCTCTTTTCCTTTGCTTGATGTGCCCCTCCTTCTCGGTCTTTTCTCTCCTTATTCTTTGTTCACGCACGCACGTTCTGCTGCGACGAAACGTGAAACGCATTCGCGAGAGACGTCGAGGAAGCGGGGGAGACACACGCGCGCACTTTGCTCGCGGCGCGATTTCGACAATTCTGGTGAGACGAGAGCGAGAGAGGATTTTCGCGAGAGCGAGGTCCGTTGGATCGAGATCTAGAGAGTCCCGACTGTACTCCGTCGAATCTCGACCGTCGGTCCCTGGGTCCCCCGCTGTACCCGCGTACTACTCGCGAGAGAGCTCTCGTACGGCTCGTTCACTCGTTCACTCGGTCCCCGGCGCGGTTGGGTGTGGTAACCCACCGGCGCTCTATCTCCTTCTCACACTCTTTCTCTCTCTCACCCCCTCTCTATTTCGTTTCGTTCTCCTACCCTATCTCTCTCTCTCTCTTTCTTCGATTCACACACTCTCTCACTCCCTCTCTCTCTTTCTTTTTCTTCCTTTCTCTCTCTCACTCTCTCTCTCTCTCTTTCTTTCTCTCTCTTTAGGGTACTCTTTCTGTACCGCACACGCGACGAGATAGATTCACACTGAATATGCACCGTGTGCGCGCACACACGCAACCTATACGCGAACGTATGCCAAACGAGCGAACGCGATTACGAGAGGTAACGTAGACGGAAACAACGAACCGAGGACGACAGAATAGAAGACGATGACGAGGTCGTCTGCTGTTATTGCCTGTGCTGCACGAGCGCCCACACCTCGAGCGGAGCAACTCCTCCTGCGATTCGCGCCGCGCCCGCTCGGTACGCAGCCTTTTATCAACCCTCGGTCGCTCGAGAATCCTGTTAGACAAAACCAGATTGGCGAAGCCCCGATACGGTAGGTCGTCGTATAGTGGTCTGTAGGCGCGGGGCGCGCACGTGTTCGCTAACGAGATTAAAATCGACGAGAAGGAGGAGGTGCGGCCGCCATCCGCCAGGGAGGAGGCACGGAGAATGGAACAGCGCCGCGGCGTTCAGGATATAGGTTATACTCGTCTCTGTACAACCGACCGATTCTGACGATTCGCAGCGACACGGCCACCGAGAGATCACGCGCGCACTCCCTCTCTCTATCTTCTTCCCTCTTTATCACGCAGCCTCTTCTCCTTTTCTACTACCGGGTCACCCCCGAATCCTTACTTCTTTCTTCCTCCCGTATATTTCGCCACTGTTCTTGCCCTTTCGTTTTTTCACGCCGGCCCCTCTCGTGTCGCCGGTGCGTTCGAAACGAACCTCGCGATTTTCCATTGATTCATCCCCGTCATCAAAAAGTATACGATGTCGCTATATGTACTTACTTTCGTGAAAGAGTATCTCGTGTGAATGCACTTTGTACACCAAACAATACGTCTCGATTGTTGACTGAAAACGTACCGCTGAAATTATTGTGCAATCGATCGTGGATTAACCCGATAATCGCGTCGTTTTTATCGAGCATAGTTTCGTTCTCGGAATTTAGAAATATCTATCGATAATTTTATAATACATATAAGATACTAGT
Organism: Bombus haemorrhoidalis; assembly: GCA_014825975.1. Lineage (NCBI taxonomy): Eukaryota > Metazoa > Arthropoda > Insecta > Hymenoptera > Apidae > Bombus > Bombus haemorrhoidalis. The sequence goes on from CM026170.1 coordinate 14,683,615, forward strand.
CGAATCTTATAGATATTGACTTTTCTAACGTATATAGTAGTTTCTACGAATAATAAAGTATATACTCCACAAACGTATTTTAAACGTATGAATATTTTATCTATATTTAATTGTATATATTCGTAATATAACAAATTTTCTAATTATTTTTATCCGCTAAAAGATACTTAGAGATACTTACAAAACGTCAACAATTATATATATTTATAGTTGTGTTCCTTATTTGTGTACAAATGGGATATAAAATAAATGAATTTTTAGTAATATTGTATCAAATGCGATTCTATCTTTCCGATAATTTAGATTTTTATTTAAATAACCTTAAAATAATAGTATCTAACGTTAGATGGCGCATAAGATACTGTTTCGTTCAAAATACAAATTTAATATATTATTATCTTATAGTCTGTTACATCTTATTTATTTAGTTATTGCATTGTTCTTTCTCAATTTACAACGAATGAAAACACTTTTAAATTCTTTAATTGTTATAAGAAATATTCCTATTTAGAAAAAGCAGTATGTTCCCACGTAAATACTAACAATTGGTATAATTCATCAACCAAGTCTACACTGTATAATTTAGGAATGGTAAGTTTTAAATATTTTAATTTTATTTCTATCTGGAAAATTATGACTTAAAAATAAATGTTTTCTGCTTAACTAATAATCATTTAAATAAAATAATAATGAATAAGTTAATTACCGTATAAAGTTTTTCTCGTTAAATGTGGATAAAACTTAAACAAATGAGAGGTACAAAAATAAATGGAAATTATATATAAATGCAATATGTAATACAAAAGAATGCAATACTTAAAACAATAAACATTAAAATCCTACAACTTAAATTTATAGTTATCAGTTATACATATAATAATAGGATTAGTGTCATAATATAAGGTTTCATGAAATGTACAATTTCCCTATATCATTATATACATATAATGTATACATATATATATTTCTTAGTCAGAGAACCAAAAGCAATAGATAGAATAAACCATCTATTTTTTTATTTATTTATCATCTACATAGTTTATTTTACATTTTTGGCACAATTTGGGTTTGGATGAATCCTCGACATGGGATATTGCTAGTATTAAATATAAAAATAAAATTATGATGAACACAAATACTATATCATGTTCTTATCATATTTTTATTACCTGTATTTGAATCCTTTATATAAAGTTTTTCACCAATTAATTGAAATAACGCTACAATTTCATTATCACCATCCTTGTTGTCAAAAACTTTCTTAATTTTTTCAAAGCCTTCGCAAAGTGCCATTAAATGCCTGCAATATTGTTTATTACTTATGAATCTTTTTTAATTTTTGTAAATAAACTATTCACTCTTGTTTATGTCATACGTGTTTATAAGTTTTGGTAATTCCAAATCTAACATATATCTACTCCGTTGATAATTGCTGAGAATAGTATCGTATTGTTGATGTAGTTTCTCTATTTGTGATATGGATAATGTAGAATTACTAAGAAAGTTTTTGAAGTTTTTTGTTGCTTTGTAAAAGTCCTTTTTCCTTATACAGTTATTATTCAGCAGATCGTTAAAATGCTTTGGAAGTGCTATGTGTTTTGAACACTGTTCCATCAAATCTTGTAGGATCATCAATTTATTTTCTTTCTGCGCTTGCAACTAGTATGTAACATATATTTATAATTTTTAAAATAATTAAACTACATGTATGGAATTATATATGAATGATTAATTAAGAAATATGATGTACTTAGTACTATACAAAGATGTATAGTACTAAGTACATAATATATATACACATTATTTTTTGTTAAGATACAGTTAATATTAACTATAAAAAAATAAAAATTATTCCTTGAATTCTCTAATTTGGATGATCATATATAAATAATGGTCACAATTTTTAATCATTTATTTTATACATATATGATAATTGAAGTAATTGTTATACCTGTTGGAGATGCACTGTTAAATTTACAGTACTAGGTTCAGAATTCATAGAATAAGGTCGAGAAAATGCAAGTAGATGACTAATATCGAGCACCCTACATGCAGTTAATTGAGATATTTGCAAAGATTGTCCATACTGAGCAAGAGCTTCAAGAGCAGTAATACTTAAATTTAAATGCCGCATTAAAGCTGTTTGTCTATCTTCAGCCAAAGCTTCTTCTATTTGAATTTCTGCTAAATGTAATTCTAAATTTCCTCGTATTTTTTCAAATTCTTGACATTTCAAACAATTCAATTTCTATAAGTAATATATATCAATACATCATAAGCTTTTTTATCTTACAAATAAAGATACTAAAATATTGCCTTAAGATTTTGTGATTCATAAAAATTTAAAGGCTTCGTTCTTCCATTATTCTGCTTATCATATAAACCATAATGTGATGAAGTTCTTTCGGAAGGTTTATATTGATGTGTTATTGAAAGTAAAGGTGACAACAACTGCGATGCATACAGTGGTACTTCTTCTTCTGATGTTGGTGTGCAGTAGAAACAAGGTTTATGTAAATTAGAATCACTCCATCGTTTATATCTTTGCTCATGAAATCGTGACATCTTTTATCTTCAAATAAATTCCTGTTCTAGTTACATTTTCAATTTTAATTTTTGTCATTCAAATCCAATGATTTACTTACACCATGAAATTATTTATTAAAGAAAAATATAAATTTTTAACGTTTCACAGGAGATAATTTTAATAGATTAATATAAGGGAAAGGTATATTTTAAGGTTGAGTATTAAACAGAACACATATTTGAATCATAAACACTTATGTTACAAACCAGTAATCATTTATTATAATCGTCTTCAATTGAAAAGGACAATTAAAGCGATAAATGTATATATATATATTATATATATACATATATATACGCATTATAGTTTATATTAAGGTTATAAAGATATGACTAACTGATTCAGTAAAATAAACAACAAGACATAAAAATGACAAATGATATAACAATTGATTGCTCCACTGCTACACTAAATTTTAAACCTCAATATTATTACTTGGGTGCATTCAAAATTCTAATTAATATTAACAATTGATGCTCCTATGTTACATTAATAAATAAATACAACATAAAGAAGATAAGTAGACATAATTATTACTTTCAAGCACATTTCGTTGTATAATCTATCTTTGAAATTATTCGTAATAATGATCTTATTCTACAGAAGTATATTAAAATAAAATATTAAGTGGAATTATTTTATGATATCACGTTATAAATAATTAATACATCATTTACATTATGTATAATATTGTTGGCAAATTTGTAATGTACATTGTTTTTACCGAAAAGTAAAAAAGAACAATATATCACTTATCTTCTTTAAGTTAATTAAATGCATTTGTTTAATTTTTCAATGAAATAAATAATTTATCATATTAGTAATATTAATAGATCTACTGCCGAACAATTAGTATTATTCGTATTATTGCTGAAACGCATATAACTTTCAATACATTTTATAAAGATTCGCGTTTTCAATGTCTGTAACTGTTCTAGGTAATATCAAAACTTGAGTTCAATTTTAATCTAACAGTCGCATATATAATATTTTGGCACGTTCGCAATACATATTATGGATATTTCTTTTTTAATTATTGCAAAGTATACTTAGAAATGAACAGAATAGATTAATTTAAATTTAGAACAAACACTTTTCACACTTCACTTTTATATCGTATATTAAATGTGATATAATATAACAATTTCAATGATAATAGATTACATATTAAAATTTTATATTGCTTTTTCTTGAAAGAAAAATTTTGTTTACTAAATATTTATTTGTATGTAGTTCGATGGAATGTACTTGTGTACTTATTCAAATTATATCATAATTGCAAGAATAATATTAAAGTGAAGCATGATGTGTCATATTACAATGTATAGCTATCGATTTTTTTGTATATTAAATTTATTATATTCTTGATATGAGTTGGAAATTCATATGGAATTTCCGCATAAATTACTAGATTCTAGTTATACATACTTAAAAACAGAGTATATTGGTGCTATTGTTTTTGTTATTATTTTATTATTTAAATATTTTTTTGCTTTTCAATTACTTTTTCTGTTGGTCCTCTTTGTAGAATATAAATATACGTCCGTTCACTATCATTATGATTATCATAACTATGTAATTGTAACATATGGTCAACATATTTTCTTAATATGCACCTGTAATATATGACGCATTAACATACTCGTCCACAGTTTGAATTTGTACATGGGATTAATTATTAGTGTGACAATGGATCAATCGGTCAACCATAAAACTTTTCATTTATAAACAATCCAACTTTCCTATGTTCTGTATGTCTCAGATCAATACAGTAAAATAAAAAGACACACAACTTAATGGAAGCTGAAATCAGTAATCTCCTCGCACTACTTCGTAATAATCTATTATTATAATGCTATTTGTTACATAAAGTTTGATGTAAAATTTTCTTAATAAATCTATTTAACGAGTATTAATTAGCACTACAAATTGTTTTCCTTGGACCACTAGTTCTATCCTTGCTACAGTGGATGTAAGGGCAGTAATAGTAATTTAATTGATCATCGCCATTCGATGTTGTATGTATGTATACCAGAGAAAGATACTTAGTTATAGAACAAATATATATAATATAATAAAAAATATAAATAAATTTTTAAGAACGAATCTTCAAATATGTATCATTAGTAGAACTTATAATACTCCTCTCAATAGAATTATGTAGAAAATTTTATTATTCTAATGCTCTCGTTGATTTAAATATTATAATATTTTGCTCTTATGTAGCAATGTATTGAAGTAAGGATGTGTATTAGTTGTATTATTTCGTTATATGCTATTGAATTGCGTTGAATGTTTGGGCATGTTATCTATGTTAATACCGTTATCCGGGTCGAATTCTAATTTTTCGTCACAAAGTAAATAAAATCTTAATACAAGAATGCAGACTGATAATTGGTTTTTTAAAGTTTGATAACTGGCTGCCAAAAGAGGGCATTATAGAGGTGTCTTAAACATTACAATTAGTTCTTACCGATAATTTCAGTGGCCACAAAGTTATTCCATAAAATATTCTTAAAATGTATAATTCTATGTACACTTTCATAAAATAATATTAATTTAATATATAAGTTTTATATTATAGTACTGCGTGATGTATTACAATATATTATTTAATTACTTAAATATTTCATTTGATTATTGATGATGTGTATTCGTACATGGGATATGGGAGAAAAATCCCATATTACAAACAATGAATGTTGGCACAGACAGTGGCTGGGTTAAGGCACTTTGGGGTGCTTAATTTTCCACAGTACCCTCCAGCATAACTATCTCATCACACCCCTTTCCCCTTCCCATTGCCCCTCATTGTGTATTTATTATTTATTCCTTTCATACGTATAGTACCTCAGATGACTGTGTGATTCTCACTTTAAATATTGTAACTATTCTCAAAATAGAATACGCCGTTTCAGTGAGCATTGGAGTGTAATAGACGAATTTAGTAAAGCTTTCACAGCGGTTTTGTGAAATTTGCTGGGAACATACCCTTTTCATTAGTATCTTCTTTGATGCCCATTAACCAACCTTGTTCCTAAGGGTAATAAAAAGTTTTGTTACACTTTTTATTATTTTCAGTGTTACTATATTACTATTGTTACTATCATTAACATGATAATGAAAATTATGTTGTATCGCATTTGTATATATAAAGATATCAAATGAATTACTAAGAGAATACGAACCTGTTCTTCTGGATCATCATACTCTACCACACGAATAATATCACCGACATCAAATGACAATTCATCCACGTCTTCGCGTCTATATTTGTAAGTAGCCTTGACTCTGTACAAAACACCAGGTGGCAAGTTGTCAGTCGTTGCCCCTAGAGAGAAATTGGTACCATTTTCATATTCCACGTCTAAAATAATTGAATCCGCCTCATTAGTCATGGACCTGTGATATAGTTCTATTTAAACTTTAACTTTCATTGATTATGTGCAAAACCAAATTCAATTATTAAAATTTTCCATCGAGAAATTTTGATACATAACAAGGCCAGAATTAATACATAAATTTCGTTTCATCGTTTCAACAACATCCATGCACAATGGGCAGGCAGCATACTTCTATCGACACAGTAGGACAATTTTACATGTACACTTGTTACATATTACATACTTTAACATATAATTTAGAAAATTGTGTTATCTTTGGACTCGAACGAATCTCAACTCTTATTTATAAAGTATATGCATCCTATAAATACGTGCTTGTACAAGTACGTATCGAAAAACTATAAAATACACGCTAAAGAATATTTATACATACATTATACGATATATCATTATATTTAGGCAATAATATAGCTTTTAACCAAACATGTATAAAACACTCTCCAAATTGTACTGCAGACAATGCAGACTTAGTCGAGATTAGTTTAGTAACATATTCCAAAAATATTCCTTGATTACTCGTATACAGAAATTTTTATTTCGCAAACCATTTCGACGAAAAGCCTCAATCATCGGTGTATGAACGTTCATCTTTAGAGACGCGAAGAAGCACGTAACCGATGACATTTACTCCCACGTTACATACTTACCAACTGGAATATCGTACAGCTCTTCTACTCGCTTAGAGGCCACAATTGTGTTTTGCGGAGATGCATCCTGATTATTGAGAGAATTATCATTGCTATTAGCATTGCTGTTAGCATTGCTGTTAGCATTGCTGTTAGCATTGCCATTTAACTGAGTAGTCGGCGATGTGTTTCTTGCTTCTGGAGCAGATTCATCCACGGCTGTAACATGCAACAAAGCTCACTCAAAACTAAACATTGAGCCACATAATTATGTCTGCGGGAACGTCTTATGTGGCATAACTACGTTACATTCATGCACAAAATATTAGTACACAAACGATTCAAACGCACAAAAGACGCGTGTAGAGATGCTCTATACGTATTTACCTGGTGAAATGTTGTTCTGAGCTGGTTGTGTATTGATTATTAAACTGAAACAAGTAAAATTTGCTTAATCCACTGCTTATGCTATACGTGAAGATAAATATCTTGTTGTCTTCAATCGTTTACTTACGCAGAATTGGCGTTAGGCGATTTTGGAGATTGTGGTTCTGTACTCTTCTTCAACGTGTATGATCCTCTCTGGCTTTCGTTGGCCAATTTATCGACGATTGCCTCTAGCTCAGAATACACCTAGAACATAAGTGTATGATATATAAATTGTATACTTCATAAAAGTATGACATAATTATCAGATATACAAGTATCAAATATTCCAAATTTATATATAATAGATATCGTATATTATATATTATATGTTAAATATTGTATCAGTGGCTTTTTACATCTGTACCTATTGTACAATAAGAAGAATAAATATCGTAAATTTTAACGATATTACCAAGAAGATGTTTGTACATCACCAGATAAAAGTTATCAATAAAAGAATCTTTCTATTATTTCTATAATTTCAAGAGAATGCGTTTTTTAATTAACAAAAAGGGATATCTTTTCGGCAAACAAAAATGATTTCTTATCAACTAAATTAATGTAACAATAAATCGGTGTATGTATATCGCTTGGTCGTAAATTTTCCTCTGTATAGCGTAATAGATATAGAACCATTAATACAATGAAACTGATGAAATTAATGAAAATAAAATACAATTTGTGCATAGAAATATATGTAAGAGAAATGTGGTCGTTAAATATACCTTAGCACTTTCAGTATGGAACACTTGTTCAGCGGCGAATAGCGTTTGTAAATTAGTAACGAGGAAGAGAACACGCGAATCGTATAAAGCTGGTAGCTCGTCATGAAGTTCGGAATTTAGTTGCTCGTATGTACGCTTAGCCTCCTCCAGTAACTCTTTTCCTCGAGAAACTTTCAGCTCGTCCCGTTTCCTTGGATTACACTGTAGCGATTGGAAATTGTGTCTTTGACTGTCATAATCTACTAGCTTCCGTCCACGCTTGTCAATTTTTTTCTGCAACAAATATATATCACGATAATTCGCATCTTATAATCATATTATTATTTCCTATAGCGCGCAACAGAAACGAAAATTGCGCGTAGAACATTTCGCGTCAATTGATATTCCATTTAAAAATTCTAACGTTGTTCTAAGACCGTAGTCAGACAAAGTTATATCGATTGTATCAATTTATTTTTGTACGACAATATGTTCATTCGCTGTTACATGAGATATACGTACCCTCATCTCTGGGAATTGGCTCTGATATGTGTTGAGAGGCACGAGAACCTGATCAGCAAGCTTATGGGTGAAGTCCTGCCACAGCATGTCTAAATTTTGAGCCTGCACGTACAAAAGATCATGTCCTGTCCATTGGCTTTCGTAGATCTCGTTTAGGGAATCCATGAGTGTTTTCGACGCTGCTTGAACCGCTGTAAACACACGAACAGAATAGTTTTACAAACACTATGTTAAGTAATGATACGTCAGGCTTGTAGCGCACAGTGATATTTCTCTGTTTCTTTTGTTAGTAAACTAGCGCATACTGATAATTCTTGGCACATTTTTTTAAATTTTATTTTCGTGATTTACTATTCTGGAAGAAGATTAAGTCTGTATAACTATTATTTGAAATTATGAAATTATATGAAAATTTATACAAATTTCGTTAGGGAAAATTAAATGGTTTCCGATAGATGCATCATGTCTGGCGTGTCTCATCCGAAAGCGAAAGCGTTTAAAAGATTTCAAGGCCGTCATCATCTTTTTAAATGGAACTATACATTTTTCGATGCATTTTTCAATTCTCTGCAAAAACAGGTACTTGGGTCGGAAAATGATTAGCTCGAAAGATATTTTAATCTCAATTCTGTGAAACTTATCATGTGAAAGACATTCGACACAAATTTTAGATATTGCTAAAGTAGCATTATTCTCTATTTGTCAATTTCTCCAATATAGATATGTTTCAAATATTAAAATACCAAATATTTATTTATTCAATATTATTAATATTGCGAAATATCGTGAGAATATCAAAAGAAAATACATAATAATATAAAATTATAAATTCTCTCATCTCTTGCAGAATAAGATCCCTGTCAAAATAAGAAGTCTATCTCCCGAAACAAAATATCCTAAGAAAAATCGAAGTATCGCGCCTGTAAAATTCACCAGCAGCTACAGTTTACAATTACATATTTCGACCCCGTAGGAGGAAACCTGTAATCTGAGAGATTTCTGGAAACAAGAGGACCTCAGACCTGCCTCAGGATCGCACAACGTTAATTCAGAACTGCTTCTTTCTATCTCCAAAGAACTCACATTTATATATAATTATTATAGCTGTTACATTTCACTAACAAAAATACTTCTGTCCAATTATGTAATTATGTATTACGAATTTTATAGCGCAACCTTCAAACCACATAAAAAAGATGCGCGCAGTTTCATCTGCAAATTGGATTATTTCTCGCGAGATCTTTCGGTTACTTTTGAAGGCAGCGAATGCCGCCAGATTTTACGGCGAATGAGCAAATCCGTATCGAACGATTCCTAACAAATATGCAACGTCGGAAACGTGTAATTAAACGCCTAGGCGTGAGTAAGTCACATACCAGAAAACGCGGCCCAAAGTTCCTTGATACTAATTTATACGGATTTCTTACTTTCTCAGGAAACAACTTTTTGCCAAGAAATGCGCGATTAGAGGTAATTACTTTATTAACCTACTTCCAGTCGCAACTTGCGTTCACTCGCTCGCACGACAATCCTACAGCGATGAATTCAAATCTATAAACAAGCAGGCTTGCCGATATTACAGGTGCTGATATTAACACTCTCTTATCTTCTAATTTACTTTGAACGTTCACGAGATTTACATAATGCGCGTATAGAATCAATGATATCATCCGATATAAATCAAAAAGTGGAGAAAAGTGGTCGTAGTATAAGTTCCTTTTAGAATTTTTCTTGGGGAACTTAAAACGTTTATTGGACATTCGCGATGTCGCATACCGCGATGGATGGACAAATGTTTTTTTACATTCACGAGTTTAAAAATTAGAAATTTACAATGTTTCGTTGCGTTACGATGTTACGTTACGAAAAAAGTCATGCAAGTAAACGTATGAAACACTGTACAAGCTGAAACGGTACAAGAAATCATCCGCTAGCGACCCGACTACAAAACAACGACGCCTCTATTCAGTGTCATTATTGGCTAACAATTAGTCGGCTGATTCCCCTTTTCTCTGTGTCGTTTCAGTTTGCTAGTAGTGTGCCAACATTTCATCTGCCTATAACACGTAAGTCATTTACTTTGCTTTCTTTTCTTGAGAACATTTACAATTTATTTATGACCAAATAAATAGGACGAATATATATCATTGACATTTATATCATCAATATTGATTTACATCACTTTTATTATTGATATTGATATTTATTGATATCTGAAATTGAAATTGATATGTCGTAGCAGGGAGACGACAAAAACTGCGAAATCTCGAACGAGTCGGCTGTATGTGCGTTGGATGCTCTCGGTCAAAAACATCCAAACATCGAAACGAATAAAACGAAACTTTGGATTTGGCAAACGAGAAAAGGGTTTGGGCGCACGGCCCTTCGTTTCCGAGAAATTAATCGAGAAATTACGTCCTTGATGCAGCAGCTTTTTGTGTTTTAAAACGCTAAACTTTAGCAGGTCGAATGACCGTTTTCAAAATTGAATTTACGTTCTTACGTTCATCTGATTAATCAATTTCTTAATTTTTGTTAATACAAGAATTTGCATAAAGCTAGACGAACAAAAGAAATAGCAACGAAAGTACGATTTTAGATCCAATTTTGAAAGCAGGTACAATTTCTATCCGCAAAATCGTACAAATACGCAGTGATAGTATAATAAATAGAAATCAACAAAGACTTATAATATATAAGATAGATTGTAGGAATTTAATATTAAAAACGATGATATTGATATCAAAAGAATTTATAAAACGTAAGATATGGTCCTTGGCGTTTCCCCGAAATTGTTGAGAAGCTTCTCCCACTTTGAATCTTATCGTTTCAATATTTTCAATAGTTTTGCTTTGCTTACAAAATTCGTTGTATCTCGAACGAAGAAGATACAGCATATGTTTCTTCATTGTTTTTAGATGCACAATCGGCTCTGCAAGTGGAGTCCACATGTTACGTCACATCCTGTGCACGCAAAAAGTTTCTGTAAATGGCCAAATATTCTCGCGAGCAACTGTACGTGGATACGAATTCGCAGTCGCGAATCATTCGAATTCAAGTTGTTCAGTTTGCTCGAGTGAAATTGCTGCAAGTAAAATTTAATTGAAGAGTCGCTTAATAGCATCTTTCACGATGCTGCGTCTCGACAAACGGCAAAAAGAGGAAGGACTCGTGTATCTGCCAATTTGCATACGCATAGCGAGCATAAAATTCCGCCTCGTACGATCTTTCTATGATTTTCTCGAGTCAGTTAGGCGAGTTACGTTAGATTCGTGTAATCCCGCAACGTTTCATACACTGCCGTTCACGAGTCACCGAACACTTGCTCATTTTGCGCAGGATGATTGTTACAATGTAAATATACGATTTCCCGACCGAGTTCGTTGTTTATCTTTAAGTTACTTACAGTCTATTTAAAGTGTGCGCGATTTATTTTTCGTGCTATGAAATAATCTGTAGATATCGTGAAGCGAAATTAGCGTTTACGTGGAACGCTAAAATTGCATAACGTTAAAGGTATATACGCCACCATGATAAGTATTACATAAGACATTTGCAAATTATCGCAAATATACATCGATTAAGTTTGCTAATTTAATTTTTGCCTGCGATCTTATCTCGGGCAACCACGTAGAATTGGTAAATATTGGTAAAAAGGATAGTTGATATTAATTAGTATAAATAGAAAATTAATAATCGAAGGTAGATGAAAATTGTTTCTACAAATATCCAAGTTCGACTTTCTAAGTCTGTTCAACGTTTAGATCTTAGAAAACGATTGGAATATGCGTTTCCAATCGTGTTCTAAAAGTTTCTCCAACTTTGACGAAGCGTGATTTATCGGAGACGAACATGGAACTTGATCGATGCAGTTTCACTTTGGATTTGGTGGAACGTTGAATCTGAGTTGTAGCAAAAAGTGTAGAATTAACAGTAGAGCGACACGGTCTTCTATTATGATGCTGAAAGTATGATAAAAATATCAATGTTCTGACTGGATTGCATCAAGTGTCCAAACACATGAAGCAGGTGCAGCATATTTTGGCATATCAGTTTGTTTATGGCGAATAAAAGATTACAACAGAGCATGAGAACAAATAAAATTGTATAATATCACAGAGAAGTTCATGAACCTTTATACGTCAAACTGCCGACGATGGCGAAAAAAGAAGAGTATCTGGAACTTTGGCTCGATCGAAGGATAACGCAAAGCAACGATTTTATTACGGTGCAAGTAATTTGGAATAGCGGTATCTCAATTTACCTTCGCTGTAGAAGCTAAAAAACAAGTGAAGAGCAAAATTATTTTCTCCTACGATCTAATCTCGCACGGAAATCATAGCACAGAAACGATCGTTTCAGGAAAATTTCGATTCTGTGTCTTAAAATTTAGTCGCGTTAGTCACAGGTGTAACATCCGCGAAAATAACCAATACATTCACGATGTACCCACGTTTCACACGTGAGACGCCGCACCCACTCGTCTCCTTTTTTGCCTTTGCCGTAGTTTGCGGTGCAGAAGAGGCGCGCAGCATCCAGCTTGGTAGGTTTTGCTTCGGAATTGCGAGTCTGCAACGTGCCATTTAAGAGCGAAAATTCCATATGGCATTTTGTACTCGCGAAACGTTCGCAAAATCAACTGGTAAGCATAAAATTAATATGCGAACGAGTAGACCAGCTGTTGCAAATTCACGCTTTTTTACTCTGCGGATCGAGTCGAAATTAGGCTTCGTTCACAAACGTCAGTGGTCGACTGGTGATTCGCCCCTATCGTTTGCGCTGTTACAAATTAGACAACGTTGTTTTGTAGTTTCTCGGAAATTTTGGTATTCCGAATTACCGACAGTATTACAAATACTTGCTTTTTTCGACTTGTACGTGTACTTGTACACTGTACGTGTCGTAAGGATCGTTTTGTTCGAAGTAAACGAGCGTCCACTAACTTGTAGACGACAGTGTACGGTTCTGTGTACGTGTGATTCGACAACAGAACCGTTACATCGGTGCGCAGTTCCAGGGAAATTCGGGGAAATTCGTCGATACGGGAAGGTTCGTTCACCGGCGAACGCGCATTCCGCGAAAACCACGCGATTCATCATGAAAGTGGAAAGCTCGTGGACGCGAGTATCTATCGACAGGTTTCACACGGAGCGACCACTGGCACAGCGCATGCGGGTATTTATATGCGAATACTGTTACGTGCAGTCTCTCGGCTGATAAAAGGAAAGGTAAAAGCCATCGGCGTAGAAACGGATTTCCGCGAAAAATTACGAATGCGGCGCGCTTTATCTACTTACTGAGAAACCATCGCCGTTTCCTTATTACAGTCTGTCAATGTAACAAAATCTCCCATCTCGTGAAGCTTCTTTCTGTTTCACCATGTTTCGAACATGTTGCCCACCGTTTCGTGCAATTCGCTTCACAGACATCCATTAAATGAATCGAGGGACAGGCAAGGAATGCTGTGGAACAGCTTCGTGCAGAAACTTTATTTCTGACGCTTCTGGTGCAGCGAAGTGACAAGCTTGCATACATTTATCGTTTATGATACCAAGATATCGTACAGTGCTGCGAACAATTAGAAACTCGAATACACTTTCGATGTTATTTCTTCGATATCTGCGAGACACCATTGATCAATCTTGTGAGAAATGTATTAATACATTTGGAACATATTTTTTTTGTGATACAATATTTTTACATTCACAGGGCTGCGAATGCTTGTACACATTTTCTTCTTTATTTGTTCAAACCTTTGTTCTTATTTCCAAGAAACCAGTGATAGTGTGCGGATATGGTGAGTGAAATTGTTTTTGTAAAGGTAGATTGACCGCTGTGGGATATCAGGAGATGTTACATGGCGAGCTATTGCCTTTCGTAACCGAAATAGAAGACAAAAGAGAATTTTTGTTACAGAAAAGTGGTTCCAAAATTTCGCGATAGAATTATCACGATGGCCAGCACTGAGTGCTGACTTGAACTCGATCGAGAACCTGTGGGAAATTCTAGCGAGAAAGCTTTTACGATCAGGAGAAGCCATCTGTAGAAAATACGATGGAACTTAAAAAAGGAATAAACTCCACGTGACTGGATATTCGAAACGAGAGTTTAAATAAGTTGGTGAATAGTGTACTTAATAATTGGATTAATAAAAATAATCAAAGAAAAATCCACTAAATATCGAATGAGAACGTAACAAAATCAATGTCGTTGAGTTTATATTTTTACAGGCGGAAACACAATTTTAGAAGAAAATTTCATTGTTTGCAGGCTTCGGTTTGTTGTATCTTCAGTTTCGCATTATATTGTAATGTGAAATTACATAAGCGGTTTGGTCAGTTTCTGTTTTAATATTATGACGAATCGCAAAATAGCGTTGAATTTATAATTATCCATTGTATGTACTGCATATAATATAAAGATTACAAGACATGCAAGAAGCACTGTATTTTTAAATTTACCGTAGTATCGATAAAGTAACAGATGAAACTCGTGAGAGTTCAATTTTGTTATTGAAAAGGTAATTCGAGATAATTGGACAGCCCGCATCATTCTGCTAAATGTAACTGGGAAAACGCAGCTGTCCTAAACACGATAATACGTCAATACGTTAATTACGCTGTAATAATAGATCTAATAATAGACGGTTGATCTAACACTAGACAAACTCGATTATGCCGATAGGCTTAATTTACCTGTCAAATTAGCACCAAGCGTATAATTTTCAAACTGCAGACTTCAAAAATAATGCTATGCCAACTGTTTATAGATCAATTTAATGATAGGTAGATTTAATGATATAGTGACACGTTTGACTACAGATTTAATTTTAACGGAGAAAGTATTGATATAATCACGATCACGTCATATAATACCATACTAAGTACATAGCGTTATCCTTGTGGAAGAAAATATCAAACGATATATTTATTTTGCATAAAACATTACGTAAAATCATAGCAATAAGAAAAGTTTCGTTCGAGTATACCAACATAAAGACTACGCCACTGACGTAGAAAAACAAGAGGTTCAAAGTGCTCGACGCTGTAGACGTCGATCGTTTTTGATATGCAACTTGTTTTCGCTGTGATTTACTTGAATTTATCTGCATGTAAATTACTCCATCATAGGTAGCATTTGTGCAGTCTGAAATGATACTAGTCGTCGAAGATTGCGATCATGCGAATGAAATATGTTTGAAAACCGTAGCATCTACAGCCACGAACCTGCAGCCACGATAAAATACGATACCAAAGATATGACAAAAATATATAGGAAATATATGTAATACGTTCTTAAATTAATATCATCATATTATATATAATTATTCGCATATATAATAATAATATACATAATAAATTGTAATTATTGTTCGAATGATACGTAACGTTTTAGGTAAAAACATATCTTCCATCTATGGACAAAGTACAATTTCAGTTATATCGTTCAGGAACATTTCTAAACATATGAACATGTAACAAATATGAATTGCTTCTTGCGTAAGATTATAAAATTATATGAAATATAGTTAAGAAGTGTTAGTAAATTACTTGGTATTTAATGTTATAGTATTAGTATACTGCTACGACTAACATCAAAATTACAACTTTTTACAATACAGCTTCTACTTACGTAGACAAACTTAAACAAGACTTGACAAAGTTACAGTTGCATCTTAGCGTTTATATTTACAGTAAACAATTGCAAATATCCGATCTTTTTCTAAAATTTCTACTTTCCCATAATTATAACAACGTTTCATTCTCATTACTTTATTCGCTTTTCCTGTTCGCTTTAACGTTGCCTCAATATACAAGGCCATTATCAACGTCGTACAGTTTGTAGGTTTATATCTAAATTTATCATCCTTTTGCTACAGCTGTTAATCTTTGGTAGAGAAATTGAGCGAGATTTATTAAGAAATTTACTTCTTAATTACATTGTTACTGCGAGTTAATTTATCCGATAGAATAAAAATATATCTCTGATACGTAGAGTACACGCGTAGATTTCTCTCTGCCTATAAATTACGTCCCAACATTTTACTTGATTTCTTGAAAAAAAGCAATATTTCAAGAATCCTTTCAAATTCAAGCAGCTCCCAACGCTTTTAAGTGCTTTATATGAAATTTTGATTAAAAAAATAAGACGATTTAAAAAAAGGAAGAAACAAATTCACTTAAATATCAGTTCTATTCACACTATTGTTGTATTTTGTAATCTTTAAGTGTATGATATATCTTGAAACAATTTCCAGGATGCAATGCTACTTTTCTTTCGCACGTTGCACAAAAAGAGGTGGAACTGAATAGGAGTGCAAAGGGTTAAAGATTAGGTCTAACGTTTATGTTACAATTCGACACGAGCCTCGACTTTCCAAAAGCGTTGAACGTACATATATATTCGTAATCTTTATCAATGCAAATAGATTTTTTATCAATGCTCTATGATATCATCGTTGAAAATTCATACGTTGGAACAGCTTGTGTGAAAAACGCGCGTATCTATGTTTAGGTAATGGGAAATGGAAAACGTTCTGCGACGTTAGCTGCAAGAATGTGCGATAAAAAGACGTAGGTCTCCGTTTGAAAATTTAATCCTCAGCTTTCCAGCGCTCTTTAGGAATACTCAAACGTATTAAATCTGCGACCACGCAAGGTTAAACAGATGTCAGCGTATTATTCTCTTTTGATATCCCAACAGTTCTCATTTCACATTTTTGCGAATCCTTTCGAACGTTCCTCAAAATATTTCAGCGTTTCTTTAAATTTCATTGCACATTACTTATTATTCTATTACGTCTATTATTATTCTATTTACATGTCACAATTTGTATTTCATTGCAATACAGAGTTCTTCGCTTTGCTATGGTCAGTTGGAAAAGACGACTAAAGAGCGACGAGGAACAAACATGTGAATCATCTTAGCGACAATCAGCCAGATGACAACATGTATATTTCCAATCGACGAGTATTTCGAAACAGTATGATTAAGCTTTTCGCATCTACGCACGAGATATATTTTCTCACTCGATGTCGTTTCTGCTATAAACGAAATATTTTCCACAATTTTTTTTGTTGCAATAATACGAGATACTTCGTTCACAAGTTTGGAATAAAAATTACTTTCTATCTATCACACAGATTATCACACAGACTATCACACAGACTATCACACAGATTTAGCGACACGAGCTAAATAATATCATAACAATACGTTACTGAGCGTACACGTTCCTGTCAATTTGAATCATCACAGTCTGCGATGATTATTATTGTACGACATGTTGAGCTTATTAGATGTATGTGAATACAAAGGAACACGTGGATAAATTGTAAGGTAGAAAATATATTTTAAACACTGAAGTCTAAATACAAATCGGAATATAATTGAGCTGGTCCAGATCCGCATGCTACCCTATGACGTGTTACTCTATGACGGAAAATCCTGAAGTCATCGTCGCCTGCCTACTGTTTATGGTCTGCCTTCCCACAGAAAAATGACCCAGTCTTTTGTCTATACGCTGTCGATGGCTTCAGTGTTTGAGAAAATTAAAAGACCAGATGTATAGAGTTTTCTTAGAAATGCTGACCACTTCAACACGACAGATTGCACACATACGGATTACAGTAAAAACAGAAATTGGTACTCGAGATATTTTGGCTATGATTGGAAAAATTAGTGGAGAAAAAATTAATAGATAATATCTAATAATTATAATAATAAAATAAATAGTAATAGCTAATAATTTAGTAGAAAAATGTACACAAAATATTCAAAACAAATATAAACAAAATATCAAATATGTCTACTATTGTACAAGTACATAATTAAAGTTGTATGGTGAAATAAATGATCAGCATCACTCATAGTTATTTAAACGATAATATGTACTTATACTTTACTTTACCCGTGCTATTCTCTACAAAACATTCAATTAATTTCATATTAATATGAACGTTGCGTCAATTGTTCAGATTCACTGCTCTTTACTATATATTGTTATAAAATATGTATTTAAAAGAATTTTTATGTAGCAACAACAAGTTGAAATCATCAAGTAGTTTTTATGAATTTTTTTTAAGCTATTTACTGATTATATTACATTTACTAACTTTACATTTACGTAACTAAAGTTACATTTAGTAAAAAGCTCTGGTTTCATATAACATGCAGTCTAGGAAATACTTATAAAAATTGTCACACGTGAATCCTCCCTTAAAGAATCGAGCCTAATTAATTAGTAATTATACTTTAAAATTCTCCAGTTTGAAATAATATCATGTATTTATGATCAAATGTTTGCTGCAATCTACTCATATGAACGAAACTCCTATTAATATTAATTGAACTATTGCGGACTTACGTTGACTAATTGCAAGTTGATTAAGTCGACTTTTGTTACACGAATCTGCCTATTTCCTGATAGATTCATATAAAAATAAAATTCCACTATATCTTAATAGAAGCTAACTTTAATATTCGTCAAAACACCTGCTGTCTGAATAATCGCAAAATTAAAAACTTATGATCATGTAGCCACTGTATGTATAGCCATTAATAATAATACATAAATGTATATATAATCAAAATATATATTTGGATGGATTTAGTAGTTCTAGCGATACCGAACAAAGGAAATGTTACCCTTTCAAAAGCAAATTTCCTCTCATTCTTCCCCCGTAAGTAGAGCGTGGATATCTATGCAAATTTTTGCGAATAAAATTTAAAATACCTAAACAGAAATTTATTTTCCCTGCTAGATATCATACCAAGTATTCGCTGCGCTGTAGGCATCTTATACATTTCTGCATATTATGTGCATTTTCTATACTCTTGCAATTTTGAAATTTATAATTTAAATGTATAAAAATCAACCGAATTGTACAATTCATGTACGGCCAAAAATATTGAAAAACAGACACGAGATGTCTGGTCGTAGCGTCGCGAGATACCTCGTCCAGAGATGCGAGACACGCAGTTAAAATCAGGGCCGTTTCTCTCAACGATTGACGTTGCTACGAGTATTGCGTAGGGCCTGCGCAGAAAGTACGGTCGTTATTCAATGTCTGCGTTATTCATCCAGCCCTCATTCACCTGTGAAACGTACGCAACCCCACGAAACGGAGTACTCGACACGGCTTTTTCAAGCGGCATAGTGCGTACGCACAGTTGTACAGAAATTGACTTTCTCCAAACTACGACTATCAGAGAGATGTAGCAGACAATCTCGGCCCACACAGCTCGAAACGTTTGATTTTACGAGGCAATTTACCTCGCCAGGTGAATAACCCTACGAGAGAAATTGATTGGACCAGAGCAAACTTGGGTAAAAGGTTGGAGGTCGTTGCATTTCGATAGAATCGCGTTATATGGCTATCGATAATGCGAAAATCATTTCTCGTGTCGTTTTCAGCGACGAAGAGGAATGAAAAAGATCGCTGCATAAACAAGGATGCAAACATTTGTAATTAAACTGTTTGTTGCGAATCGACCGCGGACATTTATGCAAATTAAAATATTTATGCATATTTAAATATTTAAATCGTTTAAGGAACAAAAACTAAATAAACACCCTTTTCATTTATTTCTTTTCATTAATCTCATAACTATTATAAATAGTTTAGCACTTTACTTTGGATATTTTATATATTTTTGCGTATTTCACATGTGTTCTATACATTTCTTTTAATATTTATATTTTAGTTTAATTTATAATAAATTTAAAGGTACAGATGAATCTACCGTGGATATCTATGCAAATTTAAAAATATTTGAATATTTGTGTACTTTGTTTAAGAAACAGAAACTAAATAGACACCCTTTTCATTTGTTTCTTTCATGAATCTGGTAACTATTATAAATAGTTTATCACTTTACTTTAGATATTTTATATATTTTTGCGCGTTTCACATGTGTTCTATACATTCCTTTCAGTATTTATATTTAATTTAATTTATAGTAAATTTAAAGATACAGGTATTTATATTTTAATTCAATTTATAGTAAGATTAAGGGAAAACGCAGAATGCACACAGTATTTATTTATTTATTTCAGCATGTTGGCGTAGATATTGGATTTGGTTTCGTATAATTTGCAGACAATATGAAACAAAACTAACACTAAACATACAGAGAACTATAGTAACATAAAACTACATCAATCCTTTGGTTATCCATTGTCTTTATTTTTAAATGCTTTGTCATTATGTAAATCTTTTCCTGGTTACACTTCATCCATTCATTCAATGCCTATCTGTTTCTTCTTACTTGTACTTTATTTATTATATATTTGCAATAATTCTATGTTTCTCCACACTCGTCTTCCGCTTTTACTTCTCTTTATTCACGTCTTTCTTCCTGTTCTTCTACTTCCTCTCTATTCTTCGCAACCACCGTATTGTTTGCATATTTGCATTTTCTTCCAGAATTTCCTCGGCCCTCAAATTCATTGTGTCTGCCGTTTAACATTCCTCCTTCCAGTGCTTCAACAAGTCCTCTATATAACGCTTTCCAGCATTTTCCATACAATGCACATTTCCTCTCCTCCTCCTTGAACCAGAACTCGTTACGATATGCAAAAATGTACAATATAAAATATCCAAGTGTAGCATTTATTAATAGCACAGACCTTCGCTTAGGCTAGCAGAGTATGGAATATGGATTTGCAGAAAAATTCGTTAAAGTGCAAGGCTTATACACATAGACAAGCGTCCTTGATTTCCATATTAGGTCGAGTGATTATGGTTCTTCAGAAAAACGTGCTCGCTACACACGCATACGTGATTTAAATAATGTATCAATGTCTGGTTATCAAAAACGTAGAATGCAGTCACGTTAAAAAACTTTTCAAATTGTATTTTTGTTAGCTTTCTAACTTTCAGCGTCTTGGAACTATACTCTGGCTGATAATATATTATTATACATATTTATTTTTTATATTTATTAATATAATATAAATAATATTTACAATTAAAGTATATATAATAAAATTCGTATATAATTTTTCTTATTATCATATATACAAGAAAAGTATATATTATTATATGCTTTTAGTTACTTTAAAATGAATAGAATATAGAGATATTTTTTAATGTCTCTTTTGAATCATTTTGCTGAATTTCAGCCTATAATCGCTATCAATCATGTTTAAAAGTATGTATATAATTATCAACTGACAGGGATTACGTTAATCTTTATGAGCCTGGGGTGGAACATTATTCATCGCACATATTATTTTTCAAATTTCAAAATAATTTTTAGCAAGACTGCTGCATTGTTACAATCTATCTGGAACCATTGGAACATGATGTGCAACTTCCAACATGGTGATTCTCTTACGAATGAAATTCAATATTCCATGGAAAAAACTTATAGTTTCCCAAACTTTATTGTATAACAATCCATACTTTTACACTATTAGTTAAAAAAAGAAAAATTCGTTGAAAAAGTTAAGTTACAACTGCATTACAACTGTACTTTCAAATATTTATTGAGACTCTTAGCAAGATTAGCACATGGATATGTTTCCAAACACTTAACATCTGTTCGTTGTAAATGAAAAATAAAATAATAAACGTAAGCACGTAGTATGCGCGTCAGACTTCCATGATAACATCCAGCGACAGCATTTTACGATTATGAGTCAGCATTTAGAAACACGTCAAAGACTTTCGTAATACTAGTTTTGAGTTAATCGAAACTGATTTATATTCACTATAGGAAAAGCGGTTCTCGTATTGCTGCGGAATCTAGTTCACCGGTTATGCTATTTGGGTAACTTGTAATGCAAGCTTCGACGTGAATCAAGGTCGTGAACGATTACTTCGATAAGCATGATTCAAAAGAGAATCCTTCGATGAATTATTTTTCAGGAGAAAATTATGCAGAATTTATCCTACAAAAATACTTTGACATTTCTCGAACAATTTCAACTCGACTTTTACTTCGTTCGTATTTTTTGAACCAAGTGACTGCGTTCTGTACTTGCGGTAAAACTGCAACTTTATCTGAACTTGTCGGCGGACAAACAGTTTACATAATTACAGTTCATATAATAGGAACTCGCCAATTATCCCCACTACTATTTTTCCTTCGTATAATAGCAGCTCAGGTTCAGACTCGAACGAATCAACTGACAAAATTTGGGTCAATCGGGCGTTAAAAGGGTGTCCTCAATTAGAATGTTCTAAAGCAGCGTTTTTTTGTGATTTTTTTTTAGAAAAGGAAGAAAGAAATGGAGTTATTGAATTTTGAGGTATGGTTTTATATGTATGTCGGGTCAACTTTGGAAGTTGGTTTATCAGGTGATATTTATTGACGCGAACGTATTACAAAAGTTAACAAGTTAGCGATGATTGAATAGTCGAGATGTCGATGACGATGAAGTTAGGTTCGATAACGAATATACGGTGGACGGGATGGCGATTATGATTTGGGACTCAACGTACTTGTGCACTGGACTAGTCGAACTTATCGAATTGAACGCCAGTCCAAGTGGGACTGCGCTTATATACTACTCTCCGTACCTCTCTGTATCCCTCGAGTCTATCTTTGTTTTTAAGGAAAGCTACCTAATTAATCCATATCTCTGTTAAGTACACGTCCCTCCCGTGACCGTGGCTACGTTTAGCGACCCGTTTTGTCACTTCGAGCCCAAGCCCACTGTCATAAATCTCGGACAAATATAATTGGCTTAACTCATAAACAGCTACTTCTCAGTTTTATCATTTAAGTACGGCTATAATAAAAGTCTGGATTAAAGTATCGGGGATGTTCCCAAATATTCCAAAAGGAAGCCCCGATGTCCTTTCATCTCCGACATATATTTAAAGAATACAAATAAATTTTTTTTTAAATAAAAAGAAATTGTAACAGATTTCTAAGCCTATTTCATGAGCTGCAGTTTTCAATCGGCGGGAAAGATCCACCTCGTAATTCTTGATTGAAATAAAAAACCAAAAAAGGATTAAATTATTATATATTTCTCTTCTGGGTGAACTAAGCAAAGGCAGATAGAAGTTTACTTAAATAATTGTTGTAGCACCTTAAAGTTTATTTTCTTTTTTTAAGAAACACATTTTTTTTAAACTCGCTAAAATTTTTAACTTCACACTTTTTCTGCCCTTGTTTAGTTCACCCAAAGGAAAAATATATAATAATTTAATCCTTTTTTGGTTTTTTGTTTCAGTCAAGAATTACGAGGTGAATCTTTCCCGCCGATTGAAGACTGCAGTCCATGAAATATAATTATATAATTCCTTTTTTACTTCAAAAAAATTTATTTGTATTCGTTAAATATATATAAAACCGTACCTCAAAATTCAATAACTTCATTTCTTTCTTTCCCTTCTAAAAAAAATCACAAAGAACGCTGTTTTAGAAGATTCTAATTCAGGACACTCCCTTAAATAAAATTTCGTTTAGATAAATGAACCTCTATCGCGTTACCGCGTTTCGTGAAATGAAAGATCAACGGAATATTCAATTTATTTTAGAAAACTGTATCATAAAACTATAACAATGATCATTTTTCATATACGTTAACAAATAATACGTAATTAAATATAGCAAAAGATCTGACTCATTGGTATTACAACCTTAATTTATGTATTAATCACATAATCATTATATATTATAACATTGTAATCGTAAGTATATTTAATATCATAGTAGCAATGTATAATAGTTAATATCTCCATTAACCGTGCGATGTACTTACATTCTCTAACTCTAATTTCATTTACCTATCGTTGCACCATAATATCGCATTATTATATCATTGTATTAAAATGAAAGCAATTTTATATCGATTACTAATCACCAATTTGTAGACTAGAATAAAAAATGATGATCAACTGGAGTTTCTCTTGTCAGCTGAGCAAAGAAATCCAATTATACGTATACGAGATCGATGTAACGATCTACAAAATTTACATTTCGTAGCTGCAGGAATAGCAGTGCTTCAATTCTCTATAGACTTATGAAGTTAAAAATGGAGCTGTTCGACAGATTATCATTAAGACGATAGGTTTGAACGATGCGGACTGGGTCGGAGAAAACCAAGGTCACGGCTCACTTCTCGCGCAGATCTGATAATTTGTGTACGCATTTGCTTCAAATGTTTGCTTTATCGGTTTTACTGCCTGCTGCAGTTCGCAGCAGATGCGTAACTGCAGTATCGGCAATATTTCACGCGTGCACGAAATAACGACGACTGAAATTTTTCAAAGAAAGAACGCAATTGCTTCAATCTTTTCATCGTCCAACACACGATGCATCTATCGTTGATTGCTTGTTGCAATTTTTAATCGCTCGAATTTAACAAGCATCCTCTTCCATACAAACTGATGTTAACAGATTTAAAATATTGTCGTTTGTTTAACTTGTAATGTCGTACGTTCATATAAATCATATAATAGGTGTTTTAATCTGATTTATCTTCGATCGACTTACCTCGAACACACCTGATGTAATTGTTGAACTCTTTTTGCAATCTGTTCGCGGCATTTTGCTGTCTCATGAAATTCTGCAGATGTTCGTCGAATATGTCATCCGCGGTCCTATCCACTTTGCCCAAATTCTGAAGAAACTGCAACGAGAAAGAACAGTTTGTACCACAAACGCTAAATTCTTCAAGCACCGTTTTAGTCGTCGCACGCTGACTTTTCATAATCGAGAAAAATATATACAAAGTACAATTGAAGACATCTCAATGCTAATAATCGTTTTAAGTTGCTATATATAATAAACCATGTCGCATAGAATAATTAGTTCGATTTTAATTGGATGTACGTGAAGCATACAAACGCAAGAATATCGTCTTGTATCCAATTTCCTTCTTCCGTACTTTCTCTCATTCGTTTTTACCAATTACGTTCTTCTTCGCCTTTAACCGTTTGAGTGCGAAGCAGCGCGATCGCGCTGTTTAGATTTTGTGTGGAAAAATCGCAGTACATTTGAACGCTACGGACGACTGACGGTATTTTGTATTTCATTGTTATCTTCTCAATAATTTTTATTGAACAAACTTGAAATATTTATAAACTAATAACACTAGAACTACAGAACACACCAGTCAAATTGACTGGTTTTACAATTTTATTTTAAAATTCCTACTTCATGTTATATCTTTCTTCCGCAACGATGTAATGACTTTCGCAACAATAACTAAAAGAATAATATAATGAATTTTATTTTGTTTTTTATGTATTCAAATTGGAAATAATTTTGTATCAAGGTTACTTATACCAATACCAGTCAAAATGACTGATACTTGTCAAAGGATAAAAGGGTCCTGCAATCTGTTTGTCAAACCCCGATTAACCAGTTTCCTCGTTTTGTACAACTTCCCACACGTTTTGAAAATTTTTACCGCATATCATTCGATATGATATCAGTTATCAGGAAAATTCAGGATCGATCGCTAGATCGTTAAATGCTAACACTAGAAATGCCACACCAGTCGAAATGACTGGTTCTACAGTTTCATAAATGTGTTGATCCTCGTTTAGGGATCGTGGTTCCAGATGGATTAATAATACCAAAAATGTACTACATAACATAGAATTGCTTCTGTAAGAAAGTAATAAATCAATAAATAAAAAAATATCTATTATTACGTATTTTTTAAATACCAGTCATTTTCACTGGCTTTGGTAGAAATAGCTTCGTGTTAAGTATCGGTAGTTCTGGTGTTAAGACGAACGCTATCGAAGTGTTAGAGATTTTTAGATCTTGTTTTTTCAAAGACCCTTGGGATTCAAACGGTGAACGAACTTACATCTTCTTACTTATTAGCTGCGACTAATAACGTTATCGCAGTCTGCGCACAAATATTCTGCCCAGACTCCACGTCTGTCACAGGTCTGGCGAGCAGACGATCGTACATCGTGAAATTCATAAAGCAATGGAACACCAATGCGTCGTACAGTGTCGAAGAAACACCGGCGATGGCACGTCTCGCGGAGGAAATTTGAATCGAGGCCGACTTTGATGGCGAATTTGAAACGGTTCACGAGTAATTCGCTGCATCTTCATAAAGATCCCCTTATCACAGCTCGTTTCAATACGAATCCTCATGAACGCCAATGGATCGCGCAATGTGTAGGGTACGAGTGACAAGGTAATTGCGAAGCTGCTGCAATTTAGCGTCTATTACGCTTAATGCTGAACAAAGATGAATGGCAGCTCGTATTTTCAAACGAATTGAAAGTCACGTTAGACGTTAGAACTGCAGGATGATTTGGTGGAAGCGAACACGAAGAATAAAACACGACAGTGGTATCGGGCAAACAAACGTTTCGTGACCGCGTCAATCCTCCAGAACGCGTATTAATTATGCACCGACTGTTATACTGCTATCTGTCGAGTATGAATAATATACAGCGCGAAGGAAAAATACCAAACGATCAATAAAAAATGTATTTCTTTCTTTTAACAAGCGTTTGTCGTGAAATTGTGTCTAGTGTTTATTATGTAGCCTAATATCTGTAACGTTTAACGGTTCACAGAAAAATTTGTTTCCGATGAGCACGGAAAGAAATTTTTTCTCAAGAAAATATTTTAACGTATACATTAACATACATGTATATGTATTTTGTAAATTGCCGGTTACACGGAGATCTTTAAATCGTAGACGACAGGTGCAATTTTTTCTTACTATAGTAAATATAATTAAATTGTATAAAATAGTATAACAGATAACGTGATGGATCAACGTGTACTTGTTTCTATTATAAAGTTAACATCGTTTCCGATATTCTCGATTTGCGCAAGACAAGATTTTTCCATTCTACTGTAATTTTGTAGATTCTCTGTTTTCTGTATTTTTGTGCTCAACAGTACTCCACCTGTTATTATAACTTGTTTTTATTATAAAGTTAACATCGTTTCCGACGTCCTCGATTTGCGCAAGACAAGATTTTTCCAATCTACTGTAATTTTGTAAATTCTCTGTTTTCTGTATCTTTGTGCCCGACACAGGCTCTGTTTTTTAATTTAAATTTGTTTTTAAATTTATATATACAGCGATTGAAGAAAGCGTTCGAGCACTTGTAGAAACTTCGTGTGTGACGCATTTTGAAATTTCATTAACAGTGATGAGAATAAGCGAAACGCGATTCTGTCGATAAGATTTCAAGCGAATTTCACATGGAACATAGAAACTACGAGATATTTATTAGGACACACTTCGTACAGATTATCAAATTATTTGATTAGGCGATCATTCGTCGTATTACCATGGTACGTAGTATTTCAGTGGTATCATTTTTAGCGCTAATTTTACGCTTAAAACCAGTATTCATATGGTAATCATCTTTAAATCTTGGTCAAGTACTGAAAAAACTATTTACGCGAGAATACTGCAGCATCTCAATATATTTGGCAAACAACTAAACGTCAAAGAAACGTCAGATCCGCGAGAACTCGAGCGTTTCGAACACGTTGCGTCGGATATGAGAAATAAATTCTCTTGCAAAACGTACTATAAATTAAATTACAGAAGATGCGTATACCAATGATTATGTTATTTACAAATTATACAAAGTTTATTACAATTTATACAAATTTTATATAATTACCCAAAGTTGTACAGTGAAGCTCGTTTATTATTCTATCCTGCTGTTTTATTTATTATGTTATTGTGTTATTTTTTTAATAAGAGAAAAACAAAATTATTCACAGATACAAGTAATATAACAACCAATACGTTTGCATACAGAATATTTCGAATAATCGGTGTGCATGAAAAGATATGAATTTGTATTTTAAGAAATATATCTGTATTTTTCTGCATTTTTTAATATCGTTGCACTGATAAAGAATGTAAAGTAATAAAAGAAAAATATGTTAACCTATACCATTCAAACCTTCTCTTTAACATTTTTTTTAATTTTAACCAAAATAAAAATGTAATTTCTACCAATCTTTTCCAATGTGCACCAATGGTAAATTATCTACAAATCACACAAACTTGTATCTTGTGTAACGTTCTTTATCGTTATTTTTGTTTTATAACAGAATAAATATAAACCAGATTAAAACATATAAACGACTTTAAAATAGATAAAGATACGTAGAAACATACGCATTTCTATCTTAAAAAACATCTTCAGTATTTAGTTACGACGTTGCAGCGATGAAGAATGTGAAGCTGTAAGAAAGATATGTTATCATATATCATTTAATATTTTTCTCTAATATTTCTTTCAAATGTAACCAAAAACAATATATGATTTTCCAATTTTTCCAAAATATACCGATGGGTATATTATGTACAAAGAACCACGCAGAATTGTAACATATGTAATGACGTTTCTTTATCATCATTTTTGTATAACAGATAGAAAAAAATTATTCTCAAATACAAACATTCTAATACTTTCATACACAGAATATTTGGAATAATCGGTGTATGTGAAAGGATACGCATTTCTATTTTAAAGTCGTGTCGTTACGCTTAGGAAACAAGCGAAACTGTCAAAAAAAAAAAAAAAAAAAAGAAAAAAGAGAAAAGAAAGAGAATTATATATCATTCAGACCTTTTCTCTAACACGTCTTTTAACTTTAATCAGCAACAAGATGTGACTTTTTCCACTTTCTCGAGTCACCTTGTATAATATCTTGGACTCGGTACAATGCAATTAGGTTGTCGCAAAACTTTCTATCGTTTCATAAGGAAATAATAGATGCACAACATTTCTTATTCCACGTTATTTTATCGAATTATGTGTGATCCATTTTGTTCTGTCAAGGACCATAATTATATAATTATATTAATACAATATAGTATATAATATAATATATATAATATATTAATATAATATAATTATGTAATAATTATATAGATTTCATGTTTGTATAAAGATGTATTGTTGCGAAAAGTATGTTTGTAAAAGAAAGACACTTTTGCGACGATCTAATACGTATCTAAATTTGCCAACTTTCAGCTTCAGTTACTATAATAATCTTGCGATTTGTAGGAATCTACAAATTGCTCTGAAATTGTGCTAATTACTTGGAAAGTACATACGCACATAAAACAGGCTAGCGATTATCGTCCGTATCATTTAATGAAACTAACCGTACAACGGGTCCATTAAATTTAATCTTATCCATAACAATTACGGCATAATGAGATGCGTTCACATTTACGACGTCACAATTTTGATAACCGACGACTGACGATACGTATCTACGTATAGGTGCTATACTCACAACGTTAGTATCCAACGAACCCCTCCGACGCTATTTATAAATTCAAGCACATCAAATAGCGTACGATTATACTACACGATTATTCCCCGTGAATTTAACCAGCAGAATAGAGCACTGGCGAATTTCAGGCGAAGTGGAAATAAAATAAAAACAAATTCGCCAGCAACGTTTCAACATGGGCACACTGCTGGTCGTGCGATTTGGCTGGGTTTTCGAACCGAGACTACATTTATATTTCAAAACGAACGTCAGATATTTCCGTAACGATGCTATTCTGCCTCGTTTTATGTCGCCAATCAATCGAAACATTGCTTTTTTTAATACGTGTTTTACGTCGCTTCGGCTACGGGTCATTAGCGACGAAATTACACTTCGATTGATTAGAGAAATACTTTTTATTAGATGGGTAGATAGATAGATTTTTCACAAATTATAATTTGCTGTTTATGGAACTCTATGTGTCAGAATATATTACGAAAGTGAATATTTAAATGTAAAGTATAAGGATTAAAAAAATATTTTTATTATGTAGGTAGATAGATAAATTTTTGACAAATTACAATTTACTGCTTATCGAACTGCACGTATCGGAATATATTTATGAAATTGAAGATTTAAATGTAAAGTATATTTATGGCGAATGTCTAAACCAGATATTTTTGTAATGAGGCATGGATGCACTGTATGTCTCGTTTTAGCGCCGATCAGTCGGAACGTGTTTTACGTGGCATCAGTTACGAATCATTTGCAACCAAGTTAGACGCAGTCTGATAAGAGAAATATTTTTCTTAAGTAAATAAAATAGAAACATTGATAGAATATACATAGATTCTTGGCAGATTATAATTTGCTGCTTATCAATCTTCTTCCATTGGAATATATTTATGAAATAGAATATTTAAATACAAGATATATCTGAAACGAATTTTTAAACCAGATATTTCCAAAACGAAGCGTGGAAGCAATGTTTCATTTTATATCTTTGGCAAATTATAATTTTCTATTTATTAATATTAATATTTGAAAATGCAAAGATGCGTTTTCTAAAAAGTATGACATGAAGAAAAGTCGTTATATCTCGCGAGACTATTTTTTAATAATTTGCGAAATAAAATTTTCGGAGCTTTTATTTAGAATTAAATAAAATTAGATGAGTAATGTCTGATTCATACGAGTGGTACTTTTTTAACTTCGAATGATATAAAAGTAGGCTATTAATTAATTTTCTTTCAACATATTAACAACATTTTATCGTATTTTATAAATCGTTCTTCTATTATACTAGGCAAAGTGAAATTTAATGTTCAACCAATTAGCTGTTGCGACTTCTTTGAAAACGTGTACGTAAAACGTATTGCAAAAAGCAAGCGATCAAACACAGATTATGTGTAGCTATTATAATATAGAATTAAGCTGTAACTAAATGACAATGTTTTATTTTTTAACGTTATTTAACAGAGCTCGTTATAACGTAAAATATTGTTATTTTATAATGACGACTATACTCGTCAAAAACTATTAACTAGTTAATTATCGACGTAATAACGTTGCTTTGCTTCCTTCTTTTTTTCGAAATTAAGCATTTTTCAAAGTATCGTCTTCTCTGAAAACATATCCAATAGTTTTTGGAGAAATATCAATTGTTAAACAGCGAAATACACTTTATCATTAAGATACACTAAGGTACTAAGGAAATAAGGTATTTTATAATTTGTATCGGTTATGTGGCGTAACGTGATTCTACGGTTCTAATTTTTAAGCTGCACGAATTTCGTTCGATATAGCCACACGATCTGCACAATGTGTCTTATGAAGAAATAATTAATAAAAATATATGATTTTGCAAAAGTGATAGTTCAAACGTTAGAATTGGACTTTTAAACCAGGTCTATTTCTTGTTCATGAGAACGAAGTTAAACAAATATATACATACAATAAATTAATAAATGTCGTAAATAATTATAAAGACAATCCTATTTTTACATTTGTCATAATATTGAAATAAATACTGACAAAAATCCTTTACATAATTTCATGTTATTATGCAACACAAAACTGAAGATGCGACAAAGAAAAGTTTCCTTCTTTACAAACCTGCAAATAATTAAATCTTTTCCTAAAATTGTAATTTTCACTGCGAAAAAATATAAACTTAGTGCAAATTTTGTTACATTTTCATTCTACGGTAAGTGAATTTTTACTAATACGTTACACTATCCACTAACTTATTTAAAGTTACGTTTCCAATATTCGCCCACGCGGATTTTATTCCTTTTTTATGTCCAACGATATTTTCTGCAAGTGGCTTGTCCCGATCGTAAAGTTCTCTCGTTACAATTTCCCACAGGTTCTCGATCGTGTTCAGGTCAACACTCAGTGCTGGTCATCGTGATAATTCTATCATGAAATTTTCAAGCCACTTTCCTATAGCAAAAATTTTCTTTTGTCTTCTATTTCCATTATGAAAGGCAATAGCTCGCCATGTAATTTCTTCCGACATCCCATAGCGTTCAATCTATCTTTTACAAAAACAATTTCACTTACCATATCCAGGTACTATCACTGTTTTCTTGAAAATATTCAACAAACAAAGAAGAAAATGTGTTTGAGTGTATCCATAGCATCGTAGATGAAAGAATATTGCATTACAAAAAAATATGAATACATTTCTTTGGAAAAAATTTCTCAAAAGATTGAGCAGCGAAGATCGAGCAGATAAAGCTTGTTTACGATTGATACGAAATTTCCTGTAACTTTAAATGTAATGTAACTAAATTTTAATACTGCGATTACGCCAATATAGATCGAACAGACTTGGTCAATCTGTTTACAAGGTTGCTACAAGCTAAACTAACAAACCGAACAGCACAGGCTACGAAGAACCTTGCTCTATTTACCATAACTGTAATATTTATATCCAACAAACAGCAAGATGGATTGATAGAACAGACAATAATGTGACTGATAAATTGCTATATGTCTTTGAATCTGAAAATAAGTTTTCGCTCTCAATGGCTCTTTTAACGCTAGAAGTCATTGTTTGGGTATAATAAGACAACCGTTTGTACAGTAGACTATGAATAGCGGCGGATATAAGATACGTAGAGGATCTTATACGTCTGTTGATTGCATTATATACGCCAATCAACGTTGATGGCGAAGAAATAACACGTTAACAGGTTACATTGGTAACGAAGGTGAAGAAGTTTTGCGACCATAGAACGATTTCTAGATCAACTGATTGATCCTTGTGCTGTGTATTTTTCCTATATGCGTTTCTTTCTCTAACATAGAATAAGTGGCATGTTTTAAAATGTTCATCTGACAAATCTTTTTATCGCTCTTCATAACGAACTGATAAGAAATATACGCTAGATTTTCTTCTATAATTTCCAGCTATTTTGTAACAATTATTCTACCGATTGACGAAGGTATTGTAACGGTACGATAGAAAGTAATTCGTTCGAGGATCAGGCAACTGCTCGAAATAAAATTACAGCTCGGCACGAACCAAATTGTCGCAGAGCCAAACATTGCAGCGTGTCTTCGCGCCTTCTCTTTCTTTAACAGACGTAATCTAAACGTTCTATAGATGTACATTAATTGTACAAATTAATAAAAAGATATTATACATCGTAAATGTAAACGGTTATGTTAGAAAGAAGATTTATATACGCGGTGTCGGAGATTCGAACGTTCAAACGATATCGATATTTTGTGTCTAAGTAAGAAAAAATTGTTATATAAGCGTAGATCGCTCAAAGCTGTAGGAAAAAGTTACGAGAAAAGTATGAAGTTCAAAAATATAAGTATGAAAAAATATGAAGGAACAGTAGCAGACTCGCGGTTTCTGCGATACGATTTACTTTTATTTTGTCTGTACAAAGACAACTAATTCTGCTTCTCGAAATGTGCATCGTTTTAACGATACAGAGTCGATAATGTAATTTATCGTCCTGCGAATTTCATTTTCGCAGATGCATCATTTTCAGACGCAGATATTTTGGAGCGGAAAATTAGTTACTCGCTTTTGCATAGACAGAGTGAACGTATGTATGACTGGTCATCATCAACTTCTTACATTACAGTGCAAACGCGAGCCTGCTGCTGCTCCTTTTGTATTTCATATTTTTGTCATGAATTTTTAGCGAAGCTTTAAGCGACCTATGTTTATGGAACGTTTTTGCCCTGTTTAGGCCCATAAAATATGGATAATGTTTAGGCGGTAAAACCAAGACCAAGCCTGCACATTTCCAAACAACTACGATACATGGCTGGAGGATAAATAAATAAATAAAGAAAAAATATATTGTACATGCTACATGTAAGCAGAATCGAGGTTTCAAGTGTTATAGTGAAAAAAGAAAAATATACATTCGGAGACATTCAGGGAAATGTAACAGTATATGGATTAAACAGTTTACATTGTATGTATTGTGTGTGCGTCTGTGTGTACAGAGAAACTCGAAAACATTATCATTGTATATTTCATCCGGTGATTCTTTGCGTAGCCCGAGATCCATCCCTCGATCAAGGCGGCCACACGCTACGTCCATATAGTTAATTGGACCGTAATAATCATAAGGAACTGTCGTAAAACTAAGCATTTGTCAAAATGTCAAAATGTTCCTTATGGTTATTTCTCCATCAGGTAAAAAGTAAAAAAGAACATGGTAAAATCCACGTTTCCCGGGATTCTCATCTGCAAGCGACCGGTGGTGGGGCAACCAACACTAAGAGTTTTCTTCTGCGACAGCATCGTCACTTAACATTAGTGGATCTACGACTACAAATCAGCCAACATATCTACACTGGGTTTACTACTTTAACTCAGACAATATATATTTATTAACTATATCTACTTTTGATAACTCATCTAATTAAGATATATAAATATATATATATATATAAATAAATAAATAAATAAATAAATAAATAAATAAATATATATATATATGTCGAGACAATTTTGGAAGTTGGGGCGTGTAATGAATCTTCCTGTGAGTTGGACATTGTTGTTATATATCAGGTGATATATATTGAAGCGAATGTATTACAAAAGTTAACAAGTGTTAGCGATGATTGAATAGTCAAGATGTCGATGATGATGAAGCTAGGTTCGGTAACGAATACACGGTCAATGGGATGACGATTTGAACGATTATCGAATTGAACCCCAGTCCAAGTGGCTATATGCTGCCTTACATATTACTCTCCGTACCTCTCTGTATCCATCGTTTCAATCTTTGTTTTTAAGGAAAGCTATTTAATTACTTCGTAGCTGTGTTAGGTATATGTTCCTCCCGTGACAGTGGCTACGTTCAGCGACCCATAATTCAGCGACAAACATAATTGGCTTAACTCAAAAACAGCTATTTCTCAGTTTTACTGTTTAAGTACGGCTATAATAAAAAGTCTGGACTAAAGTATTGGAGATCTTCCCAAAGATTCCAAAAGAAAGGCCCCGATGTCCTTTCATCTCCCACATATATATATATACACACGCAATGAGCGTAATCATCTTGTCTACAATTGCTGTTGGAGTACAGCAAAAGAGTACACTATAACCTGTTATCTCAGGGTTATAATTAAATTCAATCACCTTTATTATCCTAAACGAAATAGGGGATCGATCAGTTTCGTGGCGTTGATTGTATATCGGGAATTTACGACTCCCTTTGACGCATTTCTTGAGATCGCATCTCTCCGCGAATTGTTGAAGAACATTGTACTATATGTGTACTCGAGATATAAATTCAGAGGAAGACTATATCAAAGTCTAACTAAGAAGCAACAAAGTTATTTCCTCGAGAGTCTAATATCTTACTGATGTAGTTTTGAAACTTTGTAGGCACATTTTATACGATGCCCAAGGAAGCATATTCTGCAGAAATTTTAGAACGTTGCTATTCTTACTACACCCATAAGTGGCACTAATCATTATTTTAGAATACTTAGCTTTCCTCACGCTTAATGTCGCACTACATAACGGAGTCCTCTTGCATAATTCAATTAATACCATTACAAGACTATACACACAAGCATATACTATGCATATACAATATATATATATATATATATATATAAAAGTACAAGTACTGTACATATACAAGTAGCATATATTAAATGTATACAAGTACAAGTACTATATATATATTGGTATTAACTGTTGTTTATTCCTGTATTTCATTGAAGTATTTTTTTCACAATAAACTCGATTTTCAGACTTCAAAATCGATCACCTGAATTACCTCAAGATTTACTATATTACATATATACAAGTACAAGTACTACATATATGCAAATAGCACGTGCTATATATGCAAA
Source organism: Bombus haemorrhoidalis (assembly GCA_014825975.1). Classification (NCBI taxonomy): domain Eukaryota; kingdom Metazoa; phylum Arthropoda; class Insecta; order Hymenoptera; family Apidae; genus Bombus; species Bombus haemorrhoidalis. The sequence continues at coordinate 14,719,433 of CM026170.1, forward strand.
TACAAGTACTATATATACACAAGCAGCATATGCTATATATATACACAAGTACAAGTACATATACAAGTAGCATATATTATATATATACAAGTATAAGTACTATACACATACAAGTGACATATACCATATATATACAAGTACAAGTACTATATATATGCAAGTAGCATTTACTATAGATATATACAAGTATATACATGCATTTTTATATATACAAATTCATATCTTTGTAAAAAAAAAATGGGATTTAAACAAGATATTTGTTTCACCCATTACAAACTCTAACTAGCACTCTACTTTGGATATTTTATATTATATCTTCGTGCGTTATACGCATTCCGCAGATTTTTTCATCGTCTATAAAGTTCAGAGTTTCATTAATGGTGAAATTTTAACAGGTGCCCGATTACTTATGTTATCAGTATAAAAAAAAACAATAAATTAAAATAATAAAAGCGTAAGAAGTTTAATAATAAGGCAAACGTAAGTTCCCAATTAAATTAATTAAATTGTACAAATCACTCGATTATTCTACTTTGAGTCGATTTAAAGTTCTACATCTTTCTTCAAGTCTATGGCCTATATAAGACAAAATTTTACTTTAGACAAAATTTTACTGACCATGATCGAGTAATATCTGTATCACGATATAATTTTTGCACTAAATATCCTGGTTCTTAGAAGAGGAGAAGAGGTTCAGGGTAAAGTTGAAGTGAGAAATCAGGGGATGAGAAAGCGTGATGCCAAAGGAGAAGAAGAGCAATACGAGTAATTTAAGATACAGGTAAGATAATAATATATAATATTATAATATTATAATATATAATAATATAATAATATAATAATATAAAATACAGATACATAGGTAAATATACTAACTCGGAGTATAAGATCAGATGTAAGTAGTTGTCTGCTAACAATTAACAGAGTTTAAGATAAGTTATGATTATTATTATGATTTGTTTATTACATACGTATTTTTCATTACGATTAAATTTATGTCTGTCGTTCTGGTTTCGTGTGTATCTATTTTCATGTTATGATTATAGTTCTACGTTATAGCGTAAATGGAAGATGCAAAGTCGGAACGCAAACGGAAATAAAGAAATCTAAGTTCTACTCTACTGTTTCTTTCTTCAGGTACGTTCCTTGTTCAGACATTGTTCAGACACTACATACGCATATGTAGCTTTGTATACAATGTGATACGATCGAAAGTATAGTTCGATATAATTTAAAATAAATAAGATATAGATCAAAAGTTGTAAAAGTATAGTAAAAATAAAAGAAAAATCTGTAAGCTACGCAACTTGTAACTCGTCGATAAACTGACATTATTATTTGGTAAATTACTGCGCGAGTGTGTCAGGTACTGTTTCAATATTCCTTTGCTAGGTGTAATTTAGAAACAGAAAAATATAGGACAGTTTATAGAACATGACAGAACGATCGTTAGATTTCACGTGTTACGCGTCACTAAAGAATATTAATGTCTTACGTAAAACGCTAAGAGATATTATATAATAAACGTTAGAACGAAAGCGAGGTATCCCTCGTATAATATGGCAGTTGGATTCCGAAAGAAATCTTCTGTCATGCGAAACAGTGTCATACGAAACGACGAATTAATGCAAAAGTGGTAGATAGGTTCCAATGGCCAACAGAAGTACTATTTCTTCGTAAAAAAGAAAAAAATGGAGTATAAAAAAGTGTTTATTAAAACGATCAACAATTAATTCAAAGTATCGCATATTAATATTATTTACATTCATTGGGAAAAATGTCATCGACTTTTTATCCGAAACGTTTGGAGTTGCTACTTGTACTATTTATAATACTTGTATTATATATTAGGTTGTCCGAAAAGTGTCTTTCTCTTACAGACACGTCTTTTATAACGATGCATCTTTATACAAACATGAAACCTAATCTGCAAAACGTTGTGATCTTTATTTTGATACAACAAAATGAATCATACGTAATTCGATAAAATAATATAAAACGCAAAATGTTGTGCATCCATTATTTCCTTATAAAACGAAAGAAACTTTTCGGACGACCTAATATTATAATATAGATATACATAAGATGAGATATGAGATAAGATAGTAATAATATAATATAATATTATATATATATATATATATATATAAAATGTAATATACTGATACAGTATATACTATCTTTTAGGCTACTTCTATAGCGAAGAAATTTTCCAGTGCAAAGGGTTAATACTCCGTGAATCAAAAATGGACTAACAAATTTCATACGCAGATCTAAGGCAACACATTACGCTTGAAACATCGAATGCCTGTCCTTGCGCTTAAAAATTCTCCTTACATTCCTTCGTGTAAGGATTTCTTCAATTGCTCCAATTCTCGAACCTGGTTACTCGAGCGAAATCGAGTTATAGGAATATCGCGTTTTATGCGCGTCTGCCGAATTCTCGAACCGCATTAGAGCGAATCTGTGTGGTAAAAATATCAGAGGAAATACCTGCGCGTGATATATCGACACATTTTTAAGTAGGAAACGAATATGGAAAATTCTTAATATATGGGAAAGCGCATGCTCCTGGTCGATCGATAGGTTGAAATAAAACGACGCTGTCTACGATGATACGCGACAGATGAAGCATTTGAACCTTGATTCGTCATCGAATAGTTTATACCGATAAAAAGAGAACACAAGTTTCGTTGATTCGCGATCGAGCAATGCTCGACTTAAGACTCGACGATTGTCAGCAGCCTCGTTATACCTGCGGAAATAATTGCAGTTACATCACGAACGTGGAACATATGTAGCTGCTAGTATAAGAGGAATCAATTTATATGCATTTTGCATCGCACAGAAATAGAGAAAAGTGTCGGCAATACGGTTCTGTGTTCCCATTTTATCGTCCGTATTGTCTTCTTATGCCACTTCCATGCACCTTATTACAAGAAAAGAAATAAGAAAAACACTTGGATGTGTTTGAATGCGTTTAAGCGAGTGAATGAGACTGAGGCGAATAGATACGCAATTTGTTAGTTAAAAGCTCGCTTAATCTTCCTTTCCATTTATAATATATAATATGATATAATATAATATAATATTGTAAAATAAAATATTATAAAAAGCCTTAATTAAAAAGAAGAGAAAGACGATTAGACGTGGAATATAATATAATATATTATTATATTATTAATTTAAACTATATTATTAAGAATATAATATAATAATATATTATATTATATTCCACGTCTAATCGTCTTTCTCTCTTTTCTTTAATTGAGGTTTTTAAGATCGCATCAACTACAATATTATTAGCGATCTCGCGGAGAGGAAGTTTTTCCTTAGGACATTTTCTAACGTTTAATAAAACTGGCGGCTACAGCATTGTGGATAATTGTAGACTCAAACGCGGTTTCTTTTTATTTCTTCGATATCTCCGAGCAACCACTGATCATGTCTGGATACGTTAAGTGCAATTGTATTTATAAAAGGGTAGATTGAACGCTACGGGATATCAGGAGATATTAAATGGCGAACTATTGTCTTTCGTAATCCAAATAGGAGACAAAAAGACAACGAGACAATGGTCCTATTGCTGTACAGCCGTCGTTATGGAAAAGTGGTTTCAAAATTTCGCAATAGAATTATTGCCACGGCGAGCATTGAGCTCTGATCTAAACACTATCGAAATCTGTGGGGAATTCCAGCGGGAAAACTTTACGATCCGGAGAAGCTACCTTTGGAAAATATCGTTGAACATAAAAAAAGAATAAAATCCGCGGATATTAGAAACGTAAGCTTAAATAAATTAGTGAATAGTATACCTGATAATTGGATCCATAAAAGTAATCAAAGATAAAGAAAAATCCATTAAATATTGAACGAGAATGTGATAAAATCAACGTTGAGTTTATATTTTCACAACCGAAAACAAAATTTTAGGAGAAAATTTCATTGTTTTCTGGATTCGAAAGAAGAAAGATTCGATTTGTTATATCTTCGGCTTCGCATTATATTGTAATGTAAAATTATGCAAAATATCTTGTCAATCTTTGTTTTAATGTTATAAAAAATCTAAAAATGGGGTTCAGCTCATAATCGCCGTATTTCGTGAATATTTTTAATGTTACATAATCGGTAGAAATTTGACAATAGCAGAAAAATTAAAGATTATTTTATCGATCTATTTGTACATAAAACTGCAAAATTACAAAAGACGATTCTATAAACTACAACTTTTCACTCATTCCAATCTACTAAAATTATATTAATTAAGAAATTATCGTGCAAAAGAGACCAGCACAAGGTTCAATGTAATTTTAATCTACCTCGTGTCTCTAGATTACACTATTTTTTCCAATTTTTTCAAATTTTCAACGTACGATAGCATAATCTTTTAATTGAAAATCTATTTGAATTTTCTTAAAATACTTGTATTATTATTTGATTTATAAAGATCACGTTAGAAAGGAATAAAACATCGATTCTGATTAATCTGTTTAGAAAAAAACATTAAGTAGCTATATTATACTAAACCTCTCAGATCTCCTTGCTTCAGTGAAATGGTAATTTATTCGATCAACAGAACTTCCATCGAATAGAATAGAATCGAATATAATGAAATTAAAGCGCGAGTAACTGCAACACGGTAATTTATGCCCTCGTTTAGCAATGAAACCAACGTTGGTTTAACACAGAATAGATAGACAGATGCTAATTAAAGCAACAATGTACAACACGTTCCGAGCTACCTGCTTATGTATGGACATGCCAATATCTTTTTAGCATTATACCTAAGTTAAACAAGAGTCAGCAACACGATCCCAACACGATGAATTGAAGATCTTGGTACAAAAATTGAGCAAGTTCACGTTTTACAGAAATCATACTTGTTCGAGTTTTATATATTTTTGTACGTTGCCGATTAATTGATGCGCGGATCAAATAAGTTCAATGCGTTTATAACAATTTTTACAGTTACCCAATGTGATCTTTGAGAAGAAGAATCGACTACGTGCAGGATTTTTGTTCTAAAATATAACGTTAACAATAGCGTTAACGTAGTATTAATCTGTTAGCCAACGTGTTCTGAACGTTTGGTAAACCTGTTCTTTTAATTGCGTATCTTTCTTCTTGAAGACTTAAAATGTCTTCGGACAAACAGAAATCGTATCGGTCGTCGGGAAGTAAACACGTGGCAAAGAGACAAGCCGGATGTCAGGGATTTACCTAGGAGACTGTTTGAGGAAAGTGGAAAAATAAAGAAATGAAGAAACAAAATATTCCACTTGAAGTTCCCAGTGTTTTGATGTAAAAACCATGCAAATCCAAATATTGGAAAAGATTTGTTAGGTACAGAAATGTAAGAAGCATCGTTTCTCACGTTATTTGTCACGCTAATAGCTTTCTAAAGCCAAAATATTAATTGCTTTAAACAAGTCGTAATTAATTCAGCTTTATTCAATTTCCTAGGATTTTTAAAATCTGCACTTTCGCATCACCTTTTGCACCGAGCTCTTCGATTTAATTTGATTACGTTCTGCGAGTAATATTCCATATTCTAATCACATTTTTCTATCGTCAAAGGATTTGAGGATAATGCAAAAGGATGTTTATTGATGTTCGAAATAAATGATCTATTAAACGTCGAGGTCGACTCTCAATCGGGTTGGTCGGGTCGGCGCTTGATTTTATTCCACCGATGAACTAAAATGAAATTTACATTGTTTTGTTGTGTAGGAACACGGCGGATGAACGCTGCTTTCATTCTAGTTTCATACGCGGATGGAACGATGATGAAAGCTGCGTTCATCCGCCGTGTTTTTTCGAAGCGAAACAGTGTAAATTCCGGCTTAACGTGGTCCAGGATGAACATATATCGGATGTTATAGCAAAGAGAGCGAAATTTGTTTGTGGAAAGATAATAGAAAAATCCGAAGGCTAAAGGCGGTTGCCAAAATCCGAAGACTTTTCGTTCGTCGAAACGAGAGCAAGATTCGAATATGAAAAGTCTAAGAATAATAACAGGCGTTGAATGAATATTTAAAGTCTTTCGCCTAAAAGAGTATTAAATATAATTGAAACGTTGAATTTCAAAGTGCAGTCTCGGTTGTTCGTTCAACCGAAGTTCGACCGAAGTATCATCTCACGTATTTCGAATTTTATCATAACTTCATTTTTTTCGAAATTTTACCACGAAGAATGCGAAGGAGTAAATAGTCAGGTATTGCGAAAGCAGTTAAACAAACTTTCAACCGATTAAATAATTAATTAAATCGAAATGCATATGCAAGATTATATTATCAAAATTTTTCTTTCATTATACGATTCAACATTAGTAGATCTGGTTAAACAAACTTTCAACCTATTGAACAATTAATCAAACTTAAATACATGTACAATATTACATTATCAACATTTTTCTACGCTTTCATTATACAATTTAACAGTACTACAATATTCATCATACGATTGAACATTAGTAGATCTAGTTAAACAAACTTTCAACTTATTAAACAATTAATCAAACTCAAATACATGTACAATATTACATTATCAACATTTTTCTACGATTTAACATTACTACAATATTCATCATACAATTGAACATTAGTAGATCTTGTTAAACAAGCTTTCAACCTATTCAACAATTAATCAAAATTAAATTCACGTGCAATATTACATTATCAACATTTTTCTACGCTTTCATTATACAATTTAACAGTACTACAATATTCATCATACGATTGAACATTAGTAGATCTGGTTAAACAAACTTTCAACCTATTGAACAATTAATAAAACCCAAATACATGTACAATACTACATCATCAAAATTTCTCTACGCTTTAATTATACGATTTATAAACGCTAATAGACCTGGTCAATTAAACTTTCAACTAATTAAATAATTAATCAAACCCAAGTACATGTACAATACTTCATTATCAAAAATGTTTTCCCTTTTAATTATACCATTTATGAACACTAATAGATCTAATTAAGCAAACTTTCAACCGATTAAATAATTAAACCTAAACACATGTAGGATATTACATTACCAAAATGTTTCCTATCATTCTATTATACGATTTACAAACATTAATAGACCTTCCCGTATTATCCTAGTTTTTTGATTATCCGAGATTGGTTCAGTGCACGCTATCTCGGATAATCCAGCTTCTATCGTATCGTTCGGTTTCTAAAATTGCGTAAACTGAATTTACACAGTTGCACTTTGAAGGAACACGGTGAATGAACGCCGCTTTCATTTTTGTCTTACACGCGGATAAATAGTTTTAAAAGTATTTGTTTATTGATGCGCGTATGAAAGAAGAATGAAAGCGACGTCTATTCAACGTGCTGCTTCAAAGCTTTGAAACACTGTAAATTCGTCTTGAATTTCATTTCACGGATCTGTGTAACTTTCGAATCAGCTTGAAATGTACTTTCGAGAGATCTCTTCCTACTAATCTTCTTGAATTTCAATTTCTTTTCCACTGGTACTCGACACGGATTCTTCCATTGCTCTTACAAGCGTTTCTACGAATGCTAGTCGTCGTCGTCGTACGTGGATACCATCGTCCTGTGCAATAAGGCGAGACATTACGAAAGGACGTCTAGTGACGAAACAATAGCCATCGACCGCGGAGAAATTTCGCACTGTGAATGTTACCTGTTCGACTGCAACACCTTTCCTTCCGACACCTGTTGGATATATCGACGCTGGAGAAGCCTTGTTTAAGTTGCACGCGAAGTAACAAAATCCTCCGCGAGACTGACATTTCTGTGATAACTAAATCCAAGCTATACCTCTCATAGAAAGAAGACTAAAAAGAAAACACCGCACTGATTTCACTGAAGAAATAAAATAGTCAAACTCGAAGATGGTATCCCGCTGCGGATAGTCATCCACATGTTATTTAGCAATTAAGTTAGAAAAATTTACCAAATGTCTAACTGGACAAATTGTAAAATACAAATTAAATAATAAAAAAAAAAGAAAAAACTAGATCCACGTTTGAAGGTGCAAAATGCACGTAATATCCGTATGAACGAGAGATATGTACTTATAGTACATATTCACATATAGTATATAAATATATTATAATACATATTATAATACTCGTAGCATTTAGTTTTGATATATTGGATCGCGGATGTTTATGTATTCATAGGAACATGCACTTACAGAATGTACGTGAAGTATCACGTAACATTTGTTATTTGCTATTTTAATGTTGCATGTACTTTACTATTTTATTTCTTTATTGTTATTTTTACTATTATTATTACATTTTTCTCAGTAATTTCAGCCTCAAGGCCAGGGAATGGACACGGTTTACAACATTTATTACTTAACTCTTATTCATCCTTCTATTCTTCAGGCATATCCCAGTCCTTATCCTATTCATCTTCATCTGTCCCTTCCTCTCTTCTTATTTTCCAGATTTCTCAACCATTTGACCATTTTTTTCTTTTTTCCTCCCATTTAATACTTTCCTTAAAGTATTTCTTCGTCCAATTCTCGCTTTCCATTCCATAGCAATCCTTTGACAAGTGTTTCAGCCTTAATATTTATTTTAATAATTATTACCATATCACTAAATTATAACTTTTGTGTTAATTTCAAAATTACTTGCATATCAGAGAGAGAGAGAGAGAGAGAGAGAGAGAGAGAGAGAGAGAATTACAGTTCACCATTAAAGTATGGTTGAAAACATTCTTCGTTGCGTGGCTCCAAATGGCAGAAACATACTAAGTCGCGTTACACGGGACACCCTGTACATGCTGCATTCGAGTACTCGAATTCCGTGCGACGTGGAAAATTGCATTTTTTCGTGCGTAACTGCAGCGTAAAAGTTTTGTGCGTGGATCCACTCCTTTCATTCTGCCATTGCTTTTTATTTTGTTTACAATCCTTCGTTTATTTAAGGAAGATAATATAATAGCACGCAGGAGATCGGGCATATACATTTTATTTTGTTTTATTCGAACGACTGCTTTTGAAAGAACTTTTATATTATCTTCTGCTTCTATCGCAAAATATCGTTTCAGATAAACTTTTAGTCTCTGTTCCAACTGTATAGTTTCGTTTGTCGCCATGCTTTCTTTCAATCGAGCTTTGACGTTTTTCGTTTTATTTTATCTATTTCTCTCTGCAATTTGCAACTGAATATTTTGCAATATTACAACTATATGAAATATTTCTTACCTACGCTCGCTATCATTTGACCAATATCCGTCGCATCCGTCTATGTGTCGTTTTACCAAATGTCCAGCTGGATAAATTGTAAAGTACAACTTAAATAATAAAAAAAAAACTTCTAGGAGAACTCTACATCTTCTCTAGTGTTTAATTTTTAGCACAACGATTCTCTTTACAGCGGCTTCTTTCGTCTTTATTAGAGTACCGTGAAAAAATCGTCGACATACAGACAATGTTGACGATAAAGCGCAAATACCGATAAGCCGAAAAGGTAGGGAAACTTCAATAAGTCTAACGACTATCAATATATTTCGGCAGCACAATCGTTGATTGTTTAATTAGCCACCAGAGAGTCTAGAGTGAAGAGTTGTTAATCGAGTAAGAGTTGCGATATCACTGAATTAAGTTCAAGTTAAATGATCATTATTTTCTATTTAATCCACCGTAATAAATCCAGCTATCAATACATTATCACACAGAGTAGAAACCACTGGAAATCCAAATTTCTAACATTTCTGAATAAAAAATTTCTATGATACATTCATTCACGTGTTTGCTCTCTCTATTCCAAGATAAAACCTCAACAGCTGTAATTACGTTTCCGTAGACACGCGAATTTGCATCGATTATTATATTATGTATTGCGATGACTATTGGTATCTACGAAGAAATCCAATCATTAGTCGCTACCTATGAATATGTATATGGTGTTTGCATAGCTCGAACGATGTAATTTATTTACTCAAGTAGTGGAGCAAAGTTTCTTATATTTAAATCTTAGAATATTCTCAGACACAGACAAACAGAATGTCCGCTATATATTATGGTAACAGATGCATTTTCACGCTTAAACGCGATACAGCCTCGATTATCGAGAATATTGATTGACGCAACGATCGATTATTATTGGAACGTCGGTTAGTGTAAGAATCGACGATTGTCTCTTGTGAAGAAGATTGGACGATAAGAACAGATAGAAAGGAATTGTTACATTTTTATTCAAAATTTTGTATTCCTTTTTGATATTAATATTTAAAATATATATATAAATAAGTGATCTCTTTTCAGCATATTTACAAATGTCGTGACTAGTTTGGAAAATTAATTTTCCTCGTATTTTCAAAACAAATATTATAAGTAGAGTATAAGGAGAATATTATAAGGTTCCACTGTAAAATAAAACAGCACTGATCGAAGACACATAGAAAATGAAATCGAACTTTGTTATAGATTATTGTTTAGGAGGAAATTTTACAAACGTCGAAACTACAAATGAAAATAACAAGAACGTAATACTACAGATGTATTCGTATTGAAAAATGTATGCAATTCAACAGTTAAAGAAATATGAATTAGATATTGAAACAAGTTTATAATTTTCTCAATCTCTTTCCTTTGACCAAATAAATATTTCCTTTCTCTTTTATTATCTATATTACATTTACAGCAAATTACGGTATATTAACACTAGAACTACCGATCTTTAACACAACGCTATTTCTATCAAAGCCAGCCAAAATGATTGCTATTTAAAAAATACGTAATAATAGAATATTTTTATATTTATTGATTTATTACTTTCTTGCAGAAGCAATTCCATCTTATGTAGTATATTTTTAGTATTATTAATCCATCTGGGACCGTGATCCCTAAACGAGGGTCAACACATTTATGAAATTGTAGAACCAGTTATTTTGATTGGTGTGGTATTTCTGGTGTTAGCATCTAGCGATCGATTCGGAATTTTCCTGATAACTGATATCATTATATCGAATGATACGCAATAAAAATTTTAAAAACGTGCAAAATTGTTTAATTGGGGTTCGATAAACAGATTGTAGCACCCTTTTATCCTTTGATAAGTACCAGTCATTTTGAATACATAAAAAGCAAAATAAAATTCATTACATTATTCTTTTAGTTATCGTTACGAAAGTCATTACAGCATCATGGAAAAAAATATAACATGAAATAGGAATTTTAAAATAAAATTGTAAAACCAGTTAATTTGACTGATATGGTAATTCTAGTGTTAAATAACCAGGAAATTAAATAAAATTTAAAAGGAATGCTTGTTCTATTATCTGAAGATTCAATTAATCCGACAATCTCTCCACCGATTCCGATGCCAGAAATTTTCGTGTTTCGAAAAATGTATATTACGATAGTCGTAATCTCGGAAAAAATAAAATTCCATTGTAAAAATCTGGTGTTTTTAAATATTCATATCTCTCTAATGTAAGTGAGATTTTTACCACTTTGCAGAGTGGAAGTGAAACTCACCTACCATACGATATATGACAGTAACTAAACTGATATATAAAATTGTTTGATTTACTTATCTGATAAGCATCGAATTCTTTGTTTCCTTTCTAAACATACGTATGTAAGTATCTACAGAGTGATTCACTTACATCGGTCGTCTTAAATCGCTTCTAAACTGTTTCCATCAAAAGTCTCGCTACACGATAATTAGTATTTTACTATTTCGCCTTTTGATTCGGATACGAAGGTCGCCGCGAGTCTTTCAATTTTTGTACAGTGATTGAAACAGCAACGTGTAACTGCTAGCTATTAGCAACGTATAAAATGTTCGTTTTCTCCGGTTAAGCTAAATATAATTTTGCTTTAAGCCACGGTAACCTTTTAAACTTCTTGATCCAAGTAATTCACTGTATCTTTAAAATTGCTCTGCCTTCGTCATAAAAAACCTGTTCCTATTGTTCCTATAATGCTATTTCGGGAAAATATCTTGGTTCCGGGTCTTATAGAATATTCGTGTCCTTGTTTTTCAATTTGAAATTAGTATCGCTAGAAAAAGATTAAAAGAACCGAGAACGATTAGCATATCCATCGCCAATGCCTCTTTTAAACTCTACATTAGCATTATATGCAGCTCTGATAGTAGAATTACTAACCTTAAACGTATAAGCGAGCTTGAACTATGATTTGCAATTACAAGTGCTAGTTTTATTGTATATTAGCCTTGAAAGATCCATTTAATTGCGCCATGATATCTTGTCACATGTAACTACGATAATTACGAAAAAAAAGTCACTGCATTTCGAGATTTACATAACACATCGTTAAAACACATCTTATCAAAATGATCAAGCATCTAAATATCGTCTGCAACGACAGTTTCTGAATATTCGCGTAGCAGAATTTTTTGGACCAAAACGGGTGAATTAGGTGAATTGTTTTGTACCTCAGCCATTGTCACGTAGGAGACACAAGAAATCACGAAATTGATAAAGATCTCCTCGCGTCGCAGTTCGAACGTTTCACAAATAAGGTAAAGAATTGAACTTTAGATATATTTAGTAAAAATTATTGTACGAATCCAACAGAGTGACGGTTCAGAATGATTCAGAACAGAGAATGTCGAGAGCTGATTTTAGGAAGATTTATATACTATGGGTTTAGCTCCTATGGAAGAAGATGGCCATGACTGTTACTGTTTTCTGACACTGGAACACTCTCTACGTTGCCGTTTCGATGGCTTGCGGGATGTTTGTTAGACCCCATTGGTTTTTCTATAGCGAATTTATGGCTCTGTGGCACCATCAAAACCCAATTTCTTCGTTGGTTCCTAGCTTCTTTATTGCTTCATCATATTCTATCGTACGCAACTACGATAATTCTGAAGAATAAAGTCGTTGCATTTCGAGATTTATATAACATCTCGTTAAAACACACCTTATCAAAATTATCAAGCGTCTAAATATCGTCTGAAACGATAGTTTCTGAATATTCGCGTAGCAGAATTTGCTGGCTCGAAGCGAGCGAATTAGGTAAATCGCCTTGTACCTGGAGTTTCTGTACTCGCCATCAAATCCTCAATTTCTTCGTCAATTCCTGGCTTCCTAATAATTTTGTCAATCTCTTTCCTTTCACCAAATAAATATTTCCTTTCTCTTTTATTATCTATATTACATTTACAGCAAATTACGGTATATTAACACTAGAACTATTATAGAATATTACTTCGTAATATCCTATCGCACGTAACTGCGGTAATTGAAGAGTGCTTGTAAAAAAGCACTGTAAATGGGAAGAAACAAGTTTTCAGGGAAAAAGGAAATCTTGTGCGTTAACGTAACCCAAATTGAAGGGAAAGAAAAGTGCGTCTGTAGAGAAGCCTGTGCGTGTCAGTTCTTAATTGTAGACAAAACTCGATGACCCATTCGTTTGGATAGATGACATAGATAGAAGCAATTAACAGAAGCAAGAAACAATTGACTAATGTTTATTGGTACTTATACTTCTTTCTATAGAGACAACATCGTGATACCATCTTCCAACATTATTAATAACTACGATATTCAAAAGGGGAAATTGCAGTTGAATTCTACGCTACAGTATTCTCATTGCTACGTGAAACATTTCCCAATAAAAGATCGAAATTTCTCAATTTTGGCACCTACAGTGTTTTCAGCGAGCATCGCTCAATTATAAATAAAGTGTCCCAAAAATTGAACAAATGTAACTAAAAATTGTGCAAATAAAATGTAAATAGAAAACGTAGATAAAAATCGAACCGGATATCGTTTTCAACGATGGTGTACGAATTTATGCACAGAATTATGCACAGAAGAATTTATCAAATTCGGAAATGATCGAATTAGGTGAATCAGTCGATACCTCGAGAGTTTCTATACTGTGTCATTAAATCCCCAATTTCTTCGTCAACGCCTAGCTTCTTCCTGATTCGTCCGTATAAGGAAGGTTTCGAAGCAGCCCGCTGGAAGCTTATACGGCGACTGAAAACGCGGCAGCGGATAATTGGGCCAATTAAATGTTAATCGAGCCGCGTGACGCGAATGTTAATGTCGTTCGGTTCGAAAGATCATATTCGTTTGCGCTGCGTGACGACGCGTTTGTTTTTCAGCCAGTGGCGCTGCACGAAGAGGAAAAACTGTTGGAACGGAGCCAAAATGTGAGAGAAGCCATCGAAATTCGTCGACCCTCTGCGTTCACCTGTCGAACGTTCCCGATCGACTCGTGTCGAATCTGGCGGCTCCGCTTCGAGGAAACGTCTATCCAGGACGGAGGATCGTCAGATGAGAAAACGAAGGCAGAGTGATCCGCGTGTACTCGCCGATTACGTAAGCTCCTTACTACCGACGCTATTTGCGGAACGGTCGTCTGTTCGAAGGTGAGAGGTACGCCGACCTTCTCCGCAATGTCCCACTAGTCAGTCGCTAGAGAAGCTAAGCTGTTTGTCGGGAATCGAACAGAGACGGCCAGGGCCGAGGTACCGTTCGATTTTCGAACGATGACCATTCGCCTCTTCGTCGTCGGGATTAACACGTTGACGACCGCTAAAACTTCGCTGCGACTTACTCTACCGCTTTGGCGATTTCACTTACGCGCGATAAATACACTCGGCTGCTGACAAAAAAATATTAAGAAACTTTGAATGATCGCTCGGGAATTACGATATATATTTTTTATCTTTTGTCACACTTTGGAACACGAAATCAGAAATGGTAAGAAGAGATGACAATTCATACATGAAATTGCAATATACTTTTTTTCAATTGCATAGTCGAGCGAGATTACGATTAACGTTGAATGGTATGAACGAAATATAAACTGAGACGAGAGTTAGGAAACGTTCTTTGCTCGAATTATGTAATACGACGGTTTTAGTGCGGAAACTTGTAACAAAAGCTAAAAGTAGAGAATAATCGAGTGAGATGTTGGTAATTCTTGGGTTTCATGACTGCATCATAGTATCTGCGTGGCTACTGAATATTCAATTAATTGAACACAAGACGCAGTCGACATTTCATATTTTACATATATTTATTTATATTATATATTATATTATATACTTTATTTTTGGAATTTTTCGGTTTTTTTATATATTTTTAAAAGATTGATTTCCCAATTGACGTCTGAGGTAAATTTCGCAGATGTTCAAGCGAGTTCAAGCCAGGAGATTGACTCGATCGTTCGATTACATTAATATTCTGTTGCAAACAAAATTTAATCATAGTTATACGAGTTTTGGAGTTAGAAATGATCCGAGGCATTAGACCATAATCCGAGTTTCGCCTCTGATTATTATGTGTATCATGCCTCGTCGTAAAAAAAGTAAACAAGTTTTGGAATGATTCTTTTTATTACGAACTTCTAGTTCCAGAATTTATTCGTTCAATTTTACGGCTTTTACGTGTTCGATCGAAGAGTGGTCGTAGAAAACTCTGTAAGTGGCAAACAAGAGAAACAAGTTTTTCAGGAGAAAAAGAAACCTCGTGCATGAACGTAATCTAAAGTCGATGGAAAAGAAGAGTGTGTCTAGAAAATAGTAAATAGAATAATAAATAGAAAATTCTATACGTGCCATTTCTTGCGATTAGCTGTAAAGAAAACTCAATGTTGCGTTTGTTTAAATGCCCTATACAGAAGTCAAGAAACGATTGGCTAATATTTATTGCTGCTTACATCTTCTTTCACAGAGGCAACGTTGTAACACCACATTCTATCGCTATCAACAATTATTCAGAAAGGCAAATTGCGATTCAATTCTACGCTACAGCATTTTCTAATGAAAAATCAACATTTTTCTATCTTTGCACTTACAGTGTTTTTTTACAAGCACTCTTCAATTATTCTACCAAATTCAGAAACCAAACTGTGTCAAAGTCAGTAACATTTGAAAGCGACAAATACTATAATTATGTATAAAATTATTTTTTTTCCTTTATACATTTTATATTATATTTTATATTTTATTACATTTATTATTATCCTCGAGTCTTTACAATTTGCCCAGACATTCGGTAAAGTGGTTTAACGATGTTGCGATCGTAGCACGAACACGTTTATCCACTGGCGAAATAATAGTTGTCGGTGTAATAATTGCACAAACGCGATCGCGTGTTTTATAGAAATTTATTTATATTTTAGGGAAATTGTCAAGAATTCACAGATATGAATTAGAATAAAAAATCAAACGAGCGTTTTCTTTGCAGTGTTCTGAATCAGATGTGCAGAGAAGTGGCTTGGCTATAACATCGGGACGACGATGATCCAATCTGGTATAATGTTATCTAAAGAACGATTAAGAAATAACCTACGTGAGATTTCTCTGACAATGAGATTTCTCGTTTTCGTTTGCTAACGTGCGTCGTATGGAAAGGAAAATCCTCGTTATCGATCGGCAAAATGCGAAGAGCAGGTCGTTGCGACGAACTACACCGAATGGATGTTTCGTTTTTAACTCGTTTACGCGACAGAATCGAATAGTGTTCGTTTGAACGAACTAGCTTGGCAACCAAGTACGTTCAATTGAATTCAATGAAAGATCGTCTCGAGAGAGATTGTATGGTTGTGTATGGTTTGCTGTTCGTGATGCGTGTAACACCGACAGAGTTTGTGCTCTTCGCTGTGAAAATATAAGACCACGTATTATCTTGAAGCGAATCTTTTTCGAAAGCGAAAGATAATTACAATTGTTGCAGCTTTCTCTGTCTACGTATCACACTGCGATATTTTACAGCAAACATTCTGATCAAAAGCATCGGTTTATCGGACAATGTTAATCGATTTAAATTAGGTTTGGCAAGGGGAGCTCATTGCGTCAAAGCAACACACTTTTTCGCTACTCGATAAGAATTTTCCACATTTTTGTGCAATGCTGCGACGTAATTTTTATAATTTCAGCTTCGGTGCACAAGCGTGAAATTTTGCAAGTCAGTAATTACAAATTAACGACGTCGTATGTTAATGATATACAAGCAAATGGTACAAATTCAATTAATTGTTTCGCTTGACATAAAATTGTAAAAAACTGCCTATACAACAAAAGTCTGCAAATGATTGTCGAGAAAGAATTTTATTCATAACTCCTCCTTACGATTGATATTGAATTTAAACAATTTTTAAAACAAATTCCGATACCAGTATATACCAGAGTATGATGATGAAAAGGAGAAGGGACTTCATTTTCCGATCTAGTTCCAAGTCATCTTCAAGGGCGATTCAATTCAATTGGATGACGCCAAACTTGATTAAATTAAAATTGGATATCACATGCGATTAACTTACGGTATTATCTCGAGCTATGTGCGAGACATAGCCTATCCTCGATTCACTTCCACACATATTCTATTGTGTGGACGACTGAAACTGGAACATTTATCGAGGAGTTTTTTCAATTATTTGCAAACGATTATATACTTTAAATATCCGAAATTTACTAGGAAATGATTTTGTCGTGGCTCTAATTATTATATATTATCGATGACATATATAATTTTTCAACAATAGATAACTTACAAAAATGTACGTATTTTATAGTAATAACGCGTTTATGCAAATAAAATTATTTGCCATAATAAATCATTCTTATTCTTCAATTATTCGCATTAAAAATCGTTTAAAAATATCCGGCGTTATATTAAAATTTCATTTCTTTTTCTTTGCATATTACATACGTGAACTGTTGAAGTATTATAATCTCAACTACAATAATATAAAATACTTCCGTGAATAAAATTATTTACCACACTAAATTATTCTTATCTTTTCGTCCGCTTAAAAATACCTGACATTATACTAAAATTTCATTCTGTTTTTATTTATATACTACATGGACTGTTGTATTATTAGGAGTATTTATTATTTTATTTATTATTTTTATATTATCTACTAGTACACTATATACTACGTTGAAAAACATTTAAATATAAAATGTATGGTTGAAGGATTAAGCGATAGTGCAATAAGCTGCTTACTTTACTAATATTTCACTCTTTGTATATTTTAGACTGTTTACAATAGATAAGAAATATTTATTGAAATTTTATATTTAAATTTCAAACTGATTTAGGCAAGACTGAAGAAAAAGTTGTGCAGGATTCACTGTAACGATAAAAAACAAGTGGATTAATTCTCTGAATCGTAGCTTTAACGTGGCTAACCCTGGGTTAGGCTTGGCTAAAACTACTTAACGTGTGTAACCGTTATCCAGCATATTGAGCAATGGCCAAGGAAACGTGAGCTCTCTGCAAGAATTCTCGTGATTCCTTCGTGTTCTACAAAGTCATCTATTAATCAAACCGTACATTTTATTGGCTTTCGCAAATGAACAATTATTTTTCTCACACGAGAGACAATATATATTCCGATATTTTAGCGACGGAAAAATTGGCCGTTTATTGAATTGTATGAATATTTAAAAATTTGCGAAAATTTATGAAATATGAAAAATTTTTATTTTAGGGATTATCGCAATAGCGTAACGTATACACCGTGGTGAATATAAAATGGTACAAGTAAAAATGTATTTTCTAGTTTAATTAGTACGTTTAAAATCGCATTAACTGCAAGGTTACTTAATGGCGCCATAGGAGAATATACTACGCGCGAAACGTTAACGTTTCACTAATTTGTCGGGCAATTTCATTTCTTTAATAAACATGAACGAACCGTGGATTTTGCTGTTTAATAAATTATATTTCGGGTAATTGAAAATCAAATGATTCATTGTTAGATAATAAACTCTATTATTCGCATCGTGCAATAGGTTCTTGTAACTCGCACGAAATCTCCAAATTAATATTATTATATTTGTTAGATATTGCGTGTTATATCGCGAAATAAGGTATACGCAAAAATATTTACCGCATTTATAATATCATCTCAAACTGCCAGACTTTTTGTACCCGCTTCAGATGCTACTTATCGTATGCTAATTATCACACGATAATTTCGAAAAAATGCGTTAATATTAAAAAATCGACGAATAAAAACAAATTGATATAATTAATTGATATAATTGATCGGTATTAAAGAAAAATCACGTATCATCATAGTTAAATTAAATAAAATTAAATACGGTACTATTAATTTGATATAGCAATGTTATAATACGAATAATATTCTATAACCATTATTATAATTAAATATAATCTAATTATATGTCTACATAACATAACATAATTATTTTTATATAATCTGATAATTGAATATATTTTATAATATTCCATAATTCTATAATTATAAATATCGTTATCGATTAATAAAATAAAAAGTAGAAACAATATATTTTACGCGATTAAATTAAATTTATGAAGGGCGATCGTTTTCGAAAAATATGTAGTGATCGAACTATTGTATTTATAAACGAACTGAATGCACGATAACTGTCTTTGAACAAACAGATGGACTGCTAAATTTGTGTTATTAAATTTATCGCGATTCCCTATGAATCATCATCCATATCTGTTCCGAAATAAAAGATAAGCTGGTGACCTCTACGTTGCACAAAAAGGAATTGTTTGTCGCAATGACTAGTCGATATATGACGAGTATTTTTTCTATTTTTTTTTCCGCAAGGGAAAAGTAAAATTCTAGCTTGGATAATGTGCTATGTAAGAAGTAGACGTATTTAACACGGTATATCAGAAATCGATATGATAAGTGAACAAGATGTTGCATAATAAATCTTGAATGTAGAGAATAATTTCTTCTACTGTGAAAATGAATGTACAATAAAATATAACATATTTAAAAAACAAAATATATGTACAATGACTGAGACATAACAAAGTTCAATACGTTTACATTTACATTTTATTATATATTTTTGTATTATATATTTTTATTATATATTGTCATAATTAAAATGCGTTACATCTTATTAAATACAACACGGGATAATTTTTTTTTATAAACAACGTTCTACTATATTTTTACTGTACTTGTTTCTATTATCCTGCTTGAGTATACTGCATTATAATAGTATTGGGAAATGGAGAAACTTCAATCCAATTAATTGAAAATTACGAATTAAATTATATTATATTACCTTTGGCTGGAAAAAAGTACAAATTTCGTTATTTTCTACGACATCTTACCCTTGCATTTCTTATATATCTACATTTGCAAGTCAAATAATACGTATTATTTAAAATTCATTTAAAAAAAGATTAGAGGCTATGGATATAAAGCGATAGAAGCAATTACGTTTAAAAAGTATGAAGTATAGGTTGTTATGTATAGGTTGGTTAAGAATCTGGGAAATCGGTCGCTGCGAACGATTTCTTCAAACAAAGTCTATTCCTCCGATAAAATAAAAGGACCTGTTATGTATGTATTATGTATGTATGTATATATTTAGCACAGTATTATCAGGAATCGATATAATCGATATAACGAGCCTCAAAACGAACATTTATAAAATCGACATGGTTCTGAGAAGTGTTAGCAGATAGTTAAATACATATACAATGACTGCAAATATAATATCTGCACACCACTGCATTCATTATTGCATTTGCGTATAACATCGTCGTAGAATCGATTCCTTATTTAGAATTAATTATTTAAAACCCAAATTATTAGTTAAATTCGACTGTAATAAATTCCGTATCACTCGGCAGAACTTTCATGCGATTACAAAAATTAACATCGTGAAAATAAAATGTAAAATCTAATAAAAAAAAAAGAAAAGATGCTTCGTTGGAAGACAATGTGTATGTACTAGTTTCTCTGTTACCACTGCATTACGTGGAAGATGCAGAGCACAAGCTGAGATAGCGAGCTACGTTATCGACTACTGCATCCATAATAAGCCTTTATATGTTACGTTAGAAGATAAGAAGACAACGAGATAAAAGTTTTAATCCATCGAACACTCTTATCGAAATATGCCATCTATACTGAGTCATACGTGAACGTTGGCGCGGAATTACAAAAGCCAAATTTGGTTATTAGGTAGCGAAAGAAGCTACTTGTAGGTGATGTTATTACGTGACTCGAAGATAAAAATAATCTTCCTCAAGTGTTCGCAGAAAAAAACACGTAAATATAAAATTGTACATTAGGTAGAATATCTAGAAAAGAAAGCGAAAATTGTGGAAAGGCAGAAATGCTAGGCAATGCAATTGTCAAATTCGAAGGCGATGCGCAAACGGCTGGAAGATCAGAAGACAATCTTCTTGATAGTCCTGGATAACAAGCATATTAATTAATTAATTTATTTATTTATTTATTTATTTATTTAATCAGTTTAGACTTTGTCCAAGGAGACTAAGAAGAACGAGCGGCGTGAAATTTGAACCAAATGGCTGTGCCAGATTTGGTTGTATAACAAGAATCTGGCAGTTTGTAAAAGACTACCGAGCAAGCTAATTGCCATTAACTGCGGAATATTAGCTTCTGACAATTTCCATCAACACAGATTGACAAGTAAGACGAAGTAACTGACTAACGCGATTTAGCCCATTATCTAACAACAATTTGTGTAGCGATATCTCCAAGAGAAGTTGAACTTACGTACATAATAAATTAGATTTTGTTTGCGTCACTGGATGATAGAATTATGTTAACAAGTGAGTCACTAAATGATAGAATTATGTGAACAAGTAACCTTCCGATTGCCATTTCATCATATTGGTCGAATAGTTCTGTTTACAAATTCAATAATCTTCCACTATATAAACGCACGGAACACTAACGATTTGAAATGAAGCAGCAGAAAAATTTTAGAAACCAGAAGAAATTGTTCTATAAAGTTCGCTTTCGGTTTATATTGTATCGTGGTATTCGTAAGTTTTCTACTAGCTACCTATATACCTATTTTAGAAAGATACAATTTTTGTCCGGTTTGGTCGACGCGTGTCCCGTTAACCAGTTAGCATGTATTACACCAGGCAGAAACGAAATATAAACCCGTTTACGTTAAAAGCTGACCCGCATATGCAATGACTGTCTTCACTCTTCCACGTTAATTTGCCTTCACATGAACAACATTGAAACAGGTTTTTATTCAATTGCACGCTACGTTCTATGCGTCTACAATTACTCGAATTATTATACAATTGATGTTATCGTATATGTACGATCTGGTACTTTAAAGATAAGATTAAATCGAAAAATTACGCTCATACTACTTTGTACATTATATTGTAATGTTATGTGTATTATATCGTATTATAGCAATAATACTTTTATTTTATAATCTCTATGTCTACTAATGATAGAATATCATTATGTTCAGAATTCGAGATTTTTCAAAATCTCCCCTTTTTTGTAGGAACAGTGTAAGTGTTTAACGTACAATTTAAAAATAACTGTAATAATAATATATAGTAAAAAATGTATTATCGCATATCGACAATCTTATGGTTAAAGATACAGTCAAATCGGAAGATTATACTGATAATATTTTGTATATAAAAATGTTTGTATATTATATCGTATCACAGCAATGTGANTGCAATTGACATCATTATTTTTTATGTTATAATTTCTATGTCTATTAATAATAGAAATATCGTTGTGTTCAGAATCCGAGATTTTTCAGAATCTTCTCTTTTTTGCAGGAACAGTGTTTTTTTTTTATTTTATTATTTAATTTGTACTTTACAATTTGTCCAGCTGGATATTTGGTAAATTTTTCTAGCTTAATTGTTAAATAACATGTGTATGGCTACCCTCAGGGGGACACCATCTTCGAGTTTCACTATTTTATTTCTTTAGTGAGGTCAGTGGGGTGTTTTCTTCTTAGTCTTCTTTCTATGAGAATTTTGCTCGCTTCAGCAGCCAGCTGGAGTGTAAATATTTAAAGTGTAACTTGAAAACACTTGTACTTTCTAAATATATAATTGTTTTTGTCGTACTTTGATCGCGCTTTCGGTACAATTATTGCAGTTCAATTAGAAAAGGAAATAAGAAGGAAACATTCAACGACATTTCACATAATTATTTATTACCAGCAATGTTTTAGTCTTAAATATAACAAAGTGATTTAAAAAAGACCAGTAATCATTATGTTTATTACGATCTTACGAAAAGACAAATCGACAAAAACGAAGCTTCCAATGCACCTTGGTTATCTGTTTAGTTGCTCGAACGAAATACATCTTAAGGAAAATATACATAAGCGTGTAATTATTGTTTCTTTATGCATAATTGTATTAACAGAATCAATTTTTTTCCGACGACATGACGTTAATTTCACACGGCACGCAACGCACGACGATACACGTAGTTACAAGTAAATTTGAAAAATCACGTAACCAGTAACGAAACACGAATAACAAGTAGTAGGAAAAAAATGTAGGAAACAAGGTAATAGTATGCGGAAAGTAATAAATAAAATAAAAAAATCTGTAATTCGCGTGTGTTTCTCGAGTTCACTTTGCGAATGGAAATTTCGACTAAACGCTCTGCTGTTTCCTCTATAAATAGAAATGCTTTCGCTGTAAACGAACGAAAGCGAAAATACCAAAGACGGTCGAAGCTTTTTCTGCTTCCGCTTTGGCACGAGTTCAAGGTGATTTTTTGCAACTTTTTGCGAGATGCTGACTTTTACGATGCAGCTTTTCAAGTGTGACGGGACTCAACCGGCGCAACAATGTTCATCGGCATGTCTGTTCGAGCGGACTTATCGTTTCCGAAATAGATGGTCCTCTCCTAAATTTATTAATAGACGAGCAAGACGACGCGAATCTCTCGTTGCACCGCTATTATTGTGCCATGATGCCCCCATTTCGCCATTTCGTACGTGCTTATGCACTCGGACAGAATCGTTGTTTCAGATGCAAAATGTAAAACGGCAGTCTCTGACTAACGCGACGAAATTTTACTGCACACAATTTTCGCGAATGAATTTTCAATTGTGGTTCTCTGTGATTATACACAGGCACACGAAGCGATCCGATCTGACGATTACCTTAAGATAGCCCTGAAATTTAGAATAATTATAATTACACTTAAGTTTCTCCGTTAGAATTTCTGCAACCATTTTCACGCTACATGAATAGCCGAGCAGTAAATCTGGACAGTAAAAAGAACTTGGCGAAAATATTCGACCGCTTGTGGACTAGATCCTCTTACGAATATATATTGTCCGTGTCACACGAGGCATTTTGAAACTCCATTAGCGCTGTTATGAGACTCGAATATCGTGGTTAAGTTGGTCAAGTTTGTAGTGGATCCGAAAATATATCTAGAAAATGACGAATCGATGTTGTATACTTCATGATCTAGTTTCTGTAAGCGTACAACACGCGAAAATTGAAACTAGACGATTATATATGTTATGAACTATATAGTTTATTTATCAAATTCGTAAACACACACCTATTCTAAAGATAGCATGTTAGATATATATATATATATATATATATATATATATATATATATGTTGGAGATGAAAGGACACCGGTCCTTCCCTGTGGAATTCTTTGGAAACCCCCCAATATTTTAATATTTATAAGTTGGCCCGATTATAATTGCCCGAGATTTGCGATAATGAGCTTGGGTTCGAGGCGACAATTACCTAATAGAGGTACAGAATAATTGTATAGCTCTCCTTAAAAGAAATAGTTGTAGCGACACTTAACAGTTAAACATTCCAATGGTTTCTGCCCCGTGGTTCGCCACACACAGACCCTATTCTTTGGGCACGATGATTACCAGATGTCGATATATCTCCACAGGACATGCTCAGCTAGCCTAAGGAGCCTCTATAAATCTTAGGATTTACTTAACTGAGATCCTTCAAACGGACAAACAGTCTTTATTCTAACAGTCCTTAAATCCACCCACTATGTCCTTAAAATCAGCCACTATGAGAAAATACGGGAAATCTGCTTTCCTCACGAACGACGCTTCCCGCTAGCAACTTTCTCTCAAGGGCGACTAGCATCTTTTTCTAACCACCAACATAAAAATTAAGCAATTAGCAGCAACGTCCATTTCCCTCACTTTCCGAGCGAAGGTTTTTCCTCGACGAATCCGATAATCTCGTGCCCTTAGACACACCCCATATAGCTTTCCTCTGCAACATCACCGCGACGGAAAAACATTCTCGTGCGATCCCATCTGCGAGTATAACGTCTTTGGAAGAAAGTATATTTGTTATCCCGCTGACCGCGGATTCGTTATCGAACCTAAGACCATTGTCATTAATGACTAATCACCGCGGTTACTTGTCAATTCTGTAATACTCACACTTGTAATCAAGAATACCTCGATTGCATAACAATGATGGCTAATTGCAGTGAAGATTCATTACACGCCCCTAACCCTAATCATAACGAGACATATATGTATATATATATATAGGTTAGTGCTTTGAAACATTTATTTGTATTATACACACAAACACAGGCACATAATTTTAAAATAAATCGATACAATTTTTAAAGATTAACATTAGTAAAAAACTTTCAAAGAGTAGATTTTAGTTATTCTTCAACATAAAAATGATAATAGAGAAAGAAAGTCAAACGTAACGACATAGTTTTGTACACGTGTTTTCTTGTTTAAAAGAATATTAAAACTTAAGCTTCTGAAAGCATGTTACGAAATACGAGACACAAAAGTAAGGAAATGACGAATATAAAAATAAGAGAACGTGTAATGCATTTTTATGTATTTACGTGTGAAATAAATCTTCATTAAGATTTCAGAAGCACAGGAAAGGGAAAAGTAAGAGGTTCGCAATTAAATCTAACAATAAGAAACAGACAAAACAGAGACAAACTAATCACTTAAATACTCTAGCACATAATCTACACAGCCAATCTGTCTTGTGGAGACTAATTAAAAGACATCCAAACGAATTAAGAATCCGACGATAAAAACGGTATGAACTGCTAGGAAAATGCCTCCGTTCTACTAGCATAATTAAGTCACATAAAATTGTTGGATATCTTCAAAATAAATTGCAATTAAAAAAAAGTAAAAAGGTAGAGAAAAATTTTGTACAGAAAGAAAGCAATAAAAAAATAAGGAAATCATTCTTGCTTGCGAATAAATATTCTACTATCATATTTACATTATCAAATTATATAAGAGCAACCACGATTAGAAACTTCTGAAATCAAAGCGAGACGGAATTTATGCAACATGAGGAACAAGTAAACTCGAATGGCCGGATAAAAAATGACCCATTTCTCACTTGGCACGAAAAAAGATCACGAGAAGAGCAATCGTGACTCGTCTGTTGAGAGCAACGGCAGCAGCAACCGCTCTTAACGAAAGTGAGGCCCTTCCACGTGTCAGGCCTTCAACCTAAGTGTTTTTCTAGAACCGGCACCACGAAGCGGGCCGAAGAAACCACCAGGAAGTAGCAAGCCGGAATGTTAGTGTGAGATTCGGACATCAACCTCGGTCAAACATCCGATAGTTTTACACGACCAATCTATTGGTCATTTATGGGCCTTAATTCGTAATAATTAGACTGTGAATTTTTATACAAACTCTTCTTCTTAGGGAAGATAAATAAATAGAAAAAAGAATTTGAATTTTGTTTAGTTACTAGATATTATAACAAACACTTTGGCCATTTTGTTATAGTATTATTTTTTATGTATTGTTATGAAGGTAAATGGATAGAGTATAGAACTTGGATTTCGTTATGCTACTGCATATTGTAACAAGTACTATACTTTGAGTATTTCATTAGAGTGTTCATTGAGCGCTCGTAGCTTTTTATATTCTTATGAAGGTAAATAAATAAAACATAGAACTTGGATTTCGTAACAAGTACTATACTTTGAGTATTTCATTAGAGTGTTCATTGAGTATTCGTAGTTTTTTGTATTCGTATGAAGGTAAATGAATAGAAAATGGAATATGGATTTTGTTTAGCTACTAGATATAGTAACAAGTACTATGTTTGTAGTTTTTTGTATTCTTATGAAGGTAAATGAATAGAAAATTTTGTTTAGCTTCTAGATATAGTAACAAGTACTTTGGCCATTTTGTTATAGCATTCGTTATTTTTTTTGTATTTTTATGAAGGTAAATGGATAGAACATAGAACTTGGATTTCGTTTAGCTACTGAATATCGTAAAAAGTACTGTACTTTGAGTATTTCATTAAAGTGTTCATTGAGTGCTCGTAGTTTTTTGTATTCTTATGAAGGTAAATAAATAGAACATAGAAATTGCATTTCGTTTAGATACTGGATATGGTAAAAGGTACTATACTTTAAGTATTTCATTAGAGTAGAGCCCCTCTTATCAGAATATCCTAATATTATTGTTATTTATTACTGTTTATTTAATTTGGACCTTAGCGGTCTAAGAATGCATTTCATTTACAATTCCTTTCATTCATCCTTTCATACTTATTATATCTATCTTGCTATCGCTCCTTAGTTGTCTAATTGCCCATTTACTCAACCTATTCTACTCTATTTTTATCTTATTACTACTTAAAACTATCGTTGGACTTGTCTGTGTTTTTTAAATTCCTCAGCCAATTTCTTCACAGTATCTTTCATCCTTCACTTTCTTCTGTCCGTCTCGCGGTCTATTTACTTCCCTACATTCTTTATAGTCATGTATCACAGTTTCCTCCTCCTTTTCACACGACCTGCAAATTCTTTTACCTTCTTTTAGCCGCTTCTGAATACTTATCCGAACATAATATTTCCCAGCAACGGATATCTTTTTCCGTTTCAAATATGCGCATATTTTATCAGCGTTTGTGTATTCGTATTCCTTCCTCTGTTTCTTCCTGATTATAAGAATTAAAAACAATTATTACTGCTACAATTATTACAATTGTTGTTAATTATTAAAAGAAATAAAAATACGACACGATTAAAAACTCGAAAGCGGTGTAATTGCAACAGAGTCAGCAAAGTTGCATAGCATTGGAGAAGCTACGATCACAGACATTAGAAAACACGATACTGAGAATCATCTGGAGCACGTAGATTTGTCAGAAGCTGGCAACAAGGTAGAAAAACCTTAAATATACTGACGCGATGAAATGGTTTCGTCGCGATAAAGATACCGATAATTACGATTTTATACAAACGAAAAAATAATAATTTTCATATCGAGGCATTCGTGACATTCGAGAAAGATCATCGAAGAATGTAACTCCGTGCAATTGTTGCCTATGTTGAGAGAATTACGTGACTTAGCAGTCAAACAAATATGGCATCCATAAATATTTAAAGAAGCTGTCAATTAATCTTAATCTATATTTGAATAAATGAGATTTCCTATCGGAAAAGTGACTGTTGTGCTATCTAAACTATCCCAACTATTTTGTTTCTCTATTTAATAAGAGACTCTTATCCAAGGCTGTCTATTTATTTATTTATTGATGCCTCGTTTTTCCTTTTCGACGAGCTCTGCTTTTGGTAATTTTATATACGAATGAATTCTTTATTTCTGCCTGCTTATTTACTCTGCATGATATATACCATATATATACACAAGATATATAGATACCATAACCGTGAAACTTACACAAGTACGAGGGCACATACACCTTAAACCAGAAAAACAAGCATAAACTTCCTCACAAACAGAAACACATAGACGATATTTCATGTATTTTTGCACATTGGGTACACTCTACGCATTTTTCATCTGTTTTGCATAAACGCACAAGTATCCACACTCTGATAATAACATTGAATATCACATAGGATTCTGCAAATATTAGGTTGTCCGAAAAGTTTCTTTCGTTTTATAAGATGATAATAGACGAACAGCAATTTCTGTTTTATATTATTTTATTGAATTACGTATAATCCATTTCGTTATATTTCTATTATTATGTTCGTGCATAATTCAATAAACTAATATAAAATAATCTGTCGCTGATAATTTTGAAGAAGAACATGCATCGATGCGAATGAAATTGAGAAAAAGGAGATGTAATAGGTGGGTTGAGAGGAGAAGAATGTCGAAAGCAGAACGATCGACGTGCAATGACTGTGGGTCGTAAGTGACACGATCGTGCTTAGTTTGGAACGTTCAATGTCCAATGTGTGGTATTGATACGGATATTTACTATAAAATCAAATATTTGTTTTTTTAAGTTTACGTCGTATTTTGTTAGTTTATTTTTTATCTAATGCAGTACCCGTTGCAAAGATATATTATCATTAAGAATTATAAAGATATATTATACGATATTACACGTATATGATTTATTTAAATAAAAATGATCTTTTTACGAGGCGTACGAAGATTAACTGTATATTTCTTTCCAATTATATTATAATCACATTGTAGCTATAAATGCTATAATAGCTTTCATTTCACGAAGTATTGTACCGTGGTATATTTTAAATTATATTAATTAAATTGCAGGGAACAAAAGAAAACAGTCGTTTACTATGAATTTATCGGTGCGATAAATTTATGCGTAAACGAACAGGTACGCCTACTTTCATAGAAATGGACAAGAGCCTGATAAGAACAAGAAAATACGGGGATCACCTTGTTAAATAGATGACATTCATTTGGCTTGAGATAAGATGGCGAAAACGTGTAACAGCATCGGCTTGTCTTATCGCAGAATGAACATCTCTCGTGTAAAACGTATCAATTAAAAAATCAAACATCTCGCTCTTGCTTCTAAAGTAAAGTCACGTCGGTTTAGTTTCCCGTTAACTGTGTGTATCGTCGGTGAGCAAATCGATAAGCCGAAGTCTGCAAATTCACGCACAACAGCACCTTTCCACCGTTATAAAACTTTAAGACCAGGCTATCATTAAATATATCGATTCACCGAGATATTAACCATGATTAAACATAATTATTTATTTCTTGAAATATTGATTAACATACTCCGCGAACGATCTACGTTCGACTGAAGAAAACATAAAAACCATTGTTAATTATATGCTTGTGCTGCAAGGTAGCGATTAAAACGATCCGATTAACACGAGAATTTGTTGGAAGAAAAACTGTTATTAAATATAAATCGGCGATTTCTCGTGAGTATGGAAACATTGTATCTTGGCAAAATGTAATATCCTTCCACTGTTTTGCTTTTTGATTATTTTGTTTTTAAAAATTGTTTTTAGAAATACATTTAAAAATAGCTAAGTTGGCGAAGTTTTGTGAAAAACCAAAGGCGCAACATTGAGGAGAAACGTTTTATTATCGATATTATTCAGAGGAAATAGTTCCTGTTTATATTTGATATTTTAATATTATGCCAATGTTCTTAAAATTAGACAGAAAATTAAAAAGACTTATGTTTAGCCTGAAAACTTTTAGCCTCAAAAGAAGAGGAAAACAATTGTGGCGAACATAGATAGGATTGATTGAGAATGTACAGATTACACTCATATATATACTACTACGTAGACATTATACTAAGAAACATATAATACGATTATTACGTAGACATTATACTAAGAAGTATATAATACAACTATTACGTAGACATTCTACTAAGAAGCATATAATATGACTCTTAATATTCTGTTTCAAGTATTCTTCTCTTATATTTTTCACATGCATCACACTCTCATAAAAAGAAAACTAAAAAGAAAACACCCCACTGACCGCACTAAGGAAATAAAATAATCAAACTCGAAGATGGTATCCTGTTGCTAACCATCCACATGTTATTTAGCAATTAAGTTAGAAAAATTTACCAAATATCCAGCTGGACAAATTGTAAAGTACAAATTAAATAATAATAATTCCAAAAGGAAAATAAAAGCCATCGTTAATTGTAAGGAAAAAATACTTGATTATCGATGTTATTAAAAAACAATATTTCCTGTATTTTTAATATACTGTCAATACTTTTAAAATTAGGAAGAAAGTTATAAGGACACGTGTTTCAAAACCAACCACGAGAATAATTGTGGTGAGCATAGAATTGATCGTCAATGTACTCGACTTTGAAGTGATTGATCGTACAGGAAAGCCATAAAATATGACTCGATATATTCTTCTTCTATATTTTCGCACGTTTCACGCACGATCGACGTTCACCTAAAAGCTTTCTCCAATAAATCCTGGCAAACATAGAATTAATTGACAATATACTCGATTTTAAAACTGATTCTACGTAAAAAGCATAAGATGTGCAGATCGACGTTCGAATAAAAACTTTCTCCGCTGAAATGTATTGTCAAAAACGACGAGTTGGTTAACGCGTTTCGTTGACGATCGATGTTTGAACGAACGCACAGGAGGAAAAGAATGTTTGGTGAAAAGACAGTAGAGAGCCGACTGGCTGAAGTTGCGCGGTGCGTTTTCCCCGAACAAGGTATCGAATAAAATCGAATAATGCCGGATTGCGTTAAACGAGACGATCGCAGCGAATGACAGAAAGTGGGAAAAATATTTGGCAAACGCAAGGAATGAACGATATCCGCTCGGTCTGCTTCCTTTCTCACCTTACGCAGGCATCTCGACTCGGCTGGTCGAGCTAACGGAACCATCCCGAGACGTTTTGTCCATCTTTTCTTTCGACCAACCGGCCGCCTCTAGAGAGTTAGGCTGCAGCTACATAATATACCGAAACAGCTGACCGACAACCGGTGACCGGCCTTTCTATAGTGTGTAAGTATGCATACAAGAGACTATACACTGGCGCTCGTGAATATACGTGGACAGTTTGGTCGATTTGCAATAAGTAGACCGCGGGTGTCCATGTAAATTAATATTTTTATAAACTCGATAGAAAGAGCGCAAACCCAATGAACATTCGTTTCGCTCTCTAAATAGCAACAACGAATATTTTACTTTGAATATATTGTACACTTTCGCTCTGCGTCTCTGCACATTGAATTCTTTTGATATAATTTGATATTATATATATAAGGCTTCATGAATGCATAAATATTCCGATTAACAACAAACGGATGTCGTCAAGATACAATGTGAGTTAATGATAAACTAATACTTGCGATACCATCTTCTCGTGGAATCAACGCATATGTTTTATGCGAGGTATAAATTGTTTATTCGAAATCTTGTCGATGGTACGTTAAAGATAAATTAGTAGTAGTACGTTAAAGTTAAACGGGACTAGACTCTCTTCGCATGTAAATAAATAATCTTCAAGTAGAAATGTAATTCTTTATACAATTCGTCCAAGCGCTACCTAAATGGAAATATTATTGTCAGAATCGTGATAATCTGTCTGTTAAGTTGGGAGAATCTCGTATCTATACGGTTTGACAATGAAACAAGCAGAGGATGATGAACCATTCCATAACGTTCGACATTTACAGATGCTAATTTCTTCATTCTGTATCAGCTACATATAGTAACTACATCAACTTTTGTTGAAGCGAAATTTCTCTTATCACAAGGATAAAAAAGTCACGAGTCCTCCTATTCGTATTTTTGAAACAGTATTTCATTTTGTCGATAGTAAACCACGTACTTCTAAACAGTAGCGTCAAATGTTGTGCGTTTGTCTTGTCAAGGAAACTAGAAATGTTCTTCATCGTACAATTATTTGGACGTATTTGTCGTTGCAATTATTATTATTTTTAAAAGAACTCAGAAGAATAAGAGCATTTGATTGGCAAAAATCTTAGAATAAAATTAGAAATGAAATTTAGAAAACAGGAACTAGAAAACTTACAATTTTTCCAACGCCAAGAAGATAGCAACGACGTTATCGATGCTTACGTGGAACCTACAGGTTTTTGATACACATTGAGCCTACCATCTTTATTGTTTGTTATATTACTTCGAGTAATTTCATTTTCACATTCTGTATTCTTACATTCTCATATTCTTTCGTTCTATTTCATTTCATTGCACTCTTTGTGTTATTTCATGTAAATAAAACAGGTATGTAACTTTCGTAACATCGTATCTTCTATTTCTTTTTTTCTTGACAACAATGGGAGTGAATAAATTGCCTTACAATTCATTCGTGTCTTGGTAGCTCAGAAAAATTCATTCAGTTTGTTTTACTATAACATTTTGTATTTAAGAGCTGTGTGTAGACTTAAGTAGTCACTGACTATGTAACATATATGCATGTAAAAGAGAATACACGTATACATAGTAATGTGTAGTAATACGTACTTGAGCAAAAGTGATAAGGTGGCCTTAACACTCTTGTGACTGAAGAAATTACAAGCCATTTGTAATCTTTTAAGCCGATCTGTAATGGCAGACCAATTTTCCCTACAGTTCGATAAACATACCTGTAATCGTCGATTTTTAAGTAGAATACAAATGGAATATAATTTCACGGTGGAAATATATATAACTTTTCTATTTTCCTATTCGAGGCAATTATTACCATCTCCTTGGCGACATAAAAGAATGCAAATAATATACAATAATATATAATAACATATATATGTAATAATAATAATAATAATAAAATATATATATATAAGGAACTAGAAGAAACTGTAGGATTTAACAAGAGTTTGCACGTTGCTTATTGAAATATCTTACAAACTCGAACCATTTCCATAAAAAGAAAACAATGCTACATAAATGTTCAAATATATATCTGATACGTAATCTGACAGCGAATATTTAACACAGAATTAACACGAAAAATTGATAAATTTGCAAGTTTTGTAAGCTCCTCTCGTTCGAATATCTCAATATCTGTCACTACAGTTTCTCCGACATCTAAAATTGTAAAAAGTTAATAAAATATAGCTTCCAAACATGAATTGTATTACTATAAAACATCCTTGAAAATTTCCCAAAAATTGTGATGGTATTCGACGAGAAGATGAATGAACTCTGGAAGAAAATACACGCGCGTTATGTGTAACTCGTCACAAACTTCGGCGATTAATAGGTCAGCGGCGTACGGTAAAGGCGTTTATATACTGCAAAACCTGCAACTTCTCTTATTTACTCTGCGCCAAGTACCATTGAACGCCGGTATGATAAATATTCGGGTAGATCCAGCCAGACTTCCGCATTCTCTTTAGCCCCAGTCCTGGCCGCAGAATTCGAGAGATGCGTGAACTGCTTCGAAGTGCGCTCGCGTGATCGTTAATAAACGATCGACCCACGACGAAAGCAAGTGATTTTTATTCACTTTTTCTGGACTATTAACTACATGGGACTAGACCTTCTTCGCATGTAAATAGATAATCTTCAAGTAGAAATGTAATTCTTTTATTTCAGTTCTTCTTATTGTTTATTCTGTATCATGCGAGTCATGCGATCATCTTTAACGAGGTAACCATCGTTGGCGTGCGGCATTACAGCCATTACAGTCATCAGAATGCAAAAGTTGAGGGATTTTCTTAAAATTGGATAGAACAGAAACCACGAACAACTGGAAGGTTCTAGCGTTTGAAGGAAAAAATTTGCTTCTTTCGGCGGATAAACTGAGTTTGTATTGCTTAAAAAGATATTACAAGTAAATAGTCGAATAAGAATTTCAGGTTCAATTCCTGGAGAAATTTGTTTTTTTGTTGTAAAGAAGCGAACTTTGTCTTAAATTGATCAACCGATTAGTTTTCCAGTTATCGTGCAGTTAACGTTCAGTTTAACAATTTATTAAACGTGGCAGTTTAGAAAGTTAATGTATGATAAGAGGAATTGAAATAAAAGAATTAAATTTGTACTTCAAAACTATCCATTTACATCTGCAGAAGACCTAGTCTCATACAATTAATGGTTTAGAAATTGTTCGTAAAAATAGTTTGCTTTTATTGTTGTTACAGGAGAATCCTCCCTTAAATGACAAAACTACGTCATAATGTTTGACATTTATGGACACCAATTCTTTCATCGCATATCTATCTTTTAAAGGTCAACAGACGATATTAATAAGCGATAAGAGAAATTTAAATAAAATTTAAAAATAAATTAAAAAAAAAATTACATTTATACTTCGAGATTATACTTACGTCCCAAGAAGGACCAGACTCATATAACTAGCAGTTAGTCTAGAAAAAGTTCATAAAAATCGTTTATTTTTATTGTCGTTACACGAGAATCCTCCCTTAAGTGACAAAATTGCGTCGTAGCGATTGACATTTACGAACATCAATTCTTTTATCGCATATTTATTTTTTAAAGACAAATATATATATAATTATAAAATGCTTTATAATAATAATAAAATTCTATATAATAATATATTATAATAATGATAAACGCTAAGAGGAATTGAAATAAAAAATTACGTTCGTACTAGTAGATTATATTGTTATCTTTAACGATTATATTTCTAAAGATTATATTTACATGTATTAAATTCGCATAACTAGTTATCCTAAGCAATACATAGAAATGGAATTGAAAGAATCGTTAGACGAGAACTTTGCCTTAAGTAACATGCGAATGTTAATGTTCGAGTATTCTATCTTTTAAATGCGTCAAATTTTCTACAAGGTTCTCCATTTAAATCGAACGTCTGGTAGATCGTCGACGATATGGAAATACTTGGAGGAAAATCTGAATGGCTTCAACGTGAAAGTCTTTTAAATAAAACCGTATATTTCTTAATCCATTGATACATTCGTGTGCATCGACTCACGAAACCGTATAAATCTCTTATGCATATGTTATACGCGTTATATAAAACATTTAGAATCATCATAATTATATCGGTAATCGAAACCGATCTAAAAATATGTACACAATCAATTACAAAAGTGTTCATACAGCTTTTAATGAAGAATAATTTTGTTAGAATTGAACCGAACGACTTGAGCTTTTTTGGAGAAAATTGAAATTGATAAGAACAGGGATGAAGATAGTAAAAATCGTCTTGTATAAGTTTTTTCTCTGAGCTTGTCATGAAAATTTAAACAACACTATTGTTGTATACGTTCTGAACATTGCATAAAAATCGATTAACGTTGCTACGAGTTGTGAACGGTTAAAAATAGCAAAAATCGCAGTTTTTCGCAAATTTCATCTTATACAACTGTAACAAATTTAGAGATCCCTACATCTTTCGATGTGCATAACCGGTATATATCTAAAAAACGCACTTTTTATATTTTCGCTACGAGCTCGAGATAAAAAAGTTACAAACGGTGACCTCCATTACTTTCATCGCCATTCTTGCCGCTCTCAATTTTCTCCAAATTTCTTTCACCCGTCATCCAGTGAACCAATCCTTCCAGTTTCTCAAGAAACCTAAAGTCATTTGGTCCAATTTCATCAAAGTTATGCTGTTTTAAAAGGATGTACGAATATTTTCGCGACAGACCGTAGAAATTACGGAAGACGTTTCTTAATTACAGAAGACAATTATTACGAACATTTATTTAGTAAAAGATTAGTATACGTCATGAATAGTCGTCTTAAGCGTATAATAAACGTTGAAGATGGTTCCATCGAATGTTGAGGCTTATTAACGTAATATGGATAGTTGACTATTTAAATATTTTTGCGATATCCGTCAGCACATACTTGCGTTAGATATCTATATCTTGTAATCTCTACACTGGCTTCCAAAATAATTTCGAGCTTTACCGATATAAGTAGGATGGCTGAATCTCAACGATGCTAATGTAAAATTTCAGAATGCTTTGCGTAACACACGTAATATTATATTCATAATGGTGTGTATAAACGTTGCAATACTTTTGTAAGCCTTTGTATATTCTATATATATTAATCTAGCGATAAGCATTGTATGAATATTGTAAACAATAAATTAATATGCTATATATATATAAATCTATAAATATATATTGTACATAAAAATGTATATATATATTGTATTTTTTATTGTATTATATATATATATATATATATATATATATATATATATATTGTACATTGATTTATTGTTTACAATACTCATACAATGTTTATCGCTAGTCTACAGATTTTTACGTGTTTGTAGGCGACTTAAACGGATATAATATGCAAAAATATAGTGAGCAACATGCGCGTACAAACGCGTAAGAATGTACATATCCAAGCTGTTATTTCGTTGATCATATTCGCAAAAAGATAACAAAAATTCCAAGTCTATTTATCATATACATTTTGTAAGAAAAAAAAAAAAGAATTAAATTGTTTCCATAGAAATATCGCTAATTTTTTTATATATTTTCATAAATCAGATGCTTCAAAGCGTAGTTTCCTAATGGTTTGCGTTTTTTTTTTTTTTTTTTTTTTTTTAAGAAATACGAGTTTCAAAATAAATATAATTTGCATCTGAAAGTTACATTTATAAGTTGTATCTAAAAGACGGCAACTCAACAATTAAGCAATAAACGTGCTTTCAACATGATCATATTTCTGCTTATTATCATCTTGCAATCTGAGTTGCCGAGTTGGGCGAGACAGTCGTGTCGTCTGGCTTACAATTAGCATTTTGTTCGACGGCATTAAATTTCCCAGCATTTCGCGAGGATATTTAAAAAACAACATTTCTCAAGAACAAATTATTCTGCGTTACTTAGCTATTCTGTGTTATTTAATTATAGTATCCTCCAAGTATGCTAACAATTTTCTAAACCAACATTACCAGCATTGATAGAGAACATTGATACGATAGAACAAACAGAATTTACGTATTTTCCGACTAACCACGACTGTAGCTACGTGTAATATATAGACTTCTGTGAGTGTGTATGTGTGTGTATGTGTGCAGAAGGCTTTCCAAAAAATTGACAATGTTCAAGTGTTTCAGTTGACAGTGTAGGAGGGAGACTGTCAGGACTGTCTCGCGTCGAAGAAACCGCCTGATAGTCAGTTGCAGCTCTAAAGTCACCAGAACAAGACGTATTTTACAGTCGTTTTAAAAAAACGCGTTCTTTCGCACTGTGTTTGTTATGTTGTGTCGCGTTTAATTCGTTGTATACACCTGCGTATTGCGTTGTGATAAATTCTAAACTATAGAGTTTTTATTTTCCCATGCAATAAAGGCATTTCTTAAAACCAAGGCCCAACGCGATTTACCATCGCACCTCTAACTTTCTCGAAACCTTGAAACTTCTCCAAGCGATTATCTCGCAGCATTAGGTTTGAATTCCGGAAAGTCAATCCTCATCGATCTCTAATAAATAAAATAAATCGTTACGTTTTTGAGATCCATCCACAACAACTCCGGAAACAATTAATCCACAACGATAAAACCTACTTCGATTAAATTATTGAATATTCTTTTAATAATATTAAACGAGTTGCTTAGTATATTTAATATACCTGATGTAGTTTATTAAATATATCGAAAGTAATTACATATCAGGATACTGAAAATTATTTTTCAACGTGTTTTATCACAAGCGATTCCTTCAGAGAAAGAATACTCGAATTAATCACATTTCCAATTTTGTGCAGAGATTGGTCAAATTTCGACGTATATATCACGAACATGGAACGAGTATTTCCTTCCTACGTTTATTCCTACGTTACATCATATTCTCCGTTCTTCTGAATGAATAGCTCTCGACCGGCTTCTAGGAATGTGATTTCAACAATGAAAATCACGACGCTGTTTCTTGCACGCTATTCTTGTAAATAACACTCGGTCGTGTTGAATTATACTTTAAGGCCAGATCGAACAGAGAGTATTGGAAAAGATTGGATCTCGTACGACGTTGAATAATTATATATTCCAGGCTCGTTAAATCAATCCTATCGAAACATCTGTGCTCGAACGTTAA
Organism: Bombus haemorrhoidalis; assembly: GCA_014825975.1. NCBI lineage: Eukaryota > Metazoa > Arthropoda > Insecta > Hymenoptera > Apidae > Bombus > Bombus haemorrhoidalis. The sequence goes on from CM026170.1 coordinate 14,757,956, forward strand.
ACAGCAGCCGTAAGCAACGTAAACTCGAACCGCGAGTTGAACAGAAGACAAGCTACTTCCTTTTTCCTCTGTTTATAGGATCTTGCGATTTCCTTCCCGCGCTGCTAAAACGAACATTTCGACTCGGCAAATTGCAGGAATAATAGCCGTGTAAAATACATCATCGCATCAATCAAAATCGCATCGCTGATAACGCGCCCGCACGAATTTATAACACCGTTTGATACCAGGAAAAAGAAAGATATAAATTACTTTTCATACGAATGCTCGGTATTGCGTTAAAAAATGTCGAGCATCGAGAGCCGAGACGTTATATCGCAATTACCTGCTATTTAGATGTTTCTTCAGATAAGATTACTTGACATTGCGGGGCATTTTTACGTCGAAACAAACGCAAGACTGAATCTTTAGGATTTTAAGATTAATCTGAAGAGAGTCGATCTGACTTTCCGACCAAAGGTACTCTGATCGATATCGTAATTCTGAAAAGTATGTGATAGTGGAATCTACAAGTGGAACATACAGTACTACTAATCTGATATCTGCAACTATTACATAATATATTACAGCGTATACAACGAAGCCTGTAATATTTTATGCTGTTTGTATAAACAGGGAATTTACAATTGTCAGCTGAACAAAACGAGTGCGTCTTGTTATGTATCGTGTTGTTTGTATTGCGTTTAACACGGCAACAGTTTGTCAGGTTTGATTAGATAACATTTTATTTATTAACTCATTGACTGATTTGTTGCTCCTGTGAGAAAATTTAGTGAAAATATTTTATATGCACAATTATATATGCACAATATGCGATAGCAATGATAAAATAAAATAATCTCCTTGGATCATGTCACGCTAAAAGTAGTTACATAACAAAATGCCACTTAACTGTCTTAACTCGTTGATAAGACGTAAAAATCCAGCACCAGGTATAGCATGAATTGTTCTTAAATTTCTAGAAGCTTCTCCTTCTTCTCTTTCATCCATAAAAAATTTAAGAAACTAATGCAACTGCAGGTAGAATTAAAATGTAAGCTTCAGGACTAAATATAGTAATAAAAAATAATAAAAAATTCACAATATGATATTAAAAAGATATAAAGTAATAATAATAATTCTTTACACACCAACAACGATAAAGTAATATATTCTCGTTAGATCCCGCGCGTTCGAAGAGACACCGATACAACTAAATATCGTTCGATTCTCCGATGCAACGATAAAATTTCATTTCCACACTTTCGATGCGTAAAACGTGCATTTTAAAAGAGCGGATACGTAATTCATACGACGACTACACGTTATCCGCAACTTTTACGTTCTCTCGTTCTGCGCGTTTTCTTCATTTCGTCGAGACAATTACCATGTAAATTATTAAGCGGACAAGGGGACTAAAAACTGAACTACGCGAGAGAACGTCGGCGGCTTGCAGTTACGAGAACAAGACCGTGTACGGCGTATGGCAAGAAATTAAATGGAAATCGGAGTGACGTAGCTGCGTGTTTGGAATATATGAACTTGTTCTATAGCTGAACAACGATCGGACAGTGGACAACGTCGAGGAAGAAAGGAGTGGCTGGCATATTCGTGAACGCGTATCGACAACATTCTGTGTATTGCGTAGCTGCATATGAAGCTGCATTTGCTTTCTCTCGCAGAAAAATACAACAAAGAACGGCAACACATGCAAACCAGCTGGATGTTGAAGCGAACAAAACTCTCGTAGAAAAAGGACTAAAAAGAAAATACCCCACTCACCTCACTAAAGAAATAAAATAGTCAAACTCGAAGATGGTATCCCGCTAGGGGTAGCCATCCACGTATTATTTAGCAATTAATTCAAGAAAACTTACCAAATGCCCAGCTGGACAAATTGTAAAGTGCAAATTAAATAATAATAAAAAAATTGCTTTCTCCAATACTATCGTCCACTATCCGCTTCAAATTTAAAGCTCGAACATGGTATCCCGCTAGAGGTAGGAATCCACATGTTATTTAGCAATAAAGCTAAACAAATTTACCGAATGTCCAGCTGGACAAATTGTAAAGTGCAAATTAAATAATAATAAAAAAATTGCTTTCTCCAATACTATCGCCCACTACCCGCTTCAAATTTAAAGCTCGAATATGGTATCCCGCTAGAGGTAGGAATCTACATGTTATTTAGCAATAAAGCTAGACAAATTTACCGAATGTCCAGCTGGACAAATTGTAAAGTGCAAATTAAACAATAATAAAAAAATTGCTTTCTCCAATACTATCGCCCACTACCCGCTTCAAATTTAAAGCTCGAACATGGTATCCCGCTAGAGGTAGGAATCTACATGTTATTTAGCAATAAAGCTAGACAAATTTACCGAATGTCCAGCTGGACAAATTGTAAAGTACAAATTAAATAATTAAAAAGAAATTTAAAGCGACGCCTTTAAAAAGTCGCCAACTAATTTCCTCGCGATTCTCTGGATTTATTCTGATTAGCTTCGTTGTTTTAGATTTACAGGAATCGTCCATTTCAGAAATCAAACATTCTTCCTTTATTTTTTTATTTTTACCGATTAATTAATCTCGTTGTTTTAGATTTATAGCTCTCGAGAGAATACGTTTTATGTTCCAATACTATGATTTCGTTCTATATATTGCAGGAATTTCATTGCACATAATAAAGTCAGTGAATTTGCATTTCTCCTGGTGAATACGTCTATTTCCGTGGAAATTTTTCTGCAAGGCTGGCCAGTTTCGCTTGCTCGTGCTACTATCACGCAATTGTTAGCGATACGATAAGCAAAGAAAATAAATGTTGCACGCAAACTGTCTCGTTCGATCTTGTTAGATAAATCATTGGATAAACTGTAAAATAATGCGTAGCATAATACCAGCGGTAATTGCGATCATTGATAAAAATTGGGTTGTTATGGTCGTCAATGAAAAAGAATTTAGACGCATACAATTAAAACCACGTGTATCCGCCAACGCGTATGCTAATTGATAAGGTACTAGATGGGCTCCATATTAGGTTCGGCGGAATCACCGAGACCTTACGACACTGCCGTGGAAGACGTACTTATTTGGAATTCAAATTGTGGAAGAATATGCTGAAACCTCCGTTCATTTTCATCATACCAAATATCGACACCGTTATTAATTATTTAAGCGTTCAAATGTTAAACATTAAATACAGAAAATATTCAAACTAAAAATGCTCGTTTTTCCTAGAATTTGTTATCGTAAATTTCTCGATTTAAACAGCAATTCGTATGAATAATCGTACATAAGTTTGAGATATCCTGCAGGGGTATAGAAAAGCATGGCAAATATTTCTCATCTCGTTGCGATCCCTGAATTTTTATTAAAATTAATTCAATTTTATTCAAAGAAGAAAACGTTTAACACAAAATGGAAACGAGAAATTATACGTACCAATAACAATTTTACATTTTCTATCTCCTTAACACTAGAACTACCGATAAGTTAACACAAAGCTATTTCTACCAAAATTAATCAAAATGGTCTTTAAAAAATACGTAATAATAAAATATTTTTATATTTATTAATTTATCACTTTCTCACAGAAACAATTCCATGTTATGTAGTACATTTTTGGTATTATTAATCCATCTGGAACCATGATCCCTAAACGAGGGTTCACACATTTATAAAATTGTAGAACCAGTCGTTTTGACTGGTGTGGCACTTCTAGTATTAGCATCTAGCGATCGATTCGGAATTTTCCTGATAACTGATATCGTCATATTGAATGATACACAGTAAAAATTTTAAAAACGTATGGGAACTTGTACAAAACGAGGAAACTGATTAATTGAGGTTCGATAAACAGATTGCAGCACCCTTTTAAACCTTGACAAGTACCAATACAAAATTATTTTGAGTTTGAATACATAAAAAACAAAATAAAATTCATTATATTATTCCTTTAGTTATCGTTGCGAAAGTCATTACATCATCGCGGAGAGAAAATATGACATGAAGTTGAAATTTTAAAATAAAATTGTAAAACCAGTCAATTTGACTGATGTGTCAGTTCTAGTGTTAAATTTGCAATGTTTTTTGCCTATAGAAAAGCAGAATTGGGTAAAAAGTTAGCGAAATAACGCAGCAGCGTTAAAACTGTGCGAGTCGCCATTTCTTCTTGCCGAAGAAAACAACACATTAATTACGTCTTGAATTCGTACTTTGCAAAACACCGAATGCGTGCTATCAGAAGTAAATAGATCTGCGTTTTTAATACAACGATTGAGATAATATTATAACTTTATAAATTCACGCAGTACAAATTATCATAGTAGAAGAAATTATCTTTCCATGTTACATACGAATCGCCGAAGATTAATGGGACGTAAATACAATTCGAGTAAAATATGCAATTGAGTAAACGCGTGAAAAAGGTAAGCGACGCTCCGAGTGAACGGTACGATGAAAAATTATGCAATATCACGTCTATTAATAAAGAAAATTGCGCTATGAGTCACAATTTTGCGTACATCATTGCACACTGCATCGATTATATCATACGCGTTTTCGTATTCTCATATTCCGAACGTTGTTCGTCAGAATAACTAGCAAGTGGCTGTTATGAGCGTAGCAGTCGTCAACATTGACAGAACGTGAATAGCAGCGACGATACCAGTGGAACAATACCGACTATTCTATCACAACGTGGACATTGGTCCTTGACAGTAAATAACGTTGTCTGCGATAATAAACAAAAGTCAATTTAACGTTTCTGTCGAACACCGAATCAGAACAATTTGTTGCACGATTTTGTTCGGATATGCATTCAGATATCAACTGTGTGGCACAATAAAAAGAATTTAATGTGCGTTTCTGTGTGCGGTAAACAAATTATAAAAGTCTTCGGTCAGATACATTTTTCATTTTAGATTCCAAAGGCGACGTTTTAAAAAATATTGGCTAATACTAACTAACTATTGAATAATCAATTATTGAAAAATAACTATTGAATAGTTCTAACTAATATTGTAAACTATCATTCGATCGAAAATATTCATCGTTCTATAAATAGCGTGATATTTATGTGTACGTCTATTAACAAATTTTAAGATCTGAAAATAAGTCTGAAATAATCGAAACGAAACTTGATACAAGAGAAACTGGATAAGGAAAATACGAAGAATCTTCTCGTAGTAGATTAAAATTAATTTTTCCATTGTGTTATATATTTCATCGTATAACGAAACAAAGTATCATTTTACATAGAGCAAATTTTAAGTAAATTTTATTTAAAAGCATTATTTTACATATGTTTTTTTTTTAGACAACGTCCGAAAAATTCAACGAGTAGTTATATAATTAGATACGACGTGAAATTTATTTTTGAAACAAATGAAATTTGAACTATCTTATTTTACGAAGGCTGGCTTGATTAGAATATTGAGTATAACAAACAACGAGTTGTGTCATGGCAAAGTGAAATGGAGATTATGGCCATATGATGCGAAATTCTATATTCTTATATGATAACAAGGTTATGCTGTGTAAAAATGTACCACGGTCAATTGAATGTTGCGAACATTCCATGTAAATAAAAATAAATTGAAATAATCCCTTCAATAGAATTCTAAACGTTTATGCCTTTAAGAGAAAATAATAATTTGTTAACGTAAATTGGCATATAAATTTTAGTGACTTTCATTATTAAATTTATATTACAATTTAAGCAACATTCAAAACAATTGAAAGCAATCGCTTTGCTGTGATTTATTCAAAAGTTTGAAAATATTATATATCCTACATTAAAAACAATTCTTCGGTCGAGGTATTGTTATGTACAAAAATTTGACGAAATATTCAAGCAAAAACATCCACTGGAAACGCTTGATATGTGCCATATAATGCATCATTTCACGTGTACAGCGTTTCAGTCTATCCTCGTCTACTACTGCAATGTTTAGTACGTTTTCCACACAGGTATCAAGAGCCAAGAAAGAAAAAGATCCTTCTTCCACATTCTCTTATCGTACTTGAATTATTCTGACACCCTATATCGAAATCACATACAATTCCTTTCTAATCATTTCCTTAACAATTTTCCAACTATCATACGAACACGTACATGAAAACAAAATTACTCTGGTCAGTTCAACATTCTAATCAATCATTGATCATCTTATGACTTTCGTCTGCACGTACATCCATTGCCATAGACTTGTTAAGTCTTGTTAAGTCTCTTGTGTAGGATAAACTTGTTAAGTTGAAATTCTCTCAACAGCACATCAAAGTTATCAGAAAATTTAACAAGAGCGAGAATAGCTCAGAATACGTCAGAATGGATAGGTGAGTTGCAAGCGTTCGCTGTTGATCGCCTAGCCTCGATCCTGTTCGTTATCCTGGATAACTAAAATATTCTGGAATATATTTTGTTCGCTTTGTTCGTTGCGAGATAACAAACCAATTTGCACGTACGACGCTTCAATGACAAAATATCAATAAGAAATCTCAATCAATATCAAAGAAATAATCAACGGCAAAAATTTCTCTGTTGTATCTTTATCGTCGACACAAGGTACAGCTAACCTATGCGTTTTTATTTCAGAAGAAGGCGTGGGCCAATTTCCATCGAGAAACACCATCGGATGGAGGTGATACATTCGAATATCAATTGCGGTTGTCTCGACTTTAAAGCCGCCTACACGCGCTCCATCAAACACGTTGCAACGAAGCTTTGTGAGATTTCGTGATACGATAGGTTGCAATTGCAGGTTGTGTAGACTGATGTCGACGGATTGGTATCGCCTTGCATCGACACGCTACTCATATAAATACTGAATATTCCAGTCTTAAGGACTTGTTAGACTTAGCTATCGTCTACCATCGGTGGACGCCGGGTGTTCATGTATTTATAGGAGATTTAAGCACGCCGAAAGCTACTTGTTCTAATATTTAGAGGAGACAAGCTTGTGTCTAAGTTTTTTTGATTAGATTCGAACAAATGTAGAAATATCTATGATGTGAACTATCTGTCGTCCCAATTATAAATTTTTAAAATACTAGCGAGTCTTCAGATCGGATTGCAAAGTGGATCGCTCTCGTTTGAGAATTATTAGAAGCTATCGTCCTTTAGTTTTTACTGTTGAAGTTATCTGATGGAATAGAGAGTGGAATAACGCGTGAATGAATGTGTAATAGAAATATACTTAAGTAAGTATAAGTGTAAGTATAATGTATGTCAATCCAGATCTGCACGCTGGCAGCATTATGTTACAACGGAACTTCGCTTCGAAGCCTATAGGTATATGCCTATAGGTATTTGTATATTTTTTTTATTATTTAATTTGTACTTTACAATTTGTCCAGCTGGACATTCAGTAAATTTTTCTAGCTCTATTGCTAAATAACATGTGGATTGCTACCTCCAGTGAGATATCATCTTCGAGTTTATCTATTTTATTTCTTTAGTGAGGTCAGTGGGGTGGTTTCTCTTTAGCCTTCTTTTTATGAGAGTTTTGCTCGATTCAGCAGCCAGTTGGTTTGGATGTGTTGCCATTCTTTTCTTGTATTTTTTTACGTATCTGCCGATTTCTTCTTTGACCATTTGGTATTTTTAGGTCTTTGCGTATATCGTTGTTTCTGACATACCATGGGGCGTTGACTATTGTTCTCAGTATTTTCGATTGTAGTGACTCTAATTTATTTATGTGACTCATTGTTGCTGTCCCCCATAATAGTATTCCGTACGTCCAAATTGGTTTTATTATCGTTTTGTACATTTTTAGTTTATTTTCTATGCTGAGTTTAGATTTTCTACTATTTATCCAGTACATCTGTCTTCTTTTTATTCGTATTTTATCAATAACTAATTTAATATGTTGCTTCCATATAAGTTGTGTACCTAAGTGGAGTCCTAGGTATTCAACTTGCCTTGTTTGTATTATGTGGGTACCATTCAATTGGATATTTCGTGGTTTCCGTTTTCGTAATGTAAATGTAATATGGTTGCATTTACTAGGGTTTGCTTTTATTTGTTTATCCTATAACCATTTTTCTATTTTTGTGACATGCTCTTGTGGTAATGTAACTACTGTTTCTGGATTAGTCTGCCTGACTAGTACAGCCATGTTGTCCGCGAATGTCAGTATTTTGCTGTTGGTAATTGTTGGTATGTAGGCCGTGTATAGTGTGTATAATATTGGTCCTAAGACGATTCCTTGCGGTACCTCTGCCTTGATGTATTTATATAATTACGAAAACTGGTCTGTCTATACCCCGCTGCACCATCTGTGCAAGGCTTGTTCCTAGAAAAGACTATGAGGCTGAGAAGCTCTTCGAATTGATTTAATGCTAAACAATACTCAATGGCTTCGAGGACTAAGGAAACTAAACACTAGAGCACATGTAGAGTTTCCCTAGAAGTGAGAATCACTTCAACATTTACAATTATTACAAACGCCACTGTGAATAACGATATTGAAGATGATTGAAGAAGATCGTTACAAGACGATCAAACATTTTTATAAGTAATTTCAACGTTACTACAAAATTACTAGCTACGTGTATGATTCCGTAAGAGTCTGCACATGCATTCTCACGTGTTTCAGTCTCGTGTGTAAACCGTTTAACGATCTAACAAACGCTATGTAAATTCTTATATTAAAAGAAATTAAGAAACATATTAATCAGATAGTACACGAATTTACATAAATTTAGATGAACGAAAGAAATAACAATGAAGGTACGATTTTTAATTAAATTTTGAAACTGATCGTTCCACCTGGTAAGGTCTGGTAAGGTTAGTGTTAACGTGTTAACGAGTATCTCGAATTGATACAAGATAGAAAATTATGAGTTTCGCAACCCTGTGCCTCGATCGCTCCCTAGCGATCAATCATGTTCGCTGTAAATGCTTCTCGACATTCACAACCCTCACTTTAGGCGGTAGTTTATCGAATATCATCCACGCTTCCTGTAAGTGGCTTCTAGTGGTTGTCGGATAAGGCCGCCCATTCCCGAAAGCATATCTCGCGGCTCCTAATGATCACGTAGCACTGCTTCGTCTACGTTATCCCATCTCTCGGATCCCAGTGTTACATATGCCGACAGCTAACTAATCCTTTAGCGAAAGCGATGCTATTGTCACATAGGAGACACAAGAAATCACGAAATTGATAGATCACCGATGATCTCCTCGCGTCGCAGTTTGAACGTTTCACAAATAAGGCAAAGAATTGAACTTTAGATATATTTAGTAGTAAAATTTATTGTACGAATCCAATAGAGTGATGGTTCAGAATGTTAGAACAGAGAATATCGAGAGCTGATTTTAGGAAGGTTTATATACTATAGGTTTGGATCCTAGGGAGGAGGTGTCGACGGGACTCAGTTCAGAAATGGTCATCCTGTTACGGTTTTCTGACATTGGAACACTCTCTACATTGTCGTTTCGATGGCCTACCGGATGTTCGTTAAATCCCATTGGTTCTTTTGTCGTTAATTTATGGCTCGGTGACACTATCTATGCTGCAGCTGTTGCAGCTATTTTAATCAATCAAAGGAAAATTTTCTCACGAAAATGTTCGATCTGTTACCGTAGAAAATTTGTATTAGGTTGTCCCAAAAATTTTTTTCGTTTCATAAGTGAAATAATAAATGCACAACATTTTTTATTTTATACTATTTTATAGATTTATGTATGATCCATTTTGTAGTAATAGAATAAAATAGATCAAACATAATTCAATAAAATAACTTAAAACAAAAAATCTACTACTTCCTTATAAAACGAAGGGAACCTAGGGACAACTTAATATTTCCATATCGAATGTGTCGTGTAAAAGCACTTTGAAATTTCATTAGAACCATAATGAGACGCGTCTGTCATGATTATGTTGGTGGAATTTGCAAGCAATCTGCAAATGTAGGAATGACAAGATGTTTATTCCTATAATTTCCCTATAATTTTGCTATAAACATTTGATATAAAGTGGACACAGTGGAGTGTCGGTTATTGCAATTTAACCGAAGTTCCGTATTATCGAACTTCATTAGCGTAACTTCTATTATCTTTTTCGAAATTTTAACATGAGAAGTACAAAAGTGCAAATAATCAAGGACAAAGGCCTTCTTTTTTGAAGAAAATGCGTGATTTGAATATAAAAATTTGAAGAATGATAATTGGGCTTGCACTAAATATAAATTTGCAAAGTGAATTTAAATTATTCAAATTTGACTAATTAATGAAATTTAAATATATGTACAGTATTACATTATCAAAATCTCTCCACGATTTTATCGTACAATTTACGAATAATAACAAACCTTTTCGTATTATCCGAATTTTCAATTATCCTTCGATTACTTCGCATAATTCAGGTTCTACCGTACATAGCATGAAAAACCATGTCAATCACATGATACGTGCTAGACGCGGCTCCACTGAATTTCAAGCCTCGATAAAACAAGTAATAAAAATAAGTAACGAGTAACTAAGGAAAGTTTGTAGTATTTACGATCGATCTACAGAATCAGATTCTATCAATGAAAGAAAAAATATAAAAATATATATATTATTAAACACAAGGCATAAGGCTATTCGCTTTTATTGTACGCTTTATTGTTATAAGAACGAGCATCCTATGATTACGACTCTTTTTTTACGACCATTTTGCCATAGCTTAATACGGTAATAATGAAACAACAGTCAGGACTTCCCACGAGTCACTGAGGCAGTTTACATTCCCAAGACATGCAAAAAATCACGACGACACGTCAGTGATCCTCCGTCATTATCGTATTATTTTGTTGTTGCTGTTTCACTCGATGTGTGATTAAAATTTGTTACATGAATCGTAATGACGCTAGGAACACGTGAACATTTTCTGCATTACCACTTTATTTTTATTTTATAAATATATGTGTTTGTTTGCTTATTTTTTCCTTTTCATTTGTTCTTTATCGTCACATCCTATGGTAATTATGGCATTAGTGACTGTAGTTACATGTATTCTGTAAATACATAAATGTAAAATATTACGTTGGCACCAAATTAAGCACGTGAATATTATTGGGTTGGTAACTAAGTGATTGCGAATTTTGTCATTAAGTGGTATTGATAAAATCCGCAATCACTTAGTCGCCAATCCAATAATATTCACGTGCTTAGTTTGGCACAGTTGTTTCAGTTAGGTTGTTATCTAGCAAGTAATTAGTAGCGATCGTTATGTTATATTTTCGTGTAATAAATGCTACGTAATTTGATACTAATTGGTCTGTTAGTAAGTTGGTACCGTTTGCACGTATCTATAAACGATGCCAAAGATCTATTTCTTTCAGGAAATTTGGAAATTTTTTTACATTGTGTTTTGTCAGCTAAAAGTGATAGAATATATCGTTAAGTATCTGTTACGTCTTGTGTCTTCGAATTTGGTGCAGCAACAGAATAGATGTTCCATGCTGTTGCGGTAACACAGAGTATTGCGTTCCGCTTTTTGATAAGGCGAGAACGTGCAACGTTGAAGCGACGTATGCTGAATCTGGTTATTTAGGTCTCCTCTGTTCTTGCGAACGTCATAGCCGGGCTTATTTCACGCGAGTCTCGATTTATGTAAAAACGTGTTGCGCTTTTGCCAGAAATTGTTTCATCCTTCTCTTGTCTTTGTTGTAGCATGCTCGAGGTTACTAGACATAATATTTCATAGACAAGAATGTTTAAAAACATTTTCTAATATCCACTTTGGTATCCGTAGTATGTATTTGTATTTGAATTAAACATTTAAAAAATTTAATATTAAATTTGCTATAGTGGGTCTTCTTTTTTAAAGTTTTTTTTTTTATATTGAATAACGATTATATGAAAATAATAATTTAACGATATCTACCATAATACAACAAAATATTTATATTTGTATAATTTCGTGATAATTTCTATTCATGTGTATAATATTTTTTTTTATACTTGTATCTAACATTTTTTAACAAAGATCATAGACTATTTCAGGAAGCACATATTCGTTCACGAATAAAGCTATATGCCAGTGTTTGTGTAAAATTTGTTGGAATTGCAACGTTGACTGGAATCTTAATGAATGCACATGTAAAAAATAAATAAAAGCATAGCGCACTCAACTATCGTTAAACTAATACAGAAAAGTGAAACCAGAAAAGTGTATTTTCAATTAGCTATGCAAAATATCCTCTTGCTAATTTCCTGTCCTTTTTCTTCAAAAAAAATTTACTTTATACTTTAATTTCATTTTTTATAGTAAATAATAGAATACTAAAAAAGCACGTAAATATAGTACATACTTTCCAATTGGAAATGATGTCTCAATTTCGGAAAGGAAGTACACACATGCCCGGCGCAGAATTTGGCAGACTACTGCGCCAAGTGGCGATTCTAATTAACAAACAACTTACGATGCCCACCAACTAATTCAACCTACAATTAGACTGCAATTACGTTCGCACGTGGAACGCTAAAGAAAAGTATTTGCCACTTTTGATCGCATTTCTCTGCTCTTTTCGTTCTCGTAGTAATGTTGATCGAAGAGAAGGAACAATAGGCGAGAACAATACAACGAAAACTGAAATACCAAAATAGCAAGGCTCGATTATATCGGTGAGCCACCGGTTACGTAACGGCTCGCGAGAAGCGAAACTTTCAGCGTTCGTGTGTCGACTAAAGATTTATTTTTCTCTACCTGTTACGCCTGCCGACGATAAATTTCTCCACCAAACTTGAGTTTCACCCATTTTTAAACTCTTCACTGTGTCGTACTTGGATTACGCCCGCTACAAATTTTCAATTGTCAGAGATAAAGTAGGATTGGGTCGAAGTCGAAAGCAGTTGAAAGTTTCGTTACAAGCAAAGGCACGAGAACAAGAATTAAGTGGTTACAGTCTTAACATTTTTACCGATTCTTCAAACATTTTGAAAGCTACTGGATCTTTCAGATCGCTTTAGGTTTTACATTTCTTTGGATTTCAGGCTACAGATTACAGATTTTACATTGCACATTTATTTATGGACTTTTGTCCATGAATTCCAAACTACAGAATTTTAGCCTTTCAAAATTCAAGATGAATCTATAATAATATTAACCAATTTATTAGCAAATTAAAATTTCAATTAATTGCACAAGGTTATTCAGATTATAAGTAATATTCTTAAATACATACGTTTATCAATTATAAATATAATTATCCATTTATTACATAAATTATCTGTTTATTATATTATTACATTATTTTTGTTTCTCACGTTATCAGAAATTATTTTATTACATTGTTTATACAATAACTTTTAGAAACTTCCGTTTCGAAGAATCTATTTGTGATCAAATTCCAGATTCGTATTTTATGATCTCTAATTTAAGTTCAGAATTGTTTTCAGTGGTTCTTCTAGTGCAGAGGGTGTAAAAGACTTAATCGACTTCTGAGAACGTAGGTTGCAGGTATTATGAAGGAAAGATTACGTAAACGCTGTACGGAAATGTTTTCATTCTGAGTCATAACGCTTGAAACGCTAGGAAAAGCATCGGAAGTGGCCTTTAATAAAAAATTAATACTTTTTTTATTATTTAATTTGTACTTTACAATTTGGTAAATTTTTCTAACTTAATTGCTAAATAACATGTGGATGACTACTTCCAGCGGGATACCAAAAAATTAATACTTGTACACGTAACTACAAAGGTCATTTAGGATAATTACAATTGATATTTACGTAATTGAGAAAACACGACGAAGAGATAACTTTCAACTGGACCACTTTTTTTAAATATTACGTAACTCGAGCTTTGATCACGTAACAACACGACATGTTGAGATCGGCACGATCGATGTATTCTTCGCTGCTAACAACCAAATTCTCTAAGTTTTTCAATGAAAAATGTGTGCGCATGGAATAAGTTGAAGGGGAAACGAGTTTCGTCGCGTGGTTTGTTTTTCAGTGTCATTAGATTTGCACAGCAAAATCATTTTTTCAAACTGTAAGAACGATAGTATATTTTGTTCGACTATTTTTAAACCAACGATCTCTCGCGAAAACATGCCATCCCTTTCCTTTCACTTTTTTTTTCGCTTTTTCTTTCTTCTTTCTGAAACTACGAATTTTGTTAAAAGCACGTTATTTTTTAAAACGAACGAGAAAATAATGCTGATCGATTGCAGAAAGAAGAACGTTGCGACTTCGACGTGCTTTCGAAATGGAGTAGAATTTGGTAAAAAACTATTCCAAGATAGACAGCCTCGCTACATAAAATGTGCGACAACTTTTGTGGTTGACTGTCGCTGAAAGAATTTACTTTGAAGACGACCATCGGAATGCACAATGATATTCTCTAAATAGAATGTCACGAAATAATCGAAATATTTCTCGTGTACATCGATATACGGACTATCGAATTTGACCATAGTCGATCCGCGAAAATATCTTTCAAAATATACATTAAAAGAAAATATACAAAAAAAATACATCCGAAAAAATGTTTAAAAAAGAACTCGCTGAGTTTCCGGAGGGACGTCTCTGGCGACTAGCAGAATTTTTCTAGGTGGAGGCGTTTTCAAAATCTCAAGGAGATCTTCATTTCTTTTAAATGCAACATTTTCTGCACACCATTCGATGCAGTTTTGAATTCTCTACGAAACAATACGATGAAGATATGCACCTGAAATTTCTTTAGTTTAAAAGATATTTCGATGTTAATTTCATGAAATTGAGCGTCTGATGAACAAGGAAAAGAAAAGAATAAAAGCACCGCGTTGTCTTTCCTCCTCTTTCATTTGATAACTTTCATTTCTCGATCAAACTACCTTAATACATTTTTATACAAAACTGCACAGAACTCTGTAGAGAAATTAAACTACATTTAAATTAAATTCTACAGAATCGAATACAGAAAAATAAATAGCATGGAATTATGTATAAGAAGATGTATAGTTCCATTTAAAAAAAGATAAAGACGGCCTTGAGGTCTTCGAAACGCCTCCGCTTTCGTCGAGGACGACGTAACACATGACGCATCCATTGCAAACGATTGAATTTTTCCTAACGAAATTCGCTCAAACAAGCTGCAATTTCTCGGTACAAGTTGCGCACATTTCATTTCCTTTCACAATGTCTCCCAAATGATGAAACTCAAATTAAAGAGAACGATATGAAAAAGTATCTTAGAAAATGTATCTCGAAAGAAACACACAGTATGCACTAGTTTACGAATAGAACAAGTACGTTTCCATTGTTGCTGCGCTTAAAAGGGCAAAGTTCACCGCGAAATGTCGAAGGTGCGTCTGCCTAGATGAGATTTGCGATCATCGCGAAATGTCCTCCTCGAAACAAACGAAGCAATGTTTCGTTCGAAACGCTTGCTTCGTCAACGTATAGGAGATATTTGACATTCGCGTTGATCGATCAAAACGAGACACCCTGTGCGTGCATACACACGACATTACAAACTTCACAGTTTTATATTTCTACGTGGATACGACGGGTAACTGGATCTTTTAAAAGTAGCCTGTACGACCGCAGATTCACCGTGTCCTGATTTAAGGCTTAACAACACACCCTATAGCCGCGATAGTGCATACTGATCAAGGAAAATTGGCGTGACGACGTGCCCGGCGTAATCGGGTGGCAACTGCAACCAAGGTCGATCCAATTATCTGCTTATTCGCAGCACAAATTATCCGCACCTATCTCTCCGCAAATATATCTACTTTAAAGTACTGCTGACGAAACACGATACACCGTGTATCCTCATTTTGTACAGTGTACTCAAACGAAGAACGCGAATGTTTGCTCCGCACACATCGGATTGTACTAGCGCAGCGTAATTCATTACGTTACGTACTTCCTCTTGGTCGTTTCCCATTGAATTTTGTTCCTCTTACGCGAAGAATATTTTCAGCTTAGACGAAACGTAAAAAGGTTTCGTTTAATTACATTTAATTTCGCGTTTTAATATTACTGAACATCTTCGTTTAAGAAGAATCTTCTTTAGAAATATGACGAGACTTTTTTGTTTGTTGGTACGTACACATTGAAATACTTTAACACTTTGACTGCCACGACGAAATCACATGTTTCGCACAGGACGCCACAATGTTTTAACACAATGCACCGTTAGATGCAAGATTTGTTCTCATTTTTCTTTTTATCGACGTTCTAATAAAAATCTTGCATCTAACGATGTACTTTGTTTGCATCCATATCTTTGAGGGATAATCTACGAATATTATCATAAACACAGCTTAGAAAATAATCGTAAATGCTGATTTATAATCATATAATTGAAGTTAGAAGTTAGTAAACATACTTTACTATTATATATAGAATGAGCAAATACCATTTACTAATATCTTCTACACGTTTCAACAATATATTCTGCACGTTTTGCTTACGATCAAATAACGAATACGAATGGTTTATTGAAATAAACGAAGTCTTGCTATAATATGCCGCTATCAACTGTTACCAAGGCGCCGCGGTGGACACCTGTGACCACCAATAAGATAAACGGTCCATTGGGGAAGAATATTGTCTTACATCATCAATTTATTACAATTTTGCCATTATATGCTTTGAATAATAAAAATACTCCCGTGGCGTCCTGAGCGAAACATGTGATTTCGGCGTGGCAGTCAAAGTGTTAAAGCGTATTAGAGATTGAAGCGTAAAAATTAGACAATTGCAGCGAAGCTAAAAAATCTCGTACATGATATTGTTCGATTTTTCCATTTGTATTTGTGTTTGATTTGTATGAAGTATGTCTATAATGAAATATATTTCGGTGCTGTATCGTTAAGCTTTGCGTCGTGATTAATGTGAAATTTATTTTACCTATTATATATTACACCGAATGCTAGTGTATTATACATTGGTATATTTTTGTATATTTCATATAGATTTCCAGTATTTATGATTATTCAAATATCCCATAAACGCATACAAGTCGTAACTGTTTAATCGCCTAACGTTTAGCAAGAAACGCTAAAGGTTTGTGAAAATTTCGAACGTATATCCTGTCCTTGTCGCCTCTTCTTCACTTTTGTATCTCTTCAAGTATCTTCTTCAGAACTGTTTTATTCGCAGAAATCGTGCAATACGGTACAAGCTCACAAAAGGCAGTCGAATAGTAAAAGCAAATATTTAAAGACTAGATATATTTTAATAATTTCTGTTGAAGTATAATATCCATTTAGGTCGTATAGGAGCAGCAACAGAGTTGGTATCTTCCGAAAAGAGAGGAGTTTTAACTATTTTCGTCATATGAATTGAAATAAATTTAAGATAGACGACACGTGGAAATATTAACGTAGCTTTTACGGAAGATTCTGTTAACCCTTTGCACTCCAATGTCGAGTGTGAAACGTGCGAAAGAAAAGCAGGATTGCATCCTGGAAATAAAAATTACAAAATACAACAATAGTCTGAATAAAACTGATATAAGTGAATTTGTTTCCTTTATTTATTTAAATTCTCTTATTTTTTAGTTAAAGTAAATTTCAAATAAAACACTTGAATCTGATGCGATCTGATGGTAACGAAATTGAAATAAAATTCCGAGTGCAAAGGGTTAATGAAGTTTTCAGTTTCAAGAAGTTCTGCCAACTGTATGGTAGCCTGTCAAAAGCATAGCCGACTATTCTTTTTGAAATTTACGCGAAAGACCGACAATAAAATTGCATGGTTATTATAAAAAAAATTAGAAATTATCCAGCGAAAATTTACTCGCAAACGATACTGATTGATAGACATAAACGTATAGGTGCTTTTGTATGATAATGCCAGACCGCGCATAACAAATCATTGTAGTGAAATTAATTATAGCAAAGTAGAAGATTTTCTCACATAATTACTCGTCAAACTTTTCTCAAACAGGCTATCATTTTCTGACCCGTCTTCCGCAAGTTAAAACTGTTTCTAAGGAATAAAAACGCTGTTCAAAAAATAGCAATCTCGGCTCTTAAAACATTTACCAAATCAGAAGATGCTCGTTTCTTGTAAAAATGAAAAATATTTCACGATAGTTTCGTTAGGCTACGATATTAGTTACAAAGTCATTTATTTACAGCTAATTGAATTTTTGAAACATTTTTTTTTTTTGTTTCAAAGATACATGGTTTTTATTTCGATTTCAAATGAAATTGTAAATTTAAATCTCAGTCCGATTTAGTTCAGTTTATTTCAACCGAACTGCTCGTTGATTGTTCATAAAAATATTTTCCAATTCGTGTGCATTTCCGTATTCTATCGGTTAATACTTTTACCTTCGCGATACTCATAATATCCAATATTTAAAAAATATTTTACGAAACGAAACTCAGTACCTCGATATGTGTAGTTTGACAGAATATCATGCAGTTGTTCGCTATTAATTTACAATGATCATATATTTTGTATTAAAATAAACTGATTGGTATCAAATGGAAAATCTTATGAAATTTTTATCTCGTATTTAACAAACCCATGAAAATAACGAAGTATAGACGAACATATTATAATTGGATCGCAGATATGTATGAAATTTCATATTTTCACGAACAAAACGAAAGAGATGAAGCTTAAAAATTATAACGCGTCGATTTTTATATTTTGTACAATTTTTACATATTCTGTTCATTTCTTCGCGCTTTAATTTTCCATAAATGCATAAACAGCCGCAAGTCTGATTACAATCCGTGCAATCCTTTTTGCTCTGATATTGCAAAAATTCCATGTTCTCGTTTTACGTACGTCGCAGAGTCTGTTTGAGAGTCATTCGCCTCGCTTTCGATAAAAAAAATATCGGGTCCAACGACACAATTCGGCCTGTACGATAGTCGCCAACTACCATGGTAGTCAATTTTAAATAAAATAAGCAACAATAACGCACAACAATATACGTAACGTATGTACTAAAACGAGAGGAATCTGTGCTACAAGTTAACATAATACGAATTTCACAACGATCGTCAAATCACTACGATCGTACGATTAAAGTCGCTATCTATTGTCAGCGAATACTTTGGCTTATTTAAAAAAAAATCAATAAGCGTAAGTCAATTTGTTTCGTTATCAATTGAAACGTATCGCATATTTTCGCACGGAACGTACAAGTGAAAGTATAATAACGAGGAGAACAGATTTTTGCCGTAACAGAACGTCAGATATCCTTTCAGATAAGCATTATGAATGTATATCGTATGCATAATTTATAATCGCGCTAATTCGTGACTGTGAATGAATTTCTCCTTACATTTCGTGCGCTTTCATTTCTTCTTCCTGCCAACTTTTCATTAGTCCGCTTCTTTCGTTCCTTTCTCGATACAATTGTCGTTCCTGTCACAATTCACCTTTCGGTTTTCCACAATGCCGCTCCGCGTTCCGCCGCGATTTAATTACAACAGTTTGCGTATCGAACGATGAACGAAAGAAACGCAACCCCATATCCTTAATTAGATGTAATTAAATTCTTCGTCTGCTGGGCATTTGGAATCGGCTTTGTTCGTCGGTCCGCACTGATAAATTAGGGAAGTTGTATTTCCTTAAACGTTTGCCACAGTGAAAGGCACTTCCGAGTTTCGACACTTGGCAAATCGGAATATTTCGTGGCGTAATATTTTCCGACTTTGTGCGAGTATCGCACCAACTCATGAACGATTTAATACGCTGGAATTTCGATCGTTGGAACACCTATTAAAATTTAACGATCAATTATCGAAACAGTGGATAATAAAAAGCGTATAAATGGCCTCTTGTGAGTAACGATAGAAACTGACAAAGCTTTTACATCTTTATTCAAACATTTTTACTTTCGTTCGGTATCAATGTTCGTGGAATAACTCGGAATAAATGATTTTCTATCATATGAAAATTAATCGATTAATTTAATTAATTTACAATTGATAAAAAAATTATTACAAAATGAAATTAATAAAATTAAGAGAATAAATTCAATCAAATCAGTGAATTGTTGAACTGATTCAATTAAATCATTAGTTTGATTAAAACACAACGAACAATAGGTACATTAGATAATAAATAGTATAAAAGTGTAAAGGTTCTTGTAAAAAAAAAATGGGAACTGGAATTTTTCATATCTTTTCTCAAACGATTTTACTTTTGTTCGGTATCAATGTTCGTGGAATAATTCAAAATAAATTATTTTGTATCGTATGGAAATTAATCGATTAATTTAATTAATTGACAATTGATAAAAAATTATTACAAAATGAAATTAATAAAATTAAGAGAATAAATTCAATCAAATCAGTGAATTGTTGAACTGATACAATTAAATCATTAGTTTGATTAAAACACAACGAACAATAGGTACATCAGATAATAAAAAGTGCAAAAGAGGTCCTTCGTAAGAAGAAAATGGAAACTGACAAATTTTTTATATCTTCTCACAAACATTTTTACTTTCATTCGATACCAATGTTCGTAGAATAACTCGGAATAAATGATCTCTCGTACGATAAGCAATTAATTGGATTATTTGTACGTAGGGTTTATCATAATTACGTGGCTCGAATAATCAACGTCATACTGTATTTTAAAAATAATGAAAGGACTTATTAATACTAATTAATCGAAAAATAATACGTTAAAAGCATACGATAAGCATCTATCCTAAGGATTATAAATATGAAAATGTTACTTCGAAGTGGACTCAGCCACATATTTTGAGTAGCATTAAATACGTAATGACATTAAGCTATGGAGTAACATTAAATAGAATAATTTTTAAAAAACTTATCACTCCAAATTTTTAGCAATTATACAATCGTCTTTATATCTGACATAGGTCAATAGCCTTGGTATTTTCTGCAATTTTTTTGCTCATCGATTAGATGATTTTTAAAATGTATTGTTTTTAAAGAAGTTAATGTTTGAAAGCTTTTTCACTCTTCTTCTGACTTTGACAAAGATTGGTTGCTCGTTTCTTGCAAATTTTTACTTCGCTCCGATCTCTACTGTCATTCTTCTTCTTCTATATTTATACAATAAAATATTAGTTTCTTCCAAATGAAATGTTTTAATGACAGAGAGCGAAATCATGAAAATTATAAAAATGGTAGTGAAAAATCTCAAGAGATTTGAAAATGTTCCACGTAATTATATATATTCTCATCATACTGATCTGCATGAAATTCAACAACCGTTAATGTTTTTATTAACAAGATGACTGTAAGATAAAGCGGCCGTTAAAGCAGGCAACGAACTGTGGGTTAACTTTTTATTTATCGCGTATATTCAGCTCTCGAAAACCCCCACAACTGTGTAATTAAAATCTGTACGTGGTTCGTCTAAATCTAG
The DNA here is from genome assembly GCA_014825975.1 of Bombus haemorrhoidalis. Lineage (NCBI taxonomy): Eukaryota > Metazoa > Arthropoda > Insecta > Hymenoptera > Apidae > Bombus > Bombus haemorrhoidalis. The sequence continues at coordinate 14,779,233 of CM026170.1, forward strand.
CACAGTGAAAGCTTGTTGAAGCTGCTACCAGAAAATGCGAATTTTTACAGAAAACCGACCTTTTTTACATTTATTCAACAAAAATTTTCATTCGTCTACCGTCCAAGAAAAGGTTATCGTCGAATGAAAATTAAAAAGAAGCTTCAAATTGTTTCTGAAAGGACAAACAAAAATTCTGAGCGGACAGACGATTCCACTTAAACCATTATATTATATTCCATTTAAAACCGAATGGAAAAGTTCGCGGAGCGGCAATGTAAAATTTTGAAAAATGTTCACTCGGTATTTTACCAACGATAAATTTGACAATGATTTTGGTTTCGATGAAGACGGACAAGTGCGCGAACTTTCTTCTTTTTTACAGCAATTCTCGCTTGCAGCTGCGAATTCGGCTGAAGCTCGCGGCCAGATTAAACGCAACGTAATTCACGGAAAATCAGAACTGGAAAACGCTAAAAAGAGTATAGCTGAAGTCTAATTTATTTCTGTCCAAGGTGATGGAAGAACGTTAAGAGTAAAAAATTGAAGCACGTCAGACGCGCTCGAATGCGTTTAGCTAACATCCGAGCGGTTAGCTAATACGATGAGTGTGCGGATTTCGAGAAATTTCAGTTTTCATAACCGCAGCGAGCCACGCTGCGGCTTGAAATAAGAAAATTGTAGGAAATTCGCCTGCCATTATGAACGACGATTACGATTCTGTTTATCGCTTAACGAGATCATAATGGAATTGTAAATCTTCCTTCGGTCGCGTGACTTCCAGCGTGAAAATGATTAATACGTCCGGGCGAAGTAGTCGGATAGTGCACGTTCAAAGTCGCGAATACTGTCGACTGACGTAAATTCAATTCGCGTCTCGACGACGTATCAAGATCTCAGATTTCACGAAGGGTTTTAGTTCGGCTAGCCTGTTCTCATTCGCCAGGTCTCAGCGCTTTTTCCTGCAGTTGTCAGGCAAAATTTCTAGAGCGCGTCCTTCTTCCTTCTTCCAGCCACCAAACTTGCTATTTACAATTAGCTTTTTAGCCCGGCAGGAAATTGCAGATTGATGTAGGCAGAGAAAGTGAAGGATTTAAACGTTACTGGCAGATGCGATGAATGAGATTTTTATGAGAGGAAATAAACCATTGTATTATGATACTCTTGGTACAAGGCGTACGATAATATACAAGTTCTTTTTCTGGCGATTCGGATTGTTTTAAGCTGTTACATTGTTTCAACGATAAATTAGTATATATGTTGATATTATTTATTGCCAGGTTTGTATACGCGTTCACGTGACTCCGATCACGATAATTTGTGGTTTTAGTAGACGAAACGATACGATGTAGCAAGTCGTTGAGTTTGCCCGCTATTAAAATATGAATTAAAAATTTAGCATCCCATTTAATTGCTTGGTTGCTTCAATCGCGCAAAAATTATTTATATTTATGTACATAATTTATCTGTGTTTTAATTGCTTCACTACTTCACTCAGGAGAAAATTATTTATATTTATGTGAATTCTATAGAATCCAAACTACCTGCCAAGCGATGTTTTCTACATTTCTTTTGTTTTATCGGCAATCATTTGCTGAATAAAATAGATCACGAGAGAAAAACGATACTTTAGAACTTAGAAAATCGATTCTCCATTTTCCAAGTAAAATTTGTAGCAGATTTGTTATCAACACATTGTCGATCGGCAATTTTACTGAGAATTTATTTCATGTCACCGGCTATTACTTCGTAATTGGATGTGGAAGTAAAACAACATAAATAAACTTTAATAAATTTTATTTATTATTTAACTTTTAATATTTCTTTTTCGTATGATAAACACTGTAACAATCATCTACATGTAATAGTACACAACAGTTTTTGCAAATATAGTTTCGCTGCGTTTTCCTTTTGAACAGCATACTCTACACGCTTTAGTCGGGTTTGTTTTTCTGCCAGTGACTACTTTTTCTAAGACGTGATCTCTTAGTTATCCAGAAAGCCTGAAAGGTGCATCATTATAATAAGGAGCTGTTTTAGAAATACGAGATGCAATGCTTCATTCTTTGGAATCCACGATTATCCATTCTCTACCTACTTCCAAATTTTTTGTATCTTATTTTATTTTCTGGTAGATAGGTACAGCACATTTTATATGCTTTGAACAAGCTGCAGTTTATCAGAAAAATGCTAACTTTTTGGATCACTTTAAAGTTTTTCGTAAAATACTGCTGTTCGCCAAATACTGATCTGCACGATCTACCCCTTTTATGTGCTTATTTTGTATTGTGATATGCACGTAAGTTTAATGATATTTTTCTGACCTAATAATAAATAAATCATAAATAAATAAATCATGTTCACTATCTTTTGATACAGTATCATTTTCCAAATCACTACAATTTCACTCACAATCACTCGGTCAGTCGGATAAAAGCATCCGCGTATAATTCATTGAAAGATTCTTCATTGGTACGTTCCGTCACCGTCGAAATTTTTTTTACAACGAAGGACGCAACTTGATGGATTTTATAAGCGAGAGACACAGCTTGAGGTATGGTGACCAACAATTGCACTGTATCATCTCCAACAGCGTACTGAGAAAACGACGCTGATGCGAAAAGAAAGCGCATCACCAGTTTACTCGTGGCCGGTCGGTAACGTTTGGCCATGAAAACACGAGTTAACTCGTGACCGGTTAACAATGTATTAACTGTTATTGTATTTAATTTAATTATTCCCAAAATAAACTCGATTTTTCAGAATCGGTAGTCTAATTTACCCTAAGGATTTACGTTATTAAATATATATATATGTGTGTGTACATAATTTATATACACATATACGAAATATCAACTTTTGCAGCAATATTTTTATTGATAACTTTTTTTTAATCTCTCCTGAGATATTCCACTGTTCTCGTACAAATATAACGTCCTATGTACGAAGCGAACTATTTAGAAGCCAAACCGACCAAACTCCGTTCTCCAAAGTTCTTAATTTTATTACCAGAGTACACGATTATTTTCTATTGAGATATGCATAATTTTGTGTGCTAGACTAGATTAGCCGCGTAATAGTGACACACGTATGTGAATATGAGCGTATGGAAGCATGTGTGTGCATAGGGTCTCGAAAAACAGATGAATGCAACTGTTCCGATGGCAGTGTGATATAGAAGATGGTGAGGCAAAGAGACGCGTGCAAATGTATATCGGCGAAGATCCTGCAACTTATTTATTAAATAAATATATTTTAATATAAGTAATAATACTATTAATATAAGTGATAAAACTATTTTAATATAAATTCTAAGTGTAATCTTAATGTTCCTATACTTTTATTTCGGCGATTGAGATCCACAATTCTCAACATTTTCAACCATTTAATTTTTCAGAAACCGAACAATGTGATTCCTTATGAAAAGATTGGAAGAAAATGAAGACAACATGTTTGGAAATTTGTCAAATATAGTTGAACGTAAATACAATTGCGGACTGAATAGGACATAATGATCGACAGGAGGCCAGTCTGTTTGTGGAAATAAGTCGAAAACGTAGAATAAAATTTGTTCGCAAGACGCTTGCTATGCGAGAAAATAAATTTGCAAATTTATCACACGCTTGGACTGTGCCGATTCTTAACTGAACACGTTTAAACCCTATTTCCTTAAAAACGAAGACCCAAAAGGAAACATTTTCAACTTACTTTCACACATAAAATAATTTCCTGTCGATCGTTCGGTCCAAAAACCGTCAAAAATGTTCAAATTGGACTTTCTCGAAAACTAAGCCGAGAATGAAGGAACCTTATTCTATTAGGTCGTCCGAAAAGTTTCTTTCGTTTTGTAAGGAAATAATGGATGCACAACATTTATATTATTTTACCGAATTACGTATGATACATTCTGTTCTATCAAAATAAAGATCACAACGTTCGACAGATTAGGTTCCAAGTTTATATAAAGATGCATCGTTGTAAAAGACGAGTCTGTAAAAGAAAGACACTTTTTCAGACAATCCAATACATATTCGGCTTATTTCTGTACGAGGAATTTGCATATTACTCGGCCGTGTATTGTCGTTAGTTCGAATAGCCGAATTACTGCCGAATTCGTAACAATCTCCAAGATACAACAATTGTTGAACATACAGAAACGAAAGCAGAGGTAAATTCACGCGATCTTTGCGTTTAACCGCACGCGCAAATGTGTACACAAGAAGATGTGAGAAATTAATCTAATGAAAAAAATTCAGACACGCCGGACGATGGGCTTGAAGGGAAAGATTAACGATCGATTATACAGCGATTAAAAGGCCATAAAGCCGGCATTCTGCGATCGGCCGACGACGATAGCAATTTTCACGGAACTGTTAATTAAGTATCATAAGTAAAACGGTAAAAGCAGACGGCGCGTTGCTCTCAATTTTGAAACATTCGCCGGAGTCCGAGATATCTGATCACACCTGGCTCACCCTGAGACCGAACCAGGACAGAGATAAATCGACGGAGCCACGCAATCACGGACAGCGCGATGTAACATGGCCAAACGCGGAGAAACGCGACCAACGCTCCAAAGAAACACGCCTTTAACGAAACACGTTCCGAACGACGCGACCGATTTCTTCACGAGCTGCAACCTGTCCACGTTGAAACGATCCTCCTTCGTTACGATCATCTACATCCGCTTAGAGTCTCTCGATTTTTGCGCGAGATTCGTCTTACGCCACAAGCGATTCGAAGTAGAAAACTTTTCAGGTGTATATTATCGTCTGATCTATTTGCTTATTTTTCACGAAACGAATCGTTGCGTCTTACAGTTAGAAAATTACGAGTAAGCGATAGACTCTAGATTTTTCTTGCTAGGTATAACATTGGCACGTTGAGAAAAATCCATAGCGGAAACAATTTTCATGGAACTAGCATTTTATCAAACGATGTATGCGCGTTTTACTGGACGATATATGCATCATTTTCCTCGATGACTTTTCGTAATCTACAACGTTACGAGTAATTTTTTCGAATCTACCCTTGCGATAATGAATTCCTAAGAATAGTCTTCACGGGTTAGGGTACTTCATTTCCTGTGTATGTTTTATGCATCAGTTTTGTAAAAACCACGGTAAAGAGACTGCTATATTTAATGAATGATCTAACAGAATCGAACATCATAGCTGAGATTCGAAGCTTTTTGCTTGCTCATTACGAGTACGTATAGTATGTGCAGTATATGATAAATTAGTAATATATATTACTACTGTGTTTTAGTATGTAGGTGATCCAGATTTATTGCGAAACGATCGCACAAAAAGAGACAGTAAATGACATTTGTAATTAGCGATTCGTCGTTATTTTTCACGCTCTGGCTGCAAATCGTTCAATGCGAGCGTATATGATCGAAATGTTTTTCACTCGCAAAGAGTTTTCCTTACACGGTAAAGTGGCGCCGGGAAAATAAAGATGCCACGCGTAAACGACTTAAACGGCCGTCCAGATCCGCGTACCAGATTATAGCGAGAAATTTAATTAAATCCTTTGCGGTGTAACAACGTGAGAATGACTGGTCGACAATAGACTAAGCGCCACGCGGCGATTGTAGCTTGGCTTTCGAAGCAGTCAGCAACCGAGAAATAATGGTTTGGCTAGGAAAACTCTTTCTAAATCTGTACCCAGCCATCGACCCTGTTCAAAGTCTACGAAAGCTTCGCAATACGTAAGAAAGACGTCATATCTGCTTTTACGACCAATTCGAAAAGTCTCGCATGAAACCGTATAATATAGCTACTTCTATGATTAATACAAAAAAAATTGTATATAAAACCATACAACATAACAATTTCTGTAATTGGTAACAAAAATCATGCATATGTATATCATATGTGTTTCTACAATTGATTAAAAGAAATCTAGCACAAAATTGTATAACATACCAATTTTTGTAATTAATAGAAAAATTTTGCATAAAAACGCATATTATATAAATTTCTACAATTAATATAAAAGATGCAGCACAAAACCGTATAACATGCCTATCTCTGTAATTGGTAACAAAAATCTTGCATCATATCAATTTAATCAATTTCTACAATTGATTTAAAAAGATCTGGTACAAAACCGTATAACATACCAATTTCTGCAATTAATAGAAAAATCTTGCATTTCTACAATTAATATAAAAGATCCATCACAAAACCGTATAATCTCTATAACTAGTTGAGAAAATCTCGCATAAAATAGTATAACATGTCTATTTCTATAATTAACATAAAAAGTATGCGTAAAGTTGTACATTATACCTATTTTCATGGTTAATAAAAACAATACCACATGCGGTAGATGAACGCTACAGTTTAGTTTGACTTGTTAAATCAAGATGTACGAGGAAAATTCAATAAGTTATCGAATTCAATTTGTTCTTAAGTACTTTAATCTTATCCTCGAATGATTTACAATATGTACAAAGTTACGTGGAGAAATGCATAAATCTAATGTATACACAAACCATCTATCAATTTTCTACTCTTACTGCCAGAGTATACGAGTAGTGTTTAAGTAGATATTCAGAAACTAAACAATTTATCTTGATGAAGTTGATCAGTGATCAGTCTTACTACTGTCTGGTTCGGCTATACAGTTTCACGTAAATGTAGACGCAATATCTCTCTGTTAAATTAATCCTTTTTATAGAGAGCTTCGAATAAATCGATACCTTGAAGAACTACATACCACATTCTCGTTTGATAGTCGATCTAATATCTACGATCGAGAATATTTGTCACTCAACACTATACAACTTAGGTCATAACCGATATATTTATGAACAAATGTATTCATCGGTTTTCGACATGTTTTCTTGAAAGCAATAACTTCGACGTGTATGGATTTTTGAAAAATATTTTGTTGTTATTTTATGTTGATTATAAAAACATTGAGTAAATACAATTTCGATCGTAGAACTTGCGTAATAACGATACGAATCGATCACATTTTCTACAGATTTTTTTCTATCGAAAAACAAACTCAAGCGAATGCTTTAATTCTCACTGGTTCAAAAGTCTTAATCCACTTTGTGCACGCTTTGCAATTTTAAATATCACGAAAGAAGCGTGTCCATGGAAAAGAAACGTAAAGTTCATTGGATACGAGCGCGCCAAGCGCCAACTATTAAAAAACACAGAGTATGAACAGTCGAGGGTTTGGGTTTGAAAGAAAACGATTTTAAAGACTGTATATTTTCTTTTCTTCTGCTTGGCTTTTACTAACTATTGCACGAAGAATATACAGCGTAAAATAATACCTCGGGCAGCTGAAAGAGCTGTTTGAAAAGTTCCTTTAAATAAATACGAGACTCTTAATGACCGTGTTTCAGAGCACAAACCAGGGCTTAATTACCGAAACTTACGAACGCAAGAAAAGCAATCAGAAAGGATTTAACGTGTTACATAATTTAGGCCATTAAACGTGAAATTTATCAAGCACCGAGCCATGGGAAAAATCGCGAATGAGATGATGGTTTCTTCGTCTTGTATATAACGTCGATACTTTCTTTTAAAATACTGGGAAAAATCCGAACTAATCTAGAAGTTAGACTTTAAAATGCACGCTCATATCTTGTGACTAAAAATGAGCCAAACGTATCCAATAAAAGAACAACATTGGTTCTTAATAAAAAAGAGCAAGTTATTCTCATCAGACTTACAATTGCACACGCTAAACTTGCACACTGTCATCTTATAATTGAAAGTGAGCCAAACATGTTTGATAAGAGAACAGCACTTGTTTGTAATAGAAAAGAGCAGATTATCCTCACTAAATTTACTATTGGACACACTAAATTTGCACACTTTGATCTTGTAACTAAAAATGAGCTAAATATATTGGATAAAAGCATAGCTCTTCTTCTTAATGGGAAAGAGTAGCATATTCTTATCAGACTTAGAATTGCACACGCTAAACTTGCACACTGTCATCTTATAATTAAAAGTGAGCCAAACATGTTTAATAAGAGAACAGCACTTCTTTGTAATAGAAAAGAGCAGGTTATTCTGACTAGGCTTAAAATTGCACACTCTCATCCTGTAATTAAAAATGAGCTAAATATATTAGATAAAAGCCCAGCTCTTCTTCTTAGTGGGAAAAAGCAAGATATTCTCATCAGACCTAGAATTACACACGATAAACTTGCACACTGTCATCTTATAACTAAAAGTGAGCCAAACATGTTTCATAAAAGAGCAACACTTCTTTGTTATAGGAAAGAGCAGATTATTCTTACTAGATTTACTATTGGACACGCTAAATTTGCACACTCTCATCCTGTAACTAAAAATGAACCAAATATATTGGATAAAAGCCCAGCTCTTCTTCTTAATGGGAAAGAGCAAAATATTCCCATCAGACTTAGAATTATACAAGTTAGACTTGCATGTTCCCATCTTATAACTAAGAACTAGCCAAACATTTTTAATAAAAGAACAACATTTTTAGTAAGAGCAAATTATTCTCATTAGACTTACAATTGCACACTTTCATCTTATAACTAAAGGTGGGCCAAACATTTTCCATAAAAGAACAGCACTTCTTTGTTATAGGAAAGGACAGATTATTCTCACTAGATTTACTATTGGACACGCTAAATTTGCACACTCTCATCCTGTAACTAAAAATGAACCAAATATATTGGATAAAAGCCCAACTCTTCTTCTTAATGGGAAAGAACAAGATATTCTCACCAGACTTAGAATTGGACATACTAAATATTACAGCTAAAGATGAACCAACCAAGCGCAATCTTTGTAACTATTTATGTAAACTTTGTAACAATCATTTTGTCTATAGATCAACTTCCGAATTGTAATAACGTTTCCCAATAGAAAATTAAATTTGTTCTTCCGAATAAGATTTAAACGTATCTAAATCATAAAAAAATATTACGGAAATCTTCTTTATTTTCTCAAAGGTATTAATCCGTATGATCAACTACGAAGCTGTAAGCTGCCAACTTAGTTCTAGCATATACTGTATCGTCTAAATTGAGATTTAAGTTGATCGTACTGTATTATACTGTAACTGTATCAATATATATTGTTATATGATATATATACAAAATATTATTGTTTAACTTTGTAATTCGCCTTATCGCATTTTTTAGATCATGATCGATAATGATTACAAAAGATATCAACAGACGCGACCCTGAATAAAGTAAATTAATTGAGAAAAAATATCGGAGTGAAACGAAACAACAGTCAACATTCGTTTACAGGAACGAGGTACTGCGATCGAGCACGTGGATTACAAATACGTCGACATTAACCTTTTTTTCTTGGCGACGCGACGCGACGCGACGCGACGAACCAAGTGTCTGGTAGTTTCGCTGAGAATAGCAGAACTAGGTCGTAACCCAGTTGAAAGAATCATAGTACGAGCACCCAGTTTCTATCGCTAAACACACGTACCGTTTGTTTTCTTCTAAATAACTGTCATTTGTTTTCCCTCTCCGGCAGATCAGCTTTTCCCGCCTATTACACGCTATCATTTTCCATACACTGCAGCACGCTGTTAATCATCGAACCACCGAGCTCGCTTCATAAATTAGCGTCAGCTTGTTCGATGAGAAATTACATGCATTTCTTCCAACGACCAGCAGCAGCAAGTCGTGAAAACGCGTATTATTGATCGCACGTTGTTCCATCTCGTTCACAATTTGTTCTACCGGATTTAAATTTAGCAATCGTTCAGTGATCGCTGTGGAAAGTCTCGCTTGAAACTTGAAGTTCAACAACGATAACGATCGTATTATTGCGAATTATAACTTTGGAAATTTTCTGTCGCGCGTGACATTAATTATTGAAATTATTTACTTTACGCGGAAGTGTCGTGGGGGCACTTATGGCAGTTTGTTACGAATACGTGTATCGCACAAATCGCGACCTAATACATCCTAAAACCTAATACATCTGAAAATATTCATGCTTCAATTTCCTAACAAAAATTTCTTGGATCAACCAAGATTTCAAAATTCATTACAACAACCTAATACGGAAATACGGTTTTCGTTATTAATGACAAATTTTTTAAGAATATTTATCGACAAAGTGAAGATATTTACGTCTCGTGAATTCCACACTTTTTATATTAGGTCGTCCGAAAAGTTTCTTTCGTTTTATAAAGAATTAATGGATTCACAACATTTTCCGTTTTACATTATTTTATCGAATTACGTATGATCCATTTTGCTCTATCAAAATAAAGATCACAACGTTCGACAGATTAGGTTTCATGTTTGTATAAAGATGCATCGTTGTAAACGACGGGTCTGTAAAAGAAGGATACTTTTCGGGCAACCTAATAAATGAAACAGTTGAAAAGAAGAAGAGCGCAAAGAAGCGTGTCAGGGTTGGTCGTTTATCGATTATTTAAACAATTATTTAGATAAAGTGTGGAATGCACGGAAGATATATCGAATAGCAAAACCAAGTATTCAAAAACTATGTATATTTTAATAATATTTATTGAAATATTCGGTTTATATAGAACCAAGAAGAACAGTAGCTTTGATACTTCAAAACCAAATGACTAATACTACTTGGAACTGTTGCACCATGTACCAGACACACCTAACAATTTCTATATTACATCATATACAGGTATAATTTATAAGTGGTTATTATTACGCTGCATTCTATTTTTATATTATTTTATAAGTGCACGGATACTACATATATCACAAATAAGAGTAAACACGTAGTACTGTGAACTTTTTTAATCTTTAATCAAAATTTATTTGTTATTGAAAAAATGAAGAATATGATGGACAATCTCTCGTTAACTTGCATCTAGTGTCTCTAATATGTTGAATAAGCCCAATAATATATGTATATGTACATAAACGTGAAGGATAGACTACGGATGAATATTACAAAAATTTTTCACCATCTAATTTGCACAGAAATTGACTTCAGATTAGAAAAGAAATAGCTAACTTTCGATTAAGAAGCGATGTTCTCTCAAAATAATCCGTTTCTCGATTTATTAGCTTCAAGTGTCTTCGATTGATCTAATAAAGAGCAAAACGTCAATAATAATAATGATAATAACAGTATAATAATAAACGAATATAACAAATAATACATTAATGAATATTATATAAAAATGACTCAGACTCGGTATTGACGCTATAAACAGACTACGTAAAAAAAACAATTTCAAATTCTACCTAGAAACGACCATAATAACATTGTACATTGGAATGTGAAAACCTTTCATAAAATAAACTTGCTGCGAAAGATACCGATGTCAACATGACACGAAAAACAGTGCGCAACTTTTAATTTCCCCTTTTTGCGTTAGGCAAGAGACGCGAAATATGAATGCGAGTTCCGCGTCAGAAATTATACGAACGTTAATCTTTTTACGTATAATATCGTTTAAACGCGTCATCTCAACTTCATAAATACTGGCAGTGGTACTTCTTGCGCGAAGCCGCAGAATGTACGTAATAAGAACCGATTTTTAAACAAGTATCTGGCCGCTGAATCGTGACGAGCAGGCAAAAGAAGAGGAGAGGAAAATTCCGCAACGTCTACTCTCCGCGTTTCAACGAATAAATCGTTGTTTTTCTAGATGCGGTCTAAACTGGAAGTGCAGCAGCAGCAGGTGATCTCGACCTGAATTTCCAACCTAATTGAACGAAACGAGGCGAGCGAGGATCACAATGGGGCGACGATGATTCGTTCCATTTCCGTTTCGTAGCGAATCAACGAAACGTCGTCTCTCTGTTCCCTCTCTCCTTCGTATTCGCATCTTTCTCTCTCCCCTGTTTTCGTTCTCCCAGTTATATTCCTGTCTTTCTTCATCCTACGTTTGTTCTGCTGTTTGCTACGAATCGACCGGCCGGTCGGTTGGTTGCGTTTCGTATGCAACGGCTGTTGCACCGGCTGACAACGGCATTGCTGATCCTTCTCTGCCTTCGTGACTCGGGAAAGCTCCCGTTACAAAGCGCGCGCCGCAGGTACAAGGATATCAGACCGGTACCAGAAGATCCTGTTCTTCGGCTAGTTGGGACCAAACTGCATTTCCTGCTCGCACAACCAGGTTACGAGATTGTTTCACGCTGTGCCGCGTCGCTTTGCTGGGGTCTTCGGCTGTACGAGCTCCGTTTACAATTCCCTGTGTGTTTTCTGTACCATTGGCCATTGCTCGTTTTTATTTGCTATCCAGCACGCTGTGATTATAGTTATTTTATTTGACTCGTGGCTTGCAACCGCAGCGCCTTCCATATCACTGAACTTTTTTACTTCTATGAATACATATATTTGCGTTTACTTTTTATATGATCGTTATTTCTTAATTTAACTGGCAATTTTTATTCCACATTCGACATCCCGTGGCTTTATCGTACAAGCTTCGTTTTATTCGTTTCGCTACTCTAGGAATTTCTCTGTCTCCAAATCTTTTTCATTTTACACATACATTTTTCACATTCAGACTGTGTGTTAATTTTTTGGTCCATTTTTTGGGAGAGACGAGTTTTTTTTAAGTTATTTACGTTGGAAAATCTAATCTAATCTTCTGTTGCAAAATAATTGTTTACGAATAAAATAATAGGTAATAACATAGGGCAAACGCTTCTAACATCGCTGGGTCCATAATATTTCGAGAAAAAATGGTGGCAGAAATCAGCCATGGATTAATACTGTTGTATAAACATATATAAAGGAACGTGTTTTATGCAGTATGAGAATAACATCTTTCACGAATAACGTCTTTCGTTTGACACTAATTTGGTACAAAACTCTCCCTTGCTCTTTACTCGAGAATGATTTCAAATTTGGTAGGCGATATTAAGTGCATTTACGATATTCGAAAATAACATGACCTTGTTATGCTTCCTTGATTCATGTTAGACTCAATCTTTCTTTCTGGTTGTTAAATTTTTGTAGTTTAGAAAAAGTATAAACGAATCGTTGTTTGTACGAATGGCTTCCACTCTAAATGTGCAGGGAAGTGTTTTTGAAACGATAAAATTTTCTGTTTACTGAAGAAAGGATCGTCGTAGATACGTAGATACGATTTTGCACGTTCTGATTATTAAAACATACAAATTCGAGGGTTAGCAAGATTCAATGAAACGACTGTTACGTTTCAATTTCGACTTAAGCTTTCTTTCTTACTTGAGTTGTATGGAAAAGCTAAGAAACCTAGTGACGTAGTATAAAGTACGCTACGGCATCGATTACCTGACATTTAACAGGTTGAAACCAGCGTAAGCCACCGGTGGCCCACGGTCTGTACTTTTATCTGGCAGCGTGGGCCACATATATTCCCAATTTCAATTTGTAAAAATGCGATTTAACGAAGACTAGGATAAAAAGCGAAGATATTGTTGATGAAGGCGCGCACGAGGAAGCTTGAACGTGTTAACGAAAGCGCGGATTGTAAGAACATGGAATAATTCAGGCATTTCTATCATTGTTCAAGTTGTACGTTGCATAGGAATATTTACAACGTTGATGGACGAAAGAAAGTTTATGCGTAATTGGATATCAGTGTAACTTTGGTATTACGCAGATATCATTTCTTTGAAAATTCTGAAAATTGAAAAACTTTCTCAGAACAAGGTATTTGAACGTGTTTACCCGAATACGTAGATCATAATAATTTGTTACATTTCGAAAAAAGAATAACTTTATGTTCACGTTCATCTTCGTTGACGTCGGATAAATACTGTTAAAAAAAAAAAAATGCACTGATTAAACGCTATAACGACACAACGAAAAGATATTTAAAAAACCTTAAAGAAAATAATATTACGCCAACATATGTCGCTGTTATGTTTGCATTGTAATTACTTTGAACGCGAAAAGTAGATTTTATTCGTCTGTTATAGATGTTTCTTACTATGTCTAAACACAACAGCTATTTCGATGCAACAAATTGTACGTAAGAAAAAACCGATGTGACTCTCTTTCATGTGACGTACACATTCAATTGCACAATAGCGCGGTTTATTTTTCTTAGGGAGACTTGTTAAATAAGCGGAGAAATACGCGGTACGTTGCAGATTTATTGCTGTGGTAAAATGAAAGAAAGAATACGCAAAACAAATCGACCAGAGTGCGTATATATTAGTCGTTGCACCTGTTCCTCGATTCGCAGACGACATGGTGTAGGTATCTGCAGCGTTCGATTCTTGGCACGATTTCAACGTTCTTTCTATCTTTTTTATACCTATGTCGAAACGTCAAGATCATTTCACAACAGGGACAGAAGAAACCTGCATATATCTTGTGGAGGGACGCAGGGTCAGAATTTTAAATATTTACTACTACATACTTTCTCTGATACTGTAACGCAGCTGATAGCGAAGAACAAAGCGAAACCGTGGAGATGTTGAATTAACGAATTAATGAATGTTGAATAAAATAAAAAAATAATTCGCGTGTAGAAATTAGTCCGCAGGATTTTTCAGACACCTCGGATAATTACACGAGTCGGACAAAAAAGTATCTGCAACGAAAGCTGATCAATTTCAAGCTTTCGATCGACTACGAATTGCGTTGTTAAGAAATGGTCAAGGTCGCAGCTCTGTCTTTTTTAATGGAAGCAACGAGCTACTTGGATCTTAAAGTTTGAAAATTATTAATTTAAACTTAATTAATTTAAGAAATATTTTAGCTCTAACGTCATAAAACTGATTGTATGGAAGACAAAAAAAGATAGCACAGTACTTTTATGTTCTTACGTTGCCCTTGTATCTCAAGAAACGACAAGTTTTACAACATTAAAGCTAAATCAGCCTATAAACAGATCATTTGCCGACTCATTTCCGAGCATTTCGATTAACCGAACTGATTCGCTGCTTGAACTCGTTCACCTACACCTGACCTCTCGTTATATGAACGAAGAACAATAAGTAGCGGGGATAATTGCTGAAATCCTACTAGCAATTTTAGTCCAACTCAATTTTCGATCTATTGTACGAACTGCAATTACGTAAACTGTTTGACCTCCAACAAGTTCAGGCAAATGGATCTCTGCTATAACTACATGAATTGTGGAAAAATGTGATTATTCGCGCAGTGCGCTTTAGATTCAAAACGATAGAGTATTTTTTAAATCAACGATACACAATGAACGATAAATAATTAATGTATCGTGTGTAACCTTTAACTGTAGGCTACTAGCCTCTAGAAAAATTTGAATTTACATATCGTTGGCTTACGTATAGCGCATCCAAAATCTATCGAAAAATTTGAGAGACTTCGACGTTCGAAAACCTTGAAAATTGTAAAGATCTTTATCGAAGAGGAAAGAAAATTTCGTGAAACACGCACTCAGTCTTCCTCTTTTATCTTTTTCGCTTTACTTTGCTTTTGTTTCTTTCTTAACCTTAGGAGGAGCGACCTATGGAAACGTAGGAGTGCCTAAACGATTAAACGAAACATTCTTGTCAAATTATCGTCTTACATGGAAACAACATGCTAAATCAATTATAGGCAAAATACGAATAAAGAGAAGACAGATGTACTGGCTAACTAGTAGAAACTCTGAACTCAACATAGAAAATAAACTAAAAATCTATAAAACGATAATAAAACCAAGTTGGACGTACGGAATACTACTATAGGGGACAGCAGGAGTGAGCCAAATAAATAAACTAGAGTCGGTACAATCGAAGAAGATACTGAGAACAATAGTCAACGCCCCATGATACGTCATAAACGAGGGTATACGCAAAGACCTAAAAATACCAAATGGTCAAAGAAGAAATCGCCAGATACGTAAAAAAATACAAGAAAAGAACGTCAACACATGCAAACCAGCTGGCTGCTGAAGCGAGCAGAACTCTCATAGAAAGAAGACTAAAAAGAAAAGACCCCACTGACCTCACTAAAGAAATAAAATAGTCAAACTTGAAGATGATATCCCGCTGGGGGTAGCCATCCACATGTTATTTAGCAATTAAGCTAGAAAAATTTACCAAATGTTCAGCTGGATAAATTGTAAAGTACAAATTAAGTAATAAAAAAAAATGATCGCTTACGTAACGCAATGATTAAAGCAAAGCTACTATACATAATCGAGCGTGTTGTAAGAAAATTAATTCACCGTACATTGATAGTGCTATAAACAATAAAATTCATAGGAACAATTAACAGATGTCTGACTGAGTCGAGGCAGACAAACGCGACTGACGAAGCTGTCTGGGTGGAGAGTGGTGTACCGTTAGGCCATCGAAAAACCAAGTGTCGCGGACTATAATGGGTGGCCATACGCTTGTCGGAAATACGAGGCATTTACGTGGAAAGCCAGTCGGCGAGAAGGCAGCTAAAGCATTACGTAACGTGTGTTCTCCATTTGCTAGCGCTTCAGCGGCGCTCTCGGCGACCGCCTTTCCGCCTTTTTACTCGACCGGAAAGGACGATGGAATCGGGCGGCGGTTATTAATATCTGTAAGGTTCAACGTCATCGCGTATCACCGCGCTCGCGTGACGTTTGCACGCAACGCATATAGCCCAACCGGTGAATGATGTAAGAAGAAAACGTCGTCGCTTACGTATCATCGGCGTACGTTCGGCACTAAACGCGGCAAGAAGAAGAAGAAAAGGACGAGGGAAAAGATGAGGAACGAAGAAAAGAAGGAAAGAGTGGAGGTCGGCGCGGCAAAAAAGGGAGAAAAGAAGAAAAGACGCGCGGTGGAAGATGCTCGAGAAAGAAGAGGCAGCCTCTGCATTTATCGTCAGCCGTTCCGTATTTATACCGAGTTAACCAACTCGGCTGGACCCGGGCCAGCATCATCGCTTCTCCATTTTACGTTTTCCTCCCTTTGCGCTAGCTTGGACGGCCGACAGACAACCCTTCGAAGATAACAAGCTTCTATTGGGGATGCTAGTCGCCAAGCGAATGGCCATACACTGTCCGAAATGAGAACAGTGGCGGGCGAAAGAAAGTTTACAAAGTTTACAAGTTTGATAGAACATAAAAAGTCAGGAGAATTTGATGAGATGAATTTGCATCCAGCAGGAGAAATGAATAAATAGGATATAAAGGGGGATGATACAAACTCAGCAATTTCTAATTTTCGACGAAAAGTCGAAAGAAATATAAAATACAAAAAGACAGCACAATTTTGTCAGATACATTTGCATTTAGTAAGAGAAGTGAACAAACAGAGTGTAAAGGGTGGACAGTATGAAGTGGCCAATTTCAAACTGCCGCCAATGTGCAAGAAGAGAAAAGACGTTCCGTTACTACTACTTTAGCAATCGTTTTATGGCTACATGGGAAAATAATAATCATGCAGCGTCACACGGCTCAACAGCGATCAGAAATCGTTAAAATATTTTATCAAGGTAATTCGGCGACCACCTTACGCAACCTACTACCTGCTTTAACCGCAGTTAACTTCCTATGAGATTTTCTTAAAAGTAAATTGGAACCTGGTTTATTGGAACAGTTTGGGCAACAAGGGAATTTGCATAACCAAATAGTTCGCATAATAGAGGCTCACCAGCTATCGCCACCCGCTATATTACAAGTTCGGATACGAGAGACTATCGTTCGGATAGCCGAGTCTGTTTAATTCCACGATTTCCACGATTACACGATTTTTGCTTTCATTACGATTTTTTATTCTTAGTATGAATAAAATATTTTCTACTTTGTAACTGAATATTATACCATGTATAGATGTATCTATTAGACAATAAATATTCTGGAAAAATTACGTAAGAACGAAATATATCCGCGATCCTTACAGAATACACGTTCCTATAAGAGCTACACCTCAGTTCGAATAATAAGAGGCTCCCTTAGGAGTTCGTATATCCGAGGTTGGGTCTCAATTTGTTTGTATAAACGAGGTGTGGATAAGCGAAGTTGCACTGTAAAGTGTACGATAATAAACCAAACACAATTAAGCAACTGAAAGATACTATTCGAGAAGCGAACGTACCTTTGTGTCTGCAGTATATCTGCAATATCTTTCTGGTATTAGATATATTCTACAAACAATTTTCAAATAGGACTAAAAGAACTGTTGCTTTTTATTTTATTTTAAGTTATTGACAACGGAAATCAATCAGGTAAATATTGTCCACACTGTATGCTGTAGAATAGATGACTGTTACCAGTATATTATAGAAACTTTTTAGTGCAAAAAATACTAAAATTCGTACGGTAGCGTTCTTTTATATTAGGACAGTTACTAATGTTTAGTACAAATTCAATGAGTTGAGATTATTTTATCGGTAATTACTATATACGGTGATTTTATTATACGAGAGACTATTGCAAACAATGGCGACGAAAAATATTTGAACGTTACTTAATTACATCCAATAGCAGTATTTTTAAGTGATCACAAAAATTTGAA
The DNA here is from genome assembly GCA_014825975.1 of Bombus haemorrhoidalis. NCBI lineage: Eukaryota > Metazoa > Arthropoda > Insecta > Hymenoptera > Apidae > Bombus > Bombus haemorrhoidalis. The sequence continues at coordinate 14,797,591 of CM026170.1, forward strand.
TGTTATAACGAAAAATAAAAATTTGGATAACACGAAAGATGAAGGAGAAATGATGATGAAAAGTCGCTTCATTGAGAAATGAGGATATGCGCAAATACGTTTCTGTATCCATTGTATCTGTTTGTAGTAGCGTTATCGAATGAATTGTTTTCTAAATGTATTAAAACACTTGTAATTAGTAAATTGGTTTTGTCACAGGTATATCAAATCATCGAATGATATAATTCATTCGAATAGAAATCCTATTAGTTTGTCCGGAAAGTGTCTTTCTTTCGCAAACGTGTTTTTTACAACAGTGCACCTTCATATAAACGTGAAACCAAGTGAAATGTCGCGGTATTTATCTCAACAGAACAAAATGGATCGTACGTAATTCGACAAAATAATATAAAACAAAAAACATTATGCGTCTATTATTTCCTGATAAAACGAAAGAAACTTTTCGGGCAACCTAATAGATCGATAGATTTACTTTTGTTAGTCTTATTAAACCAAACGTGCGTTTTCGAGAACTACTTGCTTAGCTTGAGTAAATAGAAAATCAGATTTAATTTACGCAAAGACTGATGAATTTGGAAATAAACATTCTTCCCTTCTTCATTTCTGATTTCTCTTTCTACTTCGAACAATAAATCGTCTGCGTGATATTGAACAGTAATTTCTTGTAATTGACTTAAGAAAATGAGTAGGATAGATATAATTCTAGAAAGTCAACGTCTATCATTTCAAAAATCATTATAGGTCTATCGCGGAGAAGATGCTATTAATTTCTCAAAACAATGGTACACTCGTGTAATTAATACTTTCTCGAGATTTTAATATAAGAAGCAATTCGATCTGAGAATTTTTTGAAAAGAAAATTTCCTCCTGGACGATATTTCTATATTTCCCGTGATATATTGCAACAAAGAAAAAAACAAACGGCATAATTTTTCGCCCAACGAGCCGTTGCTTACCGTTAAATTACGACAGTTGCGTCAATTAATTCGAATCTGTGCTTTCCATCGTGTGTCTGGCGACTGGAATTGGACTACGTCCAAACATATTGAAGGAAATTAAGGAACAGCAAGAATAAACCTGAGGGAAAGTTACGATAGCTGATACGATAATTTCTTGCCAACAAGATTCATCGGTAACAGGTGATTGAGAAACTTTGCCCGATTCCATAAAGATCTGCTAATTTTGAATGCACGTCAGAGCTATTAAAAGTAATTAAACTGTGTCAAATTAAATCACCACGTAGTTAAATCGATCACGTTAAAGACAAATTTGCAGATGCATATTTTTATTGAAATTCTCTGCTACAAAATAGCGATAACAAAATATAATATATAATACAACGAAAATATAATAATACAAAAAAGCGATCAAATATCAAGCGATTATTGGAAATTGCGAGAATCGAACATGTCGAAATGATTTCGCAGTGAAACCGGCACGCGGTGTGCAGAGAATGTGTAGAGAAAGTAAAATCAAATCCAAGCGAGAGAAATCCATAAAAATGTTTTATTTTGCTGAAAGAGCGTTCCGACGATCGATATTGTTTATTTAATTATTTGCAAATTGTAATTCGTAGATATTGTAATAACTGTCTCAAAACTCTTGAAGAGGAATATTTAATTTCGGTGAGACATTATCCCGTTATTATTTATTTCATATTAATTTTGTATTACTTTCCTGTTGCGTTCTTTGTATCGTGATAAGAATCTTCTTATGGCAATTTTGCACAGAAAGACACGAAAATGATCCAAGACGTTGCACAAAACATTGGGAGCGCTTGTATAAAACATTACAAGTGTGAAGAAACGAGTCTTCAGGAGGAAAGAAAAACTCATACATTAACATAGATAACAAATTCAATAAAAAGTGAAGTGTATCTGTAGAAAAGACTGCATGTACCAGCTCTTAGTTGCAAAGAAAACTTAATATCACATCGATTCGTCTGTATGGCACAGACAGAAGCCAAAAAAAAAAAAAACAAGTAACTAACATTTATTTGTATTTATATTTTTATATAGAAATGGTATTGTACCATTTTATTCTAACATTGTTAACAAATATTTAGAAAGAGAAATTCCACTTAAATTCTGTATTCTTATCGCTATGTAGAGCATTTTTCAATAAAAGAAATCAACATTTCTGAATGTTCGCACATGCAGTGTTTCCTACGACCACTTTTCGATTATGAAAACAAAGTGCAGACTGGATGGTGAAATTTAATCGCTACGTTTCGTACGCATCGCGGCTTGGGTTTCAGGAAAATTGGAATATAACGGAACTGCAAAGGGTGAGGCAGTGTCTTCGAAAGCTGCAAGCTCGTAGATATATTTGCCGGCAGTCACGAAGCAAAAGCGTCCGGGACACGGCGACGAGAATAGTAACTGGTAGGCGAAGTTGACACGATAGAAATCGTAGCCTAGGGAGAGACTTTGAGCATGGAGACTTCCGTCTCTCTACACTTTCATGCGATTCCCCTGATATTTGTTGCTGAAACGCGCAGAATCATCGTACGGATACGTCCGTCCAAAGAAAAACAGTCAACTACTGAATAAAAGAACTGAGGCACCGAGAAAGTTTAATGCAGCCATTATTTACTTTCACGACTCGAAATCACTTTTATCGTCTACCATCCACCGAATCCCCTTAACTTTACGAACTGGATTGCTTCCAGTGAACAACACCTCACGGAAGTACTTAGCCGACCAACTTACGGCTGCGAATGTTTCTTTGAATTTACCAGGGAATTCGATACAATTTTTGCGAACAGCTACAAATTTGATTTGTTTCGATTGTCGGATTGTTTCTATTTGAATGAATTGTTTAATACGATACTATTGTCATTGTTTAATACAACAGATCTCTCTGTAGATGCTACAAACGCACGCAATTATTTACATACTGTTGTGTTTAAATTATTTAGCAAGTATTTATTCAAACAGTTGCTTGAATAAATTGTTTGAATTCAGATAATTTCATTTAAATAATTCGAATAATAAGTTAAAATAATTATTCGCATATTATTAGATGTACAAATACAACAAATAACTATTTGAATAAATACTTGTTGAATAATATGAGTGAATAATCGCTTCAATAAATTATTTGAATTTAAATAATTGATTAAAATAATTCAAATAGTAAATTCATGTAATTATAAAATAGTAAATAACTATTTGAATAATTTCTTATTGAATAATTATTCGGATAAATTAGTTGAATCTAAATTCATCTATTAAAAACATATGAGAAAAATAATACTTTTACACGATGGAACTAGTTTTCCAACATGTAATGAAGATCAAATCAAATTCAAAGATCAAAATTCATATCTTAGAATTTATATTTTCCTACTTGTAACACCTGCATCGACTATTTGTGATAATATAATGTCCACCACATTATAAACTGCTGTACCAAATGCAATTCGCATTTGCTTAAAAATTTTATCTAATATGTACCTGACGCGTGGAATTTCTCTTTAAGTAAGGATCTCTTTGCGTGTTTATCTTTAATCTACGTGGGTATACTGTTGTGCAAACACTCTCAACAGCTCATTATTTTCATATTTTCAAGGTACGGTTAGAAAATAAAGTGCATTGCTACGAGCACAGCGAGAGAATAAACGTAAAGAAAGATTTCGATGCTATCTATTGGTACTTCGTCCGACACGAGCGGCTTATTTTGTAAAACCGATCAACAAGCGAAGGAACCGAAACCTTTCATCGCATAAATAAGACATAAATCAAAGAAGTAGATCGATGTTCCGCGGATAATAAAATTATATCCCAGATACTTTCTATTTCGCTAATAGCACACACAGTATTGAATAGAAAGAATAGATTGCCGTTCAATTACAAATATTTAAACGATGATTCATTGACGGCAAAAATTCGCCTATAACGTAAATATTACAAATATATAAGAGAAATATAACAGAATATGCAGTGACCCTTGAAATTATATGAATACTTATAAATACACCATGCTTGATTGACGCCGTAACAAGCTACGCCTATCGAGATTATGTTGAAAATATTCGAAAGCGATTAGAAGATTTAAGAAATATGAAACTTACTAAAAAATTAGTATACAGTGCGATTAATGGTTTCAGACATATATATATATATATATATATATATAAAATTAATTACAAAGGTGATATCATAGTACTGCAATTTACTAATGTAATGAATAATTGACTGCTCAAATACCTCGATCTGTTCGTAATAAATATCTTGTAATTTCATCCATTTTCAAATTCACTTCGCCAATATAATCGTGATAATCACGTTTCACTACAGTGCTAATGAAATTGCAAAATCTTTCGTACAACATAAATAAATAAATCCGACATATCCAGAGAAGTTTCTACAAGTGTTCAAATAGCTTTGTATCAATTAAAATACCAATTACAACTAGACTGTGAATATTTATGCATTTTTTTGAAATTTTACGATGCAAGAATGTACGGAATGCGCATGGTATACGAAAATATATAACACATCCTTAGGAAAGGTACTCGTTACAATTTTTAATAACTAATATCCAACCTCTATCTAAATTCCGTTTCCTTGCTCGTGTTTATGAAGATATAAATCTGCATAAAATTCCGCGCTCGAATTATATCAATGCACAGTTACGTATTTCCAATCCTAATCGAAGCTCCTTTCATCGTACGATCGAAGATATTGGCTTGGCAATTAAGTGATTGCGGATTTTGTCATTAGATGGTACTGACAAATCTGCAATTACTTAGTTGCCAAGCCAATATTATGCGATTGCAGAATACGATCGAGCTTACGCATTTCTATCGCTTATTTGAAGTTCCCTTGTCGTCCTGCGCAGGATCACGGATCACACTCGACTCTCGTTTTTCCATCTTCGTTACAGACGACCAATCGTCCTCTCAGTTTCGCCGGCACTCGTGCAAATGCTAAGCTAAATTCCGATACAGTGCACGATACGCTGCATTTCTACAGCACGAGAAAAGGCACAACATCATTTGCTGTGTTAATGGTCTTTGGTTTCTAGTACATAGGAGCACTGGCTTTCCTCGCCTCGAGTGACTCGCTGAACTTTTTACGTGCGAGTGCCAATGCTCTCTCGATCGAATCTATCGTCCCTTCTTTCTTTGAAACATCGATCCCGGCTTATCTGTATAACTGTACCGTGTGAAAAAGCACCTAAGTCTGTCTGGTCATCGAGACCTCTAATTTCTCAATGTTCGCCCGAACGCATTTTATCAGATTTTTAATAAATCTTAATGTCACGTACCTTTGACAATTGCTCGTAAACTGACACGACAAAATCCTGTTTAAAGACTTTAGGATTTTAGACGATGATATTCTTGCTTTTAGTAGGTATAGTTTGGTTACTTTAGCTTATTACTGTTAGTACAGTATTAAATGTGAACATATAATAATTTCGTGCACAGCTAACGCGATACGCAATTTTTTTTAGCCATTTGCGGTCGCATGGCGAAAAAGCTTTTGCAGCAAAGTTTATCAGTGTCGAGTGTACAACGAATGACCATAATGAAAATTTTGAAACTAACATAAGGAATTCATATCGAGAACAAAATGACCTCGGGATTTTTAAATAGGGATTTGGAAAGTATATTACGTTTTGGTATTTTATTCTAATACGGTAAATTCAAATGGAAATTTCATTGTCAAAAAATATTCGTATCATTTACTTGGAAGATTATTACATAGATGTTTATCGCTGAATATCACCGAATTCGAATAAAATAATTTTGTAACTTTATTGAATTTGAATAAAATTACTCTGCAACTTTATTCGAATATTTCGCTAACAATTTGACAATACGATAAGGTGTTTTCGTAACAAATATAGTATACTTTGTATTAAATAATAATATTCGTATGAATAAAATATTATTAATTAATGAATTATTAATTAATTTCTGTGCCTGAAGAAGCAGATACAACGAGAAAAAATCCTTTCATGGAGCTTCCTCAAAGTATACGAAAAGTCTTAGAGGGGTTTCACGCAGAATACCTTGAAGAGCTACTTAACTTTAGAACGTTTTGACTGCTCGTTATCTAAAAGAGGAAGATAACCATACTTTCAAAAGAGGCATTCGTCAACCTTCCCAATATGACCTTATCTAAAATCGTCGAAACTTTCCAACGAGATCTATAGAAACTTAAAAAATCGTAAATTAAATAAATTCTCATTGCAAATATTATAACTTATAATTAATTTGTTTAACAAAAGATATTTCTCGCTCGTCTTTAAATTTGTTTTCTTACCGTAAAACTCTAAAATGACGACGTCGTATAGTTTAAATAGTTCCTATTAGTTTTACCGACTATAAATTAAAGACCAATTAGCGATTCTCATTCGCTAAATCTTGCCTGACAATAGACAACTGACATAGATTTTTAAGTACAAGTCCTCTTTTTTTTTCAATTGAAAACTACTCACCGATTCGGACGAGAGTGGTAGCCCTAGCATGGCAATACCATAGACCGGTTCTACCAGATAAGTCTGTATAACCACCATCATGAAAGCAAGTTAAGACACCTACGAATTACACGGTCTTACGGTATATTGCAGGTAAATACCAATGGCGTGTTTTCCTTCGTTGAAAATCTAAACGCAAAACGAGCGCGCTTCCAAGGAATCAATGATCCTTGCAAGTTATGCACTTGCGTACCCTATATAATGACCCACTTCATCTCAACCTTTAAAGAACGCTGTTTCCTTATAAAGATGTTCTTAACATATTATGAAACAAAGTCACGTTAACGAGACGCTTCATTTATTATTTCCTTTTAATTATTTTACATTATTAAACTGTCACAGTTTAATGACGAATGGGAGTTCCAGGAATTTGCTGAATAATTTTTCTACTACTTTTTTCCATCTAGATGCTACAATTATATGAAATTTGGAGAAATTGAAATACTTGTTTTAAAAACTTTACTTTGGTTGGAAAAACATGATTTTATTTGTGACCTGACGAAACAACGATTTAATTTATTTAGTTTTATTTATTAACGAATTAAATGGAATCAATAGATATTCTTATATAATAGTCTTTATACGTTTTCCTGGTAAATATAACAAATCTGTTCTATAACTTTTATGTAGGACATTTTTATTTAAATTATTATAATTGTAGTGTACTATAATCTGCATTTATATTGTGCATAAAAGAACGTTAGAAAAAAACTATAGTCTTAAATGAAATTCTAGATTAAGTTGATATATCCATTATTTATTTTATATAATGATACAATTCCACCATCAATTGTACATATAAATGTTATAAGGAAACCGTGAAAGGTATATTGATAAAATCTCTAAATGTGTGATAATGCAGGAAAGGTAAATACTGTTCAGACTAACGGTGTATGTGTTACGATCTTTCCCTATCGTCAACTAATTTCCAGGTCATTTTACATTGGGTCAATAACTCCTTATAATTTAATCAGGAAATTTCGATAAAACAGGCAAATATTAAAAGAAAACAAGTTGTTGAAAAATGTGATAACTGATAAATAAATCACAAATAAATGTGATAAATTTATCTTATTGAATCATTTCGCTGGAACAGCCAATATAATATTTATGTATATTTTACGATACCTAAGCATACAAATATATTAAACAAACTTAAATTCGAAATAATTGATAATAAAACATCGCATAGGTTAAACTTACACATCATTAATAAATATTTTTCCAAAGTTTAAATACGATGAATCCATTACACGAAAAGATTACGTTATATCCAAAAATAATGGCAGGGCTATTAATGAAAAGCTTTTTAAAAATGTTAGCTCAAAGTCTAAATTATAAAATTTTAAGTGTTTCAATTTATTCATCATTTTTACCGATGCAGCAAGAATACACGATAACAGCAAGACCTGAGTAATACAAATTTTGGCCAATAGCGTTCAATATACGTTTTTAATACAAGCGTTACAGACTAACGTGTACCATGTAGTATCGTACAGTGTCGTTAGGTACAAACTGGACAAAACTAATGATACGTCATCCGTTTTCTCTTAAAAAATAAAATGTACGAACGAAACAACTCTTGTCAGGAATCGGTTATATAATATAAAACGTTATAGAAACCACAATTCTATTTCTAATTGCAGAGAATACATGCAAATAGATTTAATGTATTTAATTTAATTATTTAACGTATAGTATTATAAGAAGAATTCGGTAAAATACACTGACGAAGTGTATAGCGTATTATTACATTAACTCGACTTTTTGTAATTTCCAAGAACTGAAATATATGCTGACACGTGTATTATAATAATATGATGTAAAAAATAATTTTGAAAAAATACATAACGGAGAAAAAATTTCAAAGACTAAGATTATCTTCACTGGCGGGATTGTAGCTCATTCTATTTTAAGAAATTCGCAAGTTTGAAAATGTAAGCATTCGACAGAGAGTGAAATATTCGTGTCACGTGATAATCTACGGGTTACAATAACGTATTTCGTTGAATAGTGTGCGGACTAACACTGAAGATGCACCTGTAATATATGCATTACTACGCTGAACTAGGCCCAAGAGTTGCATAATTGTCATTTTAAATGAAACTCTGCTACATAACTCGTACATGTTTATCGCTTATATAAGTCACCTCTGTACGAGCGACAAGAAAATCCAATGAATTGTTACCGGCTTCTTCGCAGATTCGGATACAGCCTCTCTTACAATATATAAGTACATGTCAGTGAGATGTCAAATTTTACAACCTCATACGAACGAAACAGATTATCTGGGGGTTATGAGGCTGCACACTAGAATATTTCAATAGCAATATCCATTCTTTCAAACACGTTGAGACATAGAATATATAACACCGAGGGTAAGGTTGAAACGATTTGTAAAAGCACAATTTTGTTCGTAGCGTACAAACGACTGACATGCTCTCCGAAGAAACCTGTTACGAACGTACAAATATATGTATGTCTTTCCGTGGCACTTACCTTCTCCTTCGCTCTGCCTGCGTGTTTTTGCACTGTTTTCGCAATCAACGCACCCTTACTTTCAGCCATTTTCTTCACGTTAGTTAAAAAGCGATGCCTTTGTTACTTCTCTCCGTAAAACACTAATTTCAACTTCGAAACCGACGTTACTCGCTTCCACAACGAACCACAACCTAAACGCACGAACGGAAGCGCGGAGAAACACTGAAGACTCGACACGAAACTGCGCGCCGAGCATGAATTACCGCACTTTCACAGGGCGTCGCCTATTGGCAGCACCGTACATGCTCTCGCGTATTTTACCTGTTGATATAGTAGAACAAAGGTAAAGATAGATGAATGAACAAAATCCAATAGGATTAAAATTCACTTGAATTCATTTTAGGACACTGAGTCGAAAAATTACTTTAAATATACATTAATTATACGATTGAAAACTTTAGTACAAACTTCTTAAATATTAATTTATTAATTTACCATCTAAATGAATTCTTAAGAATTATAAATTTTATATATGTATACTGTAACGATATAAGTATTTAATTATGTGTATAAGGTTACAATAATGTCAAAGCAAATTACTTATATATATATATATATATATATATGTATATTAAATGTTATATGAGTAGTATAAACATATGTATAATACATTTTTATAAATTAATGCACATAAAAATACCCTTTTTTAGATTAAAAACAAAATTAAACCTAAAATATAAAATTAATTGAGTGATACTTTAAATATTTCAGCTATTAGTTATATAAATGATATCAGACACAGAAAGAACGAAAACGTTAAAACAAAATTGCTTTTATTTTGAATATAAAAGTCATAACTATATATAATATTTAAGATTTTAATTATTATAATTTTTATATTCAAAATCAAAATATTTCTTACTGCTTACATCTTCGTTATATGTATATATATAGATGCCATATACATATTACATGAATTACAGAGGAAAATAAAAGAAAAAATAAAATTTTTAATATTTTATATATATAAATATGGATTATATAGAGAGTGGAAAACATATTAATAATATTTATCACACATCATCCTTGATTTGTAAATGATTTTATTAATAAATTATTTTTTCTTATTTTGTGATGACGATTACTCGAAATAAACAAACGTTATGATAAAGATCCACTTTAACAACGGAACAGACAGACAATACAGAGATGTAATAGATCTGATAATAGAAGGTGATAGATTCCCTTACGTAAATGGTCTATCCAAAATTGCAATTGACAAAAGTGTATGTGTCGCGGGACGCGCGGGATGTTTAATTATTTATAATTTAACTTTTTAATTATTTATAATTTAACTTTTAATACATCCGCGCGAGCCGCAATTACAAATTGCAGATTGGAAATTTACAGATTTGGACCTGTACATGTCATATACTCATTGTACCTAATATAAATTTGCTTTAGTCTTGGAAAAATTGGATAAGGCCATAACCAAACTGGCGACAAAGAGGCGCCAGATCCTCGACTCTACCATAATTTTTTTCTTATAAAACCGATCTCTTGCACTCTCACTCGCTATTTCATCCATACTCACGATCACGTAGTTAATTGGTAGTCCGTCCAGTAATCCACTTGCTACAGTCTCACCATTAACTACATCGTCTGATCCACCATTTACTTTTACGCCTATTTCTCGATATTTTATCTTTCCACTCTAATCTAAATTTTGCGTTTCTGACTTTTTTTTAAATACAATTCAAAAGTGCGAAAGCGCAAGTGTAAATATTTGTTACTTTTTAAAAATCATAATTGTAATTTAATATTAATAATATTAATAATCATTACCCATTAACTTCGCACTTTAATCATCACGAGATGTGTCAGCGCTATGGTAACTTCAGAGACAGAAATTAAAGGTTATTATGGATTTACAGTAATTTTGATTCTTTTCTTTATGTTTAATATCATATTCCAATATTAGATGACTTGTTGTTACATATAAACAATACACATCCATTAAGTAATTCAATCGTGATTATAAAAAATTCTACGGATTTTCTGATGTAAAAAAACATTTAATCATTGCAACTGAATGCTTGCAACTGTAAACGGGAAGATATTACAATGATGTCATTAATCAAATGAATTTCATATATTAGAGCATAACACGTAGCACATGGAATACCCGAAAGCAAATAACAATAATCTTAACAGCCATGTTATGTGTGGCATAATGCCATTATATATAAACACCTGGAACTTAAAATTTACTAAAAATTACAAGAATACCACAATATCAATTGTGTTCTTATATTACTTCGCAGTCCTTTCAAGATATCTTGAAAAATATCAAAACTATTTAACTTATATCAAAACAATGAAACACAGAAAATATTAAAATATCATTTATGTGCTAAACTGATTTGTTTTTGTTCATACCAATTATACATTTCAAACATTATTATTATTCTAATAAACGAAATGTACATACTTTTTTTTACTTCCTCATTCTTATGATGTAAATTCCTACCTTACGTCTTTCATAGATATAAGCTCAATGTGTGAGCAACATATATTTATCTCTTTATTTTCTGTCCCAAAAATCACAGAGGCATAATGCACCTCAATGTATAGTGTAAACCTGTACAAAAGTTGTTCCTCATTTACTCTATACTTATTCATGGTACAATAATAATGTATTTAAAATGTAACTTATGTAACCTTAGTACTGATTAACGATGACTGCATTCCAGCGTGACCAGCCTTTGGCCGACTGGAGCTAACAGACAAATACGCTCCTTCAAGTGTAAAATTCCATTGTTGCCTTTTTCAAGTCCTTCAATATCTGATCTTTCACCCACTATGCAACACCACTAATACTCTAACTATATACTCTATATAAAATATCGTTAGTATAACTAAAACGCGCTGTGCCCAGCTGGAATGCAGTCCTATTTTATGCCATCATTATCCTCTTTCATTTTCATTCACATTCCTCTTCTCCGTAATGGTAATCGTTTGTTGTTCCACAGACAATTCGTCAGTCAATGATTTACTGATAAATTCACACCACTAACTGTAGTCTGTCATTGGTCGGTCAATTAGTTTGATTCCCAGATGTTCACTCGGCGTCTCAATTATTGTTATTATTTATATGAATTTTACACTCATTCAACAGAATCAGAAGCCTGCTCTTTATAATTCTAGTTTCCTGAGTCTCCCCCATCTTCATGTTTTCTCTTCTTACCTCGAGCAGGAGACGACTCTATATAACGCGATAAAAAAGTAATAAAATTGATGACATTATACTCTACGAAAATTATTTCCTTTTTAAATAACAAGAAAGACTACCTGATATAGAATGATATAGTTCATTTTAAGGTATTTTATATGACAGTTATAAGTTATAGATAGGTGGCAGTTATAATAAAGTATTTTTTAATACTTTTTAAAGTATTTTAATATTTCAGTAACGACAATAAAACCGATGGATCTATATTAATAAAAAAACTTATTTACCTTCTTCTTCGTCCTGTTCGTCATCTTCATTGTCATCATCATCTTCTTCTTCTTCTTCGTCACAGAGGAAGTCGTCTTCATCACTTTCATCCTATATTATAACGATCAAATAAATGGATTCATTAATCAAAAGTTATGAAAAGCCACAACATTAATAATTAATTACAAACATCTTTAAATTAAAATGTAATTTATAACGAAATTATTACATTTTGTATACAGTAAAAAAGCTGAAGTTTGAAACATGAATAACTTACCTCAAGACCGTCCTTGTATACAGCTTCTAATCCTACATCACCCTCCTCAAAAACAAACTCTTCCTCATCTGAAACTAGAAAGTTACATATTTGTAATTAAAACATAAATCTCTTTTTTACTTTGTTTTATTTCGTTATTTTAATAGATCTTTAACTTAATTTTCGTCTTTTAACTAACCTTCCTCGCTATCCTCTTCATTAGCATCTCCATCTCCATCTTCATTTCCATTTACTTCATCATCCTCGCCTTCACTGTCATCTACTTCACAATCGTCTGTATCAAATCTATATAACATAATATTTTCAAATTTACCTTTTAATGCATTAGCAAAAGACAAATCAGACAAATGAAACAATTCATTAGCATTACATACCCATCAAGACATCGAAGGCTGGGAATAAGGCTAAAAACTTTCTCTCTATAATTGTCCAAATTTGTCACTTCATTGTTAAAGAGATCCAAATTTTTTAAATTTTTAAACTCCTTCTGCAAAGAAAAACAATTTTTAATATATCTATTGATACTTACAAAAAGCATACATATATAGAATTAAAATAATAAAGCTTACTAAAGGTTGAAGTGTATCAAGATCTTTGATCTTGTTTCCACTAAGATTGAGATGAGTTAACTTGGGACTTGACTGAAGAAGATTTAAACCTCCAGAAATTCTGTTGTCACTAAGTTCCAGCTACAAAAAATAATAATAATTTGTATTTATTTCAATTCATCTTTTATATTCAACATTGCATTTTATTTAAGATATAAAATATGTCACTGTATGTTATTCTTAACAGTTTGCAAGAAATAACTACTTTGTAGATTAGATTTAAAATAACATTAGATATACTTTTTGCTTACCTTTTTTAGACTTGATAACTTTGGAAAGCCTTTTAGACTGGTAAGACCCACATTGATGAGACTTAGCGATTCTAATGCAACAAATTCATCTGTCAGACCTACTATATGCGTGCTCCGACAATTGTCAAGAACAAGTTCTTTGATCTGAAAAAATAATAACTTTTTTATAAGTATCGTACTAAAGTGCAAGAGTAGGTAAATGACAAATATTACAAAAATAGTATATCATATTCTATTCATAATTATACCACAGATACCATATGTCTCCGTTTATTGAAAATAAATGTGTATAACGATATTTTACAATAAACGTAACTTTATATACAAATGATAAAAGCCAAAACTAAATAAAAATTTCCTAATTAGAAATAATAAATGTCTATGTATATAGTTTCTGCATTAACCACTTAAAATTTAATAAATATACAAAGATTAGTGAAATAATAAATATCAAAGATTAAGGAACAGCTTTGGTTACAGGAACTGTCCGTATAAACGACGAGACTATTGCATTCTTAATTACATTTGTAAGCTCAGTATATAATGAAGGCGTGAATACGAAAAGTTGGTGGTATATGAAAAAGGTAATAGTCGCTAAAATTCAAACGAACGATAAGCTTTCGCGGGAGATGGGCTATTTTATTGATCGGAGAAAGAGAAAGGTGAAGAGAGAGGGGAGATAGAAAGGAGACAGGAGAAACAGGGAGGGAAGTGTGAGGGGGCGCCCGGGATACAGGGGTGATGGTAGTAGAGTGCACGACGCGTCTTGTTTAGCGGCATCAGAAAAGCCGGCAAGCGATAAGTACTGACTGCGGCACGCGACAAGCGAATCCGAGTAGTTTCAAGTTCTAATGTTATCGAAATTCATTTCTTATCGCAAATTGAAATGAATTTCGATACAATTCGTTTTATCTAAAATTTGCAATTACATATAAAAAATATAATTACGCTATATTCTATTTACTATAATATAATCGTCTGAAACAATTTTACATAGTAAATGAAAAAAAAATTTGTTGATCGCTACTTCACAAAATTTGAATAAAATTCTGAATAAAGCCGAATATATCGCTGCGTAGCAAATTTTAGTGACGACAAACCGCTTTCACGCGAAGCCTCGTCGCATGTCCTTATCTTAGATTCACTGCCCGACATTCCGACCGGCCGGCTGATTGGCTGCGCCGTGCGTTGCACTGATCGTAGTGGAAGCGTTTACGAGAAGTTGTCGTGGCTTATAGGAGCGGATCAATGACAGCTACAAGTTAACTAAGAGATGGATAGAAGGAAATATTTGATGAAATTTTGAGATTAAATTGATTTAAAAAAAAACATATGTTCATATTTCATAAAAATAGTTAACAGATTGTTTGATATGTACATTAAAATGATAATTTGAAATGCAAAATTCTTAAAATAGTATAAAGAAAAGAGATTTCTGTATAATGAAACTTTTAAAAATTGCAATAAAATCTTATATATTCGTATCGTTGATAATAATTTGCAGTTTATTTTTCCTAATATATCTAAGTCGATTATTAATAAGAAATATATTTACTTTTGTTAATATCAATATTTAAATTAAACGAAAAAACTGTTTTTGAAAAAGATTAAGAACAATATTAATTAAGAAATTTCACTTGATATTAATGAAACATGATATATGAAATCGTGTTGCTTTTTATGGAACAGCTCATAAAATAGTAGCTACGGCACTGTTGAATAAACTGCATCGCAACGCCGGTGGTTAACGTGATGCAAACGCCCACGCATATGTATTATGTTCTAATGTATCGAAAAATCTAGATAATGGTGTCGAGTGTTGCTCAATTGTTGTAATGAAATTCGTAATGCAAGGTATAGATGTGAAAAATGGTTATTTCGATTTTTTTACTGCTTGAGAACGTACGCGTGTCAGTTAGTGACAGAGTGGACTCGTCCAAGATGGCTGCACAGTGATCAGTAATACGCCATAAGACATTATCGGAGATTAGATACATAAGAAACATTATGATCGGTTCAGCATCGTTCGTATACATTTTAATGGCTGGAAATAACCTTAGAACATATGCTATCTTGTAAAATGTAGACAAATCTAATTGTCAATAAGAATACACTCGCGCGCACCGGAAGACAATGGCGACGTTCATTCGCACGCGCATCTCATGGCAGCACCTCATGGCACGCACAACTCTTCCCGCTGATAATTGATTTACATAATATACTTTTACCACTTGTGAAAAAATATGTAGACCGTGTAAAATATGGCACGGATTAAAAAAAAAATGTCACAATGTTAATTCAACAATTCCAATTACGTTTTTATGTATATCTAAACCTATATTAAAGGCGATGTAAAAGAATATTTATTGTTAAGAGAATTGTAGCGTAAAATACGATTCACGATTTATTGCTTTTTCAAGCCAGATTGCACGTAATATATATACTTTTCAAGTTTTACACGGTAGTTTATAAATAGTATCACATTTTACATTAATTATATTCGATTTTCGACTCATATATTAATTACAATTACAATTTTGTCATGAAAGAAACAAATCAACTGATATACGTATCTGTAACGAAGAAATGAATTACGATGCAAAATACAATCTTCGGTTCTTATTGTCTGGTAAATTCTTTCAAGTTCAAGTTTCCATTTGACCTTGGTGGATTTAACGTTCTTGGAATACCGAAAATCGCGGTCAAAGGACTGTTAAGTTCTGACATAATACTTTATGTGTAAGCACCCGTAACTTGTCAGCAGATGCATATGAGGTTGCATATGTTTCGAAATTCGTTCGAAAGGGGCACCATCTTGTCAAAGCCTTTTTGTACTTCACTATTGCGTTGTACGTAAGATCAACGAAGAAGCACATTGCTAATGATATTGTAATATATTTGAAACAAACAATTTTCTAAAATGCTGTATAAACGATCTGCTACGACGTGGTTGCCTCTGTTAATAGGAACACACGTACGATGCACGGTAGTTTAAAAAGAGAGGCTCCTAGAGACAGCCACGCCACGCTATAATTTGATCACTCGACTTGCGTATAACATGGCATTTTAAATAAGAAACGATTATGTTTGAAATTACTTGATTCTCTCAAAGAAATTTATCGATTATGGAAACGTATAAATAATACAGTACTATATTAATAGAGGAACTTTCTAAAAAAATAACGTTATTTTCACACATTTTCCAAAATATTTTTAAGATAAATCTATTATAGAAAAATTATTACACGAAAAATCGTCTAGAAAATATTTTATCGAATTTATTTTAACATTCTAATTGGGAAACGCGTGTTTATACAACATTAGAATCTAAATACAAAAAATTAATTTCTCTTTGAAATTAGTAATAGAAAGATATACTAGAAATTTTTTAATTCGAATACTTGTTTTCTAGAAAAAAAATTTCAGAAACAATATAGAACTGATTAATTACGAAATTATTGAATACGTTTTTAAAAATTAATTAATTATTGGTATTGTAACCAAGGCAAACTATGTTATGAAAATAACAATGGAGTTACTACCCATTTAGATGCTTAATATTTGCGTAAATATTTTTTGTTCAACTTCCTTAAATTGATCGAAATAAGCACAAAAAATCAGCCATTGCAAAGAGCAATATCTCCATTGATTAAACATGTTTTACTTTCTATGCCAACGACGCTAATTCTACGATGTATTACATCACAAATCAGCAAGATGTAGTATATATAATACTATAGGTTTTATAGTAAATAAAATAATTCAAGTTCAAATGTATTTAGCTGCGGGTTGTATAGTGCTTTCTCTATGAACGTAATAACATCTGCGGCGCGATAAGGGACACTTCGTAATTCAATAGAAAGCTCCGTACGCTAGAAAAACTTGAGAAAATTTGATAAACGATTGGTTGATCAACTATTCGTTAAGTTCAGAGAACCAATCAGCTTTCGAGTTTCTCAATTTTCCAGCTTATACGATACAACAACTGGCAACTCGGAATCTTTCCTAACTGTATCAGTTTCTTCAAATTTTCCGGGAATCTGGTAAAAAGACACACGCGATAATAGAGTACGAACTCGAAATAAAATATCGGGACGAAGAGAGGGAAGCAATAGGAGAAAACGCGTCATGTCGAGAGACGAAGTAATGAAAAATGAAGGAGACAGGCCGTTTAAGCGAACCACGCCATGCCTGTTACTCTTGTGGTAATCGTAGCATCTCGTGTCGGCATCGAGAACACGTCTTCTTGCCCGATAAATCGTCGGAGCCACGCGGTCACCGTCAAGAAATCCGAGTTCTCGTGCGTCTTTGAGAAGCCAGTGGCGTGCCGCAGAGCGAGTGCGTGGTGTCGGTGTCGCGCGAGGGAACACAATTCTCTCTCTGCACCCGCTCTCAGACCTGTTCACGATAGAACACCAAGCACGCAACAACCCGCGGTATCGGTCTCGTGTCGAGCAAAGCAGTACAATAAAATAAAGTGGGGTTCGGCTTACTTCACCGGGGTTCCTTCCCCGTTTTTCGAGCTCTATTCGCTTCTCCATGGCCGGCAAACCCGTTTCTAACTCCGTACACAGATCACTACACCTTCCTGCGTCGCAACAACTCGTCGCAACCTTGCTTTCAAACCGGGAATATGACGGACGGACCACGGTCGGTCACTAGTCGGACAGAGCCACCACCGTACCGAGGAGCCAACCCAACAGCAGTTCGATTCTGGCCTAGGCCCTATGCTCGCTACACTCGACTCACCGGACTGGCGGGGCCCCCACACAATAACAACCCACGAGGCGGGAAACGAAACACATGTCTGGCACTACTTTCGAAGCGACCAATCCCGTTCTTTTGTTCGCTCGCGGCACCGATCGACCTGACATCTCGCGGCCTTTTACGCAACTTTACTTTAGCGCGCCTAAATTCATTTCCTTTATGTATCTAATTAGACCGAGAGAGATTTTATTCGTACAACTCTCCAATGCTTTTGTATTTAAACGTTCATTCCTTTATTAATCAATCCAGATACTCAATTTCAGGGCTAATACATAAATTGTCTCTTTTTTATTAATGATGGAAGAATTTGGTAGTTTGCACCCGTTACCGCAATCATTTTGAAGCTTCCGGCGCTCGTGTTAGACTATGAGATTCCTTATGCTTACTTTATTTTACGTAACGTCACCTAAGAAAATCCGACGTAATTCTATGAGCAACTGACAATTTGGCGTTAAAATGAACCGATGCTTTTTGTTCTAGTATCCATTAATATTAACTGATATTAAACAATTGCATATGCGAGATATCGAACTTGATATCGAAATTCATATATCGATAAGAGGAAACAATTTGAAATATGTTTCATACTTTCTCTTATTTAATATTCGATTTATTATTATTTACTATTTTCATTACATATTAATTTTTTTGTAGAATATACACTCACGACAAATTAATAATAACAATTGTGATTACAGTGTACGATATTACTAAAAAGTTTGATTTAATATACATATAATTTATATATGAAATTTGTATTGTCAAGGAAATATAAATTTAGAATTTCATATATTGCATACAATTTTTATATTTTTATGTTTATTATATTTTCTTCATAATTTTTTGTAATATCGATATCAATACTATATCATTTAAATATGTAGACATTATATAAATATGACTTTCTAAAATTTATTACTATTAAGAGTCGTTAGATATTTTTAATAGTATAATTTTCACTATAATTTAGTCGTACAACATAGTTATTTTAAAATGCAATACGGACAATTAAATACTGATTAAAGATAATAAACATATAATCTCATGACAGAACAAGGAGTTTGTTTATGATATAGTATGTCTCGATATAATATTTTTAATCAAGTCGTGATATCTATGTTTGATGCTCAAGTGATCCGCCCCTGCAGGTGTAGAATCCGTGAAGGGTTGAGATCAATATGCGCTCATTGATTGCACTGTAGCTGCGCTGCGTCGGCCTCGTAGAATTTGTCTTCTTTGTAGCACTAAACATTGAGCATGTACCTACCTACTTGCTTGGTTAGATCCCAACGTGCACCTTTCACCGTGTGCACAACTGAATTACAAGACTAGAATAAACGCGTTATACGATGCCACGTAATGTCTTTCCCGTCGATACAGCCTCTCGTTATAAAATTTCGTGATAAGCAGGCGAGTTCGATAATAATTTCGAAACTACCTGTTTCATCGACCATCATACGTTATGTACAAACAAAATTCATGTAAGTTTAATGCATCTTGCAACTTTAGTGATGCTAATATTTATCAAAGGAGACAAAAGTTTTGTTGAAAATTTTTGTAATAGTTCAAGTAGTTATTTATTTTAATTGATACTATTTTCTTGAGTTATCATTTATCTTATATCTACGTATGAAAAAATTATATTAAAGTTTAATATTAAAATAATAGTGTTAAAGTCAGTGTTCTCGTGTGTTTTATCACATGTGTGGATAGGTTTCGTATATTATACGTTTATATTTATGTATGCATATGCATGATTATAGATTTAAATGATATATGTTCCAACTAATTCATAAATTAATTATCATAAAATAATTATAAAGTATTATGTTATTTTATAAAGTTTTATAAAATATTCCCATTGTTTATCTGCTTTTATTTGAAAACATATGAAAACATATCCTATATATGGTGACTCTGTAACATAGAAAATATTTCTAATCCTTCATTGATTGTGTAGAATACAGATTGTATATTAGTTACATATAAATTATTATTTGCATTAGCCTGACTGTATTTATTGAAAGTAAAATGTTATTATTAACAAAATTGTTTATATAAAAGATAGTCTACATGGATGTTAAATACTTAAGCATTTTAATTTTTTTGATTACTCGTATTTTATCGATATATTTTGATAGTGCATTATATTGCGTTTTATCTCTGCTCTTACTTTATTGACTTCTTTTGGTACATCAGAAATTAGAGAACTAAGATAACGACAATTATGCTTTACTTATATCGATTGTACATGTATCATAGTGTACATTGCACGGCCAATCAAATTACTAGTTATAAATAAACATGGCTCTCTTTCTTTAGTCCGTTTTCGTCCTCTGCGCAGTGTCAAGAGCATATTGAATACATATGTATATTATATGTTTCCGTACGGATTACACAGTCCCTTATTATGATTATTCTGGCAATATATGATATTGAATGTAATCTATGAAGTAATAAAAATGTTTAATAACAAGGATATGGAACACAAGGACATAACTAAGTACGCAATTCCATATAATATTCCGTTAGAGTTTCGTAAAATTGTCTTATCCGTAGAGATATAAGTTTTGTGTAAAGAAATGTAATTGAAATATTAGTAAAAATTCCAAAGATACCGCAAGTGTACATCAAAAATGTTTATTACGAAAAAAATATATATATATTTCTGTATCATTGTATATGTATACATAAATTTATGTAAAAAATATCTGTATATTATTGCAATAAACAATCCATTTATGTTACATTGTGCAGCAACTGATAACATCTCAAAATACTGTAAATGTTGTATAAATACAAATAATTTTGTTTAGATACAATTGCTATTTAAAAAATATAAACAATAATAAAGTACATACATAATATGATTATTATACACTCTATAATTTTGGAGCTTTATAGTTACTACTTATACAGCACAAATTATTATACTGGGTTATTATGATTTCATTTACTTATTACATAGAACTAAAATATCATAAAGTATATCATTAAACAAAGATATTAACCCTCTATAACATATGATATAAAAATTATGTACTTATGTATCTATGTTTTTTTTTATTAAATCTTATTTTACTTGTTTACTGTTGTGGATTTGTATTTTGTTAGTATGTCATCATACAAGTGCTAAATGATTTATTCAAAATTTAATGTTTAATTTCAAAATTTACAAAATATAAAACGATAATAAAACACAATTCTTCTTTTTTGTTTTCAAGAGGAAACAAAATTTTAATTATAGAGGATTACAAAATGTGGTAGTAATGAATAAGATTAGCAAAAATCATATAAAATATATAAGATTTCTTAAAAATGTCCATAACAGATCTTATTTATAATAAGATATACACATTAATATAAATGATATGTATGTATTTTTCACACACTCAAAGAAAAAAAGAAATTGTGTAAATTATAGTTTTGCTTAAAAATAACAAACTAAAACATTTAAATATTCAAATACATCATGAAACAACACGGGCATGATCTGAAAAACAAAATATATCATTGCGTGTATATACATAATATATTTTATATGTATGTGTAGCCCCATATGTGCACCAAATGTATAACACACAGTTCCACTTCATACATTTACAAATAAAAAGGTTTATTTCATATCGTTGATTAAATAGAACACACACTAATTAATAATCTTATCTTGAATATTATTTAAAAAATATACAAGGAAGTTTTATAAAAATGTAATAAACAAAAATATTATTTTATAACTATTTTATATTAATATTGCTCTTCTCAATTCAAGAAAAAATTTGAATTTACTCTCACAGTATTATTTAACACGTATAGTAGCATTTAATATAAATTAAAAAATATATGGCCAAACAATAAAAAAAATATATCTTGAATTCTTGTTAGAATCAAGGAACTATATAGCTTACATACTTTACATAGTTCGTCGCATATTCTTTTTCGGTATCTATGTTTTATATATATACAAGGAGTTTTATATTAAAAATATGTTCTCAAAATACAAAATTACATGCAGAGAAATACGCGTTCTCTTATTTTCTTTGATATCCATATTTGAGGATATTATTTTATTACTATCCTTATGTATTTCTTGATAAACATTAATAGCTATTAATGTTTATTGATAATAGTCGGAGGTTCCAGTGTATTTACATCCGTTGAAAGATACTTTTTACGATTTCGTACGTACTGCGACGGTGCTGTTCTAATACGAATATGACAAACTGCTTTTGCATTTTCTTTTGGATGATTAATGCAGGTATTTTGTCTTTTAGAATCTGTAACTTTACCTAAATGAGTACATGAGTTTTTCCTCTTGAGATTATCAATATCTTGCCTTATTGGTGCTACCGATGAACGAGTTTTGCGAGGTTGATAATCTGGTGTTGCTTGCATTTTTTCCAGAGCAGTACGTAAAGGTAATAAACCAACAGCAAACGGAATTTCTGTATTAGAAGTACATTCCATCAAATTCACCTTATTTTCATAGTCTTCTGGAAAATCTGACATATCTCCCCACAGTGCACGATTTATATGTTCTATTGTATTTAATTTTGGTAGTGTAAAAATAGAATCAATTTCTGTTGCTTCTGATATGTCACATTTTAATTTATTTGTTATTTTAACTGTTTGCTCATCCTTTTCTTTATTAGACAATGTATTTCTATTATTCTTTCTGACAATTAATTTCTCAGCATTCCTACGAGAATTGTTAAATGTCTTCCTAATTGGCTGCATTACATTGTTAATAGCTTGTTCTGGAACTTTACGATCTGTGACCTTTATTTTACGTTTTCTTTTAATACATAATTCTGCTCTATTAGAGAAATTTGATTTTTTAAAGTGTTTTTCCTTTTCTTGAAGATCTTTAACAGCTTCATTATTATTTATAGTTTCTTCTATTTCTTGTTGGTTTAACCGCAAGCTTCTTCTTAATATTGGTTTTGTATAATTAGAAGCTTCAGTGTTTTCAGTATTTAATTCTATTTTATTTAAACGATCTTGTTGGGTATTATATTCAATAATTTGTTCTATTTTTTTACATGTATTTAACGTATGCTGCTCAGTTAAGGTAGTTCCTACTATAGATTGAATATTTTCAGTACTCAAACTTATAATATACTCAGCACTTTCCATGTCTAATGAGGTTAAAAGTGTAACTGGTATATCGTTAGTGGACGGTTCATCCAATAAATCTATACAATCAGTAGATGGCGGATTTTGAATTATATTGTTCACATCTGTTAGCTTGTTTTTTATGTCATCTATAGATTTTCGTCTCTTATGAGTGTAAACTTTGACACATTTTCCTACTTTACTAGGAACATCAGTACCTTCAAACTTATATTGTGCAAAGTCTTCTTCAATTTGTTGAAGGCAAGATTGTGACAATGACATAGAACTTTCTTCACACTCATCAATATCTGAAAAATCACAGCATTGTTCATATAATAAAGGTTTTAATTCATTATTTGTACACAATGTATCACTATTTATCATTCTATTTTCCAAGTATCTATTTGATACTTCTTTCGTTTTATCATTTGTTAATATGATTGAATTCTCAGTTCCTACTAATTTTGTAGAATTTCCTACCGAAAATAATGTATTAGTTTGTTCTGTATTAGTTCCAAAATCTTGTGAATCCTCATATAACATATGCTCTAATTCTTGTTCAGGAGGATTGCTGGTTGTATTACCTTCTAAGGATTGGTTTTCACTTGAATGCACATCACTGTTGCTCTCATTACAAAGTACAAAGCACTCATCGTTAACAAGTTCATCACACTGTACATCTATATGATCTGTATTATTACATGTACTATTTATAACCTCTGATTCAGTAACTTTTTTGTCCATATTTGTATTAATTTCAAAATTTCCTACATTAGAACTCATCATGGCATCAACCACAGTTGTCAACTCTTTAACCTATACATATATAAAAAAATTATTAGTATATTTGTGTGTATTTTTTTTAATTTTTTCTTATTTAAGATAATTTATGATGATTTTCATATGTTACAGGATAATTTTATGATTGATTCTCTACATTTTTCCAAAAGTGATGAGAAGTACATATATAATAGTTCAATAATAATACAATATAAAACATTTCATTCCAATGTACAACTTTTTTAAACAATTGATATTTGTATCATAAAACTTCTTATGTTTAATCTACTTAGTGAGTTTACACTCACAGGTAATTATGAAATTACATGCAATGCTATACTATATATACTAAAATAAAATTTGGAAATATTTGTAGCTGCAGTCTCACTATGTATATGAAATATTCAAATTTCAAGCATTTAATAGTGAATTTATAGTAAATTTTTAGAGGACCAATAAAAAAAATGTACATTATAAAATATAAGTAACACAAGATCGAAAAGAGAAAAGAAGATATCAAACATAATTAATATAAGTTCTATGATAGATCACAAAGTATTTTATCATCTTAAATAACAAAAATAATAAAAGATTTTTGAAAACATTATAGACACAATTATTTAGAATTCTATTGTAATTTTATTTGGAATATTTTTTGGGAGCAATTTATGTTTATAATAATTTTTCTTAATATTTGTAATACCAACCTTAAAAGTTTTTGTGGCAGTTAATAAAGGTGATAACAATTGATAAGGAATTGTAGTTTCTCCGCAATACATAAATTCAACCATGGCCTTTAAGATTTCAAAGTTTAGATCTTTAAAAAATATAACTGCTTCCTGACCCAAATCTCGTTGTAGGATCTCCTGTTACATCAGACAGTGAAGCAAACAAAATATATTAATAGATAAAAGAATGGTGTATTCATAAATTCTGACAACAATGAACAAATGATTTTTACTAACCTACCACTACCTTTAACTAAGTGTATTTAAACGAATTTTTAAAATTTATAATATACTTATAGTATGTTACAAAATTTGATGCTATGTGCAAAGAACACTTTTAATAGTGTTAAATATTTTTTAAAGAATAGAGGAACATTTGTATTAAATCATAATATCATCTTCAAGTAGAAAATTTTGGTATGTAAAATTAAAAATTCTAATGTTATGTAAATGTGAATTTTTATAATTGTATACATGCACATTTTGAAATATATCTACACTTATTTATGTATATCTATTTGATACATAAGAAAAGTATAAAATGTACCCCTAAAAAGCTATTTACATTAGCATATATTTATTTCATTATTTTGAATTCATACAAATTATCTCTTTGATACCTTTATATTCAATAGATGTTCTTCACAAGTTGTAAAAAGTATGTCCATCAAACATGGTTTCTTCAAATGCTTGCAAATAAATAAGGAAATTCCAATATATAAGGCTTTCTTTAGTTTATATGAACATTACATAATCCCTGTAAAATTGTCCTTTCATAAGTATTCCATATATTTTTTATATATAATTTTATAGATGTATATACACAAAGCAAGAACTAAATAAAATTCGAAATTTTGATTTAATCAAAATATATTGTTATATATTATGACATGATATATTATATATTACAATATTATAAAATTGCATACATATATATGACCACAATTTAATATAAGTGTTTTCACTATTGTATGTGTTCTTCATAAACTTATTTAATATAATATTATTTCATAATAATAATAATAATAAAATAAATTTAAAATTAATTTTAGAGAAAAAGCTGCCTATACATAAAATATGATTATTTTAAATTATGAGATTTTAATGAACTTACGCAAACTTAAATAATATTTATATATTTGAATTAATTTCTGTTTTATAGAATAATAAATGTTTATTGTTAAATAATACAAATTCATTTGTTTGCAAATTGCTTTTAATTTATCTTTTGTATAATCTGTTAATATAAATTTAAATTTATGATTAGGTATTTTTGTAATTTATGATTGCATAATTACCACTTATATGCTACTCAGTTATTTTTAAAGTATATCAAACTTTACAATTTAAAAAATATAACAGGATATAAATATTTATAGTTACAAGTAATTTTAATACATAAAAAGTTAAATCTAATATTGCTAATATTATTAAATATAATTTACACTGTATAACTTTTCTTTTTTTTTTTTATATATTAGCACTGAATTTTAACTAATATTTTAAATTAGCTTTGTTATATTTTTTAACAAAGTAATAAGACAATTTTTTGTAAACATCAATTTATACACGTTACTTAATCTTGAAATAGATAATTATAAAACTATAATGAAAAACATACTTTACATTATTAATATTTTTAAAAAACTATAGACATAACCAAGATATGTATATATTTTTAATATGCAAATGAAAGATAATTTATAATTAATTTCATTTATAGGAAACTAAATATATTTTTTAAATATACCTCAAAATATGTACTATTTGATGCTAGGACCAGTTTGTGAACACGTAGCTTTTGTTCTTCACATACGAGTGTTACATCAACAAGTGCCTGACGTGCCAACAGCCCACTAAATTTTTCTGTAATGTACCTTGCATGATCAGCCCATTGCAGGACACAGCATTTAGTACTCTCAACCATTGTGTCTGCAGGAACAGAAGAGAAACAGAAAAAATAATAAGGTTATAATGTATCAAATAGTGAATAAAATCATCAAAATGGTACAACATATTTGAATTAATAAATTAATAATATTTTCTCCCGTAAAAGTACGTACTGAAATATAATTAAAACGTTAGTTTTCCTCTATCAAGAGTAGTTTGAAAAAAAGCACTGAAACCCTTGATTAAATGTATGCAATCAATCTCGATTAATGATGGATAATGACATAGCGCGTTCATATATTTTCTGGCGACTCTCATGAAGCACCACCGGGAGTGTCGGTTTATAAAATCAACCAGTTTACACAACATTTGCTCACTAACGCGTCGAAATGCACAAAATTAGGACGTAAACTAAACTCAAAAATTAGCCATCTTACATTGAGATATAGACTCTACTTCAACCTACGAATATATTTCTCTACGTAGAATAATGATGGGACAATCTCGAATAATCTCGAACAAACTTGATATGCTGCCATCTTACAGCTTTAGGTACTTATTGTTTTATAAAAAATGTGAGTTGCAAAACCCATGTTATGAAATATGAGTTATTAATGATTTTATCAATTTAAAGTATTTATTAATGATAATATTCATAAATATTTAATATTTTCAACAACCATAATTTCTATATTTAACGTAGAAGAAAATTAGAGACTGAGTTTGTTCTATGTCGGTATTTTAGAACATGAGACATGAAATTCCATATGAAGTCATATCTGTCCTGTATTTATACTTAGTTAATGTTATAAAATATTATAGTAGCTTTGAATTTTTATATTACAGGTGAATGTAACATAAAGACTTCTTGTGTTCTCACTTAAAATAATGCATGCACATTCGATAGAAGACGCTTCTATGCAGTGTTCTTTCTATACTGCCATATCGCATCCATTTACACGGTAACATATGACTCGCTTACTCTATCTTTACATTCCTATGTATGTGACAAGTAAACATTTAACAAATATTTTATTTCCTTTTTTTAAATTAATTATGCTATTAATTTGTTTCAAACATGAACACAGAATTATATTTACCCAAGAATCTTATAATGGTAAAATTATCTTTAATTTATATGAATACAAAATTAACTGAAAACTTCTCTAATATTGAACATATGTATAATTTCATTATGTAAGTCTTTTAAACCAAAAGCAAATAATTGATTAACTATACTTTTCATTTTACATCATATCATTATGTGAATGTGGGATTTTTTAAGAAGTAACTTACTTTCATAAGTTTATTTATCGTAAGTAATATGACATTAATTTTATAAGCATAATTTTATAAGTAGAATATAAACAGGAATTTTGATTTTTTTGTCACTAGAAATTAAAATTAAGGTGCTAATTATGTTGTTGTTAAAGTTTTATTTAATTAAGCAATAATCAAGGTGATGCAACTGATGTTATTCTTTCAGACAAAAATTATTTGTAAAATTTATCAAGCCTCAATTGTTCACAATTTATGTAATTGCACTATTTACTCAAACTTAAATACATATGTAGTAGCAATTATACATTAATAAAAGCTTTGTACCTATAATAAATAAAGAAAATATAAATTACAATGATACATTATTAAATCCAAATTATTAACAATCATTAACAAATCATTAAATCTGATTTTTTTAACAATTTTACATTATAGTTGTATTTATAAATATTACAATAATTTTTAATCTTATTGCTAGAAGCCATCCTGTTAGAAGGCATGTTATTGCTGAAGTCAACAAGTTATTTATATTTTTAAACCAAGCAGTATATTACTGGTTCATGATATAGCTTGTAAATACTCCAGAAATTAAAAAACTTTTTTACATTTCTAAATTGTTAATACTTTTGTTCAATTTCCAATTATGAGTTTACTTTTTCTAATTATTCCATGGTAGGAGCCATAGTAGTGGTAACCGGATAAGCTTTAATGGCTTCCAATTCTTCTCTTGGCAAATTTTCCATAAGCCAAGTATCAATTACTGGAAGATTCTTTTTGCTCCATTCTCTTATTTCCATCTTGTAAGGTTTTTGGTTTATAAGATCTGGTAGAAATTCTTCTGAATGACTTTCATACAATTTACGAACTATATCCAAACCCTTTTGATTGCTAAACGAAGAAGTTGCAGATTCTACTATGCGGTACAAAAGATGTTTTTTATCTTCAAATCTTTGTTTCACTGTATCCCAGTTTTCAGTTAAAAAGTTGAAGAGAGTTGTGTAACCAGCTGCTCCACCACTTAATGTAACAAAAATCAGTTGGATGTCTGAGTCAGTAAAATTTCCATTCTGATCAAGAAATGTTACATTTAATAATCTGCAACATAAATGAAAATATAAGGCATGATGCTATTATTGAATTTTCAGTAGAAATAAGAAATTATATTAATTATATTAACGTATAATTAGATATAGTTATGTTATTATGGTTACAATACAATCTTGTTTAACAGATTAATCTGAATTCATTTAAAAACAATTAATAGCATTTATAGAAAGTCTAAAACAAATATTGAATTTTGCATTTTAATGAAGATTATATAATTTCTTTTTAAACTGAAAGCTATTTAATTCTTGATACATTCTGATAGATTAATTGAATAAAATTATGGATGATACCTTTCAATTTTATATGTATCTTTTGGACAACCAGCTAAGGATTTCAAAAGATATGTACGTTCATTTTGTTTTCTTTCTGGACTATTCTGAGGGAAATTTATAACACGTTGAAGTCCAAATTCCCATTCTTCTTCAGAACCCCACTTAAATACTGGGCAAATAAATTCATTGGCAACTCTGAAATAAGAAACAGTAACAATAATTAATACAATTTAATCTCTACAAAATGTAATATAACCAGTTAGCAAAATTATAAGTACTAAATGATATGTAAGAGAGAATAACATTTATATACTATAATTGATGTAATATTAATATTAGTATTATTTTATATATTGAAATTTTGATTCTCACTCATGCATTAAATTTCCTCATTGAATTAAAATTTTCATGTAAGTAACTTGCACAGATTTATAAGTTTCTGCTTTGATGCTATTAGTAACAATACATTTCCACGTGTATTACTGTATAATTATAATGAAGATAATTGTAAGTTTTATAAATATAAAGGTAAGGGTGACAAAGTTACGGACGGATTTCCTTTATCCGGTTCCTTATCAGTGAGCCACTTTTTGTACTGATCCCTTGCTTCATTAACGCATGGTTCGTATCCAGCACGACAAAGGAAATTTTTTGCCATTCCTCGCATATGAGTTTTCCAAGACGGTTCATTCGGTTCTACACTTCTACTGAGTTCTTCATATAGAGGCTTTAACAGGGTACGTATGTATGCCTGAAATAATAATAATTTTACTAGCTCATAAGCTTTATGAATATTTTATGTTTAAGTTTTGTTTTGTGTAGGAAACATAAAGATACAATAATAAGGAAGAATAAATTTTAGCAAATAATATTTGCGCATTCTTTAATCGAAAAGTAAAAAACAAAGTAATATTGAAGATTACTTAATATTGAAGATTAAATTTCGATTGAAAACTTACAATTTCTGAGAAATAAATACATTTATAAAATTGTAAATTTATAAAATCAAAGTCTTTTGAATTGTAAATTCAATTTTACGTGATATGTGATTATAATAGAAGTGATTATGAAAATAAATATCTGTATATAATATATAATTGTGTTCTTATTTTAATATACATCAGTATTAATTTTCCAAAGGTACTCCTGCATATTTTAAGTAATGATAAAACCAAAAAGTTTGAAACCAATCATTTTAGTATACCGGGTATAGTAGTTGTGCCTTAATAGCCGGAACGTTATGTAGGATAAATTAATGAATATTTTTCATTTTTCACTTTTAACAAATTATATAAAATTAATATAGAAATATATACAATTAAATATACTTAAAAGAACACAAAAATAAATTATCTATATTTCAGTTAAATAACAAAAGCATCTCTGAAGTATATATTTTAAAGAATGAACGTAAACAAAAAATATTTACCTCGAATTTGGAGTGTACATGAGATCCCTCGATACGTCTACCAACGTGATCGATCATCATAAAGACTGGTTCCCATACGACGTGACTCCTTTCTTCTTTCAAAAAGAGAGTCATATTTAAAGCAATTTTGAAGCACAGTTCTCCAGAATATGCTAAATTCCAAGAATCGTGAAGGAGTTTTGCTCTGGTTAAAACAGGAATCTTTTCTCGGTCTGGACTTTGTAGATATTGTGATAACATTTTCCAGTTACAGGAGTCATAGTTTACCGGAAACATACCTATAATAACCACTCTATTTAATATTGTATATTATAGAATTGTAAATCAATTGTTGAGAAAGCTAATTAACTCCATTCCGTTTTATTTGTTAACGAGAAAGCTTTAAAAATAAAGGTTCTGTACATCTTTCCCCTTTAACTGGCTTTTCTTCTTTAACTACAGTTAATCTTAATTATAAAAATTAACTATCACTCGTTTTTGAAAGCAAATCTGAATTTTTATTTAATTTAATTTATATACAATTGTAAAAAGAGCTTGGAAAATTTACATTAATTATATTAAACAAAACAGAGATATAAGATTAATTTTTATAATATAGTGATTTAATAAAATACCAAGAAATCTATGAAATTGCATGTTTATAGATAATGAGAAGAATATGGACATCTTGAGTTAAAGATTAAGCAATTTTGTGAGCATTATGTTTTGTTTTGGCTTGTGTTATTATTCTCATACCTATTTCCTCTGGATTGACAATGATAAACTGGTTTTCATTAGCAATATCTGACACATTCTTCATTTTATTTCCTTTCGTCAGCCATAGGAGACAAGAATCTTGAATATTCAATTTTTCTTGGGAAATCATCACTACTGGTATATCCCATTCATAAGAAACTTTAGGGGTGGAGGCTCGTGGAGCTTCCCTGAGGTAGACTTTCTATAAACATAGTAACACAAACATTAATTAAGTGTATTTAATAACTTTAATGTATTATAACTTAAATGTATTATATTATTCTATTTTCTTTCTGAATCTCTACAAAGCTAAGGAATAGCAATTATAAGAAAAGATTTATGTATTGAACAATATTAACAATAATAATTATTACAATATTATTTGAAACAAAGAAAAGTTAAGAAAAGTTAAAAGTTAAAAGTCTTAAGAATATAATTGTATCTAAAGAAATAAGAAGAGTAATAGGAATAAATTAAAAAAATTAGATTTAATATCTTAATTTATGGTATTGTGTTACTACTAAAGTATGAAATAATGTTCATATACATATTATATTTATTATAGAGAAAATATGGAAAGTGAGTAGTTTAGTTTTGGCATTATTCTCATATTATGATTATTACGCCAAGTATGTCATATGTACATATATACATGGACTGTAATTATTCGCTTTGCTGTTTCTTTAGCGATAATTGAACGATGTAACCTCAGGGACTAAGTATGTAGATGTATACTAACGTAATCAACAACGACCTACAAAAGTATACAAATGCACTTCAAAGGAAAGGTTATCAGCTCTATAGTTTTTATTTCAATTACATCATACATCACTAAGATCGTTTAGATAGTTTCTCTAAAGACAGGGCAATATTTTTTCCGTCTTCAAGGCCAAAGTTTCGTCATTGTATTGCTACGTTTATACTATAAATTGCATATCCGTCCAACTTAGATTATATCCACATTTTTATGAGAAATAATCTTTTCAATAAAAAAAGAATTTGAGCGAAGAAGCTATGATTTCAAAATATAAATATTTCATAAAAATTTAAAACCTGATTGCTGTATTATGTAATAAATATTTTTCATCAAATGTTGAAATATTAATAGTGCCAATATTTTCATCTAACATAAATCGAAAAACTATATTAAATATATATATTTATATATTAAATTTTTTGTACAATATTAATTTACATTTATGTAATATAAATAGGCTAAAATTTATAATAGATTAAATTTTGGCAAAGATGAAAACTAATATTGACTGTTCGTGATAACTCTTATTATTTTCTAGAAGCTAAATAAAATCGATATAGGATGAAAAAGTTTCTTTTGTGCTCGACTTGATCCTCAGTTTCTTTTTCTTTGTTAATATTTACATTATATTTGCAACAATCATCACATATACATTCTGTTTCTCGTTTCGATCAATCTTTTCACAGATTGTCGCTACTTATGCAAGAAGAGAATTGACTTTACTCAAAGTCCTCACAAATAAAATCAGCACCGCGTTTCTTCTTCATTGATGCTTTATCCGTGCGAAAATCATGTCATCGTTACGTTTTCCGCGTCCCTGAGCGTTTTTGTTGGATAAGATTAAGAACGTAACGTGCATACATACTTGGCTAAGTGTAATTGTTTGAGTTTCATAATTGCGAATGACAGTGACCAATGGTACTCTATCTCGATTGGTCCACGGCCCCGCGATTGAGTTGACTGTCAAGCCTTTTGGCAAAATCTCCGTTTCAGCTGCGACATCATTCAATCGGCTGTAAATGTCATCTGCAAAGAAGGTTCGTAGATTCCTGAAAAAATGATATTTAGCAGTTGAACAAAATTGAATAAAGAATGAAATTCAGAAGAATAGCCGGGAAGCAAAATTTCTGAAAACGATTCATACTTTGATAAAATGTTTTCTTTAAATATTCGGAATATTTAATACAAAATTTACGAGAAAATTATTAATGCTATTGTTATTCTGGTATGTTCAGAAACGAAAAGATATTTGGAAATAAAAGAGAGAATAAAATACAAATTTTATAGTTTACGTGTTTCCTCTCTTTCATTTCAAAAATTTAAAAAAATGTTATATGGGTATATTTTGTACACAAAAGTCTTAAAATAAAAATTTTTAGAAAACTTTTTGGAGTTCTGCGAAATTAAAAATTTTACCTAAATTAAATAAAAGATTAAATAATGTTAGATATGAATTAACACGAAGTAAGAAAGAAAACGACTTCCACGTTAATTTTAAATATTTATAAAATCATAACCTGAATATATTTTAGAAGTAATAAAAAGTACAAAATTATATAAAATTATTTAATATAATAAGAATATTTTCCATTTTAGTCTTTTTCATAAGATATATAAATGCATCAAAAAATATTATAATTTTTTCGATAGTCATTATTCCAATATAATAATGTAAATTAGTAAAATCCAGTTATAGAATTTGTATTTAAGAGTTGCTTCCCGGCTAATTGATAAAAACAATTACTACTCTTCCGAATTTTGTTGTATAAAATTTCTAACGCCTTTCTGGAATAGATCTTTGCCGAGAGTGTAATTGAACATCCGGAATACCAGCTCCACTAGAAGGAGAAAAAATAACATAATTAGTCTTATGTAATTAGAAGGAACTCGCTGAGTTAATTACACGATAATTTGCTTTCAATACGTATAAAATTAGTGGATGTTTCAAACTGTTTGATAAATGTTACACACTTCTTATAGTTACGTCGATATCAATATTAAAAATCGAAACTTGTTGAGTCATTTAAATTTTTCCTACTCTATTGATATATTATTATCTTACATTTTTTTGTATATATAATTTACCAGAAATGATATAATTAATCAATACAATACATGAATATCGATCGTTTTTTAACCTGTAAGTATAATTTCTTCCGTATTTATCATCATATGCTTTGTAAGAATTATATTTACAAAGATTTAATCGTGTAAGGTGTCCTAAGTTTTAATAGACAAACTTTGATAGACAGAAGGAAGTTTTCAGAAGTTCATTTAAGAAAGTTCTACAGTAAAAAGAGTATACATAAATATATAGTTATTATGTGCTTATTTACGAGAAATAGTAGTGTCATAAATTAACTAACTTTAGAGCGTATTAGAAGAATGTATTTGAAAATATCAAGTAATTTATCCGGATGGTATTCGAAAATATTTTCGACTAATAGAAATTGATATAATTATCAGAGAAGCTGTTATGACAGAAATTATCATAACTTCTGTTATATTAACTTCGAGCATGAAGTACAGTTACATTATATTTAATAATTATTATGTAGCGTTGTTTATATAACTCCAAGAGGACAAGATAATTTAGTTAAAACATACTTTTCGATGATGTAGCTTCGTTTCTGATACCACTGACCCTTGCGAAAGGTTCAATCTTTGCAAATTCATAATAGAGGGAATATAGCATAGTCAGTGGCCATTTCCCTTCCATTTCGTCCGGATTCAGCTGCAACAAACACATTACATTTTAAACTAGTTTCGTGCTTAATCTTCGTGTGTTCGCAATATGATACGTACGTTTACCGTCGTCATTGAAGCTAGGAATGAATTAAGTGCTTTGTTAACAGGTGCATCACTCCAACGGAATGGTGTGATATATTGACCGATCCATTGATAAATTAATTCATAAGCTGTGTCCCAAATGGACGGGCTACTCAGTTCACTTTCCCTGTAATCAAAATCAAGCTATCAATATCATATCAATTTTTTATTTTTATCGTTCACATGACAATATTTGGTGCTAAATTTCAAGATGCAAAATAGACAAATTTGTCATATCTAGTTTCGTATATCTTTCTTTCATAATAACATTATATACATAATTGCCAAAATTCGTTTATTTAATTAAAGACTAGCCGGATCCTATTTACACAGGTGCACAAGGTACTGATATTTTATATTACGAATCGAACGTAGATAATTTTGCATACCACAGCTTTAATTGCTGGTTCATGTAAGCAGGTGTTGGTAATTAATCTAAGATACAGTTATCCGTACATGTTATATTAAAAACAAATTATGAATAAAACTGACAAACGAACAAAAAGAGTCTTAAGTTTTACAGATAATTTTTGACATGTTATTCTGCGAGTGTAATTCTTATCAAAATTTGCATCTTATTTAAATTCTAGACGGTCTATGCTGCATCCTACAATTTGGCAGTCGGTGATATCAAATTCTGTGAATTGGAACTGCACGAGCAATCTGCCTTTCCATATAACGTTTATTGATTAATGTTTTACAGACTTCTTTAATAATTCCCCAAAAAATTTTTCGTGAAATTTTCTTTTACATTTTCTTGTTTATACCGTGTACACGATATCTTCTTCATTAATATTCTGCAAAATATGTATACCAATAACGTAGTAAACATACCATTAATATCATGTGAGAAACGTTAAACATATACGGGTTGTCAATAAAAAAAAATTATAAATCTTGAGAACTCAATATCAAGTAAAAAAATTTGAAGATATAAGGACCAATTTCAAAGTACTTATGATCGATCATATAAAATATTTTAATGTTTATGCACATAGACACATACATTCTATTAATAAAAACTGCTTTGATCTATACACCAAGAATATCTTCAGTTTCGTGGGCATCGTAGCGAGAGGTTTAACGAAAGTATAATGAAAGATCTCTTTGAAACATATAGATACACCTACCAACATATTCAAGGTCAACCACGTGTTTTTAAAATAGCATGTGTAGACAGTGTGGGTAGAGGATACTTACAAGTGCCGGAAAAATGAAAGTTGGATATCTATGTAAATCCAGGTAAAGATAACGATTCGATAATACATATTTCTATCTTACTATCTATACACGACAAAAAGTTTATAACTTATGATGGTATTTTGACAATGAATACAAATTCCTTATTTATTGTCACGAATATTATGCACTGTCAAAGTTCGTGACACTTTGCCTTGTTACATTTTGTAACAGTCTGTCCAATCACAGCTTCGTGTACATGTTCTTAAACCAATATGCAAGATATGTAAAACAAATGGACGTGATTAACATTTTCTAGTCATGAAATAAAGTACTATCTAAATCTTTATCCATTTGCGTAAACATTCACAATCTAGTGATTAAGTAGTAATGAGACAGTTATTTAATTAGTAATAAAATAATAATTGATCAAATAGTAATTTTGATTCTTTTTGAATAGTAATTTTTTCCCTGTTATTGGTATAAAATCTTGCATGCTTAACAAAAGTATAGTAAATAATATATACTTGAAGAACATCAAGCCCCAACTGTCAGATGCTTTGGTAGCACTGTATGAAGGAACGGCTACCAAGTCGAGTTTTGGTAAAACAATCGAGCTGTTGAAGTAATCCTGTAAATAGTTCATGATCCAGACAACCTTGTCGGGTATACTTTTTAGGGAGTCCAAGTATTCCTTTCGACCCCACACTTTAATCTCGAGCTTTCTCCCATCCATTTCATTGATTTCCTGAGAAGGCGAGATGCTCTCGAAGTCCGATATTATCAAAGCTAATTGGTATGTTGACATTTGCGGTGTCTTGGTAAAGTGATCCCAGACGAAATCCGGCTCATCGGTCCTAGACAAAGAGAATATTTTTTAGTAATAGAATTACGCTTTTGCATACTTATGGCGTATAGATAAGAATATTTAGACTGTAGGAAATAATCAAATAAGCGGTTAACCCCTTGTCCTACCCATTAATTCCGGATTGTTCGGGTCACAAGAAATAAGAAGGTCAATCATCCATCGAGCCATTTAGCTGTTTAGCCATGTGTTCGAACTTGCGCAAGTGTATGCATCTTATGACATGTATATTTCGGCGCAACGAAATGAATTGTGAAACAATAAACACGTTTGAGCACAACTAATATTTTTTTAAGATGTTTGACAAGTAATTATGATCGATTTATCAGTGAAGATGATTTATTATTTGAAAGTGGATAATGTATCAGTAATAATTTGTAAATTAATACTTAGTTTAAAGTAATAATGTTTTGAGATAACTCGTAGAAGATTAATAATCTTCAACTGCATGATATTTCTTGAAACAACGAAACACAATAGAAAACACAATATCGCTACCATCACTATCGTTATAAGAAGGATCTACCGAATCACTATCTGCAATAATAACACACTTCTTACTATTGTCATCAATATTAGATATTTGTTTTACTGACATGATAGGTATAAGATTGTTTAATTCTTTTAGGGAATTATAACCTAAACGTGCGAACGTAACGAAGAATTACACGTAACTAAAGTAAGAAAATATCGAGAATAACTGAACCACGAGTCTGGCTCGTGTTGTTTACGTTTGTCCCGAATGAAGTAGCACGAGCCAGGCTCGTATTGTTTACGTTTGGTCCGAACGAAGTACCACGAGTCAGACTCGTGCTTATTGTTTTTGGCCCAAATTTCTTACCACGAGTCTCACTTGTTTTTGTAGGACAAAGGGTTAATCATGCTGTGATTCAATATATTTTATTAATATCCTGGCAATAAAAATTCTGAATTTATTTTTAATGTCGAAATATCTAACAAGATTCTTACTATTTGTAATACGACAAATATATTTCGCTCTATATGTATGGTTTTATTTTAGATAGTCAGTATTGTGCATTCTTCCAATTGTTTCGAGTAGGTATTTATTTAAGATCGGAATAAATTCATATCAGACGAATATTTTATCTGAATAATTATTTGTTATTCATAACGAATTACTTTCTATATTTATTTGAGTAACGATTGCAGAATTATTCGAAGAATAATACGAATAAAGGTTTGTTTTCACTTAATTTTGTACAAGTATATACAGATACCGGTAAGATTCTTACTACTAATTTAACAAATAAATAATTTACTAAACAACGATAAACTTTCTAAGCCAGCATTTAATCCAAGAAAAAGTTAGCTATAAAAGCCAATGTTACAACAAATGGACAATGTAGCTTGAAAAGATATCTTACGTCCGATATCATGTCCATCCTCCATGTAACACATAAATATCTACAAAAAATATATAATTTTATCCAAATAAGTTTTATTCAAATTTGATTAAATCTTTATCCAGATATATTCTTATACGAATAATTTCTCTTTCGAATAACTTCTTATTTAAATAAATAATTGTTCTATTAGATATTTATTCATTAATGGCGAATAAAATTTCATTTTTTATTTTTATTCGTTATCTGCTGTTAAAATAAAAATTTATCATAATTAAGAAAATGCATTTTAACAGATGCGATTAAACAGTAAATATCTATGGAACGAATATAATTAAAAGGTGGAACCTAGGAAGAAAATATTAGAGAAAGTACACTTCAGATATTTTGCACATTTTCGTCTGTTATTCGCATTCTGTGCGTTTTTGAATCGTAAACTTTCCACAGAAGCATAAAAATTCGCAGTCTATGTATTGCTGCTTGGTGCTGATAACGACATAATTTAAAAAGTGTAAAATTTGCATTTATCGAACGCAAGGTCTACATTACATTTCTATCTTTATCATGTAAAACGCATATTTTATCAGTTTTGCGTCACAGAGCTACTATATTATAGTAAGGCCTGTATTTTGACCTTCTTAAAAATTTCAATTTTAAGAGGTCTCTCCCCTATAACTTACATTCTTGAAGTCGTGCCACTGTCAAATAAAATCAACGAATATTTCATACTACTTACGTTTCTATGCTATTTTGCAGGGGAGTGTTTGAACGAGCAGTCATGTTCTTTGGACGCTGAACGCTGAGTTTGAAGGTCGCTTTGTAAGGAGGCTCATCCATACAAGGAAAAACAGTTTGCGCGTTGTCCAATCTGAAGTTGGTAGCCAGGAAGGGACTAGAGAAGAAGACGGACAGTAAATTCTCCTTCTTTAATCTTATGTCTATTGTAATTATAATTACTGCTTTTGTCCATTAGCGTCGGTATATTCGTGTTTGAAGAAACCGCTGGTATCGTTGGTGGTGAGATTTCCAGTGAAGGCGAGATCCACTTCGCAGCTGGTGCCTTTCTTTAGCATCTGTTCCAGGTGAATCGCGTAGCTAGATGGCCACGAAGAACGACGACTGACTCTCGCAACGTTTACAGCCATCAGTGGCAGGCCTTTTTCCCTTTAATTTTTTAATAATCATATATTATTCTTAAGGGGGAATTTCAATTGATTAAATTACTTTTAGAGAGCAATAAAATACGAGAGGGTCAACAAATTTTCATTCCATTATGTACAAGTTTATTTAATTGTGTGCAAATATTTCCTATATATATATATATATACATGTATTTTCTCCCAATGTGTAATTAGTAATTAAATTTAGTAATTAGTAATATTTGTGAGGATATTTTAATATCCATATTTCAATATAGTATGGAACCTCGATTATCAGAACAACATCGATGGAAACAGGGATGCCTTGTTACGAGAAAGATTAGGAAACGAGAATAGAGAGAAACTAAAAAAGTCGATACATCTTTGTTAAGAAGCTTTTTTTCCTCTGTTACGTGTTAACATCTACGAAATAGTTCAAAATAAATGATCTGCGTATGGGAAATAGAATTATTCGAGTATCCGAATTAAGTAAGGCATTCGGATAATAATCGGAGTTCTATTGTATTTTTATATATTACCACATTATGTATATTTTCGTTTTCATTTCATTTTATTTCACATTATAGCTGTGTATATACATTATATATATAATATATATAATAATAATGATAAATAAATAAATAATATATGTATATATATTACTCATTTCCAGATAGATTTTCTTTCAAATTTCATTTATATAATTTCATATTACGTATATTTCCTGCA
This sequence comes from Bombus haemorrhoidalis, assembly GCA_014825975.1. Taxonomy (NCBI): domain Eukaryota; kingdom Metazoa; phylum Arthropoda; class Insecta; order Hymenoptera; family Apidae; genus Bombus; species Bombus haemorrhoidalis. The sequence goes on from CM026170.1 coordinate 14,838,162, forward strand.
AGTAATATCCTATTATATGTATAATTGTTGTTTTTACGGTAACATAGATATAACGCTAAAAGTTGGTTCACATAGATGGTATATATCTTTAACTCATACGTATAACAGAACTCGTAACATGGTAGTAATATGACATATCCATTTTTCTCCTTTCCCTAGAAAGTCCCAGGAACAGTGAAAAAAAAAAAGAAGAAAAGGAATGACTTCAATGAACTTCGTGTGAAATATGCTACATAATTTAAAACGTAGTGGATCTTATTGTAGAATTTTGTATTCTTCCCACGGAGAGTTAGGGATTGACAGTCTTAGGATCAGGTAGAAAATTTAGCTTCTTAGGTTTAGCTCTTTCAGCCAGAAGAATTTTTCAACGAAATAGAGTCCATTTTTAAATAACGTCATTTACAATTGTAGCGAAGAGTATGATGCGATTTTATTCGCTTACCTTTCTTCCAACGATGCCTCCGTGATCCTAACATCGTATTTCGTGATTGCAAGATGTGGATGAGCATTTAAAACAATTATGTCACTGGTATCTGTCCAAGTGACATTGATCTTAACTCGACCTTTGAATTTGTCATTCCCGATAAAAGGTTGAAGTTCCAGGTGATAGCTGGTCGGCACTACTTCTGTTGGTAATCTGCGTTGGCTTACTTTGGGCACGTAAACGTCGTTCAGGTCTATACTTCGTTTGATCTCCAACTGTAAATGATTTTCAAGTACAACATTTATCGTGGTATTTTTAATGCGTGAAATACATTATGAAACATATATATCTTTATATCGTCCGGAACAGAAGGAAGGAATCTCAATTCGACATGTGCATTTTTGTTTTATTTATCGTAACAGTTGATCTTTGAGATAAAGAATGACGTCGAAGATAGATGACAGTAATATTATTTTTTAAAGATATTCTCATTTTATCTATCGTTTCTTTTTAAATTTTCATTAGCTACTACTTCCTTTTGCATGGATAACAGCTATTTTCTTTATTGAAGTTAACTTAGCTTATTAAATCTTTTGTATCTTTGTGATATTCGTGTCTATTAAAGATAAGGAAGGCATAAGCTATTGCACATTACGTTTAAATATCTTGAGAAATTTTTTACATATTTAAAATATTTCTGAAATATAGAACATTCTACATAAAACGATTGTTTCATAGAACTTGTAAATATTGTAAATTCAATGCATGTGTTTAGTTAATCTAGTTTCTTATTAATATTATTATCCTTTTGATAAAAGTCGAATTTACGAATTTTGGAAAGATTTCATTTTGATAACAATCATCAGAAGCCCATATAACGCGCTAAGAAAATATTCATAAATAATTTGAGACATTTAAAGACATTATTTGTAAATATCTCAACTGGCTAGCAATTACTCGTAGAAATTGTGTTTTACTCTGAAACGCCTATTAGACGGACAGTGACTACAGCTTGAAAACAAAGCCAACCAACATAGCGTGTACTCGCTAACTATTCACTTACTTTTAACTCTTTGGCTTATTAAAAAGCGAAACTATCTCACCGAAACGCTTTACGATATTTAAAATCGCTTTTCATACGTGCGTATATAAAATCATATAGAAGAGTCGTACTTACATATATTATAAGGGTAAAATAAAATAAGGAGCGATTGCTTACGTGTGCTTCGATATCTGGGAGAACGAAGATCAGGAAATACCCGGCGATGGCTGCTATGAACCTCATGGTTCTCCTACGGAGTAAGTCGAAACTGATTATCTGAGTGTCAGGCTAAACTATGTAACTGAATAAAACTGCTAGTTCACATAGAAATTATTCAACGAAATATTAACTCTTCCAACAATATGATTATATTATTGTTTGATCGTTAATTACGTGCAACTACTAGTGTTATGAATGCCGAAAAGAAATTTTGTTGACTTTTCAGAGTCTAAGATTTTTCCAAAGATGATTCTTCCAAAGACGATTCGCTCCACTGTGTTATCTTTTCATGTTTGGTAGCACGGGATTCGCCGAGACACTTGTATCGATCGTCAACGTATAATCAAACTACACAGTATTATTTTGAGCGGTTTGCAATGCTCCACAGCGACTTACTTCGCGATCCTTATCCAACACGTCCGTACTTGCATGCTGTAGGCGACGATCTAACCGATGTAATTCGTGTATTTCGAAGTGTCGTCGCTTACGACCACTTCAATAGTTTCGATCGAAGTTATCGTCGTCGCTTGACCTTGATACCGGCAGCCAATATTCGTATTGAAATGCGAAAGCACCGCGTGCCAACGCAGTCGTTCGCCAACTGCCCTCCAACTTTCTGCTCTTTCTGACTGCACCAGCTTCTGACGGATCGCCTGAAAGAAACGAAGAAAAGCGTACAAATAGAAAAGAAAAGAAAAAAAATGATAAACGCGAGCAGAGAAAACGTGAACGACCACGTGATAGGGGTATGCCGTGGCGGATTGGTGTCCGAAGCACGGATTCAAAGCGCTTAGATCCACTTAGCCGCGTAATCGGTGATCGTCCATTATCCAATTCCATCGAACAGACGTCACAAAAGGGCCTAATCGCGACGGTACCCGTCGGTGACGGATGAGATGCGCAGCGTCAATGGCCAATCCCGAAAGCATCAATGGAAATTGAGATGCCACGAAGTTGCTCTGTGAATCTTTGCGAATGTCCTGCCGCTGATTCTGCAACCAGAAACCATTGTGTACTCGTTTAATGCATGAAAAGCCGGCAGGCAATTCAGGTCTCGGCTCGGCGTTCGTTTCCGATTCGGTGTCAATTGGGATTGATAGCAGGTTTTGTGTACGTTTTCTTCGCGCGTTTATAGGCCAGCTAAGGCCACTCGTGCCACTTGTCGACGTGTTTCCTCTAACTTTCAAGCTGCCTCGGAGGAGGCACTTGCCAGCGAGACCTCGGTGTCGGCCTCTTTTCATTTGGTACACCCCATGATCTGGAACAACCGTCTTCATTATTATTCCAATCGACTTTAACCAGCTCGCGTACATACTGTACGAATGTTGCTCGTGTTTGTGGTATGCAACGACACAAATAAATTATATCGATAATATGGTAGGTATTCACCATTTTACAAAGTATTCCTAATTCTTACGATTGCGAGATAAAATGCTTCTGTTAGAAAAACATTCAATTCTCCTTTAAACAGCATGGATTTGCCTTTCAAAGATGATAGGATTGTTTTATGAAGTAACTTATTAGCGTTATTATTATTAGTCCTTTGATATTTCCACTTTATCTTTTTGTTGGATAAATGTACTCGTAACAAATGTAACACTGTGTTTAAGTTTACTTCTCGTAGTTCTCTCTTCTGAAATGTTATTTCTTTTAATATATCTTATTAGGTAGTTGGACGTTGTAATTGCACGAAAACATATCCGATAAGCTTAGCTTATATTGCAATGTGTATATATTATATATAGTAAAAATATAGCATGAATAGCCATCTTAAGCGTATGATGATTGTTAAAGATGGTCTTACCGAATACATGTAGCAGCTTGTCAACGTAATCTTCATGCAATGAAAGTAAATATTTTCAGGACACCAGCAAAATATTTATTTCGGTCTGAATATCTTACGTCTGTATTTACATTTTCAGATTCGTTTCAAATTTTACTGACGCACAATCGTAACAATCGAGTTTCATCGTAGCGCTAATGAAATTTCAAAACGTTTTGAGTACCATAAATAATATATCCATTAAATACTTTCGCGGTCCACTGTATATGAAATCCTCAATTTCATCCGAAAATATTGAAAACATGAAAATATTCGAAAAGCTGGATTACCTGAAGGTGAATATTCGTTTATTTGGTAGACGGATAATGGCATGGTTAAAAGTCATTGGAAAACTAAGACGAACAACACAAGAAGCGAGGATGAGGCGCAGCATAGAAGAAAACTTGCCACGCCGAATATAGGAGCAATAGAAAACAGGAACTAGATATTAAGCAAGTGCCCATATACGAGGAAATTAATATATTGAGTTTGTTTTGTCGTTCATATTAAATGGCAGAGAATGGTGAGAAACAGCAAAACAAACACCGAAAGACATAAAAGGGAGTATGAACCGGAGGACACTGTGGCTGGAAGAGCAGATCCAGAAGCAAATAACAAAAATTCCAAGGAACCCACAAACCAATCAAAATACGATAGTAAATTGTAACGCTATTATATATACTATAGGATATGGTATATCCTAACTGAGATATATTATGTAACTAGATATAATTTTCCATGAAGTATGCTGTGACATAGAAGTGTATTCTACGTTAGTCTGGCAATATAGTGACGCCAATTATAATAGTAATTTGCGACGCCAATCAAAGTAGAAATATATTATAATAATAACTATAAATAATAATAAATAAAATAATAACTTCTAATCAGGGCCGGCGTGACCTTTTGTGGGGCCTGAGTATGCATTCAAATCTTAGATATAAATTTTTTCGCATCCATAATTCGCTTTCAAGGGGGAAAAAATTCAATGAAAGTAAAAACCTGTAATCATGTATGACTTTTGCAAAAGATTATTAATGATTTTTCTAAAAAATACATTTCTCTGAAAGGATTTTTTTATCTAAGGTAATTTCCAGGATATGAGCACTTTATGGAGTTACACTGAACTTTGATCATTTTTGTCACTCCTTTAAACTGAATCATCGCTACCAAAAAAATGTCTCGCATATTTAATAGAAAATATTCATAATCAGTGTCTTTAATTGGGTAATTTTCGTAGATCGCGGGGCCTCTCAAAACGCGGGGCCTCTCAAAACGCGGGGCCAAGTTCTGGTGAACGCGCTAAACCTGTCTTACACCGGCCCTGCTTCTAATATAGGCAAATCTTACGTAAGTAAGAAAGAAAAAAAGAAAAATAAATTATATTGGAAACATTGTAACACAGACACAAACAAGAGATAGAAAAACGAATGAAATACTACTAAACGTACACTTACGTAAATGAGGGTTGTATCAGGCTGTAAATCTCGTTACAGCAAATAATAAGCACGTGTACATTTTAAAACAAGGGAACTAATGCTAGTAGTCAAGTAGATGATAGAAAAGAGGGAGAAACTTGTATAAGGTTGTATAGGGTAAAGGAAATTCTATTAAACGCGCACCTACGTAAACGAAGATTGTACCACGTTGTAAATCTCGTTACAGTAAGTAAAATACACACATACATCTTAAGACAGGAAGGCAAGGCTGGTAGATGTAAATGTGGAAAAGAAAAGATAGCTTGTAGAGGACTGGATTAATTTGCATTAATCGAAGAGTGCTCGTAGGAAATGCGTAGAAAACGTATAAGAGGTATCAAAAATATAAAAGAGAAAATGAAGAACTTTGTTTTTTCACTGGAAAGTGCTTTATATGCAAGTGAGAATACATAAGGTATACAATTAAACTGCAATATTCCTTTCTAAATATTTATTCACAATGCTAAAAAATGGTATTACAACGTTTCTTGCATAAAAAGAAGTGTAAATGCCAATAAACGCTAGTTACTTGTTTCGTGGCTTTCAACTGCGTTATCTACACTGGTTTCTGAATCTACACATTTTTTTTACGCGGTAGATTATAACAATTTGTACGTTAGATCGCGAATACTATGTTAAGAACATGTTTCTAGGTACTTGCAGCATCTTTACGATCGCCCTTTAATCGTACCGGTTGTAATAGTTCGCAAGTTAGAAATAATATTTATATATGCCGACAAATATACGCAGTGCATGGATAGAGAAAATGAAATGCATCTCGATTTCTAACTTCAAGATCGATTTATCTTTATTAATCTGATCTCCTATTGAAAATTCTTATCGACAAGATCAAAAAGCCAGACAAGACGCAGCATAAGGAAATGAAAACTAAAAAAAATCGAAGAACCATGGGACGTAGCGCAAGGGAATGAGAGATAAGGAGAGCAAAGGATTACACACGGCTGAAAGAATGGAGCGATTCCGAGGCAACGATTGAAAAAAGTGGGGGCACCAACGTGCATTCGGAGTGTTGGCCAGCATTCACGTATTGCTTCGTACGTAGAACGACTAATTGCGTTGCACCTGTACGAACGAAGCGCGCAAGCAAATTTAACTTTGTCATTTTGCGAACAATTGAAATTTCGCTATAGATCTTTCTTCCGTTCTGTCTCGTCCACGTGACTAATATCCTTTTCGTTATCCGTTGCCCATCGCACGCGATCGGTAGTTTTTAAATCGGAGAAACCAGAAGCTGTTCACATGAGCCGAGGATCTATCTCCAGTTGGCAGGACTATGGACGCAGAAGTTGTAAGTGATTGAAGATTGCCTTTCGTTGCTTGATTCAATTCCCACGTCGTTACTTTCCATCGATAATATATATTAAGCGCGAATGTTTTTTGTTCAATTCTTTAACGATTTAGCACAACCGAGAGATATTCGTCATTCAGCATTGTGTCTGCGATATCGGATGAATTATTTCGCGTTTTAAAGTATAAAATCACGCATGGAATAAATATATGACACGTAGGAGATTTCTAGATGGAAAGTTACAACGTGTGGATTGCGGATGTTCACCCATTTTTGCGAAATTTTATGTTCCACAAGTTTACAGAGTGCATATAATACGCAAAGACATACGATATTTAAATTATGCCGTTTGCTATGATATTTAGTAGACGAGATAAATTTCTCTTTAGATTCCATTTCTTTAATTACGTTCATGGAAATATGAAATTACATAAACCTCCGTAGTCTAATTATAAGGGAAGATAAAACGCGTGTAAAATATATTGCCAATAATTTCTTCCAACAATTATTGATAATTTTGAACATGAAACAGTATATATCTCAAATCGTAGTTTGTCCTTATGAATTCGTGTTCACGTGCTTGTTTGTGCTCATTAACTAGGTATCGTTAGAACTTCTTCATTGGTATCTATTCGTTTCCCGATAGTAGTCATTACATTCTATTACCAGATAGTTAAGAGTCCAGAGAGAAACAACGATAAGTGCGTGTGAACGCTGAATAATATTTATGCGATGTCGCGTAAGATGTAGGGGAAAACTTTGAAATTAATTAAAGAATGGAAAAGTCGTAAGAAGGTGGGAGAAGATAAACGTGTATGTTAACGAGCCGATAAGAACGCGTGACAATCTTCTAGTCGAATAAAAATCAATATGCTTGGAAAGTAATGTGTTCGAAAGAAAGATAACATTTCACCCGTTTGCAACGAAACTAATTGAAATTACTACTGTAGTTGTATCAAATATATTCCGTGTGAAAATAGAGTCAATTTATTGGTTTCTGATAGCTTTTTACAAATTCGTTAATAATACCAAACAGCCTATAAAATTTTGCGATAACTATCCTGAACTTTTAAATTGAAAATCATATTTCGTATCTTTTGTTGAAAGAAATGCATCACATTTTATACAATTTTATTGCGCAATTCTATTTAGTTGGAATGCTAAACTCGCTATTTACAGAGTTGTTTTAAAAGTAATATATTAAGTTCAAATAAATTTTACATTTGTTTACATTGTTTTACGCTTGAGCAGCTTCCCGATTGAAACAATACGACATTGAAAAGAATAAAGTTGTATTTTCTTGAAAGATATAATACGAACGCTCCAATGCTATCAACGTAAATCAATTTCCTCATAAATTTCTATTCTTGTAATGCCATGTTAAACGTACATTGAAATTATACTAACACGTACATCAGATTTTTCTTCAAACTACTGCTACATATAAAATATACAATATATAAAGACACCAAATTTATTTTATCAGAATATTTGGTATGCCGCACTGATACAGTGTATACCACAAAATAAATGACTGTTTCCAGTATAGTAAAAAATAATTAGCACGAAGTTAGTAAAACTCATAGCGTATTTATAAACCATAAATTACCAGCAAGTCCAAACTTTTCTTTGTCTATTACAATAATCCTATGCTTTTTCTACTTCAGATAGTCAAAGATAATTCGTATAACGGGTATTTAAATGGCAGCTTACATCAAAATTATTTTGTTTCTTTGCTGTGAGCTTTCTAACGGGTGTCCATGAATACTAGGCAAAATTGCACGGGTTCCTCAGATATGATCGCTTAAACGCGTTCCCGTTGTCGTGAACATTCGTAAGAATCCGCATTGCTATTTTCCACGATTGTAATTGCTTGATTGTCAGAGACGTTCGTGTCTCTGAAGCGTAACCGATGTGAGTGCGTGGTAGTTGGCATTAAAAATTCGCTTCTTCCACGGAGCTGATCGCGTACATTTCCATTTCTTCTTCTATGAAAATCCCAATGGTTTATCCGTGTGTGGAGAAGTCGTGAATCGATGGAAGCAATCGAATTACGCGTAACACGAGTCGCGTATAATTCTAAGAGGAAACGTGCGATTGCAGTGATTATGTGACAGTTGCGATGATTTACGTTACACGTGCACGCAAGTGTGATTGCGATTTTAAGCTTGCATCGAGTACCAAAGTATTTTAATGCACGATACGATCACCTCTAGGATTTTAATCTCTTTATCAAAGTATTTCTTATCAAAGCATAAAGTCTAGGATAATAATTTGAAGAAAACTGTAATATAGCCACTGGTACAATAATTGCAGTAATTAGCAAAGATAAGCATATCGCAATATTCTTATGAATGTTTTGTTCGAAGATTATGTATCATACACGTTTGATTAGCTGTAAGCATTTGCACGAATTGCTTTGAAATTGACGATAGAATCTAAGCGATATATATGGACAAACGTATGAACATACAAATGTAACTGTTACATTTCAATTACATTTTTGTAATATTTCACCTTTACATATATCGAATGTATTTTCGCACTTAAAAATCGTTCAAAAATATTGGCGAAATTTTGGCTTCAGATAATAATTCCAACTAGCGCTTAATGATACAAATATCACGAATTCCTGCCAACAAACTAAGAGATTTAAATAAAGAGATGCAATTCTTTCCCATATTATGTTTCATTATAAAGACTATTACGCATATATTACCAACTTCGGCGAAATTTTCTTTCGATTAATTTTCTCATTTACAACCTTTTTGCTGTTTATTGAACTGCTTAATATATGACTAGATGAACGTGGATTAGGTAGATTTTGAGTTTCGTTTTGTTTATACGTTGATCACGTACCATGTGACATAACGTGTCACACAATCTTGCAACGTATTATATCGCCGTGAAAAACTACACGTCCAATTCGCATACGTAATCCTACTGTTAGTAACCTTCGGCCACTTCACGTGCGCTATCGTCGTTGATAGGTATATTTTTATTTTCCTTTAGTTGAAACGATTCAACGTGTTGAGTGAGCATACGAATTAGGTCAATCATAGTGGAGACGAAAATTAGTGACGAACAAAGCAACGCAAAGTTCAAGCAAGTGTAGAACTCTTCAAGTTAAACGATTCGAAGAATTTCATAGAACCACGAATTGAAGTTTACGAGTATGTGATACGCTCAATTAGCAACGCTAACGAGATTAACTAACGAAGGGAAAGGGAGGAGCACTGCTAATCGCAGTTGTAGAATTTACAACGTCCGATTTATGCTCGCGTTTATGCCTGGTCGTAACGATTAGGACTAGGTCATATGGAACATTCAGCAGTTTAGAAAACTAAAATTGCTCAATACTTTAGTGAACAAGTGAACTTGATGCAAACGATAAACGTAGGGTATCAAACACTTTAGACGTATTGTAGCGTAGGTTATATTAATCTACAGTGCCACATGTCAAATTAATCTCGTGTGACTAATATCTCGTACTAAAGTGCTCGACATAACACATTTGCTATAGGGCTTTGTTATGGACTATGTACTTGCAGGTTTCTCGTCGATAAACTTGCTTGCGTGTGTATTTATATATTATATATTATATATTTTGTGCAAAATGTTCTATTATAATGCAATACGCAGGCTAGACCGTTTAAATGGGTACACCTAAATATCTGCGTTATTTGAGGTTTTATGGGAAAAGTTCTTAAGACAAAGTTGAAACATTTCAAAGGGTGCGTGTTGCGGTTAAGACTGTCTTTTCCCGATCATTTTTTTCACATATTTCAAGGTAATTTGCATTTTTAAAACGGAGTGAGATATTTGTTTGGCTCCGCTCCCGGTACGAGGATCAGTCTGGGATTTAAAAATTTCTTGGGAAGCGATTAGTGATTAGATGGTTTTATCAACTAATGGAGTTTGGTCTAGTGGACAATAAAAGGTGAAAAGTGGGAATAAAAGATGCTTAAAACTATCTATATCGTGAGGCGACTGAATGCTTTCTTGGACGTGCAATAGAATCGAGTCCTGTTCAAGGAAATGCGTCCCTCGATGCAATCGGAGGTCGGGAGTGACGCCGGAGGATCCAGCCAACGGAGTAGACCGTAGAAGGAAGGAAAAAGGAGATAAGGGATGACTCGAAGATTGTCCTTTACTCAAAAGGAAGCTTGGAAGACGTCTCAATATGTCTAATTCCTAAGAAAAGTTTAAGAATAGAGAGGCCTATTTCAACCGGTGCGAAGTCCGACTAAAACTCAAAATCATCAAGAAGATAGCAAAATGAATGTGGACTCTCAAAACGAATCCACCGATTAAAGCTTACTTACTTTCTCCTAGCACTGAGAGAGTAACGACACATAAACCTGCTGGTTGGTCGCAAGGAGCAAAATGTTTAAAAAATCAGAGGATGAAGATCGCTGGATATTGGAGACAAGAATGAAGGAATCTTCCTCGTCCTCTGATAACGGGGAAAATTATTCACACTCCGGCCGAGCGATATAAAAGGATCAATAAAGATATTGGAAATGTTAATGATAAACACAAACATGATTAAGGATAAACTGGAAGACTCTTTCGTAAGAACTCTCAAATTCAACATGGAAAGTATCAAACACCTCTAAAGCACGAAGGAATGACTAGAGAAATTTGTGAAAAGGGAGGGCTTGTACAAAGGAGCTGAGAAGCCCAAACACTCTACGAATGCAGCTACTCAAATTTCTCCATCGTTTAGAGGGGAACAAAAGAGAGATAAAAGGGGACAAGTATCGAACGTGGGCACTCAGACCGATAAGGGAATAACTCAAGCAAGTTGGATATCGAAAATAAAGGAGATCTCGCCGTTAGAAAGCAGACGAGTAAATAGAAAAAGACCCAGGAGAGGCGAAACTACATATGCGAAGGTTTGCCAGCGCGACGATAATTCTTTTCGTATCAAGTGCAAAATGCGAATTATTGATCAACGACGCTGTTGAGAATTTTGGATCTTAATAGCCGAAATAACGGTATAGGAACACTAAATTCATCGATACATACTTGTACGCGTCTCAGCACTTTCTTCCATAGCAGACTGTTAACTGAACAGTTTTCATTCCTTCATTTTCGAAACGCCACGCACATACATACTTCCACACACTGATATTCACATACAAGTATCGCTACTACGCAACTAACCTAGTCTAGCACATAAAATTATACATATCTCAATAGATGCAATAGTATGAATGACGTGCAAGTGTATAAGTAATTTTGAAAATTTTATGGCTTACTCGCAAACAAGCAGGTAACATTTTTCATCGAGCCTCGCTCAAAAAGTCCAAGGGTAGGCAAGGGTAGTTAAGGATCTCCATTTAGAATTTGGAAAGTTTGGAGATGCTCTAAGTGAAGTTCTTTACATTTTTTTCAAAGACTCATTGAAAATTCACTGAAAATTGTGTCGGATATAAGGATTACTTTTATATCGATGTTACGTTTTCATCAAGTTAAACAACATAGATGTTGCACGTTCTGATCATGTTAAATATCAAGGACTATGAGTAGGTCGAAAACTTACATGGAAACAATGTATGAAATCAACAATAGAAAATAGAAAATTCGAAAGACGCGCGAAAAATACTGGCTAACTGGTCGCAAATTCGTATTAGAAAATGTCATTCCTTCACTTGAAAAATTTTCCAACTTAATTTTCTAGAAAACAAAGCATTATATAAAAAAATTGTATTATATAATTTCAATATATTTTTCCATAAGGCCTCGCTTAATTGATATTTTTTTGGGCAAGTGTTACAGGCTGCCATAATGCGGTCGGAATAAAAAACCTAACTCGATACATTGACGAGCTTTAACAGAATTACAGTACACGGAGTTTTACCCAGATCTCGTTTGTATTTTATATATATATTTATATATATATTATACATAACGTCGGTAGGTCGATCCTGAAGAGAAGAGCTCGAATCGAGCTATAGAGAATTCGTTTTATTAAGATCTCCGAGTAAAAGAAGTTTAACAAACGAAAATTCGACACAGAGAACTTTACGAAGACAAATTACAGTTACTCTTTCAAAAAATGGTAGTATTTTAAACATTATCTTAGACCGCATTTTATCCGATGTACATAAATGCGGAAGTTAAAGGCGATGGCAACTATGCAACCGATTCACGAATTGAGGAGTTGTCATGGACATGTACCTCATCGAAGGATGCAGAAGCAGGGATCTGTTTTCTGTCGTCTTACGTTACTCGAAACAATCCTAACCGTTAGAAGAAAGGTGACGATATAGGACGATTCGTCTCTCATATATTGATGCGCAGCGACGATAGAACTTCGACTTATAGAGGTATACGACGAAGAAGAAGTAGAAATCGAGTTGTTCTAAATTTTAGTTACAGAATTACCATAATGCATCTAGACATGTGACAACAATTCGAGTTAAACCAGAAGCTTTCGCAGCCAAGTTGGAGAAAACGATGGCAAAACGCACCAGGAGTCATTCACGAGGTTTTCGAGTTAGTGAATCTGAGCCACATTGTAAATGAAACAGAAGAACTAGGTTCTGCTTGGATAGTTAAATCCGTTCGCTGTAAAGCTAGCGGCTACCATTTTTCATTCTTTTCCACTTTGAAATCATCGAAAGACATCCTCCAGTCTCTAGGGAGAGAATTCGTGATAGTGTAGAAGTCTTCCTCACTAAAAACCTTACGGTGGCCCTTCTCAGCTGCAATTGGGTAGCTCGTGAAACACTGACGTGTAATATTAACGATCTACTTTGGGCAGAGACCATTCCCGGCGGAGTCAGCTTTTGTAGCTGCGTGTTGTGTTAATTAGAGGCATCTGCAGCTCCCGTAGCTCCGTAAGTCGTCTTTCTTCCGCACTGCAATTCTTCAGGATACTTCCGTTTGACCAGAGTGATCGGCGGTCTCCGATTGATATTCGTCCGCACGCGGACCACTTACCAAATGGCACTTGCTACTGTGTCGTCAGACTACTCGGTACTCTGCTCCGTCGTTTTCCATTAATGACCGCTCGCCACTTTTTGCTCCAAGTTTTTCTTTTCACATCTTTGGTTCCATCCTTGTTGTTGCGCGGCCTTTCACATTTACATACGCGTCATAATAAGGTAATTTAAAAATATTTTGTCAAGATTCACGAGTGCGTCATCGACAGGTTCATTAAAATTTCAAAGTTCATTAAATTTCAAGTTCACTAAAATTAACAAATGCAAAGGAAGGAAATAATATTTCCAAGACATAAACGTTTCATTGCAGATGGATGGAGATTCAATTAATTTCAAAGTTGTTGCTAGGATTTGCCCATTAACAAAAATGTCTCTAAAAGTCTCTGCAATGATATATTCACGCAAAAGATAACTGAAATGCATCTTGAATGTAAAGTATGATCGTGAAATGCTTCCTTGTTATCTTATACGGAGCAGTTTTCTGCATTTTTCAACGAAACAAACAATTCTATAGCGTTATCCCATTAGTGCGCGTGCTTTAAGAATTCTCAACTTCTTTTTGCTCACAGGCGCTGACACCAATCACTCTTTCCTTCCTAAACCATCTCTTCTAACCGTAGGAGAGATATTATTAAAAACATGAAAGAAATTAAACAAGAAATAACACGATAATTTAGAAATTTCTTATAGCTTAGTTTTTGAGATATTCGCAAGAAGTTGTTGATACTACGCATTACTCAATGCTATGTCCTTGACATTATATTAAAAATTATATTAGAGATCGGAAGTGGGATCTTTTTTGTAGAGAAGCATTTTGATCTTATGTTAATTAACACAATAACAGTACGTCGTAATAACTTTTATCATTTCTCTTCTATTTCCCTCTTTATTTTCCCTTACACGAAAATCAATGTATAGTATAAATAAAGATACATAATCAACGATAGCACATGCCGGTGCAATAATTGTCGGCAAATATCGGTGGGACGATTGTCGATGGTTTCAACGGGTCGGCAAATAAATATACTCGGTGTTGGTGAATTCACGTCGATGAAAACATTGTCGATAATATCGAAGCAATTCAAGTATGATACGTTTTTTGAAAATACCGAAATTTCCTAAATTTCTTCTAAAACAAATATTAGAACAGCGTGTATTAATTATCTTGATCGTCATCAAAATATGAACACAGGTATAGCATAAACATTACTTGCAAATATTGCATATAAATATTAATGTTCACACTGATCGCATCGAATATTAATTACTTCGTTTTACTATGTATGTCTTATATGTACAATGCATGTACAGAGTTGTCAGATAATTACTGCAGGGTATTAAACTCGACTATGTGAATCATAATTGGTAGAGAGCTGAACAGATTCTAAGATATAAACAGTTGTCGCTAACTCTGTAGAGTCACAAGTATAAGACCCGTTTCCTATACTATACTATTCTATACTATCGGATTTTTCGATAATGACATTTATCTTTTGGATATAACATTCGTACAATTACAGAAATCAAAATGTATAATACTGATGATGAAAAGGATTAAAACGAAGGCATTTCCAAACATAAAGTAGAGTTTGTTCAAAATGTAACTTAGAGTCGTTGAATGTTATCTCCTTTAATATCCGCATTTAAAATGTAAATGATATCTCAATTACGTCATTCGTTACATGTGCTGCAGTTCTCACGAACAAAAAACATTTCTAATAGTCGTTAAAAAGTTTTAACTGAAAAGTACTGATTCGTAACTTCAAGCGAAGTTTTTTGTATCGTTGGTGTCGTATAGAAAACTAGAAGGAAGTGAGTATTGCTGGTCTTGAAAAAGATTATGCGAATGTTAAAGTTAATAGCTCACCAGTAACGTGTAGTACGTATATGATGGACCTTGAGGAATCGTTTCTCGAGCCTATTTACGAGAGTATACAGGGGTCTACCTGGAACGTGTATGCGAGAAATCAATTCCAACGACGTCACGTCACGTTCGCTCCGAATGTTATGATAACGTGAATTCGTCACGATTATGACAACGTCTACGTCGTCTCGAACTGTCGCTGCTATTTCTGAATATATATATATATATATATATACACAGCGTGAGACGTTTATCACGTTTTATAATATTTAAATCATTTCGCAGAGAGTTCTAGAATTATTCTTTATAATCTTATATCTATGTTTCGCTTTTGGAGGATGTTGGTATAGTTACGAAGTATTTCTAGCAAATTACTATATTTAATTCAGAGAAGCTATTTATAGTGTATAGCTAGCGGAAAAGAAATAAGATAATTTCTTTTTATCGTGATTTGCGCATGTATAATCTGTCATACAATGACAATCAGCACACACTGTGATGATTAATTGTAATTAAATTGACACGAATGTGAGTACAGTGATGTATCACTGTAATTTTATTTAGTTTATATCGTTCAATCTGTATGGTAGATGTAAAATAGTAACGTATCTTTAATTTTCCGCCTCCTCCAATAATTTTACGTGGCATCCAATAATTTTACGGCCAAATATACAAATTGAAATTTAAAATAGTGAAATGATTAGATTCAAAATTTCTGTATTTTTTACATAAATTGGAATCGAGAAATATAATATTTGTTTGTTTAACACGTTGCTATATTAGTGTATACAATTTACTAAATTATTACTATCATCGTTATACAATTTTGGGGCTTCTGGTATCTTCTTACTATTCCAACTATACACAGCTATAGGTTTTCCAATGAATCGAATGATACGGATATTATTTGTATATTAATAACAATAATTTGAAACATTAAAAAAAAATTGGCAGAAATCGCCAAAGGATTAATCAAACATTACATTGTAGCCAAAAACATGTGGAACAAAGGAACGAATTTTACGTACATGAAAAATAAATAGCGTCTCTTTTGTTTGAGACTAATTTGATACAAGATTGTCTTTTAGCTGTTACTTGAAAATCATTTGAATAGTAGCGAACAGTTGGACAGGTAGTGCTAACTCATGTCACGAATCATTGATCACCAACTATTTAGTTCGAACGATCAAAAAATTGAGGGGGATGTGTATATACCACATGTGTTTCAATTTATGACAATATACCTAGCTGCGATACTGGTTAAACGTAGAGATATAATTCCTACTCGACATAACTTACGCCCGGAAATCTCAGATTGTAACAACGATATAATAGAAACACATAATTGAATTGTTCAGTATTCATGGGCCGTGCACACGGTCCAATCTGAGACTACAAATTGTACCTGATTTTTCCAATTTCAAACATTTCAATAATGCCAGTAAATTCTGTCTATTCAGTTATTCTACTATTTTAACTGAGTGATTTATCGCATATGAAATTGTTATATATTCACGACTACGTATATTTGTATCATAATATTATTTTATTGACATGCTTCGGCATTTTCGAAGGGTTCACATTTTTCAAATGATTCTTGTAGCTCAATGCATGCCACAGTTCAGCGGCGGTCCGGTGCAATTTATGACTTACGATGACATGGAATATAAAAGAGGCGATGGTTGGTTCTTATCGTATACAAAGATAGCAGGAATCGTCGTAGTCTTTATTATCGGTGTCGTTGCCGCAGGATTTCTCGGATGGTACATCAATTCCTTACCAAAGAAAAAGGTAAGTAACAGTTAGATACATAAAATAGGGGAATCATAGAGTTAATCCATTATTTCGTTTCTGGGCAAAGTAGATTTTTGAACCAGGATCTGTCGGCGATAAGTTACCAACTAACAATATGTAGGGTACAGCCTCTCTTATACAAACAAATAGGAAAATAAAACTATTCCGATAATGAAATTTTCAGATAATAAAACAGTTACTTTTCCGATATGAAATTCCATTTACTTGAATACAAATCAACTCCTTCCTGTGCTTTAACGAGTTTGACTCGTGATGAAGATTTTGGCCCAAATATGAATATCAGGAGCCAGGTTCGCAGACAGGTAGTCAGGGGTCAAACATAAACATCGTGATATTTTTTTTTATTTGGATGTATTTTACAATCAATTCTCACTGAGAATATAAGTCAATTTTTCTGGCGTGGTAATGGTAATTGAATCTAGTGATCGTAATATAACGATCATAATTGAATGTTAGTTCCTATCAGTACGCCACGAGACGCCTACCGATTGGGTCCGAGTTTCGTTGAGCTAAATGGCACGGGAAGGAGTTAAGATCAATTGGTAATTTCTTTAAATATATCTGGAGTTCATATCTTTTTGACTGGTAAGTCACAATTCTTCTAACGTAACATTCTTTTTCTACTTCGAACCGTCGAAGCTCTTCCGAATGTTACGAATCTTACGAATATTTTGGCACGAGAAACCATCTTTTTATTACTGTTTTCATTGTTTCCATTTCTATAAAATCATTATTATTCTCGTTTTTTAATTGCAATGAAACCATTCCATTAGATCGGTAAAGTTAATATTTTTCTGCTGTCACCAACAACTGAGAAATTTACGTACCTTCAATGATCCTCGGATCACGTTTTTGTTTATATATATATATATATATGTATACAATACATCATATTTAAGATGTAACATAATCGAAGAAATAGTTTATAACGGTAAATATAAGGAAAAATAACAAGATCATAAAACAACTTACTTATTTAGTATTTTGAAAATACTCTATTCGGAATACTATAATAAATATTCTATGATTAGTATAATTTTGTAACATGGATTCTTTAGAAACATCGATTTTCTTATAATTAGTCAAGTTGGAAACGACAGCTGGAAAAATCGAGTTGTAAAATTAAAGACAGGATTAATAATATTTTATACCGACTAATCTCAACTCTATATATATTTAATATGACCTTTCAATAACTATTACGATTTAGTGTGACGTACTAAATTTAGTATGACTTAATCTGCAACGATAATTAAATATCTATTAACCAAAATCTCCATATCAGCAGTTAATCGAAACTTCCAATTTAACCTCTAATGTTACAAAATTTGTTTCTCTTAGCCTTACGAGATTCTAGACTTGCAAAACGATGACATCGAAGATACAGACGCTTTTGACGAAAGTATTTCACCTTTCATTCGTCCCTTGAAATATCGCCTCGAATTAACGCCGATTATCGACATGAACGGTCCATCGAGATTGATAGGCCACGTGTACATCGATTTTCAAGTAAACGATACGATAAGTTTAAATAAACTTTCGCTAAATGTGAAGAACATTACGGTAACTAGTTATAAGCTGTCTTTGCTGGATCTGGAGGAAAACAAGAAGCCGTTAAGGAAAAGACGAAGAAGAGGAATCACTGATGTAATTAATAGCGCTAATCAAGGGAACGATACAACTTCTGGTAATGCTAATGCTGCTTTAACAATTTTTACGTTTATAGAAATATTGCAAATGAATTTTCCATGTTTACAAACTGGTCGTTGTATCCGAATTGAATAATAGAATAATTTGTTTCACAATTTTTACATTATTATTATGATTAATTACAGGTATTTTGCTTTTACGTTTCACGAGCATTTGCTGCACTTGAATTATTTACATTTTTTTTTTACCAGAAGAACGTGGAAGAAGAAATTTCAAGTTCCACGGCAATGTTTTTAAATTATCAAGTAATACGTTGTTTCTTTCTAAATTTAGAAATAGTTCGAAGCTTTTGAAATATGGAATTTATTGTGCAATATTTGCATTGTAGTGCTAATTATTTTGTTTAAACTATCCTAACTACGATAAGCGTTTTAATATGCTAAAAACAATTAATTCAATAACATTATTTTATAAATGAATAAATGATGTCCAACCGTATTATCTACTTGCAGTTTCACGTACTATATATTCTATAGAAAATAATGTTGTGATAAGCCTGAGGGAAAACGAGACAGTGGTATACGACGAAAATGCTACAAACTCATCGGAGAACAGATCCTCCGTCGAAGAAGCCAACGTTTCATTGTCAAATTATGCTTTGGTTTCTGATACTGACAAAATTGACGACTCAAACATAGATGCTATTATACAGTTCGGATCTGTGCCACCTGCTGTATCTGCCGGAAACGCATCTTCGCAAATACAGATCACACAGTACGATATAGACGTGGATAAAGAAGTTCACACAATTCATTTAGGAAGTCGAATACAGCAAGGAATTTATTTGTTGGAAATCGAATATGACCTGTTAATCGATGAACATATATTTTTCATTGGAAGTTACAATTCATCTGGCGAAGGAAAGTAAGTGTTACGTACGTCATTTTCAATTGGTACTTGAAAAATAACTAAAAAGATAGTTAACGAAATGTAATTCTTATCTAAAGAATTCTGTTAATCATGTTCGCCTGTCTTTTCCACGATTTAACATCTGCAGTATTTTAATAGAATTACGAGTCAAATTTTTGTAAAAGTTTTACAATATTTTCTATTTTCATATTAGATGGCTAATGGGAACGAAATTGAAGGAATCCGGTGCTCGATGTCTGTTCCCGGTTTTCGACGATACAGTGAATAAGTCAGTTATTTCCGTATCCGTGGCACGTCCCAAAGAAATGACAGTGCTCTCAAACATGCCCCTCAGGACTTTAAGGGATACGTAAGTAATTCACGTCATGTCTTTTCGCAAAATATACTCGTAAATGAAATCGATCTTGCCTGATGACACAGTTAAATTAAAAACGGAAATCTGATTTCATATGTGAAAAAGTTCGATAAAGAAGCTTTCTTTATATGATATATTTTCATTTATAATTATAGTTGCACGATAAAAATATTATCGATCAATTTCAGAAAATGAGCTCTACTTTATTTATTATATTTTATTGAATACACTGATAAGATTATTAATATTCAAGTATGAAATAATAGGAAAAGATTTGTAGCAACTTGTTTTGATTTGAACTTCTATGCTGCCAGATATATATTGTGCAATTTTTATCTGTCTTCTTCGTTCTTTTCATTTTTAATTTATACACTTTCAGTTTATAGTAAAACATGTGATAATTGATACAAAAACATGTCAGAAAATACACCTTAGATGAGATACGTAGCTTAAAATAGAATCTTCGATATTTGATCAATATTGGAATTTTTCTTGTACAATTGAAATTCATTCAGTTTCAATCTTTTTTGTTAATTTAAAGAACTATCTTTACGTATGAAATTTTTTGCCATTTATCAGCAAAGTGCGGGTATTTATCCAAAGTCATAACTTCCTGAATATAATTTAAAAAGTGGAATCTTTTTTTATGTTTTACATGGACAAATGTTCGTGAACATTCCGCTATTTTTCTAAGCTTTTCTAAAAAGTGGAACCTGGACAGAAATTTATCTATTAAATATAACAAACACTGTACTTTGGATATTTGATATATCTTCGCGTATTACGTGTATTCTATGCATTTACCGATGTTCATAATAAAAAATAATAAAATAATAAATCATAAAAATCTTACAGTTTGTGATTTATCAGAAATTAAGATATTCGTCACAGAGTCAATCGATCTCGTTTCTCAAAGTCTTCTTTAAAAAGAGAAATAAGATAAATTATTATTCCCCTTTTAAGTTCGGACAATTCGATGGTGATCGATACTTTCGACGATTCTCTGCCTATTTCTCCGCACAATTTGGCTTTCGTAATGGGCCATATCGAAGCCATGAACACGACGTTCGTAGGCGACACCGAAGTAGTTGCAACGTTCTGGTGTGAATCGAATAGAAGCTCAGACGAGATTTACCTGTTCGACAAACTCAACTCAGTTGTCGTTAACTTGATCGACGTGTTTTTGACGTCCTACCCCTATCCTAAATTGGATGTAGTAAGCTTGCCTCCAGGGATCGACGACAACATGGGAAATCCTGGATTAATTGCGCTGAAGTAAGAGCTATTATTGTTCTTCTACAAGACAAACGTTCCTTACATCTCCTACGATTTATAATTATAATCAGCTCGCTTATATACGTAATATCAGCGTATTAACTCTGTTACTTATATAACAATTAGAACTGTTGTTTTTTATTTAAAAGACTATCAATGTGAATTCTATAATAATATAATAGCGTGCTTTTGCAAAGTTATTTATTTAACTTCGTTTACTAATAATATTAACTACAGAAATATTGTAGGCAATTTGTACATTTATATCAAACATAATTGGTAATCGCAAAATTTCAGGAATAGTATCGTAAAAGTCACTCGAAAGATCGTATGTTATTCTTTTATTTTATTATGAGGAAGATTTTTAAGATTACTCAGTTCAATCAACGAAGTGATATTATCAAACAACCACCTGCTAATTTACAATCCGTTTGACAGTTCAAACAGTAGGTAAATCTTTTGGGCTACCTTTGGCCAAATTTTTGGAGATTGCACCTACGTGATGCAATAAATAAAAGCTATTTATCTATTTATATTCTCACATTGAAAGTTGTTTCAAATGCTTTAATCCTCTGTTTTCTTCTAACTTCGTTTCTTACCTACAAAATAGTTTTAGCGTTTGTTAACTTTTTTATCAAAGTGATACGATATACTTGTTCGATCACATCATCCTCCTTTTTATTCTTCCATTAGAAATTAAGAAGTCTCGTTAAAAGTCCGTCTTGTCAGTTATTTCTCTTTGTGTCAGCGACAATACACTGCACAGAATCCCTTATTTCCCCATTATTTAATAATTAGCCTATATTTTTATGGGACATTTTTCATTAGCAATCTAATCGAAGGGCGCTTAAATGTTCAAGGCAGTCGCTGTTCTACACCAGCAAGAAATCGCCACATGTCACGAAAGCCGGCGCTCTGAAGGTCTTGATCAGCTTAGTGGGACAGCAGTGGCTCGATGAATTTATGAATGTGAATCGAACGGACGCGTGGATCTCCGAGAGTTTGCTAGTTTACATCCAACACGTGATTGTTCAACAGGCAAGCGACTAATTTCGCACCCTCGACAAACACCTCGGTAAACTGTTGTAATAGAATTCCATATTCAGATAGACTCGTCATTGGACTTGAGCGACTCTTTCATCGTCGATGTCCAGCTGCACATGATGGAGATCGATGGCTACAGCATTTCAAGGCCTTTCCATGAAAATGCCAACTATCATCTATGGCAATCTCTTAACTACGAGCACGCGAAAGGTAAACCGGCTCGCTGTTAGTCTTAAACTGCGTCTCCACTGAGGCAACAACGAAGAACTATCTATTGCCTGTTATTGTTACATGTTCCAAGTAACAACAAGTAGCAGCAAGTAGTGAAAACTATACACTTTCAAGAGACATTTACTCCATCTGCACGCGTTGCGCACGTGTTTCTTCGTTCTTTTGTCATTCCAAATGGAGACGAACAACGAGCAGTAATTTTTGTTACCGGCAACAGAGGCGTGGAGGAACATGGAGGAACATTGGACAACCAACAAGTTCAAGAAACGCGGAACATTGTCAGAGAGGGTCGACTGACTCTCGGAGGTCCTGAGTCTGTCGTTTTTCTCAGCAATTACTGTTACACATGGTGGTGATTGACTTTATTCGCCGACAGCCTTAGCCATGCAGAAACCATCTGGCAAACGCGAGAAAGGCAGCGATGGAGAAATTAGAAGAGAATTGAAAGAGAAAATGAAAAGAAAGGGAAACCGCGAAAGAAAGTGTTCCGAGTTGAGCAAAATAGGAGTAGATAGCTCGTTGGGGAAATTGTAAGAGGAAAGCATAAACGTAGAAACATCAATGTAAGATTGGTGGTTGTTGCTTCAGCGAGGACGCAGTTTTAGGTTGCAGGATATCGCGAGCGGGTAGATCTAATTCCTCTGCATTTTTCGTTGCTTCTTGTAGGTGCATGTCTGATACGCATGTTGCATGGCGCGATAGGCGATACCGACTTTAGGAACGGTTACAAGAAAGTGATAACCAGGTGGTGGGTATATTATTGGCAAGGAAATGTTTTATGCCTACAATGGATCGATGGATGGACCGTTTTGATTAATAGCGATTTGTTAAGGATTGATGGCTGTATTGAATTGAAGCTAATTGCGATTAATCATCTTCCTCGTGATTATCCGGTTTTTCATTTACATATGTATTTCCTCTTTTTCATTCGCGTTTTTCTTCGCTCAAATTCCTGCATAATTTAATAATTACGTCTTTGTTACTACTAAATATGGAGAATCAAGATACTATCAAGTAGTTCTATGAGATTTCAGCGGAAGCAATGTAAGCGATGATAATTTTATTGTTCGTCCTCTGATGTTCTAAACTGGGTCGGTTTTTACAAAATTGCAAATTTCTAAGAAGTTACAAATTTTTTAATTGCAGTGATTTTTACTCCAGCAATTGTAAACAAAGCACAACTGGATTTCGTGGTGCACAGACATCGATACATTGAAAAACAAAGGACAATTGAGATCGTTTCTACAGAATTAAAAATTGCTAGAAAAGATGTTAATTTTAATCGAATCGATTTTCATTCTAGCGAATGCATATAAAATATAACGCGCTTTTGATTAAAATGGAACAATGCGTTGAAAAATGAAGGTTGGCTAAGATAGTAGATTATTGGATAATAATTTATTATGCCAGATACGGATATAATACGCAGAATATTGATAATCTTTCGCGACGAGTTAATTCGTCCTTCCTCTATAGCAGGTCGACTAATAGAATCTTCAACGTAATAAACGAGATTTTGTTATTTGATCAGGAAGCATAACAACACAGATGTAACCGATTTCATGAATATTCTGGCGGAAGAAGCAATGGAATTTCCACCCGGAGTTTCGTTGGAAGACACGATGAATTCTTGGATTTCTCAAGGTGGATATCCATTTGTAACCGTCGTAAGAAATTACGAAGAGGAATCCGCCACTATTTATCAGGTATACCGTAGCAAATAACATTGCAATTTTTGTATTAAATTCTATGATTATATAACTTTGAACAGTTTATGCTGTAAATAAGGAGATAATTTAAAGAAAATTTACTCAAGTTTAGATGTAAGAGTAGGATGAAGGACGAGCTACTGAATATCATAAAGTAAACGAGATTCGTGAACGAGATTGCCGTATAATTCTCATGTCAGAAAACATGAAACCTTGTTATCAGGCTATTAATATAAAATCAACTGCTATTCGATTAAATGAATTAACTATCATATCAACCTAAATTAAATTAAATGGAATTATTCTAGTGCTAATTTTAGAAATTTTCGTTCACGAATAAGACAATAAATAATGCAATATGCCACAAAATTGTAATGTTGAACACGATATTATACATCGTATGAAAACAGAGATTTTGTTGCTAATATCCTAAATTTATTAGATTTACTATATTAACGAACTAGCTCTGATTAGATGTGGGAAAGTATTACAAATTAAATAATTCTTCTAGGAACAATTTGCGCTCGATCGTCCATTCGAAAGTATCTCTAAATTCTGGCATATCCCACTGAGTTATACCAATAACAACGCTAATTGGTCGTCTCCTGCTACGATCTGGTTTCCACCTGAACCTAAAATTACGCTGGATGGCATTGGTTCCAATGAATCTTGGGTTCTTTTCAACGTAAATAAGACTGGTATGTGGCAAATTTAACTACAATATATATTTATTATATTTTATTGAATACTCTGATAAGACTATTAATATTCAAATGTGAAATAATAAGAAAAGATTTGTAGTAACTTGTTTTCATTATAATTTTTATACCTTCAGATATATATTCTGCAATTTCTGCCTGTTCTATTTGTTCTTTTTATTTTTACGAATATCTTTTTATTTTTACGAATAATATTACGAAAATTTACGAAACCTAACCCCAATCTACAGTAAATATGCGATAATTGACACAAACATATGATCCAATGTCAGATATAAATATTTTTTATTTTTCACCCTTTCTAAATTGATCATTCACGTGAGATCCTTTTGCTGAAAACGAGACCAAACTTCCTATAATTTGACGTGGTACATATATTTGCTTATGGATATATGTACTTAACTGTTATTTATTAAGTAAACAAATATGCGCCAAACTATACCGCGTTTCGTGTCATCTTGATCAGATAAATGGTACAAGATCCATTTATAAAAATTGCAAAATAAGAAAGTGTGATTTTTGAAACTCAAGCTTAGCTTAGATCTTAGCTTATCGCTAAGAATAATTGAATAATTGTCGAACCGGCACGTCTAAGATCTTAGCTTCCAGAAATAGAATCGTTTCTACCTGCTGTGCAATTATCGAATGTTTCTTGTATTTTTACACGTAGAATAATCTTCTTTTTCTCGTTACGCTGTGAATTTGCCAGACACTTTGCTTCGTAAACTAATGGAAATAATTGTATTATTACATTTTTCAAGGTTTCTATCGCGTGCACTACGACGAAACAAATTGGATGCTGTTAAAATTGGCACTTATGGAGAATCATGAGCTGTTTCCGCCAGAAACGAGAGCATCGCTCGTAGACGACGTTTTTAGCTTGGCTGAAATAGGCTTGATGAAATATGACACCGCCTTTGAATTTATTAAATATATGCAAATGAAGGAAAGACATTATCTTCCTTGGGGTGCATTTATGCGACACATGTTCAAATTAAACAGGCTTCTGTACGAGACTCCGGTCTTTACTGATTTCCAGGTGAGTAACAATATTGACACGTTACAAAAATTACAATTTTAAGCAAAATATCTATTATGTGTAATTCAAGCGTAATTCAAAGCTAGACTTTGAATTATATTTTGAGCTGAACGATTCGTCACCGTTTTAGTAGCATAATATTTATAATTAGACACTCTTTAGAAAACGATAAAGTTGAAGAACAATAAGATAAACCAATTCCTATGATATTATTATGTTAAATTTTAGGAATCTATAGCTAGATTTGTATCCCCGTTGTATAGCGAAGTAAGGTCAAAGTTGGAAGAAGGATCAGCATTGACAATGACTGCTGTAAAACTTGCATGCGCTTTCGAGCATTCGCAGTGTCTAGATTGGTCGAAATATGTTTCCGAGGAGGTCGATAGTAATATACAAGAAACGTAAGTTTTAACGAACTATCTTCTGTTATGAATATAATTTGAATGTTCTTGTTTTCATATTTTGAATGTTTTAATTGTATTGTACATATGAAATGAAAAAATAAGTCACTTTTGTAACATAATTTATGAAATTTTGCAATTACTAATTATGCTTAATGTAAATATACAAATTCGCTACAATATATTTTTCGGCTAATCTCACGAACCTGTGGGAGTATTTTGATGAGAGTTTCACTATCCTAAAAATTATTTCCCAAATAAGGCTTAGGAGCGTGAAACGTTAACGCATGATAAAAAAAAGAAAACGATAGTCGAAAATATGAACCACAGACAATTTACAGATATTCGTAATGTAACAGCGATCTTGTGTTTCACTGCGATCGTATTTTGCTTAGAATCGCTGTTAAAATATATATGCATAGTACGATAATTCAGCGAGCAACATGCCAGAAATGTCGATAATCACGATTTCGCTGTGTGACAAAGGGTGTTGTTCACGGATTTTAGAACGTTTATCGAGTCGATAGAAATTCGCGAAATTGTCAGTCGTATTATTAAAGAAGATTATATAAGATCCCGGACAAAGACACAGTTTGTTTCTATGAAATTCAAAAACTCTTAATCATCTTCTCTAATTTCATTCAAGTAAAATTTAATACAGATCAGTTTTTACTATGCAACATACGCGTCGTACCATCATATCCTTCCGAAAGAGTACCAATCATAAACCATAAATAAAGCCAAACGTTACAATAAATAAACCATCAGCCCATATAGTATCACTAAAAACTCATGAAATTACTTTAAAACACAAATTGCAGTTAATATAAATGTGTGAAGAAAAGTGTGGATACATAAATAATCTCTAGGTTCGCATTCGTATGTCCTTTTGTCGCACATAATTATATGCGCATGTAATTATATTATTACATATTTGCTATACTAATATTTCTTTGTCTCATATTTCTTGCTAATTTCTTTGTATATCAATTTTTCAAGGATTTAGCAGAATGAAATTGTTACAGCGTTCCTTCCTACATTCGTGACACATTTTACTGCACTATCGCGCGTTATGGTACACGAAGGGAATGGAACTACTTCATGGAACAGATAAAATCGACCGAAGATGAGGAGGAAAAGAAGCGTTTGTTATCGTCATTCGCTTGCTTCCAAACTCCTTGGATTTTACAATTGTAAGTGACTATTCATACAATCGTAACTTTATCTTTGATTATCATCTTTAATAACTAATAATTATAAGAATAGAATCTTGAAATTTTTACGTCAAAAACATGTACCTACATATCTGCATAAATTAGAATTTATTGGTACAAGAAATAACATAACATCTGTCATCTTTGTAACATCAATTGGAACGTAATTGAGACTTGTGACTTTTACAAATTTAACAAACAAAAAATATATATGATATTATGGCACTCGAATATTTTTAGGAAATTGTATATAGGTGAAAATGAATCAAAACATTTACGTGCATTGTATTAGAAGTACTTAAAGTTGTATAAATTTGAACATTTTCTAATTTTTTAGTTTGTATCCTTATGTGCGTAATACTAGTCACGTTTTCCTTTGATAACAGTATTCTCAATGATATACTTCACGAGGAACGATTCAAGGAGGATGAAATGTCAGTAATTTTGAATGCATTTTCACAAAATCCAGCCGCGGCTCAAATCGCATTTCGGTTCGTTCGAGCAAATTGGCAAGAAATTGCGCAAAGGTACTTCCGATTTTTGTTGCAAAAAGTTCAGTGTACAAAAGAGGAAGCGTAATGGCAAAATGACTCTCCTGATTTAGGTTTCTAGGATCTTATAAGGTATTGAAATCTTTCGTGCTGTCCATGATGAATGGTTTAACGACTGAACAAGATTTACAAGACGTAAGAAATTATTAGTATCACGTTTGCATATCTTAAATATTTTTTTATCTTCTATATGAATTAAATTTTTGCAGCTTCAAATGTTCAGGGAAAACAATTATGATAGCATGAAAGGAACAAGATATGCGGCAGCGCTTGTCGAAGCAAATGGAAATTTTGTAACAACATGGTTGAAGCATTCTTTACCTCAAATTGAATCTATGTTAAAAGAAGAAACACAGAGATTTGCAAGTCCGTGAAAATAGCTGATAAAAGTGAGGGGATAAACATTCTCAAGACTATATTTCGTGAAGCTGGACAAATAGCTTTTCGAAAGGTTACACTTTTTACGAATCCTGGCGATTTACTTAAAATATTCGAGTTCTAAGCTTTTTTATTTCGCTTCATTTTTGATTCTCCTGAAAATACAAACTTGAATTTTGAAATTGGAATTGTGACAAATTTTAAATTAATTTTTTCATTTGACATATAGAGATGTATTAATATATTCTCTCATTTATAATTTATTAATGTAACACATAAATCATTTCGAATAAATAGTAATGTAACTTTTTCAAATATTGTACCGGGTAGAAATAACTGTTTCTTTTCAATTATTAAATTCAAAACTCGAAATTTCTTTAAGATAAATGTCTTTATCAAAGTTATCATTCTAATTAATTATTACGCTCATA
Source organism: Bombus haemorrhoidalis (assembly GCA_014825975.1). Taxonomy (NCBI): domain Eukaryota; kingdom Metazoa; phylum Arthropoda; class Insecta; order Hymenoptera; family Apidae; genus Bombus; species Bombus haemorrhoidalis. Next base: position 14,867,015 of record CM026170.1, read on the forward strand.
CATAGACATAAATATATAATAAATATGTAATAATAAACCAAAACTAGTAAGAAAATATTATGAACTTGTGGCGCTTATAGAAAAATTATATTAAATAATATAGGAACTATATTAAATAGTCAGGAATATTTCTGAAATATCTTAGAAACGAGTATTACATTTAGAACACTGATTTCCATATAGAAATAATTTGGCTTTGAACTAGCACCACATTCTGTTAAACATTCTATAAAAAAAACATGTATATATTTAAAAACATATCTTTACCCATTTTTGTTACAGAATATTAATTTATCTTCATGCGAAATATAAACATATAAAAAAGAAGAACAGATAAATTATGGAATTTGATTTCCGATACTGTAATCAAGGTTCTGACATTCATAATGTTTCTCAATTTCATGCGCCGTAGAATTATTGCATACCTATATATTATAAAAAAGCAATGATTTACGATATTTTAGTGATATTGCATTGTACAGCGTTTCATTTGTTAACACAATTTTTACTTCGGCCACGATGGCCTTACGAGCTACGTGTGCGTAATTCTTAGCCCAAACGTCTAGAGTCTGACAGACTACGTCTAGACGCTGACAGCTCTACTAACGAGTCGATTCAACTCGGGTAAGGATTTTGCGACGAAGCCTCTCTTTTTAATCCTAACTTTCCTCCTGATATAAACATTTCTATGACATTGTTCGCTGGGAAAAAGAAAAGAACGAGAAGTAAACACATTAAATTGCGACAGGCTCGCTAGAGCATTAATTTACGACCGACCAGCAATTCGGCACGTGACACCTGCATATAGAACCTTGCGCAAGGCTTCTACATTAATAAAAGCCATAAGATTCAATAGTTGACAGGAATACATACACACCTGACTGCGTTTAAGTACTTTAGTTCGAGGCAGTAACTGCAGAAAGTACAAATCCAGCACGCTTATATAAAAAGTTATAGAAATAATTCTTGATCGTTTCAGAAAAAGGGATACAGCGGGCGAGAAATGATCCAGAATGTTAAACCTGAACGATTGAACCGAATGTGAAAAATTAAATGCACAAGCTGCGGCTGGCCCAAACAGGGATGATCAATATAAATAAATCGTTGATCTTGCGCAGAATATTTCAGTGGCAATTTTAGGAGAAGCTGTTTTATGGGATTGAAATTTTCAAGTGGATGAAAGGGGCACAGATAGAGAATATACGAACGAAATACATACAGTCGTGTTTGGGTCTGTATTTTTATACATCCTAGTATATAATACTAGAAGAAATGAAAGAGGGAGGCGATTTGAATCAAAGCAGAAAAAAAAGGTGTTTAAATACGAAGTTACTTCTTTTGGACAAGGCATGCCTGAAGATAAAAGAAACGAGATTGTGCCAAAAATGGTACAGAAAAAGAACAGTATCTTTGGGGAAATGAGCACAGATAGGGGCCCCAATAGTTTAAGACAGCAATGGATACTTACATATATATTATGTAGTAACAGAATATTTAAATAATATGTATATTGGGAAACTCGGAAGATTCGTTTGGATGTTTAAAAAATCCGATTATACAGTGACTCAACGAAGTGTAAATGCGAACAAACTTTTCAATTGTCATAATATATGCAATAGATATTTACATTATATATATTTATAGTGTATACTATTAGTACATATTTGGAAGATAAATATATTTTGCATATATATATTAAGACTTAAGTATTACATATATGCAATATATTGAAAATTTAGGATGATAGAGGATTATAGCCTGCTTTTAACGACAACGTCATGCGTTATGGTCTCCTTCCTTTGATCTTTATTGAAATGCCTAACTGTGTTGGCACGCCATTGAGACGCAGACCTTCATTGTCGATTTGATTGTATTGCAGGCTGGTGCTGAATTGAAACAAGTCACGCCTCTTTCCTCAATGCTCGTTAGCCCTTCTCCCAACAGGTTCAGACACTTTTGATAACCATTTATAGAGTATGGTATTTATCCGATAAACAATTAATATGTTCAATATTGTATTATTTTTCCAATAGAAGGAGTTTTTTCATTTTACTTTCAAAAGCAATACTTCATAAGTATTACTTTTTCTTTCCTTTTGTTTGCACAGATTGTACAGAAAATTGGAATATCAGGAGATGTTTTAAATAAATTAGTTTGTCCAAATGATTCGATTCTGTTGAACGCTTGAAGTTATAATATACATCAATTGGATTGTTCGGATTTTTCTTTAAAAATTAGGTCTTTTATATTGCACGAATCATCTAATGACACAGAAAATAATAAATATGCAATTTTACGAGTAATTTCTTATTTATATCAAAATACATATATACGTGAACGATTCCGAAAGTAGTTAAGTAGTTAATTTGTATCTATTATATTCACATTTTGGAATCATTTGCTAATTTTATTATTAATTCTAAAATAATGTTATAAATAACAATAGCGTTATTACTTTTCACTAAATTTTTTACCAGTTTCTAACTTTCTCTCTCCATTCTATGACTGCTATAAAACACATAATGATTGCAAATATTTGACAGTAACAATGTACGTTTTGAATGTATATATGTTATGAAAATTCCTTACTCTGCATCTAATGCGTCTAATGAATATAGATATGTGTCATTGCTTCTTTCTTAAATTTCGAAGTTCTACTTTTACATGTCTTCACTATGATTTTTATGTCTTTAATCTTGGTCTTCTTACAATATTTCTTGCATGTGTCAGAGTAGATTATGCTTTTTCGTGGCTTACAGGATTTTTTTTTATATTTCCTTTCTTTGCAAATATTCATGTAATGCAGTTCATGTGTAGATCATCACAGATTATGTGGTAAAACGTGATATTTGCGAGACTATGTCGTAGACTGCGTAAATTTTCTTTTCCCCTGCACCAATTATATTATAATTCAATTATCACACAATTGTGAACACTAAAATTAATAAAGATCTAAATTCTATAGCCGTAGTACATATTATAGTAAATAGATATTGTATTGTCGAGAAATATTATCTGTTTCCTCGTTCTACGTTTTATTGTAGTGGATGATGATATTATTAATCAGTAATCCTACAAAATAGAATTCTGATAAAGTGTTTTTATACATTCTTTCGTATACATTTTGTACATTGTTCTTAAGTCTCCTTGTTCACTTCTTGAAACAATAACATTTTTCGATATTTGTATTGAGTTTAACGGAAGAAACTTCTGCATTTGAATTTATATAGCATGCAATTTAATTTAATGCTCTTAAAAGATTGTTTCATAACGTTGTTCGAGGCGAAGATATTTTATGTTACTTGTTATAGATGGATGTAAAAGCCATGTGTGTAACGTTACTTATGTGTTGCTTTACCATTTACCAAGAATAAGAAGAGCTTCAATAAGTTGCTTAAATCGTACTAATGACATCTTTTTCATTGAAGGATGTATCTGCAATTAATATCTTTTAATTTTTGTTTATTGTATTATGTTATTCTGTTTTGGAATTGGGGTAATATTACATACATTATATATTGCAATATTACATACATTATTTTATAATAATATTACGAATTATTCCACTGATTAATAATTTCTAGTGACTGTGACGCAGGTGCCATAAGCGTAAATTACTATGGCGCTCGACTATAAATGACTGTGGTACAAATCTTGTAAGTGAGAAAATCAAGCTACGAAAATTATTCCATAATTAAGAATTTCATCGTAATAGGAATGCTTTGATGATCATTATCTTGCTAACGATGTAATCGTTTGAAAATATACATTAAATTTATTATCACTCGAGGCTTCCGGGTATATCTTCAAGAAGAATATTATCCCGATTTAAGATTTCAATTTAAAGCTTTCAACTTGAAACTTTAATTCATCGGTTTTCTTCGATACTTCGGTGAAAATTGGTATGCAGAAGTAAAACAGATTAAAATGCCGTTTGCAACACTGTTAATATTGTACCAAGTCGCCTACGATGCTTCGTAAATGTAATGCAATAAACTGAAGCCATTTAAAATTGACTGCCTTTTTATTCCTGAATGATTCAAAGAATCTTGAAGCATCTTGAAGATCCAAGAACGAAACTTCTTATGGTAAAAGAAATTGAGACCTTCGTATCTTAGTCGAGTGTGCTGATCAAAATGCGGTGAGTGGCCAACAATACAATTTATCTTCGTCATTAGCTTGTGGTAGTTGCAAATTGGAGATTGAACTTCTATTATAAACGTGGTATGTATTTTTGAAAAACTTGACTCGAATGCAACAAATAATTAGTTCGTTTAATGGAACTGACTGTGCGTGTACATGTCTGTATGTAAAGAACACTTAAATAGTGCATCGCTAATTGTTCACTATATTGTACAATATGAAGGCCTGTGCTATTAACCGCGAGGTTACCAGACTCTGAATCGTTTCTGAAACCAATTAAAATATCCTATAATACAGTCATTTATCTAAATCATCTCGTAAAGTGATATTTTCGATCACTTTATTTCAAAATATACAAAAAAATCACGAAACCTTCAACACTTTACAAAATCGGCGCTTCCATTAAGAAAAAATAATGTAATATTGTTAAATGCACACATGTACAAGTAAATATCCGAATAGAATCGTTAACTTGGAAAGCATGGTGATAAAAGTGATTGAACTGAAAGAAAAGTGGAATGTAATTCTATTGAGGCGAATTTTAATCGACAACTTCACATGGCCAAATTTGTGCACTTTTCATTTTGTGCAATATGTGAGCAGCTGGAAACCAAATGTAAGAAGGATAAGAACATTGCTTCCCACACTTAAATAAAAATGACGCAACAAGCTCTGTGGCCTAAGTTTAAAGCAGTAGGTACAAAGTCAACACGTCTATATAGACGGTTATACGTAAAAATAATTTTTAGTCATTCTGAGAAAAGAGACACAAGCGCAAGACGCTAGAGTAGAGAAATCAAATATCCAAACGTCCAAAATTTCACACTCTAATTTACATACCATTTTCCTGAGATCAATTGATGCTGGTCCCCATTGCGTAACAATATTATGTACATTTTGCTTTTAGTTAAATATATACGAATTTCAATGTTAATTCAATAAATCAATATTATAGTGAAAAGCAAGAACAATGTCATTTCACACATTAATCACTCGCATATAATATGAAAAATAGGACGTGCAGGATACACAACGTTTAATCGCAGAGAAATTATTAAGCTTAAAAACTACGGTCATTATTGCCTCTCCTCTTTCCAAGTATCATTTGAATACGTGAATGAGGATCTGACAATGAGCACGGAAGGGATTAAACTTAAAAATCTTAGGCTAAAAATATGATTAGCAATCACATTTATATTTCTATTACATTTTAGATATAGTGGGGTAGTACCCTCATTTCATTCAAATTTTAATATTTTTATTTTTATAGATCTTTACATTACGTGTATATCAAGAAATATTCTCAAGCGATTTTTTCATCAAAACACATCTCTCAAATACAAAGAGTCATTTAAAACTTGTTTTGATCTAAAATCTGCCTGCCGCTTAGCGGTTTCTTCCACTTGAAATTTAATACATCTTAACGGACAGGCAAAATTAGAATTTGATATCTTCATATTTCATATTACTGTGATACTATGCTGAATGTCAAATAACTGTTCCATCGTAAAATAAAAAATAGAATTAAATATAATCTTCATTAGCATCATGATAGTTGGAATAGTAATTGAAGTTTTCATGTTAACAAAGTCTAAGGGTATCAGATACAAAATACTTAAACGAAGTCATTTTATTATATATTTCAAAATCAATAAATATGTTTGTACGGATACTTAATTTTTGCAGTCGTATTGGATATAATTTGATTTTATAATTATGACGAATATGTATATCGCGTAATTTTCAATCATACATATATATACTAATTATCAATCTTATTTCACATAATTATCAGTATGTTACTGATACAAATTCTTTATATTCTTTAATTGTAATATATAAATATTATATTCATATATTAATGCCTTTTAGAAAGACGACGTGCAAGAAAACTTACCATAAACTGATAATAAATAAAGCACGGACAAGAAAATGTTAGTACTTACAGGAAAAATAAATACCCGCGAACACCATGCTTCTGTGTCAAGTTGAATGACCAAAGGAAAAATGCATTCGACTCACTATTAGATGCGATCTTGTCATGGATATCTTTGTGATGCGAGGGAAGTCATTATGAAGCCGCTTCCAAATAGGAATTCTCGAGTCCCGTGGAAAAAGCGAAAACTGGAAGAAGTCTGTAATAAATCATAGAATTTTATATGTGACTGATTTGTAAAGACAGTGTTAATTATTTGTGCAATTGGAAATATTGAAAGAGTGATCTGCTTTAAACATAAGATTTTAATGCAATATCCAATTCAGGAATTTAAAAGTTTAAAACTTGTTGAATTTTCAAAAAGATTCTTTTATTTAATAATAATTTACATAAAATACATAAAAATAATAAAATTAAATGAAGCACAGAATACAAAATTACTTACATTTTTGTCTTTGGAAGCTCTACTAAGTCCTTTCCAGGCATCAGCAAGTGGAGGAGTAAAGGAGTGAGAAATCTTTGATAAAATATGAATTATTAAAATTTGTTCTAAAAAAGACAATGATGATTGCTTAACAAAATTAAGGATAGTGAAATATTTCTATTTTTTTTTTTAAACGTTTTCGTCGTGATGAACGGCCCCGTGGGTGATTGACACCTCCTTTTAAGGAGGTGATGGTTCCTTATTGGGAGTCCCTTATGACTAGCGCACGGGATTGCTGTTCGCCAGAGACCAAGCCTGAGCCTGTCATCGGCTCGCTTTGGTCTCTTGTGTCTCCATCCGAAGTTCGAGATGCCTTCCCGGAACGTAATACCGCACCAAGTCCTGCCGGTCTGACGGCAAGGATCCTTCACAAAACCTTGCTCGAGATTTTGGGAAGGATTTACAACCTTCTACCGTGGTGCCGTTGTTTGCCTTTACACCTAAGATCCGTCAGGACGGTCTTGCTTACGAAGGGGAAAGATTCTGCGTCTCCAGCTGGCTTCCGGCCCATTATCGCGGCTTCGACGTTGGTGTCCACAAGATCGTATCTAAACGAATGAGTCGATTGATCAGTCTGGACGATAGACAGAAGGCATTTCAAACGACTGACAGATACATCGCATCCATTGATGTTACGAGGGCCTTCGACACCGTATCAAACAGGGCGATTTTGCAGACCTTAGGGCTGAGAGGCTGTCCGCCATCCATGTTGTAGTATATGGAGTCTGTGTATTCCGATGCTCTCACGACCATTGCGTCTGATAACTGGCAGTTTCATGCCATCAACCCGGCGTATGAGGCGAGGTAGGGTGATCCAATGTCTCCATATATCTTCAATATGGTAGTGGATACAATTTAACGTAATGAAACATATGAAATATTCTAATTTGTTCTCAAAAACACATTGTTAATTGTTTAAAAAGTTGAATATAATAAGAAGTTAATTTTCAAACTAATAATTTTAACAAAAAGAAGAATTGAAATTGCCAAAGAAATCTGATTATATTTAGTATAAAGCTTAGAATTCTAACATACAATTTAGAAATTGAGAATCTAATGATTTTTAAACAATGTTCAACATTTTTATTGTATATTTCAATATTAAAACTAGAAGATTCTATTTTAATAGAAATTAAAAATATTGTTGACCATCAAACAACATAGGGGTTAGGGGCGCAGACATTTCGCGTAGTCGAAAATCCGTTTATAATTTTTGGCTTTCAGAAAACTTAACAGCGTATGTGCATATTTGTATATGTACATACATGTGTTATTACTGTATTTCTACAATAAAATAAGTTAGAAGAAAGAAAATGTTATTAAGAAAATTACTGACATATAAGAGAAAATACGTACTGTACGTTACTGAAAAGAACACTAGCATAAGGAATGCAGATCTAATTGGTTATTTCGTATAAACAAAACAGTGCACCAGTGCCGCCAGTCTTCTTTCCAACACAACAACGCACAATACACATAGACATGTATGTACGAATATCTATATATTTATATTATTTATACGTATATTATATTTTTATGTGATATTGTGATGATCGACATTCGATTGACCTCACATCGTCAATAATATGGATATTGTTTGCCTGATCGCTTTTAAACAACGATATCTCATGTTTTTTTATTCAAATGCCTTTCATTTGCCTGCTAATCCTTGTTTGTTACAAAGTCACAGTTCACTACTATATAAGTAAGTACATAGTACGTACTTGTGTACTGTGAAAGTACATAGAACGAGAAAGAAGTCTGTGTACAAACAAATTCTTGTTCTTCAAATGTAGTTCAAAGAGAATACGAATAATAAAATAAATAAAAATATAATATATAAAAATACTCACATTCTTGAGATACAGGAGAGACTACGATTCAACTACCGAAACCGAATGTTAAAAAAGACAGATAAAAATAAAAATCCACATACTGATTCTAATTTCATGTATTATTAATTTAATTAAATTGTTTTTATGTTCCAAGCACTCTAAATAATATTGAAATTAATACTAAATATTATTAAATATTATTAAAATGAAATTTTTAATATTTTTCTTCCTCTTTCTTCGAGTGACTGTTCATGAAAATAATGTTTTTCCAAAACTGCAAACTAATTATTATTCTACATATTTATGTATGGGATAAAGAAACATCACATTGTATACAAGAATTAAAAAATGTATAGTTATTATATTTAGAACCACCATACCGGTCAAATTGACAGGTTTTACAATTTTATTTAAAAATTCCTACTTCATGTTACATCCTTTTTCCGCAATGATGTAATGACTTTCCCAACGATAACTACAAGAATAATATAATGAATTTTATTTTGTTTTTTATGTATTCAAACTCAAAATAATTTTGCATCAAGGTTACTTATACCAACACCGGTCAAAATGACTGGTTTTGATAAAAATAGCTTCATGTTAATTATCGATAGTTCTAGTATTGAGATATAAATGTATCGAAAAATTAAGGGCTAGATTGAATATTCGTCATTATAGTTTCAAATATATCGTACGTGACTACGATGTAATTAAGTGTAACATATACATATATTTTTTTATTTATTATATATAGTATACATTACACTGTGTACGTGATTTTATAACAATAAAGCATGGCGTATTTTCTCTATACGTTCAACGGAGCTGCGCAATAAGAGAAATAGCGATGCGCAGAATGTGTTCAAACCTACCTGTAACGTCTTTTCGTAAATAGGAAAAAGCTATCGAAATCTATTGTCGAGTTCAAAACAAACGGCATCTTACCATATCTCTATGAATAGTTTCCAGATCCGTGGACGATCATCGTAATATCTATTCGAATATATATGATAAACCAATAATCTGCGAAAAAGAAAATACAAAATGTTAAAATAAATGTGTACAACAGATAAATTATATAAGAATGAAACAATAATCAATGTTACAATCTCATTACACGTAATTAATCAACGTATTATTTGAATTTGATGAAGTTTCCTCATAATCAAGCAATAATTTATAGAGAAGCAGACACAAAATGTTGAAATAAGTGTATAGAAAGAACAAATTGTATAAAAATGAAACGATAATTAATATTAGATACTTACGAAACGAGTTTACTGTCAAATGTGTCTACCAAGCGTCGTAACCTAACGTGTAAGCGCTTCGATCTCCAAGACTAAACTGATACCTCGATTTATACATCGCGGCGGTTTATGGTGACGAGGAGTGGAGGCATAGGGATACTCGCCGGTCAAACGTGTACGATTACGACTCGACAAATTCTTGAAAAACACATGTTTTCAGTAACGACCTTATTATATTATATCCCAAAGAAACGATATTAGACTAAACAAGGATATGTTCGCAAAAACTAACACGCGTCAGCTAATCTTTCGAGATATTTCGATAAATTGCAACGAACAAAATATATGTATTTAAAGCGTAAGAACCTGCGCAATTTAATCGACTTTTCAATCGATTAAAAATTGCAATATTAAAAATTTCAAGGAAAGTTTTGCTTCGCTGGAAATTCATAGAAATTACTATTTTTTAAAGCTGGTATGTTATACTTTTTGATATTATTTAATGCATTTTTCTGTAGTTCTTTACAAAAAGGTATTAAGATATTTAGGTTAGGCACGACAAATGGCCAATTTAAAAGATATTTTAACTGTAATGTCGAAATCATATCGTATGAGAGAGATAAAGAAAGGCAACGGCGTGCTTTTGTTTTGTTTATGTTTTCGATCGAACGAAACATTTTAAATTTGTTTGATTTATCAAATTTATTCATTTCGTTTAAAATTTTTAAAATTTATTTCGTATTTTCTGAATGTATTTTATATTTTAACAAATTTGATAGGAAATGAGCTTCTGGGATAAAGATGAGAAAAAAGATTTCTACGACAACAAGTTTTATTCTTTGAATGCTTTTATCAAGCATGATTACAAAACCAAGCAACAAGAATCTCGTCCTTACATCGTGTAGTCTTAGAACAACGGTTGTCAATAATTTATAGGTACATATTTAACAAACGATATACATAGTAGTTGTATCTAACGATAGTAGTCAATACTCGGATAATTTTCTCCCTTACTTTTTTCTGCTTGTTATTTTTCTCATTTTAAATAGCACTATCGCTATACAATACATTCGTTTACTATAATTATCGTTATAATGTAACCATATCCTTACTCATCCTTAACCTACGTCACTAATATTTCTCAAGTATGGAATTGTTAAGCTACCTTTTATTAAGTTACGCATTAAAATGTGTCAAGTGGTCAAAGATCGAGACGCGGGTGTCGATATTAATGAGTCTCGGACAGTCAACTCATAATGAAGTGATAAGAAGAGAAATTCTGGCAGTTCTGGAAGTGACAAGTTACTCTTCTTCCTTTCAATCGTTCCACATTAGCCTTGGCTCGAAATGAATTTTTCTTCTTTGTCGCTCCCAGAATATCATAAATGATTGGACATTTTGGTACGTCGTGTCGAGTTTTCGCGAGTCGATGAGATAATTGAAAAGAGCAGATTTCACGATGACTGATTGTTTGGTTGTTTTTCAACGTTTATTGTCATTATACGATTTAGGCTTGTCGCGCGTTTACTTGGCACTGTAACATACGAAGTAGGAGATACAAATGAAGAATGTAGGTTGAATTTATCGAAAATCGATGTATCTGTTTTATGGTATTACGAAAAATTGCATCGTTTTTAAGTCAAACGATGTACTACATTTAGACTGTGGATCTTTATGCAATTTTCTACTTTTATTAACATAAAAAAATGTAACCTACTTACATAAAGATATTATTTCACTTGTTAAATATCGCAACAAGTAGTTCTTCGTTTTAAATATCTTTTTCCTTTTCGCGTGGTACATGTATTTTGTACATTTTCGTAATTTCACATTTCTGCTAAATGCACAAAAATCCGCGATCCAACTATAATATATCGTTACGCTGAAAGTACGTGTACAATATGCTTTAAGTTCGATTTCTCCGTATCTTTTTAAATTGATTACATATTCCGTTTACTTAACGATGGTTACGGTAAATGTAACGAGCTTCGATTGATTTTAATTAATTCCTCGGCATCTTGTGCAATGCTTTTTTTTTACTTAGAAGCTTCCAAGCCTTCAAGAAAAACGTTCTTCGATATTTTTTGCAAATCAATCCTTTCCTATCATCGCCGAATCTTTACTTTTCGTCAGTTCCAATTTTATAACACATAGAAAAAGACGTTAAAAAACACCAGCGTCTTGGCGGAAGAACAAGGTATTAAAAGGCAAGGGTAATTTGTTGACATCGAATTTTTGTATCTTTTCTCAGAGATTCTTGACGAACAAAGGTCGCACGAGTATCTTCCGAATTTCAGTAAACAAGTATACACGAAATTCACGAAGATTCGACACTAAAATCCATTCGTGTTTCAGGTAACACCCGCATAGCGATCGCTCTCAGAATATATGCAGTTTTATTTAAATATCGATCAAGATACGGGCAAACAAGCTCGCTCCTGTTTCTTCTCTTCTTCCATTTAATTCTGTATAAATTGTGCATCGAGGAACGATTTGATTCCGCGTCGTTTTTGCTTGTTTCGTCGGCAAAACGCCATTCTTTTCCGCTGGAAAAAAACGTTGAGTACAGTTCCAGGCGAAGGCCACGATGACCAATGACTCCACTTAGCAAGTTATCGTCTGCAGCATTGCGATTTTATCCTAAGATTAATATAGTTAGACGAGACCCGTTAACGTTTATATATATATGTATTTGTTGCGTGAATGAAAATATTATAAACGTGAATTATCGTTATCGAATGAACTAAAGTAGAGAAGTTATCGCGAGGAATACAATTACACGCTTGAACAAACTGATGTGGTCTAGAATCTCCATCGATGAGAAGAATGGATTCTCTTTTATCTTTCGCTTAAGATCGAGGAATTGTGTATAAAAACTTGAAAATATTACATCCGTAACGATTAGTTGAACATCGATTGAAATTTCACACGCAAACGCAGAAATCGTTTACATTCTTATGAAATATTAATATTATGACACAATCTTACGACAAAACACGATCGTGTAGCATACGCCATTGAAAGAACAGACAGAAACAGCATAGAACTTACACTCACACTTAGCTTTACGAAGCAACGGAGAAAAACGAAATTACGTCGACTCGTTCGTTGTCATTGATCAAACAAAATGACGTTTAATGAATCTCAACTACCGACCATCGTCGCGTTACAACGATTTTTAAACAGCGTCGTGGGACCCTTTCGTGCAACGCGTGATCCCAGATTTTTGCAATAGTAAAAAAACCTCAATCGCTTTATAATATCTGGCTTACGTTATCTTTAGCTATGTACATATTATTTACACACCTTAGATTTAATATATATATATTTATATATTTATATATAATATCTGTTCTATGCCGCTAATTACTATCTAAATACCGCGCACTGGTTTTCGCTTTCAAGAACTTTTAGCTTTTCCCTTTGTGGCTCTTGGACAATTACCTCGACCGCTCCGCTTCATCGTCAACAACACTAAACAACTAGAGCGACAAGTTAACAACTGTTAAAATATCAGAGTAACAATAGCCGATCATCGTTGGAATAATCTACTATTGTCAAAATGAGACTTTAAGACTCGTAGTTTTGCGGGGCCGAGCTTGCGATCCGATATAACTGCTTCGACGCACTAATGCGTAATTACAATGTTAACATGTAAGTAAGTAACTGACTCTATCATAGAAAATGTGTGCGTTCTTTCCTATCGTTTTAGTGCAAGGAAACCTCTTACAAGTCTCGTTCGTTCCTCTAAGGGAGAATCGTGGCCTGTGGAACATCGCGGCCGAAACGTCGACGTTGCGACTTCCCGTTCGTTCTAACATTCGTTCGGCGTTCACTGGACGATTTTTCAATCAGGTAGCAAATACGTTTACTTGTCTTCTGACACTATGTGTTCCGAGATCGGTTCTCCATCAATCAGAAACCATTCGTTTACATTCGTTTGTTCTCCGACATTGAAATTTTTACGCGTTGGTCAATGTTGAACTTGATGTCCCACTTTTTGTTAATTTTCATTTAATTTTGCACGAGGCTAGGTCGATAAATAATGCATGCTCGCGTGTAACTGAAGGACGAAAGCAGCGGAGAAGGCGCCGACTACGCTCAACTTGTAACTACATAGCTTCCTCTATGTTTACGGCGAGCTTGAACGCGAATGCAATGTCAACGAGATTCGAGCAGCGTACAGTAATCGAATTTTTAACGAACGAAAAACGTTACGACTAGGGAAATACATCGGATTTTCATTTCTTCATTGAGCGGGACCTTGAGCAGTGTGTTCGTTTGAAGTGTGACGATGAAGTCAAGTCAGTTGCGAGTCCTTTTATCGAAAGCAGATCGGCAGAATTCTTTGCTAACGGAATGAAAAAGCTTGCGATTATATGGAAAAATAGGTACGTTAGTTCATAGCCAATAAATTGCTCTTTAATTTCTTTCTTGTTTCGTTCGGACAGCTGTCTTCATTCTCACGGTATAGTGACGAGTATTGATTCATTATCAACCTAGTCTCGTACATACGTGTTTTACAAGTAGCTACCGATTGAGGAGGAACCGCGGAACTTATCAATACGATGATTCAAAAACGTCTTTCACACTAACAACGCTTTCTAATGGCAGTATTTACGGAACCAATACTTCTCATTCTACAAATGTATTTACAATGCAACGTGACGTAAGGCATCGTACCTTGGATGCGTTAAAATTATTATTCTCAGCTACGAATATGGCCTAAGAAACGTCGAAGAATTAGGGATTCGTCGAGTCGAGTCGCAAAATGTCCGGATAAGGCTTTTCCTTTCTATCGCGAAAAAGTAGTTGTGAGTTTAACGAAGCTAGAAATGAACGATTATCGTTGAGCATTTGTAATTCGTGAATTTTGCCAAGGAATCGCAGATTCTCCGACGTTATACAATTCTCGCGAATATCAGTCCGCTCACACGAGGCGCAACTAACGATCATTTAATTGCGACAGTACATATTTGTATATAGCGCGTAGTTATCTAATGAAAACGTAAGTGAAAGAAACGAATGAACACGAAACGGAATAAAAAGGAACGAAGACAACTCACAGTGACATCAACCACGTACTACAGCATTGAACAACGACATCAACGGTTGTTCAATGAGCTACATCTATCAGCTTTAGAATTCGTATGCTTTACTTGTTCTTACAGAACTATTGGTTATTATTATTGTAATGTTTCGCGGGTTTCGACTCTTGTTACAAAATACAATATTTTTACAGAGGCGAAGTATAACATGTGTGTGCAACGAAATGTCCCTCGAGATAGGATGCATCGAACGACGAATGGGAATTGTTAAGTTATATTTCGTGCTAATTACCTATATATCTCTAATGAATACATTGTATGATACGCTAAATACTCCAAAGAGAACAAACGGAAATATTTTATGTCCACGATGTTTTCCTGTTTTCCATTTCGCGTGAAATTATACAAGTTTCAAGAATTGTTTAGTTTCGTAAATACTTATCTTGTTTAGATGTGTATTATTTAATTCCAGTAATATTTCAAAAAAAGATACTTTCGCATTTTTATAACTCCATACGCATTAGACAAATTTATTTAATATAATTAATACGTGTTTTGAAATACGAACTATTGTAATTTCACAAAAAGTTGTTTTTATTAGTACTTTTACATAAAAGGTGGAGTCGTTCGAATTTTGTATGACTTTCAGGAAATTGCTAATTATGTCAAATTGATCGAAGGAAACGTAGCGGACTTTATTAAAAAAGTAATTGGATTCCTATTAGATGCGAAATGAATATTACATAATTAACATGATTAATATACGATACGCGATTAACATTACCGATAAAGTTTAATTCGGGTTCAATTTAACGTGTAGTTAATAGATGAGATATATCCTTTCAATTTCTCATTTTAAATTGCTTTCTATGTGTTTGCAAAAATGCAATAAAAATGCAAAACGAATTATCGTTATAAGTAGATCTATACATAACAAACGAAATAAAATCTTTTAATGTCTCGCCTCAAATTGCTTCCTGCCATTAAAAATGCGAAATTAAGGAATAAATGGAAAATACATTAGCGTGATTTTTGATAAACATTCGAAGGACAAAATATTGAGTAACAATCCCAAGTGACATTTGGCTGCACATACATTCAAATCAATGCTTTCCTCTCCTCCGTTTCCCTTATAGATACATTCGTACAAACGGGTACGTCCCTAAATGTTTACAACTAATCGGTTATACGTAAAGTTACACGCTAAATTCGTGTCGTACAACGAGCTACCTACGATCGTGATACCTAGAATAATTTCTCTTAACATGTCGGGTAAACGGGATATATAAAACACGCGACAGTTTATTCGTGAATGTTCGTAACCCCTAGTCCGGGACCAATCGTATTCATCGTGAACAACGTTCCAACATTCTGTTTGTTAGTTCGATCTACTCGAGCATCCCGGTAGTTCGATCAGAGCCGCCATGGGCTTAGCTAGATTATTATTACAATGTACCGTTAATTAGCTTGTTGCTTTAAGATAACCCGATTTTAAATAGTGGCAGCTTCATATTACGATTTACTTGAGCAGACTATGTAGATATAAGTTCCTTTCCAAAATTGTTCGCAACGTATCGACGAGTCTATCGTTTCTTCTATTCACACAACGGCAATACTCGAACGAAGAAATAAATAAAGGTTCTTAGACGGTCGACAATCGCGTCGCAGTCGTTCGTTTGTTTAGGTTCGTAACGATCGAAACAAAGAAAGTCACAGGGAATAGATTTTCTTCACGATGCTTCTGGCAAATATATTTTCTCAACCTAAAGCGTTAACATACCAAAGTATTCTCTCCTTGACGACGCATCGTTTCCAACGTATCGGTTCGTGTAGCAATTTGCGTTATTATTATTATTATTTTAGGAACAACGTCAGATTTCACGACGATACCGGGAGGTGGAAGGGGGAATATAGAAAGATAATCTCATATAGTATTTCCTTGAACTTTCGTTCTTTCATTTCTTTGTTCTCCCTTTGTGAAACTTGGTGCTTGTCGTATACTTTGCAATTGCTTTGGGGAATGGAGCCCTTTTACCGTAATTTCGTTATTGAACAGCGGTGGAATCTGGAAGTTCCTAAGACTAGGGTGGGATTCCGGGTTGGTAGTAAATTACATCCGGGTGTTGGTCCTTAGTCTTTCTCTACGGTGCAGGGCTCGGGCATGGACTATTGCGGCGGACAGTTTACTACCGTCGTGGTTGCGAATTCGCTGAATTTTTTATCAATTGGTACCCGGTCGTCGTAGAGAGTGGGAGCCTGTAGGATGATGCCAGCTGTGCCAACCAGCACCGCCAGAGTGAAGATCCAAAGAAACAGTCTGTCCAAGACCATCGCCACGTATTTCCAGTCTTCTTTCACCTTTTTACAAATCATTCGTATTAGATTCTACAATGAATTGCACTAATGGTTATTGCGCGAAGATTAATTCTTCTTCTCTTTAAAACCAAGAGAACCGTGACATTTTCCACCGTAGCATCTTTGATTTATATAGTAACTTTCTTGCTTTTTCCATTTTTATCCGAGCAAAGACTTTCACGTTATCAATGTCACCGTAGTGGCGTCAAGTATACGAACGAATAATATACATATACATATCAAATTGAAGATATTATAGCCTTTTATGTCGAAGCTTAATACACGGATATTAGAACGAAGTGAAAACATGTTTCAATGAATTATAAACTTCGTTCGTTTTTCCAAAAATATACGCGTACGTTACTATATACTCGTCATATAGAATCAAAGCATGAGACACAAAATATTTAGACATAACAGTACAACGTACGAAATTTATTAAAAGAAGCTTTTAGAAAAGACACATTAAGAGCTAAAATTACCTTAGTCGAGTCTTCGAGCATCTTAGTGTGCTCTGCGATAAAACGTACACAGATGCAGGATTTGTGAATTTCGGGAGGACAACGTGAATGCGAGAAGGCTGGTGGACTTCGTAGTACCGGACTTTTCACCTCTTCGATTCCTGCTTCGCCAGAAACAGAGAGATCCTCGCATTCTGTATGAAGAGGAAGCGGCGGTAACGGTGGCCCGTGGATTAAGCAACTTCCACCGAACCTTGCACCGTCAGCAAGGCTAAATTGCGAACAAGACAATGTAACTTGATTACAACATTTCCTTCTACCATAATAACCGGTGTATATAAATTACTTGCTCTATCCTATCGCAATTTAAAATCGCTTTGTAATTTCAGGATGTATATCACGTTAACAAATCATTTATATTCACTACTTGATTATTCTCAAAATAGATATTTATGTTTCTCATATATCGCCTTATGTCTCGCTATGACGAGCATGTACATAAAGTCGTAGTTAAACTTAATTTAATTTGGGTTGTGATCGTTGGTTGAAGTAAATGTCTTTTTGAATTATATCTTGCTGACAAAGATGTACAAATAAAGTTGTCCGTAGTGCGATTGATCGAACTTACCGTAGTATTTAATTTTCAAAATTTCTAATTTAATTAAAAATGTGGAATACGATTATTCGTATTCGTATTATTCGTTACAATCGAAACTTGAGTATCTTAATATATAGAAAAAGAAGGAAAGTGTTTAAGTGTCAAATATATTTGCACCGAATTAGCTTTTATAGCTAACAGTCGGCATTTTCTATTTATATGCCTGTCTGCATGTATTATCTTCGTGCGTAGTAATTCGGCCCACTGGAAATTATAGATACTTTGAATTTTTATAAAACTATAAAAACGTTCTTGTATACTCTTATTAAAGCCTGATTTATAATTATATTTCGTTACCATTAAGGGGCTGCGAACTGTAATTTACATTCGAATCAAAAGAATAATTTTATTAATTTTGTTTAGAGTTCATAAATAAATTCAGTATGATTGAAATTAACGTAGATCGCGTAGTTCTGAATTCTGTGACTATGCTTTTGTTGATGCTTCAAGTTCCTAATGTAGTCTAATTCTGGTGCCATTTTCATTCTGTGCTACGTCTCATTAGGTTATCAATGTATGGGCGGAATTATCTTCGCTAGAAACTCAATTTAATACCTTACACGGGTTACAGAAGTTTCTTTATGGCACTCCAACTCTGTTTAAACTGGACTTTGCAGTAAAGTCGTGCAATCTTGTTACTTAATCTCGTAATAGAATAAAAGCGTAACGCATCATTGCGTCAATTATTTCATTAATTACTTGTTAAGCAACTCCTGATACATGGTCGTGTGAATTATTCACGGTTAATTACGCTTGAGAAGAAATTTACGTTAAACGAATGCCAGCTACAACATTTTTCCAGAGTAAGTTAAGCTGTGCTTTATGAGAATACGAGCACATCTGACTGAATATATGGTTTAGTTACTTTTCGAAACTTTAACCGCGAAACTAAACGTAGAAAGCTTCTGTGAATGCGAAGAAAATAGTTCAGTGACATTTGCTTAAACGCTTTGTGCAATAAGTTTGTAAAATAAAAAAATGAAGACAATTGTTATAATATTCGGAACGGTAAAATTTCGGGAAAAATGTTATTACATTACGAATCAAATATGCCATTTTCTCTGCAACAAAAGGATAATACGAAAATATGATCGAATCAGTAGCCACAAATTGATGTTAACGAATGGTCCACGGAATTCCGAATTTGCATAGAAATGTAAATACCGAAACAAAGGAGAGCAGTTCAAAATTAGAAAAAGGCGCACAGAAGGCGGAAAATCCACATTGTAGTTTTATCAACTATGCAATGGAAAACTTTTGAAAATTTCCGAGTATTTGGTCAAAAGTTCAGTGAGTGGAAAGAAACAAAACAGATGAACAATCACGGGCAGAATAGAATTTTAAATGAGCGGCGAAAAAACAAGTATCATTCAATGAGATAAAAATCACCCGTATATTACTCTACTAAAAATCAAATTACCTTTAGGTGTACCATAAATATTAGAGACTATGTTATACACACAATCACACAATTAGGTTTAAAAGAAGATTCTCTGACAAATTAATAATTATGGTAAAAATGCTTATTACGTTGCCCATTTTATCAGTGTTTATTCTTCTTACGAAATATACGTTTATTTCCATTATTTTCCCTGTAACTATATATATTCGTATAATATGCATTTTCACTTCCTGGAATCACTAAAATTCTGATAAAAAATCACTAAATGTTTGACTTTTGAATTGTGATTATACAAGTTTGCAAATAGGGTAATAAAAAAAAAAATAATAAGACAATAGTATAAATAATAAGATCATTTCTAAGATTGATTTACATTGACAGGAAATACCTGGAAGGTGAGAGGTCTTCTTTCGATGCAGCACGCATGCGGCTGTGAAATCGTTTGGGTGTTAGATGTTCTTCGCTGTCCTCCTGAGTAGATGGATGATAAGGATAATAGAAGGGCTTTTCCTTCCCTCCGACTGTTTTCATTAGCACTCTGCCAGAGCTATATCTGCGAATACATGTAAATTTGTGCATATAGTAAAATTTTTTTGTCAACAAACTATCATTCCTCTCATCTATGAAATACGATGTTCTTTATTAAAAAAAAAAAAAAAAAAAAAAAAAATAGCAATAGTATATAATATACGTATATAACATACATATATTCTTTCCTGTAGAAACCACGTTACGTATGTTGTTGTTGGTCATGAAAAGATGAGAGCCATTTTTATCAGAGTACGTATCGGGGAAGTTTATTCGTTAAACTTTCTACGAGCATAAAAATTTTTCAGACAATAAATGATAAAAAAAATGAAGGATCAAAGAAACAGATTTTAAAATAAATACTAAAATAGAGGAGGCCGAGGATTTTTGTTACCATTTTAATTAACATCTCTTTTTAATTAGTAGGTTTAGAAAATTTCAGGGAATTAAAAAAATGTATTGTAACAGAGGCAGCAACGTATTTCTATTAAAAAAAATTTATATGAAGAAAGAGCATTATCGTTTCAATATAAATATTTGTTTTCTTGTGTTAATTAGAATAAACTAGCAAATTATTAGATCTCTTTGAAAATAAATGAACACTTTATTCATAATTTATGATTTTATCGAAAATTCTATTGATTTTATCGAATATTTCTATACTAAAGTCATTTTTACTAATTTCCTTTTGCCTCTTCTCTTCTCCTTTGGTAAGCTAAGGGTGCCTTTAATATGTCAAAACGTCTTCGAGTGGGAGAGCAGTTGATTCAATTCGATTTCTAATAATGTAACTCTTTTGGTTTAAATAGAAATGCGGATAATAAACGTTTACCTATTTGTTTCGAATTTATATTGGGGCCTCCGCATAACCAGCAGGCGGGGAAGGATATGGATAAAAACCCTCTTCACCCAAGGTGCCATTTTGTGAGTTTGCGGCGATCGGAAATGAACATTAAGCACAACCACTGTCACACATATGCTGTAAAATAAACAAAGAAATGATTGATTTGGTATAACAATTTTGTCAACTACAAATTAATAAAATTAGGTTTGTATCACGCCGTTATAACTAAACACGAGTTACGAATTAATTAAAATCTTTAAAGCAAGTATCCTCTGTTTCATCGGTCCTATTTTCGTTTCAAGTGCTCTGATGAAGCTTTTATTTTCACGAAAATTTCAATAGATGTCGAGAAACGAGTAGTTGCAGCTTTTGAACGATGACACGGCGGACACTGTTTCGCGTGTGTTTACGCATCTTCAAGTTGTTAATGACGTACATGTACGTCATATAACAATGATAGACTCTTTGAAAAGTTTTGCGACACGTTCGTTAAGCATAAAGTCAATAATTTCCTTCGGTTCAGTATTGTTCATCGCGTCGATGACGTTCTCATTTATTTCCATCACGGGTATTTTCATTAAGCCAACTTCCTTTTAATTAAACGATTTATTTCTTTACCCATATATTTTTCCCTATAATCTCGGCTGCGTTTAGATCACAAGAAATGCATCACGTGAAAGTTTCGTTTTCATAGATTAAAAAGGTAATTAAAAATTGTTTCATGAATATGTATATTATGCGAAAAGAATGCGTTTTAAAAAGAGCGCGTCATTTTATCAAACAAATTTTTATTCGCCACTCAATTTTATTCTCAACAGTTTTCATTCCTCTGAAATTTTTTTCCAAATTATAGTATAAACTATCGCGTTTATTCGACAGTGGTACAGGTCACAGAAAAATAAAACGGCACATATAAACGATTATAAACAAATATGCTTTGACGATTTTCTACGAAAATTTTCGAATACTCTATAAAAACTCCGTTTTCACTGGAATAAATCGTATTTTCTCGCAACAATATATTCATTTGTTAACGTATGGACTAGTGATAACTATTTTATGGTGAAATTACTGTTATCGCATTATTATTTAAAACTATAGATTATGTTAATATTTCGATTCGATGGATTTCGCAGATCTTATCTTTTTATTCTCTTCCACGCAATATTTTTCGGTTGTATTACTGGCGAGTCATTGTCAGATATCCTACATTATTCTTATCGATACTCGTAATTTTGCATCTGATAATATCTAATTAAACTAATAATTATCTAATAATTGAAAATCTCAATCAGTGGTTTATTTAATTATATATAATAATAACAGATGTGTTTTCATCTCTAATTGATTGTTCTTGACATTAATTCGATGACTGTATGCATGCAAGTAGAAAATCCAAGATTCACTTGTTTATTGGATGCATATTGTACGTAATACAAACTCCAACAGTGAAAAAGAAATTAAATATTATACTTTTACTCGTTCTTTTTAAAAATAATAAAATTTTATATTCAGCTTGACCTGATTGGGTAGTTGAACGCGAATTGATTGTGAAAGTCAGGTTAATCGAAATCTATTTTTGCAGCCACGAATTTGTCAAGATATTGTATCTTCCAACATGTCTGAGGTAAACATAGCAGACAGGTAAATATGTAAGCAATTTTTAACTGGATTTGATGCAGCGAAGAGACGGATTTACACTGGCTATAGATCTTATCTTGTTATGCATAACTTTACAAAAGAGAACTTTGGCGTTATCATAATTGTGTGATCTTGAAAATAATTGAAATGAATTAAACTAAATTAAAAAATAAATTAAAAAGGGTACCTTAACTACGTTGAAATATACATATATACGAGACTAGAAATGCTTATTTGTCAAATCCGTTAATTTCACGAAACAAAAAATAGAGAAAACTAACGAAATTACATATGTATAATATAACCTTCGATCAACAAGTACTTTTGCATTAAAATTTCAAAAATCTCAAACAATTCGTAACACGCCTGTGCAACACTCATACTTCACATTTCTATGTCTTTTTTTAATATTCTCGAACATAACTGAAGAAGGCGAATCAGAATAGAAATTTGTTTCATCTACCAGATATTATCGTGGACGAAAGCTCTAAGAGATAACGAGCAATGTCATGAAAAAGCCTAAGTGCCGACAGACACATCAATGTATCGTCGGTTCTTCAATCGAATAGTTGCGCGGAGAAAAGGTCTACGTGACCCTGGCCACAAACGGTTGCAGAACACGTGCGTGATGACGCAAGAGAAAAGACAAAGGAGTGCTGAAGGAGAAAGACGAATTAACAGTCAGTGTTAGTTGAGTTGCTAGTAGATAGTGTTGCTAGTGTTGTCGAGAGAGTGTGGTCGACGTAAGAGAGAGAGCTGGAATCATGGTAACGAGAGTTGCAAATTAACTATTTAGTTGTCTTAATTATAGTACGTTATTGTATTTTGTTCACAACCATCGTTAAACAACCATCGTTTTCTATTTAACCAACATCTGTTTAATCCATTGTAGATAAACTAATTGTAGTAAGATCCTTATTATAATTAATAATTTTAGATATTTTGTTTCGTAATTTGATTATACCGTATATTGTATGCATTGTGTGCATTTTTGCAGTCTCCACAATTTTCCACAAATGCACAAAAATCCGTAGTCCAATCTTAACGTCCTTAACTTATTCCAAAATGTTAAATTGTAAAGTAACGTTGATAGACGTGTATAATAAAACTTGTCATGTGATATTTTCGTCGATATCTACGACCAATCGTTACTAATATCTATCATCGATTATTACCAAGGGAAGAAAAAAGAGAGGAAACCTTTACAAAGGGATAGGGCAAATTGTCATAACATATAAGTAGGAGTGGGTGCGGTGGAACGACAGAATGTAAATTTCACGGGGCCATTCATAATGGAGATCCATTCAGCGATGGCTGGCCTTAACAGCCGGTACTAAGGAACAAACTACGATTTAAATTGGACCAGCCTCCTTTGACTCGACTTGCAGCCATTTATCGGCTCGGAACTCGCCTTTCTACGTTTACCTTCGAGTGCCTATGCCTTTTTCCTCCCCTTTTGTGTTCGCCGTTTGTCTTCCTTTTGGAAATCGTATTAGTCGGCCGGAAGTGAATTAAACCATCCATGTTTTGCGTACAGCAAATTCGATCACTGTGAGATCATGAAGCTCCATGGCGCATTGCGTTGTGTCGTACGACAACGAGGATTTCGTTATTAATTTAAGCCAAGGCTTTCTTTCTTAGTATTCTTAGTATTCTTAGTATCAATGTTCTCTGGAATTTCTGTGTAAAGCAAGTTATGTAATTAGATTATCATAACAAGTCGTGATAAATTGATATAGTAATTTTCGAGATTAGTAGCGAAAACGAGAAAAAGACAAATAAATCAGCAGACAGAAAAAGGTGTGAAAAGAAGAATTATATCCTGGTAATGTCTCTCTGATCGATCTTTGTATTTTACTTTCTACTTTATGTCTTGCGTGATTTGACTTTACCGCTTAACAAAATGTTACATTAGCATTTTGGGAATTAGTAAACGATTAGAAAATCAATAATCGTGTAAAATACTCAATATTTGGTATTTTTATGTATTTTATACGAGTGTTTCCGAAATCGTGGTACAAAAAGTCGAGTGGTGATTCTATATGTAAAAATAAGCGGAAAAATAGGCTTGAAAGTAAGCATGATAAGTAATTATTATATAAAGTGTAAGAAATGTGTTTGAAAACCCATCAGATGCCTGTCTATTAACTGCAAGTTTCGAATTATGAAACTTCTGTCTCTTTGAGAATAATACAATTGTATCGTACTGAGACATTTAATTTACACACGATGAATTTACTATCACGTATATAATTGAATGTTTAGAATACATTTTTGTATCGACTGACGTTTATGTCATAAATGACATTTTGTATTAAAATACGAAATATACTTTATAATTGCGAAAAATGGGAACACAGAATTTTTTATCTGAAACGAATGAAAAAAGCAAATGCATTATTACGAAATAATTTCAGAGACGCAGATTTCTTATACAGTTTCTGCGTCTTCCCTACGAAATTCTTTACTTTCGTACTATTCCAATTATACAGAAACAGGAAAATTATTTCGAATAAAAGTTGTAACGTCGCTCTTAAAAATTCCTTGGAAGAATCTATTTATACCGAGAAATGTGCTTTCATCTTTAAATGAAATAGCTTTGTAAATCAAGTTACTCCTCGCACACTCCTTCATCTACATCTTAAGCGCGTTATTTTAAATAACCTTTCAATATTAATAATTCGATAATCTTCCACTGAAAAATCCTTTTCCATGATCTCTTAGTTTCTCAATCTTTTGTCACTTAATTTCGGCTTCACAGTCCGCATATGGACTTGATCTTACAATGTCTTCTGAAATTCATATGCATATCCAATAATCTTCTAATCATACAATGTATGTATATGTACATGTATACTATAATAATTTATAATTATAATATTTATAATATGTGTAATAAAAATATGTATAACTGTTGTATATCATTCGCATCTATATAATTAATTATATTATATATAATTACATGTACTTAAAAATTCATTCGTCGTTTCCTTTTGTCTAGAAATATCTAATCTCCGCGTCATGAGGTCACGATCATAATTACTACGAGATGATAATTCAGAAGAATAGATCAGTTATTTCAACGCTTAAGAGAAATACTCGATAGGAGCACAGTGCGGTCTATCTTAGCTTTAATGGCGCACAATGCCTCTGCGTTTCTTGGAAAAAGCAATAATGGTGTGGTTTAAGGCACGAAGGAGCCGGCCATCCCCTTGAAATTCAACGGAGAAAAGGGGTCGGTTTCTTGGTTGGCCTCCGCCTTGGCTGGAAGCAAGTGCCGGTCGATGCTGCTGCTGATTAATGTGTCACACCTACCGCATCTTTCCGTTCTTCCAATGTATTGAAAGGGTTAATATACTATCGCCAAAATATATTTATCGTTGACGCTACGACGTATACGTAAATCCACTTTATCAGTTCTTCTTTTCTAGTGTTCCTAACTTTTGTCATTATTTGGGTAATTTAAAATAACTGCGATTTCACTGTTTAGGTAATTCAAACTAATTGTAATTTCTAAGTCGTGTATGTATCATTATTTGATTCAAAATAATTGTTTCAAATAATTGGAACGCACAGGTTGTGTCAGTAAAAGTTACCGTCTGGAATAATTCCTTATTCACTGAGTTTAATCGAAAAATGTTTTAAGTGAAATTTGTTGTATTTAAGGAGCGTGATCGTACGAGTAAATCTTCATTTTTTGATACCTTATATGTTTTGAGATCTTAAGATGACTGAGTTTTTTTAATAACCACCGTATACTTATTATGACATTAATCGATTCAGCTAAGTATTCCCTATAAAGAAGCATTAACCTATTTGTGACGAAAGATCACTAGTTTGGAAGGTACTTTAACTTTAATTTGTCAAGTTTAACGTATGAAAGATAAGGCAACGTAGGTACAAGTATATCGCTTCGAATCTTTCTTTGGCTTACGTACTTCTCACTCTCACTTATTATCATATTTTATTTAGAGCACCCACACGTATATCTACACTTCCATCTCAAACACACATACAAATTATTCTAATTTTACTTCAATTGTACAATTGTCGAACTTATGTTCTGCTGAACATAAGTTCAAACATAAGTTCATTCTTAAGCAAACATTTACATTATTATTTATTATTTTGTTTCCAAGATTTGAATTAATACTTTTTTATAATTGATAGATAACGTTACATAAATTGTATCTACTTATTCACAGTTTGTGGAAAAGCACAATTTTGTAGAATAACTAAATACAATAATATAATGTTACAATGTTGAAATATTATTTTGGGATACTTCTTGGTAGAATTCTCAACATTATATTTCTATTGACGTGAAAACACGAAATATATTTTGTTCTCATTTCTATATTAATTGTTATGTTTCATAGATTGTGTATATCATATAAATTATCAACAAAATATTTATTGGGATCTTAGAGCCTTATTAGTTTGATGCACTGTAATCTTCATTATTAATTAAACGAATAATTGGCTTTAGAATATCCCATTAATTTTATAAGCTTAAACTTCATTTTTAAATAGGGTCATTACACATTCATACGTAATTTAAGTTTAATGTTCGTTGAACGTAAACCAGCTTACTCGTAGTTCATTTACTTTCACCCTCGCGTTAAGAGTATCTTGTTTGGCAATAAAATTTGTCTCCATATTTAACGACTATTTAAATTCTCTTTTCCTATTAAATGAGTATAAAAGAATTTTTAAATACCAAGCTTATTTACATTTAATTATGAAATATGATTTAAAATTTGAACAATATGAATAAAAATGAATTATGATTTAAAATATTCATGATTATCCTGCATTTTAAATTTTCAATATCTTATTTATTTTTAAAATTAGATTTTCTAAGATTAAATGTTTAATGCTCAATTTTTAAAACATTAACTGCTTTTATAATAAGTTTCATTTCCCAATTTCCTCTATGATCTCATAATCATCAATTCCATCAATTTAGATGATATTTAATATCTTATCTACGTTGTTCCTTTTTCCAATAAATTGTAGACTTTCAGACTATAATCTAAATATTAATTACTCATTGAATTATTACTGATTTGAGTCTTTTCTAATTCATTTATATCCTTCACTGTACTTAATGTATGTAGATATATACATATTCGTCTGTGATCGATATATTAATGTATAATGTTACTATATTATTTTTATTCTGAATATTGTTACTATTATTGTTTGTTCGTAACTATACTAAAGACTTTCATGCATGAAAAAATATTTGATGAAATTATGATCAAACATGAATCGAATACGACTCTAAAACTACTTAAAATAAATTTTAATATATTGACAGTTATAAACAAATATTCACATAAAATGACGATATTCTTTGATATTATATTGGTTAATTTTATTTCAGATATTAGATTTGACTTAGGTCAAATTATATACACATATATAAAACCTTATACAAAAACAATAATTGAAAAGTGTTTGTAGAAAATATTGTAGGTGTCAAAATTAAAAAGTTTTACTTTTTTATCGGAAAATATTCTACATACAATGAGAATACTGTAGAATAGAACTTAGGTACAATTTCTAAATAGTTATTAACAATGCTAGAAAATGGTATCACAACGTCATCTCTATAGAAAGGAAATATAAATACAATAAATACAATAAACATTAGTTAATTATTTCCTGGCTTTTGTATGGAGCATCTAAATGAATGGAATACTAAATTTTCTTTACAATTAAGAGTTGACGCACTATTACTACTAATTTTCCATAGATACATTTTTCTTTTTCGTGAATTCAAACTACGTCAATTTTCTTTTCCTCCTGAAAAATTTATTTCTTGGCACTCGCAATGTTTTCTACGAACACTCTTCGATTACATTCGAAACACAATGCGCGTTAGAAGTTCAATTTCTTCTAGAAATTCCTATCTACTTAAAATAATATCTATTTAAATAGTTTAGTGTACGATTTCTTTTCTAACATGATTAATTACAATTCTGTTAAATCGTTCCTCGATATCATTATAATTAACTGGGATTCGAATCATCAACCGTTAATTGAATAGAGTCGCACGACGGTTAATCGCTCATTAATTATATTAGAAATCATGCTATTCATCGCGCTGCAGTAACGCTTAATTGTTCATTGCTATAATTATCTACTTCTTACAAGGTTCGTCCTCCTGTTCTTTCATCGTAATCTCTACCACCTACTTATCTCTTATCTCTCTCTTTCTCTTTCTTCATACTCATTACTCCTCTTATGGTTTTTGCAAAGCTTTGCAACGGCTGCGCTTCCGCCATGAAGCGTTCTTTCTTGATGACTGATGGGCAACGATGATGAAGCGACTTGGAAATTTGTAGGACAGCGGTTCTTCCCCGTGACGTAGGAAATTCCCCGGGGGAAGGAGAGCAAAAAGCACGGAGGATCGAAAACGCTGAGCCGAGAGTCTTTTGAAGTTCCAGTTTCGCCGGGGTTCGTCCGGCGATCGCTTTATCACAGGTTACGCCCACCTCAACGATTTATGCATAACCGAGTTCGATTCTCTGCCATTTATGCGTCGCGTTCGATTCCTTTACTATAAATTCAGAAAACATTTCCATGCCTCAATTGCACCGCTGTACATCGACTTTCCATGTTCCTTGAATCTGAAATTTATCTTCTCCGATTTCAAATTCTGTCGTATATGATGTACAACTTCTGTCACTTTGATGCTTTGTTTTTTACATTTTCATTAATTTCAACAGGTTTCATTGTTTTTCGTTTTCATACACGGTTTAGTTGGTGTATCGAATGAACGTGTCATTTAAATGGAATCTACATATTCGTAGTCGGACATTATTCGTATAACGTTCCGAATAAATTGCGATTGGAATAAAAACTGCGGATAGAACGAAGTTGTTGGCCAATAACGAACGATTTTTTATTCGAACATGTCCCCGAATAAAGCAGACTTGGGCATTATTCGAATACAATTTGATTCGGTTAAAAACTGTGAATAAAACGAAGTTATTAGAGAATGACGAATAACCTTTTACTCGAGTACATACATTGTACTACGAATGTAGAAAGCAGAGATGCAAAATCGCTAACAGCGATTTACTAAATATTTAAAAAATATTTTTGTAGAATCGGTACTATATCTTAATCCATAATTTGCATAATGATTTTATAGAAGTATTCTTATTACATGAGATGCTATTTTTAAGAATTCCATACTATGCTTGTCATATGATACAATTAATTTGAAAATATTACCTCAACATGTAGTTGTCATAATTTTTACACTAAAACTATATTGTTGTCATATTATGGAGCACTTTGAACGACTTATTTGTGGAAAGGACATTGGATTTCCGTATTACCTTTCGTAAGCTGTAAGAGCAATTCGGTCTGTATAGGAGTGTTTCAAATTTAAGAGTACTCAACATGTAAAAAGCTTTTCTCTGTTTCAAGAAATGATAGAACGTGGGCTGAGTTGTGCAATCGCGAAACGTTTCATCGTATTATTCAAACAACGGACCATTAAGTTTCGAATGTACGCGTCGGTGGTATGATATATGATTTCACTTTACACACGGTTTCTTTTTAGAAAAGTAATAACCTCTAGGTGTTTCGAAGCATTTGTTTGAAAATAATAGCGTTTCATATATTATTATGACTTGTAATAATTAATTCCAACAAATGCTACATTTATTGCAAATATATATATATATATTATAAACATATACAAGGTGTTCAGAGATTCAACGTTCGAACCTTTCCAGTGTGTTGTACAGGTAGAAATAAGACTGAAACATCGCAAGACTAAAAATTTATTAAAAAATTATAATAAAAATATGAAATGTAAAATTATACAAATATACGTATATAGGGCTCAAATATTTTTGTGAATCATTTAAAATGCGTGTTTTTAATAAATGTATCATAACTCCTATATACGTTGTTGAATCCTTTTGAAATTTTAGTGATATAATCGTAAGACTTCCATCTCTTTATTGACATCTACTTGTCTAACCAAATTACTTTCATGTACATTATTCATCGTCATTCAAGTTTGCATACAGTTCAAAGTACCGTGCAAACTTGATACCTATGTGCCATTGAATTTATGGTAGATTGTTGAATTTCATGGCGATTATGTCTCACGCCTTTACATGCAATTTTGATTCTCGTAAATTTACAAACCAGAAAGAAACTGAAACGATGCAATTGTATAGTGGAATCATGCATAAAAACGGTATACATATATGACGTACTTTATACCGATACGTGTCACGAACATTACGTATCTTGCCTTGTCCCCTACGTATCTTGCGCTATCTCGTATCGAAATAATTGTGAGAGATGGAGTATTGGCGTGCATTCGTCAGGTTTCATATTTTTGTTATAATTTTTTAACGAAGCATTTATAAATTTTCTACTATATGACATTTTAGTTCGTTTTTTGCTTGCAGGACACAATAGCAAAATTTGGGCATTTAATTACCGGAAGCGCTGTATTACGTATGTAATATAAGTTATTTCTCTCTTCTCAATTATCTATCCGATTACGCATAACCAAACAGATTGTGTATATACGTTTAATACACAAAAAGTCTTCTCGTTTCATGCAAATACTTGAAATAAATGAATATGTACTGGATAATTAAGCTATAATCTAATAATTAAACAACAAAAAAGATGTTCGTACCCCAGACACATACATCTGAAGGTTGCACGGAAAAAAGGGGAACGTCAAGTTTTAGCACTTCTCAGAAAGTTTTCGATATATGTATAATGTCACAAATTCATTTGATCCACGAATAAAGATAAGAAAAAGATCTTATATGAAGTTTTTTTTATAAACGCTTTGTTACAAAATTACAGGCAAATATTGAATATGCCTGTACTTACAAGATATTTCTTCACGCATGTGTTTTAATAACGTTAGTAACATAAGCAGCATAATGCAAAATCTATGTGAGACGATTGGAACCACAATAATATTAAAATGACCAATGAACAATGTAAACAAGTAAAAGCGTTACGATCGTCCTTTACGCCGTGCCGGATTGATTATCGCATTACGAAACCGAGTGTTCATACGTATAATAGAAATATAACAAACGTAAATGTCCTCATTTATTCGCCAAGCATTTAACGTTCGTTCCATTTTTTTCGCGGTTTTATCTCGGGTTTCTCGCCGAAAGCCGTTCCACTTGAATTCTAAAGCCGTTCATTTTCAAAGCGGCACGCTATTGCAGTCGCATGAATTCTAATCGCGTTCGAAAAACCAGCTCACGTTCCTAGAACGCATTCCGCGGAGCAACCGAAAGAAAAACTTATGGCGTTGTCCGAACGATAACGTGGCCCTACAAATCTGCCGCCTTAAGTGAAAACTGTCAGGTAGCACAAAAATATTTCATTTATATGTACGTTAAATGAAAATTCTCTACATTAAAACCGAAGACATAACAGCTTACATTTTAGAGTATCACAACTACATAACAGTATGTATATATATACTATATATATATAAAATACATAGTAACGTTGTTACATGTTATATAGTAATGTTATACAACAGTTTATACTTCGAAGGTATATGAAATCAATGCGTGGTTGTTAAATAATTTTTCTTTTTCTTCCTTTTGCATCAGCAATCAAACTCAAAAAGGTGAGGATTCTGTAGGCTGATTTGCTGGCTTAAAGCTTTAGGTTTCTTATTGTGTGTCACGATGAGACCTTCTCCATTAAAGAGACTTGCTATGTTTCATTTGAGGTCAACTGACTGCTGTCTTCTCAGAGTAGAAGTGAGGATTCTGCGGGCTGATTTGGTTGCTTAGAGCTTTAGCTCCCTCATATGTCATGACGAGGGCTCCCCCATCGAGAAGACTTGCTATACTTCATTTGTCTTCTGAGTTTTATAGGACGCTGTTCCTTCAGGAGTGGTTGAACGAGAAAATTCGTGTGAAGATTTATTTTGATGTGGTGGCTGTGGCTTCTTCCTGGTATTGTCTCTCTGACGAATGGCATGTAAAGATTATCGTGAAGCGTTTTGTTTGATACATACTATGGTGTATTTGCTATTGCGCGAAACAATTTAGACTGTGATCTTTGTACGATGTATTGGTTTTACAGGCACAATCTCATAACTCGATGCCATAAGTCCATATCGACCTTGCTATTGATTTGTAGATAGTTATTTTATTCTCCTATGATCATTCTGTCTTTCCACCAAGTAACCAGCACATATTTTTGTACCTTAAATCTATTTGCTTCGTTTTTACTGTTACACGTTCCTTCCAATTGAGTTTGTTGTCCAAACGAGGATTTAAATACCGCACCAGTACATTACTTTTGTTTATTTATTACCGTATTGATAAAGAGCAGATCATTGCTTGTTACTTAAACAGAAGCTTATACGAGTTGATTTAGCGTCGTAATCGTCGTGCTTTCAATTTTCCACTTGGTAGTCTAGCTTTGGAATAAATTTCGCTGACGTTGAAGGTAAAGGATGCGATGTCAGGATTTTCACGGGTTACAAACATCGCTGTATCGTCGCAAAACGTCCCTTCTGTGGTGTTTGGCGCGGTGTTTGGGACTAAAAGGAAAAGCGTTTTCCTTGAAAACAACTTTTGACCAGATATGCCTATGTGAATTAACACGGAAGAAATCCGCGAGATACTCCACCCGACAAAGTTTTAACGCTGCATGGATAAGTAGTTTAAACCTTTGTGTTCCCCTCTTTCACCTTCCTCGTTCCATCTTTGATAAGGAAATGGAGAGCGAAGACCGATTACAGTTCCCTCGTCGCTTTTATCCGGATTGTTCCCCGATACTTGCTACAAAGCCCGTCTCTCATTTAAAATACAGTTTAATTAACGTGATCGATACGAGATGCAGGGTTGCAAATGACGTGTTAAGTGCGAATTAATTATCCTCGAAAGTAGGATAATTGCAATGATTACAGCGGTGTTCTTGCCATTAAGTGAGTACCGTTCTTTCCGTATTTTGTCAACGCAAGTGCGTTGAAATGCTCGTACATCGGAGTATCTTTGAAATTGGTTTCCTTCATATGGATAAACTTTTCTTTTATTTTTCATTATTTTACGTCACAGCAGCTGGCAAGGTATTAACGATCGCAATTACGTGTATCCTATGGATGTATAAATATTTAAATCGCATTTACATACAAGTTACTTCAGTTGGTACAAGTAATTAGTAAATAATTATTAGCTGATTGGCGAGGTAGTACAGTTTTGTATATTTCTATAGTCAATGTAAAAGTCTAATTCTAATCTTTAATAAACACTCATCTGACAAATCTTGGACAACTATTTTAGTGACTGTTTATTAATTTTCATATAAAGAATAACCGCAAAAATGAGGAAAGTAAGATTAAATTGTAGTACAAAGTTATTTAGTCATTATTTTTAACGTTCTAATATTTTTGAGACTACAAGAGCCTGTAAAATCGTGATTATAGTAAATAAAGTAGTATATTAGATTTAAAGGAAAGCATCTCGTATACTATGAAGATTTTTTTTTTAAACAATGCTTTACACATATAAATATTAATATATACAAAGATTTTAAGTATAGAATGTAACAAATATCGTATAATTATGCTTCTCAATTCTTTGACCAATTATTAAAATACTACAGACTTTGTAGACATATACAGACATTAGAAGATAAAATAATTGCCTACGACTTGAAAAAGAAAATAATTTATCACAGTTTATAAATATCTCAAATTTTTTAAATTGAAAGAAGAAATAATGACAAATAGACGAAATTTCTTTCCATGATCATAATATTAAGAAACACAATTTACTGTTTATGTAAACTGATTGAAAATATGTTGATCATTAATGAATTAATTGATGGATAGATAAAATGTTGGAGATAGAAGGCAATTATGTATATAGTATAATATAGTATAGTATATAATAGAAGACTATTTTGTGTGGAATGTTTGTTACTTTTCTTTCATATGAAGAATCAATGTGGTTTAATTACAGAGTTACGAATAAAAGGACCTACAATGATCATTGTTTATAATTTTTAAAATAGAATGTTATCTGCTGATAAAGTTGATTTTTAAATGCAAATATAATGATAATATGCAAATATATAAAATTACTGTTCATGATTATTAAACTTTATAAAAATGTCTATTGTTTGAGAAAATTTTTTCATCTCCAAATTTTTTAGTTGCATTCAACAAACGTAAGCTGCATATGTAATTAATTGCTTAATTTAAGATCTATTTTCAGTTACAGCTTCAGCTCTCAGTTCCAATTAAATATTCCAACAATATTACACGTAATTGTCCGATACGCTATTACAATAATGAACAACAAATCCTATTGCAGAACGTGTACCTATAAATGAATTTCTAGTACATGATAGAGATGCGTATACATATATATACATGTATTGTTGAACGTATAACTAACGTTGTAATTTAATACTCACTTAGTAAAAATGGGAAGACAGGGAAACTAAGGAAAATTAGGAAATAATTAAATTTCAAAAATTACATCTAGCTATAAGATAAAACTTAAATCTTCAAAGATTAAATTTGTTGAGTTTCAGTCATTGTGCAGTGTGCGATCTGTATAGTGTACAAATTTACGTAAAAATCGAGAAATGTTTTACAAAAAGAATCAACAAGAATGTTACAATTCTTAATGTATACTTAAACAACGCACCCTTAAAAATGTCTTTCTTTCGATTCCTCTGTCTGTAATATTTTCCATCTTCCAGAGAAAAATCAATAGTAGAATAATAGAAACAAAATATCAAAATTTTTGAAACTTTCTCGTCCAAAATTAATATATTTCGATGTACGTTTTTCTTACTCTGTAATATTATTTTTCGAAGAGTGTAGCGAAATCCAAAGTGGATTCGTTTCGAGTAGGCAGCTGCAGGGTTAGTAGCCTATAGAAGGTAAAACAATTGAGAAGCAATTGGAAAAGTCGTATCCCTTAAGAATTCAATTTGCAAATGGAGCTTTCCGAAGACTTACATACTGATAGTTTTCGGTAAAACAATTGTAATAAGGCCAATGGATAGCTTTAATGTAATAAAAGTATGGAATAATAACAAAATAGCACATATTGTACTTTACACAAAAAAATTGAAAGCCTTCAGGCAAAATCGGGTTTTGCTATCATCCGAGGCAAATAGAATTTTCAAATTGCGTTTTTTCATTAAAAGAGTTCTGGCGAATTCAAATGAAAAAACTCAACACCAGCAAATATTAAGATCAAAGCTATTCGATATTACAAAATTTGTTTAAATAGTCGATTGTGTTATGAATTATCATACTTTAAAATTTCTTCATTTTATCTCTCTATTGGTAGAAAATTTCGTAAAAAGAACAGATACGAAGAAATAAATATTGACACGTGTGATTTCTCGTTTACAAATACGAATTTTAAAATTGCTTTGTTGTAAAAAATATTTGACTTCCTGTGTACTAAAGATTTTTTTGATAAATCAACACCGAAATATTACTGACTTTCAATATGTAGTTTTAGATATGTTATATATAATTAATTAGAATTAGAGCAACACGATGAGAATAAATAACTATTTGTTAATCATTTCACTGTCTTAATAGAAACAGACGTTCATATCGACAAAAACATTTGCATTTTAATAAATGCAGAAAGAAAAAGTGTCGCCAAAAGTCATCTCGACCGATTTAGTAGTTTTGGTGTTAAGGATTCCTATTCCTCGGATATTGAAATTAAATCGAGATTGACACAAAAATTTGAGCACCGCAACAGGGTTAAGATAACGGTGTTCAGGTATAAAATTTCAATTTTGCTATGCCGATCAAACCTCGTTGGCCTATCTCATCCGTGAAATGTTTGATTATATCAGAAGGATCTAAGCAAGAGCGAATTGGCCGTTGTTATCTCATGCGAAGTAAGTAGTTTTATCGAGGAATAGGAGCAGAGGACCAGGGTGGAAACAAGAGAGGAAAGGTTTAACCGAAGCGTGGAGGTCCGTGTTAAAAAATTGTAAAACTTTCCAACACCTTCGTCTTACCATTTAATACAACGAATGACGTCTGAACAGCTGCCGTGGCTAACGTTCAAGTTTCAAACTTGTTTAAAGTTCGGATGCGGTCCTATCAATTGCATGAAAACTTTCTTTCCATCTCTCTCCCTTCTTTTTTGATCTTTCTTCTCTATGCTTCGCTGCCATAACTTCCTCTTCTTTCCTTCTCTTCAATCTTTTACATCGATAATCTATTTTGCGTTATTTCTTTTTTTTTTTTAAATTATATCTATCGACGCTTGATATTTAACGATAATTGTTTTCCGATAATTGTAATTTCATTTCTGGAAAGGATTTTTATAACGTGGTTTGTTATGATAATAAAATAAAATTATTATACTTAGTCTTCGTAAACTTTTCTAGATTTTGTTGCCACGTATCATTAAATTATTTATAGCTTATTAATTCCGATGTTGTAACTTTTTTACTACATAATTAGTAAAAGATTTATAATATAATTCTTAGGAAATTTCTTAGAAAAAAATCTCCGTGTAATTATTGTTAGATCGTGCAACGCGTTTTCTTCTCATTTCTTTAAAAAAGCGTCAAAGACTATTGCATTTATACGTCTGTTTAATCAACGATGGATGTATTATTTTGATATGTTATTCATTTTGCAGTGGGTTAACCAAATTCTTAAATACTCTAACATTGCAAAGTTCTGTAAATTATTCAATAATTACTCCTGGACAAAATTTCCTGAATGTTAAAATAATTATTACTCCGATATTGATAATGCAGTACTTATTCAAGTAATTTCAAATATTCTGAACTCGAACGAGATTGTAGTAATTTCTGTCGCGTCATGAAACGAGGAATTCGTTTACGAAATACTTCTGATGTTTTCCTTCATTGCTACCATTAAATCACGGAGTTACAAATATTTATCTATACTAGTTGTTACATGACACATAATTAAAATTAAAATTAAGTACATAATACAACCAACTAGGATATTCTAGTTACACATACTTACTTGTTTAATAGGATAATTAGATCGTGAATTTTTCTGAGGTTGCATATTTTTATTAACGGAACTAGGGCAACCTACATACAAATTTATTTCATCCATTAAACTTTATAACAACTACATACTTCGTTTTGAATATTTTTGGTATTCTTGTCGTTGTATCTGTATTTTGTAAATTACATACATTTCCTATATTTTCATAAATTTGTCTAAATTTTCCATAAATGCATATTTCATAATAACAAAAGTCCGCATTTTAACGATAATAAATAAACTTTGATCTCATCTGAGCTCAGATTGATATCGAATTTGTTAAGCCATACGATAAAAGTTTGTCATCAACAGTGGATCATTGCATGGTTATGAAACGTGACTGCTTTCCAACTTAACTCAGTTACGATCCTCGAGTTCTTATAGTTCGATCTTGCTCTCATTTTCGCAAACAAACAGAAGACACGCAGCAAGGTTAAACATTTTCTGTTTACAGTCAGCGGGGCTAGTTAACGCCAAACAAGCCGAAACGTCCTAACGAAATAAACTATGATTTCTTTCATGTGCAGGTTCCGTATGTTTGATATTTGTACGCAAATATTCCACATCCCGCAACTGCCGGCTATCATTTGGTAAATGTTGTGACTCGAGTCGGTGTGTAGATGCGCATCAAAGTATATGTAAGTACTCGTTTCACATCACGCGAGCTATGCTGTACAGACGGCGTTAGTGCGAATGACAATCGACAGGATGGAGTGGATAATGACGCTGTTTTCCAACTTTTGGAAGCATTTCAAGTTGAACATATAGAGCTCCATGGATGACAGTTGTAAAAATACTTTAGGCGCAGAAAATAATTCTCTTCTTTTTATTTAATCGTCTATTTCGTTAGTTGAAAGTTTCATATCTTACTATTTTGGATGTATTCTACGTGGCATG
Source organism: Bombus haemorrhoidalis (assembly GCA_014825975.1). NCBI lineage: Eukaryota > Metazoa > Arthropoda > Insecta > Hymenoptera > Apidae > Bombus > Bombus haemorrhoidalis. The sequence continues at coordinate 14,905,549 of CM026170.1, forward strand.
TCTATATCGTCTGGTATTTCAACTACGATATAGCTGAAAAAAAATGACAAATACCGAAGTAGACGATAAAAGTTTGCTTAATGAAATATCGAATAAATCAGAGTTGCGCGTGCAAAATCTAAAAGAAAACTTGGAACATTTAGTATATATAAATAATTTTATTTTTAATCTACGATCAAAGGTTGATTCAAATGTGTGAATAGCAAATCACGACTGATTACAGCAATGATCGAAGAAAGACAATGGATATAAACGAGAAGAAATTCAGTCTTATTATTACGAAGATTAGATTTTGCTTCTCTAAGATTTTCTACCTTAAAAGATTGCGAACGAGTTAATAATTCTTCACACTTTTAATAACTTCCTAATAATAAATCTGAGGCTGCATTTTTTGCTATTAAAACTATAACTATATATAATATAGTTAGTAATATATAATATATATAATATATAATATAACTATATATAACTATAACTATATATAAAAAACTATAACACGTTTTAAATTATAGCACATGCAATGGATCACAGTACCACTCTCCTCCTTTTTTATAAGATTCCAAATTTTTAACAGCTAGAATACTAATTAATTAAGCTCAGCTATTTGGACATGTATAATCGATAAAACTTTTGGCATCATATTTGCTATAAAAACATATCAATTGTTACGTATCTGCAATCAGAAACAAGATATTTCTACGACTCGCTGCATATTTGTTTGAAGCATCGTAGCTTTCATCACTTGCTTGATCCGCAGGAAAGTTTTCCTCACGAACCCATTCGAGTCAGTCGTTTCAAATCTGCAATTAAACACGTAGAATACTTTCATGACTCCCTATATATCTATATCTATTTGTATATCTGTTTGAAACGCCGTAACTTTCACTCATTTACACTTATTGGTGCAAAGGAAAGATTCTTGCGCGAAGTGATTCGAGTCGGAAGCCATTTGCCATCGAGCAACATCGATCGGCATGAACAGTAGAGCTACATTTTTCTTAACGAGTCACTGCGTCAGACATTTAGGAAGATTGATGGCGATCAGTAGTATATCCTCTTGTTCGTCCTTTATTTTTCTGAATCGTGATCTGACAAAGAATCGTGTAGTATACTTTCACTGGCCGGCTCTGTATCGGCTAGTTGTCCGACAATCATTCATTCGCTGAATCTTTTTGAATAATGGTGAATCCAGTATCTATATCCTATAGCGAGCTACTAGAGCCAAAGGAAGATTAGTTGCCTTGGAACGCGAGAGAAAGAGAGAAAGAGTAAACGGGGCTCGTTACCATTTGAAAGTTAAATCGTGTTCAACTTGCAAATTGTCCGTTTCGGCTGTGTTAGCGGCAGGGTACGGAGTTCGTTGATTACTCTGCACCAGCCTTCGATTGAATCTTAACCGGGACGGTGACCGGATCACAGCTCGATTAGCCAGACCTAGGATTTTTAGCTTTGCCGTGTACTTTCAATCGTTATTAATTCATCGAGGCAGTATTGATCTAGCAGACTGCGAATTTACGGGAAATTTGAAGATGCGAGGTAATACGGAATACGTGCAGCATGTAAAACGTATGAAATACCCAAAAAATTTTTGTCTATTTTATATATATATATATATATCGGGTTTTCATTAGAGTTCGGGGCGTATAACGAATCTTCATATGAGTTGGCCATCGTTGTTGTATACTATAGATATTTATTGATACGAATGTGAGTATTACAGGGTGTAACAAGCGATTGGATAATCGAGAAGTCGATGACAATGAGTTTAGGTTCCATAACGAATCAACGGGATAACGAATGTGATTTGATACAAGATTCTGGTGACACTCAACGTATTTGTTTACTGGACTAGTCGAACTTATCGGACTGAACCTCGGTCTAAGTGGAATTGCCCTTATATACTCCTCTCCGTACCTCTCTGTATCTCTTGGGTCAATCTTTGTTTTTAAGGAGAGCTAGTTAATTACTCCATATCTCTGTTAGGTACACGTCCCTCCCGTGATCGTGGCTACGTTCAGTGACCCGTTCAGCGTCACTTCGAGCCCAAGCCCACTGTCATAAATATCGAGCAAACATAATTAGATTAAATTATAAACAGCTATTTCTCAGTTTTATTATTTACGTATATATATAATACAGTATATATAGTAAAAGGTCTGAACTAAAGTATCGGGGACCTTCCCAAACATTCCAAAAGAAAGGCCCTGATGTCCTTCCATCTCCGACATATATATATATATACCCAAAATATTGTGTCCATTGTATTTAGGTTAGGCATTTTTATGTATTTTTATGTTCTTATGGAAATAATTAGAGAAGTGGAAAGTAAAGAACAAGACGCGCATTTCAGGCATATTTTATTATATTATTTCCAAAAAGTCAAGAACGCATCGCAAGCACACAAGAAGTTACGTATCGTATATGGGAATCAAGCCTTGAAAGAAAGGCAGTGTCAAAATTGGTTTGCCAAATTTCAACTCAAAAAGAAGATAGAAATTTGCTTCATTTATTAAATATTGCAATAATTGTTCCATTTTAGATATTATATAGTCAGCCAATAAGGTCAACACACTTCAAGATAGAATGAGATTGTTAAAATTGGATGAAGCAACTTGTGCATGACTTACGTCAGTTTCATAGTTACTGGGACATATGGAGAATTGAGATTTTTGAAATAGTGTACTCGTAATATTATATAAATATAACGCAGTAGAATCACAATTATTCGAACTGATCGTGACACACGATCCGGATAATTGAATAATTTTCGTCTGAGAAAATATCGTTGGTTTGGAACTATTTTATAAAGATCGATATTAAAAAAAGTATAAAAACTTTTGAATAGGAATACGAAGACTTTTTCCAATTTCTATTCTGATTCTATTCATGTTTTCCAATTTTCCTTTCAAAGGACTATCTCCAAATTTTCCATTATTCGGCGTTCCAATAATCGAACGTTCCGTTAATCAAGGTTCTATTATATCGAGTCTGGCTTATGCACGTAAATTAGCAAATTATTATTGTGCTTGAATACTTGAATTATTATTGTGATTTGCATTGAAAATGGATAATTATTGCATTTACATGATTAAATTATTTATCATTGTAAGGTATTAAATATTAAACTGTTAAATTCTTGTACTGAATGTTAAATTGAGAAAGATAGGGGGGAGATCGTGTGGTAAATTACTTCAATATCACAGTAATTAATCCGTAAAAATTGAAGTATAAATAATCGCATTTATAGTTTTTAAATATTATCACGCGCTGTTGAATAGAATTTATACAATTATACTATTCGTAGCTTTAAAATCTAATAAATATCTTTAAAAATGTTAAAATCTAGTAAAACAAGTAGCTATAGAATTTCATAATTTGTTATTAATCTTCTTTTTGTTATTCATCACTTTCATTAATCTGCATTCATAGTGAGCCTTTGAATTTCCCTTACAGTAATTAAACGAACACAAATTAAATTGCACTTAAAGCGTATAAATTTCTCGGTATATTAAACGTACAAATTATTTCAATAACTTAATCTCTTTATCATTCAGATAAACGATCATCGTTTTTACTGAAACTGTGCATTAAAACCAATGTCAACAATAATATCGATCAGATCCTGCTGAAATTCTGTTAGACGATCAACTCTTTATTCGTACTATAATAAACATCATAGACTCACCCTGCAACCCTAATCTCTGTTTCTCCTTCCTAAATCTTCCCAAAGTTCGACCCATTTTTTTTCTCGTCATTCTTCCCTAACCATTGTTCAGACCACATTACTCATCCTCACCACTAGACTATAAGAACCACTTCTCTATGATAGACCAGGAGAGAATTTTATAAATAGTCGGTACTAGCGTGCAGTTACCCATTATGAATAAAACCTGCAACTTTTGAAATTCAATGTTGTCAAATATCTAGCATCCGGAGTCCAATAATTCATTAAAAAGTCATTGAAGAAACCAAAATAATTGATGTGATACTTTAAGAATATTCGTCTTCGTTGCCAATGACTTGGCGGTTAGTGGCGTTAAATACGATACACCCACATACAGTTAAATACGACGTCCACATACGATAAAAGAAACTCATTCTTCTTTATAAAATACGACTTGGTCATTTGGTCTGAATTCGAAGACTCCAACCGTAAATTTCGATACAGACGCGTATTTAGTTACGAATTGGCGAGTCGTAACGCGTACCTGCGAGCAAAGTTTAGCAGATTTTCAAACTAAAGTCACACATTTACACAGCCAAGTTTCTCTAACATCTGACATTGGCCAACTTTTTAATTGCACCGCAATCGTACTCGGCCTACGCTATCGTCCTTTTATCGTTCCTTTATTCACGGCTGCATCACGAATTGCGATCTCTCTAAATGTAAATGCCACTCATTGTCCTTTTCCCCTTCGGGGATTCGCGAACAGCGCGTTTCCAACGGAAGCGAATGCGCCTTTGTGTCAACTTTTGTGCCTCGTCGGCCGTCGCCACGTTTTGACATCAGGATGCTATCGCGCTACCGTCGTCTCCGTCTCTAAACCATGACAAGTGGAGAACCGACGAAGAGTGGTGCTCGGCGCGATGAAATTTACTTAGCGAGAGTAACAACGTCACTGTCCACTCGAACAGCCTGTTTGGAGAAAGAGTAGAAGCCAGACAGACACCGGCTCCTAAGGAAGAGGAAAGCAAAGCCGAGGAGCGAAGAGACTCCGGCTCCCTAAGCATTTCGTAGTTTCGGCTTATTGTGTTTCCACGAACTTTCCTTTAAATTGAAACTTATCGTTCGGTTCAATCTCCACTGTTGTGAAATGTTCTGCCATTTAGTGGATATTACGTGGTATTTTCTCATTTGAAATTATATAGGGTGTCCCGGCAATCATGGTAATCGACGATAGGATAGATTCTACGTGAAAGAAAAAAGTGGAAATGTATTAGGTTGTCCGAAAAGTATCTTTCTTTTACAAACATGAAACCTAATCTATCAAACGTGATCTTTATTTCGATAGAATAAAATGGATCATACGTAATTCGTTAGAATAATATAAAACGAAAAATGTTGTGCATCCATTATTTTCTTATAAAACGAAAGGAATCTTTCAGACGACTATAATAGAAGATGTTTTTGTATGACGCTTTCTTTCTGAGAAAGTCGAGTTTGGAGAATTGTAAAGTATTCTTGAAACTGGCTAATTGTCGACTAGGTACGAGTAAAGAATCAGCAGGAGATTATTCTATATGCGACACCTTGTATATAAAATTTTGTATACCAGGCATAGTATAATATAGCAACATTATTGTTGCAAATATTCCTATATTAAAAGAATATTATGCAGTAGCTTCTTGTCTCCGGAGTTTTATACAAAAGTCTAGAACATTCAATGTCCACTATTAAACATAGTTTTGTTCGAGTTTATCATATTTGAAAATATCGGGAAATTTCTGCACTATTATTGGAACGTTATATATATTTCGGTGTTTGGAAGCCTTTGTCGCGAATAATTGAGGTGTGGTAGTAGTCTCTTAGTTAGTGCACTAACTGTATAGTTGTGGTGATAGTGCGCTACTGCTGGTGTACAGAATGAGACAGATATTTCTGCTGCAGGTCACCGGTGTCGTCACTACTGGGATACTGCTATATTTTCTTCTCATTTCTGATGTCGCGGAAGAAAAATCGGACTTCGTTCGCTGGGATTTGAAACCCGGGTCCTGAACATTCGTAACCTAAGGCGCTAACCACTGCGCTGATGTCGTCCGACGCTAGTTGGTGTCGAGTGATGATATCTGTTATCGAGTGCCGCTACATAATAAAATCAAATAATTCAAAAAACGCAAAAATACGAATACTTATTTTCGTAAGAGATTAATTTTATTTCGACACAATCATATTTCGATATAATGCAGTGGTCGTCAAACGTTCGTTTAGAGAAAGAAGCACTAACTTACTGCGCGAATTAATATTATTATAACATTAATTATGTTTAATATTATTACAACAAATAACTGAGAAATGTAAAAAGAAAGAGACTTACAGATACAGTGATATCCTTGATAGCCTGAACAATATTGAATTTCATATTCGAAACCGATTTTATCTGTCAACCGTATAAGTTGATATTCTCGAAGTACGTCTATCCGCTGAAACTATTTTTTATTTATTTAGCAATAATTTAATTTAATTTATAAAAGGTGACGCTCGTCTGAAAGAAAGAAAAGAATTTCTCCTTGAAGAGGTTTTAATTACTTAGGGGAAGAAGATGTAAGAAATTCTTCTTTCAAAAGCGTATTCAACAAGTTAAAAAGCGATGTGCTAGTCTTAAATATTGATTCTTATTCACAGAAAAAGAAATTATTTTTCTACCTATCGCTCGGTTTGCTCGCCATCAGAGTATTTGAACAGGAAGGTATCCATCGGAGGAATATTTTACGAAAAAGATTATGCGTGGATTCCTTCTCAAAGCGTTCTTTTTGATTGAAGGTGTTTTCACGATTGGACGTCTCTATTAAAAGATCCGATTGATCGAAACGATGGCTATTCAAACTTTATTAAAATACTGCCGAATAGTATTTTCTCAACATTATGAACTTTCCTTGGCGTATTAATACATTTACTACTTCTAATACATTAGATACATTTTTGACGAATTATCGATATAATTATTAATATAACATTGAAGAAAATATTCCAAATGTGCTTCAAAGATTTTGAGAGTAATTCATATGACCGTAACTTTAATAAAAGTACAATAACTTGCAATACATCCGTAGTTTAAGAATATCTAGTTGCAGGAAGCATGAAATAACGAAAAAATTTTCCAATAGTTCCTCGAATTTTATTACATTGCTTTAAATTATCAATTTTCGCTGGAACAAAGAGATTTGATAGTACAATACATCTATTGAGATATGTGTAATTTTGTGTGCTAGACTAGATTAGCCGCATAGTAGTGACGCGCGTATATGAGTATGAGTGTGTGGAAGTATGTGTGTGCATAGCGTCTTGAATGCAACTGTTCAGGTAGTAGCGTAGTATAGAAGATGGTGAGACAAAGAGAATGCTGAGACGCGTGCAAATGTATATCGACGAAGATCTTGTAAATCACACATTAAATAAATCTGAAACTATTTTGATATCAATTCTAAGTGTAATCTAAGTGTTCCTATACATTTATTTCGGCGATTAAGATCCACAATTCTCAACATCTTCGGCTATTAATAATTAATTCATTGATTCTATTAGTCTCCAATTATTAGTTTATTAATCTGAATCAGACTTGATGCCGTATAATATATCTTTAATAATATCTTTATAAAATACATTATACAATACGTAAATATAAAATGATTTAGATCTCGAATCGTGCAATTATAATTCTCAATTTTATCTTTTTGAAAATTACATCTATCTCTTTGCTCTTCCAATTTACAAACTGGATTCTCAAAAATAATTTCAATATATCTAAAAAAAAGCGTATTCACAGAAATACATGGCGGAGTTACTTCGAAGTTTGAATTTTATCTTGTCACGTTTACAGGACAAAGTTCAAAATTGCTCTTACGTCCGATATGAACAAAAGGATAACATTCCGTACTTTATTCCTAGCTGTTAACAATCGGTTCGACTAGACGTGCTAAGAGCTTACAATTTCAGTAAGATTTCTTTCAGTAGAACGAAAAGCGCTGTTCTAAGTTTCTTCTCGATTGCAGAGGCTCTAGACGCAAGGTACAGGATTTTTGTGAAAAATTGATTTTCGGCTAATATCGGAAAAGAGAATATTCCGAATCCTTCGAAATTGGATATTTTAATTAGTAAATTACGATTTTAATTAATAATCGCTAAGAAAATGTTAACTTTGCCACTTTATCAACGCCAATACGATTTTGCGTTGTATTTCTTCCTACTTACACTGAGAGCATAATGGATGTGTAGTCTATGCAGGCGTTAGTTGAACCGTGTCTAGCGAAGAGGAACGAGTCTTCGAGGTGACAAAATTTACTTAGCTCGGCTAACGACATTATTGCCCACTTGAACCGGAATGTCAGTGAAAATGACAGAGATGGTGTGGCCTGAATAGAGACAATGGGCAAGGTAGAGCGATGAAGAAAGAGAATCCATGGCGTGAAGTCACGTGCCAAGGCATTAATATTTGCGTGGTTCATTTAACATGATAAGCCAGTTGGTTTGAAATACCTCTGCCTAGTTTGCTAATTGTGGCAGATTTTCCGGTTATGGTCAATTACCAGGATCTTTTTGCCATTCGTTGAAAACTTACTTATGCTATGTTTTAAAAAACAAGACATGTATTAATATTGTTGTTGTTGTTGTATTAATATACAAGATTTATTTTAGCAATTTTTTCTATCAATTCTAGCCTTGTATCTTCTTAGGATTTTCTAGTCTTCTAAGGATCTAATCTTTGTTATCAATTCACAACTGTCGAACGTTGAATAATTGTGATTTAGTTCCAAGTTGTATTTCGTTCTCGATATAATTTTAAGTATTTGATTCCAACAATATTGTCAATTATGTTATAGCGCTTAATTATGGTATATTAAATTTATGGTATAGAATTTATTTATAAATATTATTGTTATTATATATCATATATATATTTTATACATTATTATATATAAGGCTTACTATTATTATATATATAGAGCGTAATTACATCTTGTTAATGTAACATTACATTAACTAATGAATAGCGTAAAATTAAAATAGTTAAAACAAAAGATATGATCCAACATGAATAAAATTGATAAATTTAGGTACACTGAGACTTTAACAGAGTATTAATATTATACATTGTTAGGTTTCTCTATATTTATGAATAAAAACGTTCAAAAAGACAGTCAAATAAAATAACATAAAATAAAATTGATTTAGGTTGAAGACATGCCTTTGTCGATCGAACAAAATTAAAGATACCAGTTTGCAATGTGGTAACATTTTTTGTATATCGTTGTCAAAGTTCAGCCTTTTACGTTATACATATCTATGATATTTTCACAATCGATGCTCCATATTCTTTACACGCTTGAAATATCGTTGGTTTAATTAATAACAATCGCACGAATATGCAAGCGTAAAGACAGGCTTTTGCAGCTTTTTGTCCATCAAATTTACCAATTTTAAACGCTTTAGCTCCTCTCTGCCTATCGAATGATCTTTTTTTCTGCCAGAGAAATAAATAAGTAATAAATAAATAAACAGAAGCAGTTAAAGAATTGTCCAATGTTGGTGAAGGGACACTGTAGCGAAAAAGTCACGGGATAAGAACGTTATGAGAAACGTAACTTTCAAGTCAAGTTAGAGAAAGATCTGCTCTTAACGGTTTATCATAATAAAGACGCGAAGCTTGATAATATTTACACATTAGAGATGGGTATCGTTGCGAAGCTTTGCCAAGGCTTTGAAAAGATTTCTCGGTTGGTGGCTAGCTTTCTACAAAATCCGCTTAAATCTAATCCCAGAGTTATGGGGAAAGTTACATCACGTTGTGAATCGTCGAATGAAACGCTCTTTTTACGGAAAAAACATGCTGCTAGCAACGCTATCGAACTTGCAGGTATCCGAAGAAAATTAGAAATCTTATTTCTGTCTTGTCTTGCAAAGGAATCAAGGATTATCCGATGTTATGCAACCAACAAAAAAAAAAAAAAGAGAAATGTTAACTCTGTGAAAGTAGGTTTGCTTTAAATTTAGACATGAATTATATTCATATTTTTATTTACTCTTTATCCGTCATGTTTTATGTTGGATCGTATTTTATGTTTCGACTATTTTAATTTTACATTGAAAGTTGAAATTTAAGAGAAAAATTTAATATACGAAACAAATAATTCGATATATAGCACTATCTAAAATATAAATTTAATTTATTAAATATTTGTGTGTATATTGCATATCATCGTACTGAGTATTGAATATTTAATTGTGCATTAACCCATAAAGTCCACCGTCGCGTTAACGCAACATTTCATTGCAGCTTTGTTCTGATCAATTCACTTTATTGAATTCTATTGAATCTGCGTTACAAAAAGATTTCACATACACGCAAGAATTTTTTGAATATTTTGTTCTGTTTTTGTTTTGCTCTTTTTTTTCCCACCCAGATCTTACAATTTTACGAATTTTGAAGAAATTAAAGCATTTGTAGCATTACGTTGAACTATATCTTTTTCAAATTGGAAAGACTGGTTTTGTGTCTCCAATTTGTCTAATGCTATTTTATAATTATCTATTATTCCGATACTTTATTTGCACCTACTTCATTTACGTTTCTTAATAACGTTACGTTTATCTACGTTTCACAAGTTATTTCATCGCTTGGTCATCAATGATTTAAAGATATTGCGACCTCGATTTCCTCTGCGAATTCCACCTGCAAAATAAGAAAGTACAGCGACATGACGCTTGATATTCAAAGACGCGGCTGCCACATTTTTCATACAAATTTCCACAGCGTTGCACAAAACCGATATTGTATTATGAATCCATCATCACACTCGTCAAACACGATTCATCAAGCAAATACAGATAAATGCTTAAAATCGATACTTCCTTTGTCTAAGAATTACGTATATCGCTAAATCATATCCGAAGAAAAACAATTGGCTACAAAAGTTTATTGCCGCGTGCCACATAACAATTTCGTCCAAAGTATTCGGGTTAGGTTGGCTATACGATAAATCTCGGGGAATAAGTACAGCTACAATTACATAGTAGCAGATTCCCATGTGGAACGTTTGTCATCTTGATCGTCTCATCTATTTTGAGTTACGGTGATATCATATTTTCACTGTAAAAGAAAACCATCATTCCTTATATATTTTTCTTGTCACGGAGAGGATTCTTCCTCCATTGGACGAGTAGCGGAAAGCAGCGAGACGAGAAACATCAGTCGTCCACAATCCGCAGCAAAGCCAAGTCGCAAGTGCACTCAAGGATTTGTATCGCGTACAGATAGATTTGTTGTTGCCAGTAAGGATTTCAGCGCCTCTCCTTTTATCGCAATTAGGCGAATCCTTCCTTGTATGATATGATATATAGAAGTAGGTGCTGCATGCACAGCATTAGTCTGTATGGTGTAAGAGAATGTAAAGTTCGAACGCCTGGGACAGTCGCACCCGGCTGTGGCAAGAGAAAGCGTAAACTCTTGCCATAAATTAGGGAATCCCCTGTGCAGCGTCGTGAGCTAGCAGACTCCAATGTCTGGTGACCGCCACGCCTAAAATATTCGAGCATTCTTTGTACAATCGTTGAAGCGAAACTACGCGAGTTCGACATTTCTGAATAGGCAGAACCTCTGTGAATTAGAAGAATTTAACGAATGTCCAACTAGATAAATTGTAAAATACAAATTAAATAAATAAATAAAAAAGATACAGAACCTGCTGTAAACGTGACTACCCTGGACTCGCCGTAGTATTTTCTCGCAATGGTATGATTAATGAGTCGTGATGACAGGTATGAGCTTGCGCACCTGGTGACATGTAAACGAGACGTGAGCGTAGTAGCAGTTCTTAGATATCGCACTCATTGTAGTTTCCGCGCAAACTGAGAACAATTTTTGGAGACTGAGAAACCGTCTGCGATGTAAACAAACGACCAGCGTTTGATAGCTGTCAGGCTTTCTCGTGTGCTTCGACACGTGAATATTCTGTTTACAGCTGCTGTTTACAGCGACTCTTTGAATGGACTTCGGTTCTCTTCGAACTATTTTGGAATATAACTGTTCGATAGTTACGAACAAGACGACATTTTATACAAAGACAGGAGTTTGAAGACTTTATTGGAAAGACATAACGCAAAGGGAAGAATATTTCAGCCTAGAAAATAATCAGGTGAGTTTCGCGTTACCTAATTGATTTTTCAATTTGGTAGGAAAACTGATTTTGGAGGAAGAAGTATAGGCAACAAAAGTTTATACGCACGATGGGTCGGTACGAAGAATCAATGATCAATTCGTTGAAACAGAACAAATTGAAATAAAAATAAACTGCATGGAGATAAGTGAAATATTCTAATTAAATTCAATCTTTTACTTTTGTCAATTTTATGGCTGTTAATACGAATTGTGCAAGTTTTGAGACAACGTGTTTGTAGTTAATCGCATGGATCATCTTGTTGTCATTTTATATACATATTAGCAAACTGATATTTTTTAATTGTACGATGTTATGCTTTTTGCAAACTAAAAGCGGATCTCAATTAAAATAATACAAAAACGAAAGGAGAGAAAATAATTCTCTTTGTTTTATAATAATTTTAATTTTGTTTAACATCAGAAATTTTAGCCTTTTGAATCCTTTTCCGCATATTGCGATTGTTTAAGAAATTGGCAGAGATGTAAAAATTTATATCACATTATTTCTCGAAATGTCTAGAAAAAAACACACATAAAATAAATCATTCTATGTCTGATTACAAGAATTTCAATGAGTCTAATATTTTAAGATTCAGATACGTTTTCCTGTGTAGAGAGAAAAAGCTCTTTCTCCTCTTGAAACGCCCTCATCATTACCGAGAAATTGTCAAAGTCGACTGAAATCGCACAGACAAATTCCTTCTATTATCTGAACGATCGATCGAATGCAAGCATTATAGTGTCGTCCAAGAGCGGCTTTACTCTTTTAATTTTATCTTATTCCATGTAGAGCGTCTTCAAGAGACGACATACCCAACTGTTTCTCGAATCAGCAACTTTTTCCTTTATATTTACATCGATCGCTATATTTTCTTCATAATGTCGCTGTTAATCTGTGTTTATTAAGAAAATATTACATTAACATTGGAATTATTATATCAATGAAAATGACTGGTTTTACAATTTTATTTTAAAGTTCCTACTTCGTATTACATTTTTTACATTTTATGATGTAATGACTTTCGTAGTGATAACTAAAGGAATAATATAACTAATCTTATTTTCTTTTTATGCATTCAAATTCAAAATAATTCCTTATCAAGACTACTTATACTAATACCGGTCAAAATGATTGGTATAAACCAAATATAATTCAATTGGTGTAACCAAAAATGTACTACATAACATTTGTAAGAATATATGATATCCTTTTATAATAAATCAATAAATATAAAAATATTCTACTATCACGTATTTTTTAAGAACATTTTGACTAGTTTTGATAGAAATAGCTTCGTTTTAACTGTCGGTAGTTCTAGTATTAATATTATAATTATATTGTAATAATGCTTAATTCTTACTTTTTTTATTTCATTAATATTGTAATGATATTATATTATATTGTATATATTATATGATATACGATTTTATAATAAAGAAAGGAAATAATAAAATTATAGTATAAGTAACTTTGGAAATGATCTAAAATTAGAAAGAAAAGATTGCTCGTTAAATATTATTCAAATGAGAGAAAGAGAAGAATATACAACGTACGGCCAAAATTAATTGGCGGGCAACCAATTGCGATACAATTGTGTATCGTAAGTTACCTTGGGCTGTGCAATTTCGTGCTGAAGCAAAAATCCGCGAATTCACCGCGCCGTTGACTCGTGGTCTAATTATATTAGGTCAATAGAATTATCGTACCTGATATTATTATGGACTTTCCCAGCATACATTTAACGTAATATTATTATCGATTATTCATATACAGCTAATGAACACAATTATCGACACGAATCTAATTTTCTTGTAAAATCACGTGTAAATATATTCGATCGCGATTCTTTATCGAACATTTTTTGTACATTAGAATTTCTAAATTGAAAGTTTCAGTATGTCGTAATTATGATAATCCAAAAATAAAATAAATAGAAACCATAATTGTTTATAATTCTGCTTCTGATGTATTTAATCCTTCTAATAAACTGCATTTTTTTCTTCCAATCATCATTTTCCATCCAATTGTATTTTTCTAATATTAAAAACGTAACCGCAAGTTTGAGCAATATACGAAAAAATTGTTGCTAGTTTGCATGATTTTTCATTTCAGTTCCATGTTAAACTTTCTTCTGAAACATTAATTTTCCTCGTTACCCAAAATGAAAGTAACATTGGAATATAAAAATTCCCGAATCGCAGGAAGGTTAAATTTTGAGTTCAAAAGTTGTAAAGTTGTATTTTATAGGAGATTAAATATAAGGAATCGTGTTTCTTTTCTCTTAGAACATAGAACTTTTTAAGAGAAGCAAAATACATAGTATTTATCTTCATACATTTATGTGTATTACTTAACTTAGTTCATATTTGTTATGGCAGATATCACCTCCAAAGTTATAATCTCGAACAGAATACATTTTAACGAAGGACAATAACTGAAGATCCCAAGCAATCTGAAGAGGATCGTACATAAGAAGAAAGGAATAAAACGTTCCCAGTTCCTAGCAGACGCGTTCCTAAAGTTCTAGCTTTAAACTAATCTAATCACAGAGAAGTAACGTCATTCACTACGACTGACACGCGTTACAAGTAGACTGCGGATATTTATTCATTTATGGTAAAATTGAAGGTGCAGAACTGCACGCAATTCACATAATGCACGAAAATATACGAAACGTGCGAAGTAAAGTATCTGTTATAATATTTGGAAAATAAAAGAAAACTCATTTTAACACTTTGACTGCCACGCCGAAATCGCATGTTTCGCTCAGGATGCCACGGGAGTATTTTTATTATTCAAAGCATATAATGGCAAAATAGTAATAAATTGATGATGTAAGACAACATTCTTCCTCAATGGACCGTTTATCTTATTGGTGGTCACGGGAGACCACCGCGACGTCTTGATAATAGTTGATAGCGACATATTATAACAAGGCTTCGTTTATTTCAACAAACCATTCGCATTCGTTATTTCGTCGGAAGCAAAACGTCCAGAATATATTGTTGAAGACATTGTGTGTAGGAAATATTAGTAAACAGTATTTGCTTATTCTATATATAATAATAAGGTATGTACGCACTTCTAACTTCAATTATATGATTATAAGAGATATGGTTGCCAACACAGTGCACCGTTAGATGTAAGATTTCTTATTTTTTTTGTTGATGTTCTAATAAAAATGTTTAATTGTTCAATGGGGCATTTTTTATTTCAAAGTATCTTCTATTTATCGATTATATTCAAAATACCTAACTGTCAATTTTCATACAATTTTTACAATTGTAAGAAGTTCAAGCGGTCACCAATGACCACCGTGGCGTCATAGGAGAAACCGTGGCCGGTCATATATGATCAACGTGGCAGTCAAAGTATTAAGTTCCATTTCTTTATTCGTATTTCTATTAAAACTTTGAATTTACCTGAACACTCGCAGTCTAGTTATAGGTATACAAACATGTCTACTAATACAACATAAATTTCGTACATATGTATGAGCAGAAGTAGTACACTAGTCCAATATGACATTGTCTATATCGTAAGCCAGCGAGATGAAATACAATTGCATACAATTGTAGTGGCTTAATAACTCACACATTGTTAAACGTTGTACATATTTATGATAGCAAAGATAAATATGTAGCGTGTTAGTCTAACATAATATTGTCTATGTCGTAGGCCAACGTGACGAAATACTATTGCATACAATTGTAGTCACTTAATAACTCACACATTGCTAAACGTTGTACATATTTATGATAGCAAAGGTAAATATGTAGCGTGTTAGTCTAACATAATATTGTCTATATCGTAGACCAACGAGATAAAATACAATTTTATATAACTGTAGTTGCTAATAATTAGTAACCGTCAGTAAGTAAATTGAAAAAAAAGAGAAACGCATTTTATTTTGCTGTATGAAGAGTAATATCCAAATGAAGGGAAACTAGATGCAATTAAACGATGCTGTGACGCGACTGAATTGACGAAAGAAAGAAAGCGCGATATTCTCTCGTCCAATTTTACGATAGAGCGTAAGCGCATCGAAGTAATCAGGGATTTTATGCGGAACGATGTTATTTTCCACTGGCTAGCTTCCACTTCCTTCCAATCATTTTCCTCGCGTTTCTGCGTTACGTGGAAATTAAATTCGATTATTATTCCATGATGTCGCTTCCGCCGAGCTTTATGCAAATTCCTACGTATCATTTTCTTATTAGTTTTTCGTTCGACTGGCATTAGACATCTGGATGATTCTTAAAACGCGAGGCACGCAATTTTCTTAATTAAATTGACAAACTTCTTCTGATTCTGAAACACGGACTCGACTTAACAAAACTTTTGCGCTCAAAGATTTACGCACATCGTGTTCATTATTATTCATCAATTTACGTTCATTAAGTGGCATATTAAATACGATATTAGCGATGGTTATTAGTTAGCAGATTTTCGTGTATTAATAGCATATTTGGAAATGTAAAAATATCCAGAATATTTAATTTAACTTCTGCTTAGGTTTCATTTCCTTCTTCCTCATAAAAATATGTATTTGCATAAATAGTTTTTCATAAATAAATAAATTATAAATAGATTAAATAGTAATATATCACAGTATATTAAAATCTATTTAAAAATAACGATAGAAGAATATTTCACGCAGGAATGTTATTTGTCAAATATTTGTGAAAATTATATTACAAGCACAAATTGTATTTGATGCATCGTATATTTGCACGATTTCATTTACGTCTCGATTTACGCCTCGTGTATCCTCTAACGTAATTCTTCTTGCTATATTTTTTTCAACACGAACGTAAGAACCAAAGTTAATTAAGAATTCTGTTTCATTCTGATTTGATGCATCGTCTCTCTTCAAATTATATATAACGAGAAGAAGAGTAATCATCTTGAACGCGAAGAATTTCGAGTAAATCCTCTCGTCCTAAAGATCGTAGCAGTGAGCGAGCATCGTGAAACGGTCAAACTAAAACCAAAGCAACATCTGATGCTAAATATTTATAGAAAGCTGGAATTCGTTAAGCCTTCGCTACTAGACTGCTCTCCAATCTCTCGATGAATAGAACTTCTCTCCGTGTCGTTTTTAGCGGTACGTTGGCCCGTGCACCTCTTCAACCTCAACGAGCGTACGTCTTTGTGTCTTTTCAACGATCAGAAAGTCATCGTCATTAATTGCGCTAGAATTCGCGGTAACGTTCTGCGTGCAATTTAGAATTCGCCGAGTTTCCTGTCCTTAAGGAAAATTCGTGTAATTGTCGATGATCATGAAATAAAGTTTTATATTACGTGTCTATGGTCATTACAGCGAAAAGTTTCCCGTTCTTTCGAGAAAACCATTCGTTGAAATTCTTCTTTGTTACATTTGCTTTCGATTGTGTCGTGAAATATTCATAAAAAATATTCTTTCCGTAATATCGCATATTTTTTATCATATTTTATCGAGCCAATTGGATTTTACGCTAACAATTTCGTTCAATTAGGAATTGACTTTTATTTGAATTGCTTTTTATTGAATATTGAACGTTTTAAATTGAATTTACTTTTATAGGACTTTAAGGTGTTATATTTTCGCCTCTTTAAGTCAAAGAGATTGTCTATTGTCAGCTTGTAACAGCAATCGGAGATCGGAAAATTCCGACAATTTCATTTTCATTGGTTTTTTTCATTTTCATGATACTTTACAATTAAATAAGTGAATTTTAATATGAAATGATCGAAAATGAAAATTACCTATTATCCGTGTACATGGTCTGATTTGTCTGTTATGCACGTGTCGATATAAAATGAAAAATAAGGTTTCTTATATGATTCTGTTGTGTTGTTTAATGATTATACATATTACCATATTTTGTACTATGCAACTTTTTAATTTCATCAAAACCGAACAAAGACGTTAAGTTTAATTATACCTACACTACCATTTAATTCCATTCATTTGTTTCATCGTTTTGATCTGTTTTATCGCAATTCCTTTTTGGTATTATATTTTGTTTTATTAACAAGTGTTCATGGCACCTACTTAAAATTATAATTTATGTGAATTAAATAAATAAATATTATTTCTGGTACGTATTGAATATGGTTTTAAATCTCTTTGTTACAGGATGTTTATTACACATATTAATGTCAGGGTGAAAAACGTAGCTATTATGCAGCCGTACATAAGTGGAAAGAAATGTTCGGGTAGAAAATATGGAACCACTTAAAAGCATACTTGTAATAGCGATACTATAAAACATTATAAAACGTATTTCTATTTACCAAATTAGATTCAATTATACTGAAAATGGCCAATTTAGCATTTTAATATGGCATGGAGAAATAAAATCTAAAAATGCAGGCGATCAATAAATCTCAAAAGCAATTTTATCCTCCAAGAATTAATTACATATGTCATTCTTATCTTTCAGGAATTAATTACATATGTCGTTTCTATCTTCCAACGATTAATTACATGTTTCATTTTTATCTTCGTGAAATATATATTTCTACTTTGAGGTTTTACAATATTTAAATGTATATTTTAAAGTGAACAAATGGCTCCTATATTACGTAATAATTAATAATTTATTAACCTTCATTTTCTAAGAACATTCTATGTACTCGCTGATTTTTGAATTCCTTTCTCGAGAAATTATTGACATTTTTCCGGACGCAAACTATTCTCTTTTACGTTACCTTTTTTAAGTTTCTTCAGGTTTTTTAAATTTAGTCCGGATCTTCTATCCTTTATATCATTTTACCGTGACAAATTAGTCAAAGTCAGCCGGGAAACGAGGCAGATGAATAGAATATCGATTCTCAATTATATTTTTATATTTTCCTATGTATCATTGTAATGAAAAATTTCATACGTTATAGAAACTTCGCAAATTTATTTAAGAAAATACGACTGGTCCTGTAGTGGCACATGAGTCAACAGAAGATTCGAATTGCGAGTCACTTATATTATAGTGTCATGCAGTATCAACATTATTTTGATTTGCTAAGTTCAAAGGAGTTACGTTTGAGTTTTTTAGAAGTTCACCGATTGATACAAATAGACGAACGTGCTCTCTAGGACAATCGAAGTATAGCGAACATTATAGCAGAGCATTATACCGAATCATTATAGCGAATCGTACAGTGGAATACCGAGGGTAGAGGTGAACAGTAGCATTGAGCGAGCAACGATAACGACCGACATACTTTGTACTTGTATTTAAAGTGATTTTATACACTGACTATTACAATTTTATCACTCATCCTTTACTAAACTAACACGTATAATAAAACCAGCTGAGTCCTAAAACAATTCAACAGGGTCAAGATGAATTTGTATAAAAAGAATTATCGCAATCGTTGCTTCCTTTTCATCATTTTAGAACCTGAACGAATATTAACAATACAATCTCCTCCATCAGAATGCTCATAAACACACATCGCGGAACTTCCAAATTCACAATACCGTGCGTGAACATTTTTACAATTTTTACATTAGATAAGAATATCGTATCATTATGTTGCGTGGAAAAATATTCGCAGCACGAGCTTAGAATTTCCGCGACCGTCCTTTCAAACGTCTCTGATAGGAAGCGCATCATTGGCGATATTTGTTCAACACGAAAGATTGTCAATTTTGTTATCCTCGTGAAATCCGTGTAAAGGACAAGTAACAGTTGTAACACGTATTTGTAAAGTAAAAAAGAACGTTTGCGTGAAACGAGGTCACTCGCGGTAATATTTGCTTTTCGTTCACGTGCCAGCCCTTGACACTTACAAGCCCGAATTTCGTGGCGTATATCTTGCTGTTACATTTCGGGTGCAGAAGTAGAGCTGGCGAGTATGCGCCAGTTAGGCCGAGTCGGTGTCATGACTTGGGAATCGTGCCATGTTTAAATTGGATTCTATTCTCGAAGGAGTAGCCGAGCTAACGGGTTCGCGGTTGGCAAACGGAAGTCTCCTGGCACTTGCTTCGTCTTCCTCCGGCCACTTGGAATTTCCAATCCTGTCTGCTCCGAAGAGAGGAAGCTACCATACTTAGAACGACCCTCGTATTAAATTCAGAACGCACAGGACGAGCGCATGTTGCGTTAAAACGTGGTTTCGCGAACGTCAATTCGATGCTTGCAATATTCACCGGAAACGACACAGCTGATGCGTTCATGGGGAATCTCGGCGAATTGTTTCTCGGCTATGGTTTCATTTTACGCCGGCTGTACAACCGGTGAAATTAATTTCATAGATACCGAGCTATTTCTGAAGATTAGTGCGTCAAGTTATATTTTTGTTCGTTTGTCAGTCTCTGGCTCGATCATGGTGCTGAATGGAATCGCGCACAAGAACGCAAGTCACGCGTAATAAAATTTATACGGAGAGTCTGGAGGGAAACGCGTGATCATGCTAACGAGATATTATATATATGTAATAAGGTAAATCCTTAGGGTAAATCAGACGATCGATTCTGGAAAATCGAGTTTATCTTAAGAATAATTAAATTAAATACAATTACAGTTAGTAACAAATCTATTACAAGTTTTACCTGGAAAATGGAGAATCGATTTTCTAAGTCCTACATTACCGTTCTTCTTTAGTGATTTATTCTATTCAGCAAATGACGGTCGGTAAAACAAAACAAAAGTAAAAATGTCGATTGGTGTGTAGTTTGAATTCTATAAAATTTACATATATATAATATAATAGTGTGAATAACTATAAACTCAAGCCTATTGTCAGATTTTTCGTAATACTAAAACAAAAATTAACAAAATCGTTTATATAATTTTGAGTCGTGATATAATACAAATCTGAAGATACAATGAAGAAAAATTGAACAGTGTTCGTGGAAAACACTGTAAGCGCCGAAATTGAAAAATTTCGATATTTCGTTGGAAAATATTCCTTCTACGTATCAGTGAGAATAGTGCAGTATATTAATAATTCGCCATGCAACATCGCTTGAAACTCCACTACGTTCGATCTACCCTTTAGAAAAAGAATTTCTCTTGACATATCCAGGCATGATCAGTGGTTTCTTGGAAATATCGAAGAAATAATATGGAAAATGTGGCTGAGTCTATAAATTATTCACAGCAGAGTGCGTAAAACGTAAGTATTAGGTCGACCGAAAAGTTTCTTTCGTTTTATAAGGAAATAACGGATGTATGGTATAACATTTTTCATTTTATATTATTTTATCGAATTACGTATGATCTATTTCGTTCTATCAAGATAAAGGTCACAACGTTTGACAGATTAGGTTTCATGTTTGTATAAAGAAGTATCGTTGTAAAAGACGTGTCTGTGAAAGAAAGACACTTTTCGGACAACCTAATAGAAGTACGACTGATAGTTCGATAAACTTGCTCTCGACGTTTTACTTACAGTACGTAAAATATTTTGGAAGTAGAAGCAAGGCACAAGGACGTTAAATTCACAATAAAGTCTATTTTACAATTCTTTCATGAAGAGTTCTCTTTTTACGCTTATGAAACCAGTCCCGATGGCTACACAGATATATCTGTCTTTTTTTCTTTTCAGTAAACAACAATCTCGGTGAATAGCGAACGGGAATGTGTTACTTTATTACATTTCCGCGATTCGCATTCTTTCGTTCGTTTTTATCGCGCACTTATTCTACCTTCCATTTTCTCGTGTAAATACATTGCAACGTAACAGTTCATAATTGGTTTTATATCACATATTTCACGTAAAGTTTGTGGAATGTCTTAAACAACGTGCATTTAGTTAATATGTTGAGGTTAATTAAGTTTGAAAGTTAAAGCTACAATGAAAATAGGAAAATCAGCTACTTTGATCTATATTGTATCAGGAGTACTTTCAACCTTGTTATTTCACGTCAGTCTTTCTTTAGAGCTCTTGATAAAGGAGAAAATTTCTTCTTCTTGAAGCTATTAAAATTCTCTTTGATAGTTACATAAAAATGACACAATTTCTCGTGATTATTAAATCGAGTTAATGCTTAAGAATTGTTCGACTCAACTGCGAATTTGCGGGAAATTGTAGTAAATAAAATCTCAGTAACTTGCAACTTAATCGTATAATCTGATGCAATTAAATCCAAAGTTCTGATATTCGTTAGATCGCGGGTTTTCATGCAAATTAATATTTTTATATACACGAATGGAGCGATATAGAATTTACACAGAGATTCGTTTTACCTACAAAAATTGTGGTGAGTAAAATCAGTAACTTACAAGTAAACTCTCGGACATCAAGTAGGCTGCGAATTTTTATGTAAATTAATATTTATATACACACGAATGGAGCGATATAAAACTTACACAGAGATTCGTTTTACCTATAAAAATTATAATAAGTAAAATCAGTAACTTAATAGAAGTAAATTCTCTAGCATTAAACAGACTGCGAATTTTTATGCAAATTAATATTTACAGAGACAGGACTAAAGTGGCACAGAACCTGAGCAGAGGTTCGTTTCATTATTAAAAATTATAACGATTGCATTCTCTCTGTATTTTATTTTATTGATATTATTTCGCAACCTTTAACGCGAATTATACGCTATTATGGTTACCACGAACGCGCGATCAAACACATCGCTGCACTTTGTTTACGCAGCTCGTGTGTGTAATGCAACGCGTTGAGAAATTAAATTACGAAAACTCGTTAGGAGGAACGAATTATCATTCACATCCTGGGAATTTTAGGATAGGCATTTGCCGCTTCGTATGTTCAACGTTAAAACGTGTTCGCTGCTGCACCCGTTGCTCACAGGGACCGTTGGACAATACAGTAATCAGAGTAATCTGGCAGAAACGTGAGCTGAGTATTTAACGCTAATATGGACGTACACGCGTCAAATGAATAACTCGTGAGCGTTGTCGCTAAAGATTCTTATATAAGCGTTTGTTCACGTAGTATTGAGTATTTGTAGAATTCGTTTCATTTCTTTGCATCTTTCGTTTCGTTCCATCCTCCCTTTAATATATTTTACTACTCTTTTTTTGTATCTCAATGAAATAAATACTGTCCAAATTTATCAAATTCGAGATACGAGATTTATTAATACCATTTATATTCTGATAGATTTAATATCTCTTTCAATTTTAATATTGTAATCTCGTTTCGCAGAGAAATATTAAATACTCGTACGTTCCCTGACATTTCATTTTATCCTTATCCTACGAATTTTCTCTATTCTGATTTATGGAAATTTTATGGACATAGGAGCGTGCTTGAACATATTCGTAATTTACAAAAATTTTGAAATTAAGAGTGTTTAAATGTAAATTATAGGCAGGTCGTATTATAGATACGTCATAGTATAGTCGTCAATATTCTATGAATATACTTCCCAATAGTAAAATATTTATGTGTGTAAAACATTTATGGCAGATGTCTGAATACATGAAAACTCACTATGATTCCCCAGGTCTGAAGTATAAAATACACCGCCATATCTACCATATCATCGTTTTTGCAACGCTAGTATCTTCGTATCGATAACTCCTGACCATTTCTACCATCTGCGAAATTCAGTCTCGCATTCTCACATAATACCAATCTTTTATAAGTATCTCCTGAAATCAAATTTATGAAATGACGTAGTACTGATATACAGTACCGATCAAAATTCGTTATTTCTACAATTAAATAATATTTTAGTTCTAGAAATAAATAAAGAATACAACAAATAATTCTGTGTACATATATTATGGAATTATTGCTGTCGACAATCTCAGATGTTAATTGTATAAGCTGTATTTAATGCTTATACTATAATAATATATATATTATTATTAAAATTAGTAAATTGTTTCTGCGGTAATCAAATAATTTACTCTTTATCTATAACCTCTGTAGTTTTTAAAAATAAGCTTCGATTAAAAACAGATGGGTAATATTTTCGTTGTTCTCTTTACGGATTACAGGGGATCCCGTTTTTTTTGTTTGTTTCGTCATTCTTCTTGTCTTATAGGTAAGTAATTACTATGTTACTCATCCGCTTACTATTAGCGATTTACGAAACAGCCATTTTCCATTAGTTACATCGCAACATATTCTGCAACTATCGAATACTTATCTGCGAATAAAAATATTACATTTTATTGTAACATATTTTTAACGTCTTTCTAATAATATTACGAATCAGCTAACTTCAAATTTACTAAACACATGACCAGTGGATAATTTCTCGTCCGTTACAAATTATAACATTATTATTTTTGCAAATTATTAAATTTCAGGCAAACTATTAGGTTGTTCGAAAAGTTTCTTTCATTTTATGAGAAAATAATAGACGCACAACGTTTTTTGTTTTATATTATTTTATCGAATTACGTACGATCCATTTTGTTATGTTGAGATAAACATCACGACATTTCACAGACTTGGTTTCACGTTTATATGAAGATGCGCTGTTCTAAAAAACGTTTGCGAAAGAAAGACATTTTTCGGACAATCTAATACTTCTCTCTACCCTTATAGCTTTAGCTCTAGCCCAAGTTATAACAAAAATACTTCAGCCATTTGTAAGCATCGGCTGTAAATTTCATCTCATTAAAATATTTTTGGGATTTAATGATGATTTTTCCCAGGGAAAAAAAACATAATCATCTCAACGAGGCTCTGACATTGTACAGGCTGTTGAAAAAAAGGCTTTACGGGGCTTATGGTGGTTATTTAGGGAAAGAAAAAATGTGCAATCAACACAGATGCTGCGATCAATCCGTTCGACTTAAAACCCATTTTTATCATTTCAGAACATTGAATGTCGCTGTCGAGTTCCTTCGTCGAGTGTAAACAAAGAGATTGATTCAGAAGTACGTTGGCTCAAGGCTGTCAACACAAGCGATCTATGATACGTGGACGTGAGCTTTGCATTGCAATGGAAGGAAAACATATCGAACATTTGCTGTAACAAAGAAGGTTTTTACTTTGTTTGTCTCTATGAAATAATCTCTGTTGATATTAGTAATGATTTTGTGTTGACAATGTTGAGCTAACGCACTTCTCAATCATTCTCTCTCTCTCTTTCTCTCTCTCTCTGTTTTCGTTCGAAGAAGAAACTCGCTCGTGACATCGAATGTTTGTAAATGATAAAAATCGATTTCATGTCGAAAGGATTGATCGCAGGACCCACGTCGATTGGACATTTTTTGCTCCTCTTGGTGACTACTATAATTCATGGATTCTTCTTTTGAACACCCTGTACGTTGCAATACAATAACTAGATCATACTGTCTAAAATTGCGATGGTTTTCTCACGTTGAGAATTTGCCAGATCACCGTGTATATCATCACGAGAATCGATCAAATACAAACCGGACTCTGTTGCTAACTTTATACTTCGGTAAAATGTTTCAAGAAGAACAACCAACTTATTTTTTTACGTATATGCCCGTTTCTCTCTATACACTTTTGCCGTTTGTTTGCTAAGTTGTTCATTGCAGTTTCACAGAAAGTGGAGAGCTGGGTCAAAAAGCAATCGCACGCGAATTGCTCTACTTCTTCGTTGCGGTTGAAACATTGCCCTGCTGCTGCCTCTTTCGGTGCTCGTGATTTTGCGGATCTCCAACTCTCCGAATAATGGAAACCACGTTCCCACGACCAATATTTAACTTTCGAGCAAATTTCGTCGAATCTCACGCGTCGATCGTGCTCGATCGGTTTCCCGACAGCTTCGACGTAGCTGATGCTACACCTGTCTCAAGATGTCGCGAATGCCACATGCTTTGAACGTTCCTTGATAATGCCTCATCCCCAAACTATAGTCGCGATCTACGCAAAAATCTAGTGGCTTTTGCGCCCTCAAATAAAGTAAACTTAATAATTACGCGTTACGCAACCGAAGACGCATAGTTTCCTCGCTCATTGCGTTATCTATCGAAGAAACGATAAACAGAGCAGTACGTGCAGTGAAACGTCTGTGAAACATTTGACTAAACTATTTGAACTCTCACGCAGTTTCATGTGGATAATTGACGCTGTGTCAATGTGTGGCATGTGGTCCAGTTGATTTTTGATCGGCCATCATACTATACAGAACGTTTAGGAATTTCATAAACACGAGACATGATTATCGTGATCATATTGGTCAACTTTGAAACGGATCTGAAAATGTATATACAAGTTAGAAGATATGACGTTAAAGAGAAAGCTACTTTCGTTTCTCGTAGCGAGATGCATCCGGCTATCGTGGTAAATTTATTAGAATTTATTTTTATTTATTATTACTAACTTAATTGGTAATACTGTAGGCCTGACTATTTTAATAAATTTCCAACATGTTTACGACGCAACTTTTAAAAGGCAGTGAAACTAGAGGTAAACGAGTGGGTGATAAATGCAAAAAAATTGGATGAGAACTGGGACGCAAAATTTCACGTTAGAACGCAAATTGTTAAATTCGTAGCAAATGAATTATGTGTTCACAGGTATATGCAGACCGTATCGTAATGGACGTGTCACAATTCAGCGAGCACCAATTAAAAATAAGAGGAAACTTATTCTCGCGATCGTCGAAGAGTTGGTTATCATGTGAATTAATGAAATAGAAAATTGCCTCTGGACGCCGCGCACACAGTTACAAAATCGGTGCAGGTGCGCCAGCCTGTCTTCCGTTTAATTTCGAACATCGACGTGAAAAATTGGCGCGCGACCTTCTGCCTTGATTACGTGCCACCCGGATTCAACCTCTGGCCTCGTCGCGAGGCAAAAATTCCTCGTAAGTACACAGATTCGCGTTCGATATACGGGTCAGCCGGTCGTCGACATTCCGGCACATTAATTTCACAAGTGTTTCTATTCACACCCTTGCATAGGTTCATTGGCCCGTAAGGGCTCTTTTCAAAGGGCGCTGCCAGCCTCGTACGAGCAAGGAAATCTCTTTGAAACTGGCACTGGGCCCCGCTTAATATTAATAGCAGCATTTGCGGCTCCGTATGGACGACATTTAACTAACGAGACGCCTGGATTTGGTCACCGTGCTTCTTTATCTTCTTTTTTTCTCCCCGCTCCTCTTTTTCTCCTTTTCTTTCCTTTTCTTTTTATTTTATTTATTTAAGGTCGTACCTACGTTATTTAGCGACTACCACGGTACACAAGCGAACGATTTTAATTTTATGAGAAGCTCATTTATCAGAACACTGACTGACAGAACGATCTACGATCGAAACATCGAGCGATACTTTGTGGATGCGAAGACGTTTCTTTGTAAGAAAAATTGGAACAGGAAATTAGAATTAAAGAAAATTTGTACAGTTTTGTTAAACAATTGTTAACTCCTGTTTAGAATTAATGTTATGAGGTGAAAGAATAAATAATCTTAAATCTTATATTAAATATCGAATGATCTTAAAGAAATAAATAATTTCTACCGTGTTATACAAGAAATTTCATATGTAGAGTATACTAAACATTTATAAACTTTGGTTTACCTGCATTATCGTTATGAAATGATTCGATCAGGCCACATGCATGTCGTACGTCGTGTCATATCGTTTATTCACCGCGGTTACCGTAAATAATATTTCCATATTATTCCTCAAAATGTTATATAGATTGATTATATCGATTACTTAATAGATTGAAGCATTTTCAACAGAATAATACAGAAATGGAAACAATTATCGAACGTTCTATAATTAAAAAATAACTGAAACGAGCCATCGGTTGGAAAATAACGTTTATTAATTAAAAACTTGACATGAACTTTAAGCGTGTTGTAAAATAGTCTTCTTCTGTTCAATTTTTCCCACTTTTTGCACGAACATTTACACACAGTTCGGTAGAGATGTGTTGTCGTTGTACTTGATCTTCATAACTCGATGTTCTAATTAAAATAAATATCAAGTTGCACAGACTTCATGCTTCTGAACAGTAAGTTCTCAGCGAATTTAACACGTACCACTACGATTCTTTTGAAATGAGCTATAACGAAAGCGGCGTGGTTTGCTTAATAATGGCAGGGCGGTGTTCTATACAAAATTTATTACTGTTATTTTGCGTTAATAAAGCTTAGCAATAAGCAACCAGCACGCACAGCTTACGTCGAAAATTTTAATTATCAAGTGAAAAATACGAGGCTTCCCACCACAACGAATCTTTCGAAGCGAAAATACGGGAAATCCAGACTACAATAACGAACTTGTTAGAAGCTGAACGATCAATTTTAATAAAGAACGGAATCAAATTTTCCCTGTGCTCAATTTTAAATTAAATTTCATCCTTTCTTCTCTTTTCTCACTTATGCGTTGCCATTCGTAAGCTTTTGGATACCAAATGCTATTGCAGCAAAAAGTTACATGAAACGATATTTTCATAATATTTTCCAAGTTCAATTAGAATTTCGATAGAAATCATTTGTCTACCATTTATTGGCCATATCTCTTGATCGTAAGGTCGAATAACTTAAAATTCAAATTAAAGCAAGAAATTTATGCATCTGTGTAACTCAAATTCTATCTTCCTTTTTAATTTGATGTTTTATGAAATCTATGCATATCGATGTTTAGGATGCGACCAGAAATATGCATTTGACAAAACGGGACATCGAACAGACATATTGAATCAGTTGTCTGTGACCTAACTGAGATATCTGTGCAGCACCTTTGATTATTGCTGTTTTATTTATAATAATTAATATTAATTATTGTTTTTATTAGTGTCTACTAATTGCCTAAAATAAGATCAGAAGCCAAAATTAGATTTTAGAGTTTCCTTTGCAGCCTACTTTCTGCATATATATTTGCAATAATTTATTAGTGTAAAGATATTAGTTGCAAAATGAAACGATCGTATTCAGGATGAAACTTGGATTTAGATTTTTATTAAAAGTAATATTAGTAAAAGTATGCTTTAACAATTTCGATATATTTAGACTATCTTAAAAATAACGTTACAATTATTATAATTAATATCACTGACTAATTGTTTTTAATAACCGTCATCGAAGTAAAGAAAGAAACAATCGAGGCATAATTAAGCAGTTACAAAAAAGGGATAGTAATAATAATATATAACATAAAATATGCGATCCTCATAGGCTGAAAAGAACACACCCTGCAAACCTAATAAACGAGCAAACATCTGCAAATATGCCAGATCGACTAATCTTAATGATAATAACATTGTCTCAATGAAGACACCGCTTGTGCTATTTTGTCAGATTGAAAAAATTATTCTTAATGTGATAAATGTGTGCTGACAAATTGCAAAATATATAAAATATAGGAGATATAAAAAGAAAAATTTTTATTAATAATCTCTTAGTTTATTTATTACTTAGTTTATTTAGCAGGTTGTTCTTTTTCATCTTAACTTTTTCCTTTTTTCGTTTCATTCTTTTGTTTTACTCTTTTATTATTCGGTCTTTCGAAAGTCGTATCTACAATCAGTTTTCATCGCATTGTGTCGACGTTAAAAACCGCGCAAGAAATGCAACCGAATATTATTCTGTAAATTATTCCAACGTACAATTTCCATTTTTTTCCAACGTATCTTCGAACTAAATAAAATCTTGCTGCTACTAAATTAAATTAGCCTCGAACAAAATCCACGCTAAATGTTATCTACTGGCACATTTACGTAGCCACTGAGTTCCGAATGATTGCAGACTATCGTCGAGTCAGCTATTCCTCGCGCGACCATCTGATTCAAACGTCGATCAACGATTCGAATATCGTGAATTTTAACGCGAAAGCACATTTCCCTTCAACGCGTAAACAATATGAAAGATCGCCGCAGAAGGCGGAAAAATCTTGATGAAGAACCGCGATGAGAGAAGAGAAGGGAAGGAACAATCGGTCTGAAAGAATACTCGTTCGTCCCCATTCACGGAATCATCGGTGAACAGCGTCAAATTAAATTGATCCCCGACAGCAGGTCCACCTTCGTGCCCAGCATCGATCTACGTTTCCATTGGCGTTCATCTGTTTTATTCGTCGAATCAGCTTGCGCGGTAAGCACGGACAATGCTCATAAATTTTTTCCTGCCGCGGCAGACATGGCTTCCGTTTCATTTGCATTGTCTCAGAGCGCGTAGCTGAGGAGCGTAACCAGGATGCACACGATCGATCGGCGGCACCATTGTTTCGCTTTAGTGTCGGTATCAATCGCGCGGGGCGTTCATTACGACGGCATTAACAGGCTTTTCAAAGGGAGAAAACGATTTCTAGAAATTGGAAAAATGACGAATAAAAAACCTTCGGTGAAATGCTGGATGAAACCTTTGAAATCGGCGAATACGAAAGATTCGCGGTATTTCAGACCAACGTCGTAGGACCCATGCTCTTTTCGATATACACAACAGATCCTTCAGATGCCTTCATTCATCTTCATCATTCATCAAATTACCTCCGCTAATGACTTCTTACTTATCCAATCTGTCACTGATCAGGAGTCAACTGAGAAATCAGAAGAAACGTTGGAAATCTTCGTGGATATCGAATGTGTTTACTGCGGGGCCAATGCTTATGTATCGACGTATGAAATTCGGGTTACGCCGATCAGAGTTGTTTCTTATCTTCTTAAAAAATGTTTATTTTATATTCTTTCTTTCAATTGCGTGTTTAACGTTAAGAATGAACAGGGACAGAACGAATCTGTAGCAAGGTGCATAAACCAATGTCTTTCAGAAAATCTACAGCCCCTTTCTTTCTTTATAGTATGTTTAGGCAATTAGTTAGATGATGTTGTACATTTTGATATTACATCTAGGACAGTTGATTAGCATACGTACAATAGAGTTTCAGACACGAAATTAACATATGTAAAATAGAGTTTCAAACGGAAATAATACTCTGTAAAAAGGAGGTAGTCTATCTGTGAATAAGTTTGGACAGGAGACTCGCGTGGGAAACAGGATGTACATAGAACGAGGCAGAAAGCAAACGCTAGATAAATTCTAGAAATTCTGCTCGCTCATTGGGGGAACATGGAGGTCGAACCGTAAATCTAATACGAAGTTGTGATTAAGACACTATAGACTTCCGGAATCGTACTGCAACAGTAGGAGCAGTTGAACGCCAGCTACCCGCGACCAGAGGAACACAAAGCGTTGGAATAAGAAAAATACAAAAAGAAAAAAAATTTAAGTGCAAGAAGAGATGACACGGAAAAGGCCATTGGGCTTAGGTCAGTAGAGGAAGAAGCAGGATACCGCTAAAGTCATCATTGGACAATGCTTGAAAGACATCGAAAACTGTCTCAGACTGTTTTCAGGAATTTCCGCGGTTGAGGAGAATTAAAATAGAACATCCTTCGAGCAACTATCATCCTGCTGGTCCGGTCTGCTGAAAACGATGGGAAGAGATACCGTACAAATAATAAACAACGTGCAAGCTCACTCGAGGACGCCATAACGACGAATCTACATAAAACAAGCGTAAAAGGGCTCTTGTGTCGCGGTTGGACACGAAACACACGGTATAATAAAGAAATGAATCAGGAGATTGCAGTGAGAACGATAAAAGGAGGAAAAGAAGAGAAAAGAAGAGACTCGAGAAGGAAGAAACGAAGAGGGAAGGGGTTGCAGGCCTGTTGCAGTTCATAGCGAGTTAGGTGGCGAAGGTTTTAAGGCGAAGGCGAGATAAAGAGACAGGGCGAGCAGTCGGCAGATGAAAATTTCGTTCCTTTCACCTACACACACCGACGTCGAAGAAACGACCTCCGATTGTAAAAACGATGAAGCAAGACATTAGCTTTATGAACTGGAAGAAAAAATAGGGAAGAGAGAGAGAGAAAGAGAGAGAGGAAGGAGAGTGAGAAAGAGAGAGAGAGGACCGTGACCACGGATCTGGACTTTCTCCAAAGCTACAGAAACTGTCGGTCGTGTTGCCGGTTGTTAGAGTCGTACAAAACCAAGATTTTAAAGTCGACAACAAAGTGCCGCAAACTGGGACGCAGCGATTTCGGTCTCCGCGTTCGGTCGTTGGTTATTAACGTTTTCAGGATTTTTCGCTGCATTCGGTCCTTTATTCCGTTCTCTCTGCCCTTTTCTCCCTCGCTAACTTTATCCTCCTCTTTATCGCTGTCTCTTTGTCTCCCGCGTCAGATGTGTATTTTACTGCACGTAAAAACGGAACCTGTAACGCGTTCAGCGTGCCTGATACATGCAACACGCGTAACTTCTTTTTATGTTTCATACCCGCCACTTTTATTTCTTTCCTTTCTTTCCTTCTTCGGGAGTTGGAAGGAGGAGAGGGATGTCCTCGACAATTTCGTTCCAACTCGGTGAAAATTCTTCAATGCCGCTGCTTCCAGCGAGAGGTCAATGTTCTGTCGTTAATCAACCAGCAGGTTTGTACAAAATTGGGATACGCGGCTCTCAGAGGCATTTAAAACACGCTACGCGCATTCCATTGGTAGAATTCGCTGTTAATACCTCGTTTTATCCGCGTATCTTACCGCTACGAACGTTTAAATGTTAATCAAGTTGATCCGACGTGTTCTCGGTTACTCGGTGTTCATTGTTGAATCGCTAAATTCATTATTTTTTAAAGAGATAATCGGATTACGTAATGAGAATACTTCGAAGATACTTGGAGGGTAATTTAAGTAATAAGTTTCATTAATAGGAGTAATTTTCGCTTTGCGCAAAAATAGTTTACCTTTTTACATGCATCATAGAGGAATGGAATTTTAATTTCAAGAAACCTGTAAAACACTACGTTTTGTTAATTACTAACAGAAGGTTCAAGAATGTCAAACTACATCTTTAGATGATTTATGGTGATGTAGGAATAGGTAGACATATGTATCATTTAATTATGCTTTTGAAACAAACTATCTGAATAACTTTCTCGTCTCTGTACAAAAAAAATGTCTTACCGTGTAATGCCGAATTAAGTATGCAAATGATTTAAATAAATTGATTTGCGAACTTAATGTGCCAGAGAATAAGATGCATTTGAAGCATTTTTATCTTATTCAAACAATGAAAAACGTACTAGAAGTAGCGAATGAAGCGTGTGCTATTTTTAGAGAAGATGCTCGCCATGAAAGAATTTTCTGTAAGTGATTTGCTAGATTTAAAACTGATCATTCCAATTTTGATGATGAAAACCTGCACGACTGAAAACTACCGACTGAAGACGGCATAAATAAAAAGCTATCGTGTTAAAAATAAATCTATTTTCCAAGATACGGAATCGTGAATTACCTGAAAATCAACATGATTTATTTTATACATAAATTCAGTTTATATGAGTGTGATGGTTCAACGAATGTAAGTTTGTCAGTATCATTAACATAGTATCACAGTATCATTGCGGAGATACAGAGGCATTCGAAAACCAAAGACGGAATTATTTCAAAGTTCAAAGAGCAACGACAGCTGCATAAATATACATTGCAAATAATTCAGAACATTTTGATGTAATTTAAATAAAAATTTCGTTGTAAATATCCACAGAACAATTTCTCGAAAGAAAAGTAAATTTCGTGAATTCGGTGAATTAGCGTATCGTAATACTTAATGGCCTCAATTTCGCGGAGTATCGCAATTGTGGCTCATGCTCAAATTGCACTCTAAATTACACACTATAATCGCCTCTAGGCGGAACGAGCATGAAACTAATCCCGAAACTTGTTTCAAGCTAGATCAAACGTGTTTACTCAGTGTAAAGGAAGAGTCGAACATATTTGTCGATGTCTGGGCTTGCAAAGTTCCAAAAGTTGTTAGAATCAAATGCAGAATTATATGAAATAATATAGTCCGTTTGTGTATGCTTGTTTATTATACGGTAATTTATTTATGTTACTCCAAGTTAAAAGTATAAACGCGTTAAAAAAATTGGAAAAAATATGAAACACTTTTAATAAATTCTTCAAATTATTTTTCCATGAAGGAGAACAAGTGGGTTAATTATGTAGAAAGGTTTGCGCTTTAGATTTTTGAAGAACGATAAACAATTATTCCTATTCACTATAATATAAATCCAAAAGATATAAGTTTGATCGCAATGTGTTTGATAAGAACGTTAATAAAACATTAATAAAAAAACACTAATAAAAGCGAATTAAATCTCCTACTAGTAGTTTCAGGTTTAAAAGTCAACATTTAGTTTTCAGCTCTTTGGTTATTTGCATTGCAGGTTTAACAGTTCCACAGAAATATGGTCAGTAAACATAGCAAGCATATTACAAACTTATTAATATAAAGAATCGAAATTTTCAAATAATATTGCTCGCTGGCTATATACAATAAAGGAAATATCTTTGTACGCATAAATGAACGCGTAACGAATTGTAAAATGAAATTTATTACAATATATGAAATATGTATATTTCGTTTGATGTTAGAGACAGCCTTTAAAAGCCTTCGTGTAAAATGCTATCTGCGAAAGCCGTGTATTTTTTGAAAACTTCGGCAACGTGATCGACGACACACTCGTTTCCAATTAATATCGTCGATGCACATTATAAACGTTTCGTTCGAATAGCGTGTCTACCTGTTCAGAATAAGGTGGGCCGCACGGTCCATTTGTGTGATAACCCAGATCCGAAAACAAAAACCTTTTGTTTGGCGGTGAATATCGCGATGACGCACTTTGATAATCAGGAAGACTTTCGACAACTCGCATTCCGATAAGGTGCAAGGAAAATGAAACCGGCGCAACGAATGAAAACGAAACACTCTTTTCGCCATTTTTTCTACATCCAAACGTATATACATATGTATAGTTTTCGCCACTCTAATCAGCAATTTTAGTTCTCTGAAAAGCTATAAAAGAAAGTACGAGAAGCAAACGAAACCGTGTGTTAAAATCCTTTTCTTTTCTAGTGTACACACTTTTTATATATTATAATTATTATTATTATAATTATTATTATTACATACTGCATTCTACGATTCGTTTGATTTTAAGAGGAAAATATTTAGAACGGTTGTGCATATGTGAGTTTGAGCATTCTTTGCATAATTTTTCGATAGAAGCTGCTTTAAACATATTACATTACAAATTAGCAAGTGATCAATTAAAAACACGATGAATTATGTTATAAATTTTGTTATGAAACACACATTATCTGTGGTTTATATATCGTTGCTATTTTTCATTTGTAAATGTCCGTAAAATGACTGTAAAGTACAAATACAGCTTCATTTTATATGTGACATATAACGTTAATGTTTTTCTTTGTAAATATTGTGCAATGATTGTAACGTACAAATACAGTTGTATTTTATCTGTGATATATATCGTTTTTTATTTGTACAATGTACAATGTATTGTAATGTATAAATATACTGCAGTTTAAGTATATGAATTCAATAGTTTCTCTTCTATACTAGGTTGCTATATTATACCAATAACAATTGTAAGTTTTAAAAGTTTTATATATTTTGTATTTCACAATGTATAAAAATGTGAAGTAGCTTTGTATCGTTTTGGATATTTCACGTTGAAAAGACGATCTCTGAACACAAGACATATAATTCTTCTTAAAATTTTTATAAATAATTCTGAATTACATTCTATTGTAATTTTCATATTGGTAAAAACAATGCAAGATTTATTACCTATTGTTAACAGCATTCGATAAATGGCAGAAGTAGAAATGAATTACGACTTGTTCAACCCATATTTAATATATTCAGCGTACAACTGAATAATCGATTTCGTCTAGAAATACAGTATTTTTTCGTGATAGAATCTTATCATCATTTGCTGGATGGATAGCTTAAAGTTGTAGAAAGTAGCGGCAAATATTTAACTCGAACCATTTGTATTTTGTTTTAAATAAACTTTGAGTTTCACTGAAATATTTCGATTATTCATTAGAACACCTAATAAATTGATACATTAAATTGTTAATCGCTATTTGCGTGGCGCAAATATTCACACGTAATAATCTAAAGCTCCGCCTAACACTCTCTGTATATTTTTCCCTTTTTCATTAGTCAGATTGCAAAAAACGCATTTATAATTTTCAAATGTTTCTCAGGATCGCGCATGTTTATTTAAACTGGTGAAACCGTATACAGAACGTGGTACTTTTCAGTGGTTACGTTGAATCTTGGAAAATATTATACGGGACAATCGGAGTTGAGTCGTTCCGTGTTATCGCCAAGAACAGCGGCCGCATGAGAAGTAGAAAGATCAGAGTTAAATCAGACTGTGTAAAGTCCCGCGGTTTGATCACTCGACACGAGAACATCGCGCCATTAAATTGGAATCGCGAACAGATAGCTACATATATCCGGCATGTGACACAAAATTTTGATGATAAGAAAGACGAGACGGTGCGGAGGAAACGACGTAGAAGGCGAAACGACGAATAGCGGGAAATCGAAAGGGGGACAACTCGGCCATAAATTCCACGCTGTAGAGGCAAATCACTGGCGTGGTAATAAAACGCACGTGTATGGTTCTCTCTATACTAATCCCAGTAACAGAAGTAAGTCTTACGATTTACGCAGTTTACATTGCATTGTTGTACATTGTAATGGAAATTTACAACGTAATTTTATGTCACGTTATATATGGCAGAATATAATTTATAGACTGGACTTTTATGGAAATTCATATTTTTGGCGATATAATTAAAAAACCTAAGCCTTTCTAAAGGTAGAAAATTGTTCTACTTAACAAGTATTACAGGAAACACTATGTTTTGGATATTTTATATATTTTTTCATATTACGTGTATGTTTTGCAATTTTGTGGCGAATCCATAAGAATTCGCAGTCTTGTAATTTAAGTCTGTAGAAAATATTCTTCGAGCTTCGGATACAATTATTGTTTTTGGTGTTTCATACGGAGAGATACATAATGCGTATCTTTGTTTATTTTCTGATAGTATTTAAAAATGTTTTTTAATGAAGAGATGTACTTGCAGGAACGATGGTGCATTGTAAAAAGTTTGTAATCCTCAGTTTATACCCGCTGAATTTAATCTTATTATATAAAAAGTTATTGCAAAGTTGTAAAATAAAAGCATTTTTATTTTCTTCCTAACAAATTTCCTTTTATCTCTCCATTTATTAAAATAGCCCCTCCTTTCATTAAAGTACTCTAAAGATTAAATATTAGAGAAATAATTCCATTATATCCACTTTCGTAAATTGAAAAATATCTTCTTCGTATTTTGTGAATACTGGACATCAATTCAAGAAAAATGACGTCGTAGTACAGCGCTAACAAAATTTCAAAATACTTTATAAATATAACACGTACAAAATGAATATAATGTTTCCTGTGATCAGTGTTCACAGAATATACTGAACCACTGTGTATTTACGTAACATTCTTTTTTTTATTTATATCTATAAAATATACCAAAAAAGTTTGGCTGGAGAAGCGTGAAACACCCAGCGGTATATTTCAATGATTATCATGGTGCACAATGGAATACGCTGTGACAATCATTATATGCACACTTTGGACTGCGAAATTTCAAAACCACGAGGCGCAGATTCAAAAATAGAACCGGTACTTAGAGTTTACAGAGTTGAAAGATAGTAAGATATTGAAGCAACGAGGAAAGCCATTACCAATTTTCTAGAACATTCAGGTATTCAACATGTTCTCGCTGTGGGATTTCCTGATCAGGCTGTGAGAAGAGTTTTATACGAAAATCCTAATTTCCATCCGCCGTGGAGAAACTCAGCGAACGTGACGTGCTTCCAAGATTCTGTAAGATGTATCGATAGTAAGCAGTAAATCAGATAGTTTTTAGAACAACGTGTCGAGGCAGTGAATCGACGGAGAAACGAAATCGTGAACATTGTCTTTATGAATCGTGTAAAAATATTCGAACAGTGCTGTGTGTTGTTTTCTTCAGTACCAAATTCAAGAGGTTATTGTGCCGGATTTTATGTGGCTCGAACGGATACACATAATCCTTTACGTCATTTTCTCAATCGTAATTTAGTTAATCGAAAAAATAGAAAATTTAGGATAAAAAAATTGTTGAAGTAATTACTTCAAGAAAAACTCTACACCTTTTACTTTTGTATATCCGTGACCTGGAGATCGCTGTTACGAAGAGAATCGAATTTAGTGAAAAAAATTGAAAATAAGAAGAGGTTCATATTATTGTGCCCCTGAATATAAATTTTGTTTTGTGTTACAAGGTCTAGAAACAAAAGTACTATAAGTAGATTTCTACTGCTGTTTCTTGTAGCCTTTAGATAGAACTAAACATTAAGGTTAACTTTTTGGTAATATCCTTCGCTATAAATATATGAACGTGCTCCCTATGCTTCTTCTACTGTATTGTAACAGTGTAAGAGTAAGAATCTGGATCAGGATACACTACATCTGTACTTATACCTATACTTATATCAATACATTTTTCTATTACAAATTCATCCACTCGTTCCTCTATCAATCAACCTGAACAAAAATATTCATACGCAACGAAATTTATAACACACGTATTCTCGACGAATATCATTACACGTTATAAATACAAGGTGTTTCATTTTGATCTCACCAAACAGTGTCAGCATATTCTACGAATAATTAAAAATAAGAGAAAGATATTACATAGACATGGAATCATAAACGCCTTAATATGAAGTTATAACAAAAATACCCAAATATAACAAAAAAAGATTATAAATTAGTATTAATACCAGCTACATATGTACGTAGTATTACAATTCACAATAACATGACCAGTTCCAATGACCGCTAATAGTAAACAAGACAACCAGTCACGTATAATCTTGGTATCTTTGTCATAACTCTGTAACAAAGCATTTACGACCCTACGTTTAGTAACAGCATTTTATTCTTTTTTCTCTTAATTATAAAATATGCTGACACTGTTTGGCAGGGTAAAAATGAAACACCCTGTATAACATATAATGAAATATCGTTTATACATATTCATTATTTCCTGTATTTTTATGCTATCCTTTTTCTATGTTTCTGATTGTTTGTATAACGATGCTGATACCAATCCACGTCGACCAGTCTGTTCTTTCGCTTTTAGTTTGATGTAATCCCACGGAGCTTGGGCTTGTCGTAAACGTTAAAACAGGTCTACGTAGGTACGTGAAGACTTCTTGACCTTTCGTGACCCCTTCTGTGACCTCTTCTGTAACCCCTTTTGTGACAGATGTCATCCCCATGTACTTCATAGTGGTCAGGGGTTGTAAGACCTAAACGTGAAAGATTCAGAGCAAAGGGTTCGCTAGACATGCCGTTACTTTGCCAACATCAACTTCCAATACAGTTACAGCAAAAAAGAAAAATGTAAGAGACGACTTTGAATACAACATTGCTCACGATATTCGATTACATATAGAATTCGAAGAATCATTGGAACCACGATACCAGCTGCACATACCTAATTCTACAATAAACCCTATCTTCCTAACTTGGCATATATCTCGTGCAATATCTCAAATACGTCAATCTTGACCTTCGCCCACGGGATGTTACCCGAACGAACACTTCAGGGTCGTGATATCTCTGTAACTAAAGAAGCTGCAGCGTTCGAAGCATTGCCAAATGTATGGTAATCCATGGCTTTCAAGGCTCCAATTACGAAGATAATGTGTCCCTTTCCAGCACTTTCGAAAGACAGTGGATTTTACTCATCTGTATCATAAGCCTACCAGATTATTTTCGTATGGTGTGTATTCTAGTTTGTTTGAATGTCTGAATCGTATCTGCATCGTATAAAAAAACTATTCGATTTGTTATTTTCTCCTTAATTTTGTTATTTGGAACGTAAATGTAAATATTATATATATATTAATAATATAATAATATAATAATGTAATATATAATATATATATTAAACATTATAAATATTATCCTTATATATAAATATAATATAATAAACATTATCCTTTTAATGCAACACGATTAATTGAAGTTTATATGGACGAAATAAGAATTAGATTAAACTGGGTTTCTTTTTTCAGTTATTATATGTAGAATGTTTTGCAATTGGATATGAAATTGTATTATTATATAATAATATATCGTATATTGTATAATAATGAAATTGTTTCAAAACCTGTACCGGTGGTTCGTAACTTTATTAATTTTTGAAAATCTGTAATTTAAAACCGAAGAATTTAAGAAACATACCTGTAATTCGTAATTTGTCTTCGTAACAAAGCATGCAAAATATATTGGAAAATAATATTTTCAAAGCTTGAAATCGAAATGGTAAAGAATAATACAAATAATTTCGACCATAAAACAAATGAAGATTATAAAAGAATCGATTTGTTTTGAGACAGACTGAGAAAAATTAATTTCGTAACTTTGTAGATTGCAAAATTATTAATAATTTCCTTTGACTTTAAGTAGTTGATTAAAATTTTGTCAGAACATTGAATTATTAACCCAAGAATTTCCTCAGCTAAGAAACAAATATCTTAAATCCAATGTTTGGGAGAAATTGGCAACAACTTAGAAGTAAAAATCTATAAATATAGTACGCTAGTAGATGTTATGCAGTCGAATCTTCGTATGTATGCTTCCGGCAAATTCAATTTGGAATCGAGTAGCAAGTCAAGAATATACATTACTTGTTTCTCCTTCTTGGTAATTCAAGACGTTTCGTGTATACATGGAATATGTAGAGATGTTTGCTTCTATACACGAAGATGAACGACGGTTACCAGAAAAGTGGGAAAAAGGGTGAAATACGTTGACAGCGAGACATTTTATAGGCTGCAAGATTTTCTAAGATATTCGATATCAAATATTCGAAAATCTCTTTAAACCGGCAATGACATTACATACATCCTTTCTCAAATAGAATAAAAACATGAGGTAATTTTAGTAGTAAATAAATCATTTTGGTCTAATTTAATTTTTCTCTTACTTTTTAAAAGAACATACATTTACATATATGCTTTTTCAAATTGAATAAAAACATCAGGTAATTTTAGTAGTAAATAAATCATTTTTATTTGGTTTTATATTTTCTCTTACTTTTAGAAAGAATATTCTTTCACCCAACTGCTTAATTTTTGCTATATTTAATTATTATTAGTTTGTCGTTATTTTTTAATCAAGCTATTCAGTATTATTCGCTTAGTTGTTCTTTTAATTTCTACATATTGTGTTATATACATAATACATATGTCGGACTTTTTATTATAGCCGTACTTAAGTAATAAAACTGAGAAATAGCTGTTTATAACTTAATCCAATTATGTTTATCCGAAATTTATGACAGTGGGTTTGGGCTCAAAGTGACATAACAGGTCGCTGAACGTAGCCACGGTCACGGAAAGGATGTATATCTAACAGAGGTATGGAGTAATTAGATAGCTTTCCTTAAAAACAAAGACCCGAGGGATACAGAGAGGTACGGGAAGTAGTATATAAGGGCAGTTCCACTTGGACTGGGGTTCAATTCGATAAGTTCGACTAGTCCAGTGCATAAGTACGTTGAGTCCCAAATCACAATCATCATCCCGTTGACCGTATATTGGTTATCGGACCTAACTTCATCGTCATCGACATCTTGACTATTCAATTATCCCTAACACTTGTTAACTTTTGTAATACATTCGCTTCAATATATATCACCTGATATACAACAACAATGTGCAATTCACAGGAAGATTCATTACATACCCCAACTTCTAAAATTGACTCGACACATATATATTTATTTTATTGCGCTTATGCCTATATGTTGTGGTATCTATGTAAATAGAAGCATCTAAATATCTCTTATCTTCTATTTATGGTTTTAGGAAAACAGTCAGGACAAAATTACACTACTTCAAGAGACTCATGTAACACTACTTATACGTGTGCAACTATGAGCAATGTTATTTTGTTCTAAAGATCTTTTTCATAAGATCATTTAAGTTTTGAATTCGCATCTTACAATATAAAGTTTGCATCACCGATTTGAATTATTTCATGCCAACATTTTAAATTATTCCGTTATTTTTTATTTAAAAGATTGTCAAACCACTATATTGATCTCCCTCTCTTTGTCCTTGCAGAAATATGTGACAAATTAGAGTTAAGAGTTAATTACTTTTAATTTAAGAATTCTCATCAGCATACGTCACTTTTACAAGTTATCCAACCTTAAAGTTTAATTTAGATTACAAGCAAGATACTGTCTGAAAGTTTATAGTTAAGTCAATTAAAGATAATTTCCTGAAACGTCGAGGCGTGGTTTGTAATTATGTACC
This sequence comes from Bombus haemorrhoidalis, assembly GCA_014825975.1. Taxonomy (NCBI): domain Eukaryota; kingdom Metazoa; phylum Arthropoda; class Insecta; order Hymenoptera; family Apidae; genus Bombus; species Bombus haemorrhoidalis. The sequence goes on from CM026170.1 coordinate 14,947,538, forward strand.
TGCGGTAAAACATCCAGTTTTCAGCTTTCGGTTCGAATGTTCCTTTTCATTTCGACGTTCATTAACGTATTAAGGTATATAGTAGTCTGCTTCTTTATCTTAGTTGCACAGAAATGATTTATTCAATGGAAATGTTAACGATTAGCTAAACTAATACACCTGAAGATGGAAAGCTATGTATAGCATAAAAAACAAAACTTTCTACGATTTATTTATCGTAGCTATAGCTTGGGATAATATTCTCATTCTAATGTTATTTTCTTGTAAAACAAATACCAAATATTTAAAACTTAATCGATATTTATTTGTACTCGAATAATCCTCGATCGGTAAGGATTAAAAAATGCAGAAGTAACATAAATGACACATCAACACTACACGTTATCCCACTTTAAATAATGTATTTTAAGTGTAGTATTTAAGTTTATTCAACATTTCTTAGTTCCATATATAATCCATCTAAGTTGAACCATTGTATGCAATAAAAATACAGTACAATAAGAAAACTGTAGAAAGAATTTTAAGAAACCTGTTCTCAAACGATCTTTTTCTTCAACACAGTAGCTGTACAAAATATATAGTATGTATCGATAATACAATGAAATTTTGCACAGTGTTGTTCAATCTCACGGACTGAACACAATATGCCGCCACAAGTATCTGCGAGTCTCCAGGCTGACCAAAATGGATCAAAACCATCCCAGTACCACTAAACACAAGAAGATCTCAAGTATATCGCATCTTAGATAACTTGAAGTGTTCTCAAGTGTCTTAAGAAAATCACAGTAACTTCAATCGCAATAATTTTTCTATTCTGCTAACAGAACACCAGATCCACCGATAACGACAAATCGTACGATGCAAGAATAGAGGCAGAGCATGTCAAACAGTGTCTTGGACAACACAATTCAAATCCAAAAGGTTTCATCGATGGATACTTAAAATACAAGTTTAGAATACTTGTTAATCGTTGACTACGCATCTGTTACGTTGGCTATGTTACTGTTATGAGTAGATGCAGATGTTCATGCAAATTCAAGCTTTTATCAACACGATTAAGGCTGCGATTGTACAGAAGGGCGATAAAAAATAAATCAAATTTATAGATTTACATGGAAGAGGCCATGCAATTGAGCGACGGATAGTCGCTCGTCGCTCGTCTCTATGTATCTATGGGTTAGATTTATTTTCTGTCGCTCTGCCGTTTATCGTTCACTGCTCAATGCTTATCGCGTTTCCGTATTATCACGACCCAAGGAAATAGAATCCAAGCAAAGATTCGTGTTATTCGCTAAATATTATAATTTTACTAGGTTTTTTCGTATTCGATTTTCGTGAACGTATGGGAAATTTGAAGGGACAACAAACCACATGTCGCATATAGTACACAAGAATATGTAACATATTCAGAGTGTACAATATTTGTTATAATATTTAGATAAACCGAGTTTCTCTCAGAGTTGCGTTTCTTCAGTTATGTTCATAAGGATATCAAAATCCACAATCTAATTATAGCGACTACTTTAATTTAATTATAACTCTGCGCAATTTTGCAGTTTTCTTCCAATTCCTTGCTCTGTTGTTTCTTACAATTTTCAAAAAAAGCACGAACGTTCACGGTATAGTTATTAAATTTCTATACGTCACTGCGCTTAGATCTCATCTGAAATACGCTTTAGAAGTATGAAAACCATTATACAAGCAATTCGATTCTCTTATGCAAGCAGTTTAAACACAAATCCCTGAGGTCTGCAGCTTTCAAACGTGGCATGTTTATGGTTATTGACAACCATAATTATGCGTTCTTGGTGCTCTTGATATGTCACTGCTTGCAAATGTGCAAATCGGAGGAAGATATATGGCGTTAGCTTTAAAAAAAAAACATCTTAAGCGGCGATATTGATCGTTTGCCATCACTTGGTCCATTTTCCACGTACCTCCCAAAAACATCAGCAGAAATAATATCTTTTACGTTAAGAACGTACGTTCGAAGTGCGTTTTTTCTTTCTAAATCCATTATACCGTATTCTTAATTGTGCTAATTACTATGCTGACCGGTTCGTATTTTTACTGTAGATACCGCTTCGTTTAAATCTGTAAGGTTGTGGTGTACACGGCGGTTTGACGTTGCTTTTGTGCTTCTTTAAGCTCTGTTTATTTAATATTCATGCAGGTACGCGTATAATGGGGCTATGAGCCGTTAACAAATGAAACGAAATTTTCTTTCGCGAATAATATCAGAAAAGGCAAAGCGAAACGCGGCGATCGAACGCAGCGAGATTTACGCGTGCGTGAAACTCAATGGGAAAAATTGAGTCGCTACAATAAACCAAATTAGATTTACAGGTTCGCGGAAGCGAGAAAAACTTCGATTTCCAGCGTATTTATCTCTGGGAACGAATAAATATTTTTTGTACGAAGGTAAAGTTTGCAGCTTGTCTGCAAACCACTTGACGTTTCTGCTTGGATGCAACCGCAAATACGCGGCGAACTCGGTGAACGTGTTTCCGGGCAAATGCGAAACTTGCGCCGCTCGAAGATCATATTGGAACCTTTGTATGTGCGATATACCGGAGAAGTCTGTGCTAACAGACGACTATTTGAATTATTCGGAATATGTTTCGAGCACTTACCTTATCGAGACGAGTATCATGGCGAATATCAGGTACTTTCCAAGCAGCGGCACGACCAACGACGTAGGTGGAATGATCTCGACGACCAGCAGGAAAAACACGTGAAGGCTGATGAGAATGGAAATGGAGAGCGTGACCTGTAATGATAATTTATTCCATTAAAACTGAATTTTGCCATCGATGAAATATCGAAGGCGACGCGTTTAAGTAAAATGATGTGAAATGGGAGTATTAGCATCGAACAAATTGCTCTATTTAACACGCATTTTGCAATTAAAGGACTACATCGATTTGTTTGCATTTCATGGATATCGAACATTCTGCACGAGTGGCTTCAAGATTTGTTGCAATTTGAGAGATAGTAGAAGACTTTTGTAATGGCAGAAAATGTAGTTTATTATAGAACGTTCGGTCGAGTTTTGTCTAAATCTGTCACGGATACTCTTTGATCATACACTGCGTTTTAGCCGTAAAAGGAAGATCATGTTCACGTATGCTCTAAAAGTACTTTAAGGTTCTTTGGTTGATTCATTCATTTTACTGTTTAATGTTTGAAAGTTTATTGTTACTCGATAATTTTAAATAGATATGACAAAAAATTTTTCAAAAATTCATATTATCCGTGGACTTCAACTAATACATTGATATTCAATAATTTGCAATATAAATCTGCATATATCTGTAAATGTTAAGTAAAGCTGACGGGACCAGTTTTGACCCCAACTTTGGACTTCTCTTTTCGATTTTTCTCAAAAAGTAGAGGTTTGACGCGAATTCCGACCATCGCACGCAATCCTGTGAACATTTTCCGATAAGAAACGTTCATAGTGCGAATCAAAAAATTTTTCAATTCCGTACAAGAAAAAAGAATTATGCATGTTCGTCGGGGAACGACGGCGCGTATAAGAAATATGCATTATGAAAATAGTGTTAGGTTACGTTAAATTTTTAAAATGGACTAACAATAGGCCAGTATGTATGCTAGCTACTTTCAAAAATCACAGATGTGTTAGTGTTCAGGGAAAAATATCACCTTTTAAAAGTACAGTGAATCCCCACAAAGAAGAAATGCCAAATGAAAATGCAGTACTGTCAAAAAAAAAAACATATTCACATTTTCTGCAGTACCAAGGGCCCGCCAGTAAAAAGAGACGGCGGTGTAAACAATCTTATAAACGCATTTCTAGAATAAAATAACAGGCACTCTATCTAATATGTTTTAAAAAATTGTATAAAAAAGTAAATAATTATGTTAGGTTTATAATATTGAATTGTTATGTTTTTACTATTGAATGCCTGTTTATAATGTTGAGATAAAATAACATAAACCTATTTTGTACTATCTATTTTATGAAATACAAGTATGACCCAACGTGATGCACGCCACTTCACGGAACAGACTCGTATGACCCATCGATGATGCACGCCGGCGTCAACGTGTTAAGAGAATCAACGTTGCACGTAAGTTGAAGCAATTAATAATTGTGTATTTGTCAGGAACTTGTTTCGCGCGCATGAGGAATATCTTAAATAATCAACGTCTTATTCGGTTCATTGGTTTCTCAATTTTATTGCTTTCAAATATATGTATATAGAACATATGAATTGTAATCCAGTATAAAATGATATGAAATGTAAAATATGTAGTATCGTGGATAGACTGCCTAAGAAATATCGGATGAATTATAAACAATGTTACGAGAAAGCTCAAGTGCCGACAGGCTGAAAGAGTCGGGAAACTTCAATGGGCCAAGCGGCCCATCAATGTATCGTCGGTCCTTTAGTCGAATAGTTACGCGGAAGAAGGCCTACGTGATCATGATACCTAACCACGTACGTGATAGAGGTATGAGAAAAGACAAAGAGATGCTTAAGGGAGAAAGGCGAAGTAATCGGCAGTCGTTAACTGAGAGTCGAGTTGTGAGGAGTCGAGAGTTGAGTTGAGAGTTGCCGAGTTGTTATGAATCGTAAACTATTAGTTATGAGTTGTGAATTATCCATTTAGTTGTTTTAATCATAGCACATAACTGTATTTTGTTCACGTTAAATAACCATCGTTTCCTATTTAATCCATTGTAAATAAATCCATTTGTGAATAAACTTATCATATAGAATAGAAATGATTGGAAATCCTAATTTCTAATATTTGAATGAATAAATAAATCCTATAAATATGCTATCAAAATATATAGAATGCAATAAGAAAGCAATAAGTATAAGACAAGCTCTACACTTCAAACTAAATGATATTCAAAAAAATTAATAAATGTATAATAATTCATGTAATTCGAAGTTCCCGAAATGTACCGCCGTCAATTTACAAAATTTCTACAAAAAATTACAAACTGTTCGTTCTGACCAGCCTAGTAATTACAGTGTTAATTAAACATTAAGAAAATAATAACAATATAAATTCAGTTTTAGAATGGCAATTCGAGAAAGTTGATCTTTGACAAAATGTTTCCGAATCTTCGATCCAGATCACTGTGTGCTTTGGTTACGGAAAGTAGAAGGTCTTAGATAGTTATCTTGCTGTGACACGTTCCGCCGTTATTAATCCCGAGTTTCCGAGTTACGTTTCCGGCCACGAACAACAGGATCTATCGGGTTTATAGTACGTTAGCACACAGACTGCCTTCTACGGTACAATTGGGTCAATATTGTTCTATATTGATAGTTGACACACCTTCCGAACTCACGGTAAATTGGATCTTGTCTAATATCGAGAATAAAGAGAACACTATCACCACGACCCTGCTCAACTTCGAACGTATGACGCATTCGTGAAACGATCTTGTAATTTAATTTTCCAGCAAGCTACGCTCCTTATTTGACGTCACGAAATAATTGAAGCATTCAGTAGGAAACGAATAAACCGAGATGGTGGATTTCTTCTCCTTCTCTAACACGTTTCCGTATGACTTCTGATTTAAGCACACTCTTCTGTGAAAGTATAAATTATATGGATAATAAAGAGAGTTAGATAAATTTGATAGTTGTAGTTTCCTTAGAAAGAATATATTATTTTTCTTCTTGTAAAGCAATGATTTATATCCATATAAATTATGTACTTAATAAAGCAGGATTAGATAAATTTGATAGTTAGAATTTTGTTATGATGAATATCTTATTTAAAATTATATAAAAGAATGTCTTACCTGTACATAAATTACGTAGCTAATAAATTAATAGGAACAAACAAATTTGTTAGTTACAATTTTGTCATGATGATTATCTTATCTTAAATTATATAAAAGAATATCTTGTACATAAATTACGTAGATAATAAATGAAGAGGAACAAACAAATTTGTTAGTTTTATACGACCTACTTTGTTTTATACGCACAGTTACAACGAATATTCTATTTTGTAACATAAAAGAATACCGCCATTTCTATTTCTAGTTGTTAATTAAAGAATCTTGAATTGTTATATTATGTTTTGAGTAAAAAAATATAGTTAGTAAGAAAAATTCCTTGAACTTAATTATGTGCATGCTCCAGATTGTAAATGCGAGCATAAAAGCAATAGCGTGAAAGTACTCTCTAACCATCGTCATATCATCGTTGGTACGTCCTGTCTCAGAAAATCATTCTCCGCTATGGTATCGTCGATTTTAGGTGGTGCAGGTGACGTGGTGGAGGACACAGTATTGAACGCCGACATATTTTGACGGAAATTCATTTTGGATATGTTGGATATGTCGACCATCATTGATTGCGAAGCCTCTGTCATGGTTTTCGACTCGAAGTTGTCTTTGGTGTCCTAGTCAGGACACAGCACGTTACTCTACACGTTGTGAATAATTGGTGAAAGGCAACGAACGCTCTGCATCAGATCAGGGAAGATCAATTCCTGATGCAGCATGTCGTCTGCTGAGATTTTCTTTTTTTTTCAAGTACAGAGGCTTGTTTAACTGCATTTTTATTGTTTCTATTATATCTTGAGTGCGTTCTTTACATGTACTAAGTGCCTTTTTTAGATCAAGGCGTCCCTGCATTGTCCGACCATCGTTTATATTGTCCACTTTGCTTTGGGTTCTTTCAAATGCGATAAATTCTTCTTCTAAGTTGTATAAAAGATTTCGAATGACGTTTATTGAGCCTTTTTCATCATAGATATCACGTATCGTTTGGAACGATTCTAACTCCCTCTTCTCGTTTCAGTTTCAAATTTTTAATGAGGTATTTTCGATTAGGGGTCATGATGCGTTTCAATATCAGATCAGTCTCTGATGTATTGTTTATTGTGACGGGAATTGGGCCTAGCGATGCAATTAACGAACTTACCCAGTCGCTGCGAGATTGAAGTTATTAGGACTTGCTGCGCTGATGATTATGATGGAGTCACGTGGCACTGCATGATTGTGAGTGTCACTGGTATACACACTTGTCTTGAAGGTTTAGTGCACGTGTATCCGGCTCGAAGGATACAATATTCGACCGTTTCGCGAAGAGTAATAATTAAGATAATGAATGATTGTAACTGACTTTAAATATACACTTTATATTCCCAACAACTTTTAAGAACGCGAGTAGGACGTATAGAATTGTTTTCAGCGAAGATTTCTTAGAAAATCAAGATGACTTCTGCTTGAAGAGTTAGTAGCAAGTGATACGTGTTCAGATCTAGGAATTAATAACAAATGAAGTGTCTTCTGTGATGGTGAGATTTATAAGGAACTTTTCCACTGTTTTGCCGGAATGAACAATAATCCTAAGGAATATCTCGAATTGAAATATGCTTGTAGTAATTAAGGGCCTCAATCGTAAGAAATGCTAAATCTCATAACGGTTCCTTAGGATTATTGCGGGCCCGAATAAGTTGTTTCATAGAAAAGAAGAAAATATTACTTATGAAACTGATAAGGTATAAAGGAATATCATTGTTTACGCCCGAAATGCAATGTTTCTGTATGATATAATTTTATCAGCGCAGATATTCGCTTTTGCATCGCACGCTTTAGTGCTTTCGTGAAATACGATGCTATAAGGAAGGGACGCATTAAAGCGAGGAATCATTGTAATTAAATTGACGTCGAAATTACCAATATTCTCATATCCAAAGATTATAATGTCGCTACGTGCAATCGCTATTAAATGCTACGTGATTATCAGGAGTAACGGCCGTTAACTAACAGTGCATTTTGCTCATAGGTGTGGCACGATATTGCTACACGACTGATGGGCCCTGTCGCGATAACGGCGCTGTCTATTTCACGTTATCACCAGCTAATCAGGGCTTATGACGATCGACAATATCATTCTCAGATAGATATGTGACATTTCATAAAATCTATTTTATATTAATCCAATTATTGGATTTTAATATGTCTACTTCGGAGTATAGAAATATAAATAAACGCAGGTTTACGTAAATCTAAAATATATTTTGGCAGCCAAATAATTTTTAGGTGACTAAAATATATCATGACTTATGGACATTGTATTTTTGACAAATATCGTTTCTTTCCATACATATTTTTATGTACAAATGTTTTGGGAAAAAGAAAAATGATGTGCGCTCCAAGCTAGCTAGAATCTTCCAATCGTTCATCGGTCGATTTTCTTTTACGAAACTATATGGGAGAAAAACTAATATTTTATAAAACCAGCCGCGAAGGATGACGTGGAATGAAGAATAGGAAGCGTGACGTTTATAGAAATATATTGTCTCGCGTTAGAAATAATATTGGTCGTATAATAAATCTTGTTATTTGTACCTTTACGTCATAGCCATTTTTCAGCTAAACTCGATTCGACTAAGTTAGTTTTCTGAACACCAAACTTTCCAAGAAACAGACTCTAATTTTATTTCTAAACAGAATGTATCTTTTCAAGAACGAAGTGGGAAAGATTTATCTTGTCTCAGTTTCTGTTCGAAATTTCTATTTAATTTACGATCTACTTACAATTGTTGAATCAACGTTAACAGAAATTTGTAAACGTACACATCAAGTCTAGAGTAAAATAAAAATTAGAGTAAAATAAAAATATAATTTCTGAGATATTGCGCTATTTCCAGATATGCGATTAGAGTGTATAAATAAGTAACGAAACAATATATTTCCAAAGACAAGCACAGAGTTATAGTTTATAAATACCTTGTGTTTATTAAACTCTAAAAAGTAAGTAATTATTTTTCTAAAAAAAGTAAAACTTATTAGGTATATGTCATGGTCTAATACAAAATCTATTCTGCTAATTCAATAACATTAACTATGTGTGTGAAGTATTGTTTTATTAAAATTTACTCTTCATCAAATCCTCTGAAATATCCTATGTTTAGAATCGTCGAACCTTCATAGACAACGACAATAGGCATCGGAACTTTTGTTACGTCCCGTGGCCCTACCATAAATTATATAATCTATCCTTCGATCGAGATGGCGATCATCTCTACAAACATACTTATTCGGACCCGTAATAATTCTGAGGAACTTTCATAAAATTTAGCATTTCTTACAATCAAGATCCTTAATTACTACAAGCATATTTCAATTCGAGACGTTCCTTAGGCTTATTATGTTTTTCATTCCGACAAAACACGGGAAAATCGTCATAGAATTCACTTCACTTGCTATTAACTTTTAGATCTGAACTTAGTTGAGAATTCATGCAATCACCATTTAGGAGAATCGTTCGATGCTTCTCAGAATCATCTAGCTAGAGTTTTCCGACATCATTCGGCGGCTATGGTACGACCACTCGATCATTCGCGACTGTCTATCTGTTTGCTCGCTATTCAGAACAAGTTGGTCAAGATTAATCCGACAAGCAACCGCTGGCGTGAAAATCACGTACCATTGTTGTGAACTTGGATCTTACAACTTCGAAGAAGAAGAAATCCATGGAGTTGGTAATGACACTTTACGTCAATGATATATTCTGTAAATATTCGTTTCACAGATATTTTATTTATATACTAGCCAAGATTGTAATGCTTCAAATTAATGTTTGATTGTTTCAATGAACATGTTTTTTCTCTTGGTTACGAAGAAATAATATAATGTAATTGTTGAGAATAGTGAATCTTAGTCGGCGTAATAAATATATAGGAACACTTAAATTACACGTAGAAATGATAATAAAATAGTTTCATGTTTACTTAATATGTGATTTATAAAATATTCGTAGATATCCATTGCACGTGTCTCAGCATCTTTCCACCATCATGCGAACGGAATTGCATTCTTCTGTTCTACGAGACGCTGCGCACGTAGCTAATCCGATGTAGCACACAAAATTACATATATCTCAACAATATTTTTATTAATTATTCGAGTCTAGCTATTATTTTTGCACTGATTCTTCGTTTCGTAAAATACGGTATTTTTTCCGGAATCTGACTGCCGTATACCTGCGTAAGTTATGTCCGCTACGTTGTTCCCGTAAATAGCTCATCAGTGCTTTTATAAAACTGTTCGTAATGTAGTTTCCGCAGTTTCTAACAACGATCGGAGTAAGATACTGTTGCTGGTAATTAGATATTCGGAAATATTCTTGGAAGTTCGAAATGGATGGTTGTATAGTTTATATGAGACATTCTATGCTACGTGAGTTTCAACTTGATCACAGTGCAACAGATGTAGCAATGTACGTTCGTTCTGCATTTGGCGGACTGTGTTCTACTCGTCGTATTCGCCGCAATGATTTGCGCAGCTTCGTGCTGAGAATTTTAGTCAGAAGAGGAACGTTTAACGAAAGTTTCTAGCGCAGACCGAATTCGTCGAAGAAAATTCAGAATCACCTATCCGGAACATTGCGTTTAAACTTTGAATCTGCAGCTCGAATGTTGCAGGTAAGATATGCATTTCCGCGAAAACAGATTTAAGTTCGAGGCGTAACCCGTGAATTATTAAGTGCCAGATGTAACCGAATAAGTCGCTGAAGCACATCTCTGTCTGTATTTTATGTCAGATACAAATTCGACACTTTTTGTCCAAATCATTCCTATGGTCTAACGTCAAAGTTTAACTATTTAACGAGCGCAATGAAGATTTTAGTACGTAATAAAGAGGAAACATTTCAATTTATTTAATTCCTTATTAAAATCACAAAGTACAGATTTTCGCTTATTTCTTTGATTCAGAATGATACTTGATGTGTGTCGTGACAACTAAATTACGGACATTCATGCAACTTTATACATTTATGAACATAATTAAAGAAATAGAATCTGAGTAGAAATTTGTTCCGTCCACTAAATATCATACTGAGTGTTCTACTTTAAATGCTGTTGAAAATACATATTTTTGCATGTCATAAAGGTTTGTAGATTTTTGGAAATTTATTTTCCAAATTTTCCAAAAATGCATAAACATTCGCAGTCTGGTGATAATTAAATAACGTACCTGACGAAAGTCAATCCAAACCATCAGAAATAACAATGAGCTTTTTAAAGAGTGCCAAAAAATGATTTTTTCTGCTACTTGGATAGCAGGTAAAATTATAAAATGAAACGAAGAAAACTTGGCCGAGAGGCGGACGACACTTTTGAAGTATTAAACTGATTCAATGATAAAAGATAATGTTCTGTGCATCGAGCATACGTGGAACAATTTATTATAAATTATTCGGTAGAAATAAAGCTATCAATAACAACTTGCAGGATCAAAAATATGAATTACAACGTAGCAAGGATTGCAAATTAAAAGATTATTCTCTCGTATTGAAAAAATCTTTTGTATCTTTGCGACAATACAGAATCGGATGTAATAACAGGAATGCAAAAAAGAAAGAGAAAATAGAGCTGGGATATTGAAACGGAAATTGGAATTTATTTCCCATTCACTACACTCGTCAGATCTGACACAAACAAATTTTTATATTTCCAATCTTAAAAAAAGTTTTAGATAGAAAAAGCTTCGATAACTTGGAAGCTGTAAAAAGAAAAATGTTACAAAAATATTAAAAAAGCAAATATTACTCTCGATGATAAATGGGAAGATTTTTGCAAAATTATAATAAACTTAACGAAAAATATCTAGCTCGAGGCAAGTATGAGCTACTTTTATTAAATCGAATTTGTAGATGACTCATTCTCACAGACGAGATTTACAGCATCGTAACTGACATAGTCAATCCAGTATTGGTTTGCAAAATCGCATATTCAACCGAGTAAATTACTTCCTTAAAATTTATTAACTGACGACGCGAACTACTCATGCATCGAGTTTGCGAATTGCATTGAGGGGTGTTTATTGAACCATAACTCCAACCAATTGATAAATACACGCGCGTGCATTAACGCGATCGCATGCAAGTCATTAAACTTATCAGTTGGTCGTTCGAATGGTCGCTGTTAACTGATTAATCAACGTAACGACGCGCCTATCAGGCGCAATGAACGAAGTCAATTATTCACCGAGAGCATTTCTATTCGTCGGTCAGAATGACGTGAACTCGAATCGTTGCGTGAATGCAGAATTAAACCAAATGCTAACCGCAGCCACGACGTTATCGCCGATATAATGGCCACGTAGTGTCGTAGTAACGAAACGCAATCGGGCCGCTTCGGATTCGCATCGTAACGTTAATGGGATGGAATGGCTGTCGCTCCTACCGCAACGCCACAATAGAATCCGGATGACTTGAGCTTTCGTAAACCGAGTGGTTATCGAGGCCAACTATGGACCAGGCACTCAGCTTCCACATTTCTTGGCGAATATGGTGATTAGTTGAAGCAATCACCGATCGAACAGTAATTAGCGACTGGTAACGCTGTCAAACATACGGCTTGAGCCACTTCGCAGCCGTTGGCTGTGAAATGTCAGGACATTTAACTCGTCGGCTCGGAAATGTCAAACGATTCGATGCTTGACTGCGCCCTGAAACTTCCTGCACCCTGGGCGCGGCCATCGATCGCGATCCGTTTCACGGAAAAATTTATGTAACCGGAACACCGATTGCCCAGGATTTTAAGCGTGCTTCATTCCGCGAATAAGTTAGGTATACAGCCTAACTTGGGACATTTACAGTGGCTCTTGCAAGTATTCAAACGCTCCTAGAAACTTTCTATGTGTGTGAGAGTGTACTTTTTATGTAGAAGAGTCAGTCAAAGGTAAACCGAACTTTGCACATTTATATTTTGGTATAATGTTCCAAAAAAAACAATCGGCTTATTTTTATATGTTTTCCCGCTTCTCTCTTTACGCTTTTGCCGCTGGGTTGCCAACTTTTTCATACAAGTTTCGTAGAAAGTGCAGGCTTGGATGAGAAGCCAATCGCGCGCGAATTACTCTACGTCCTCGTTGTTGTTGGAACGTTCTCCTCCTAACGTCTTCTTCGGTGGCCATGATTTTGCGGAACTTTAACTCCTTCCGAATAATGAAACCCATTCTTCTATGACTAATATTAACTTCCCAACGAATTTCATCATTCGTTATGCGATCGTGCTCGATCGCTTCCGAGCTGCTTCGATGCTTGTTGGCGTTACACTTGTCTCGAGTCGTCGCAAATAAAATGTTTTCAACGTTTCTTGGTAATGTTTTATCCCCGAACTGTAGTCGCGATCTACGCAAAAATTCAGTGGCTTTTGTGCCCTCAAATAAAGTAAACCTAATAATCATGCGTTGTGCAACCGAAGACACTGTTCTCTCGCTCATTGCGTTATCTATCGAAGGTATGATAAATAGAGCAGCTCGTATTATACAGAAAATATTTAGGAATTCCACTAACACTGGAACGAGACACGACTGTCGTGATTATATCGGCCAAATTTGAAACGGATCTGAAAATGTATGTACGAGTTGGGAGATATTGAATTGGACAAAAAGTTCGTTCCTTTTTTCGTAGTTAGATGGATCCGAGTTTAAAAAATTGCTATATACTATTGCAATATTGCTATATCGTCGTATCGTTGATAAGTTAACAAACAGTTGCAGAATGTAAAGCAAACATTTTTCGAGATACTTGTTTTTCGTTGGCCTGGAGCAAGTTGAAACGTAGTTTATTAAGACAACGCAAGAGCACATGTGTCAATCGTCACAGGACAAAAATTGGTGTGGTTTGCGTGAGATATTCCATGCCATCTGTGGCATTCTCCCCATCTTGCACGCTCACTTGTTTCGCTCGTTACAAAACTACTTCGACAATAAGAACTTGCCTTCTTTGCAAGGCTGCAAAAGCAAATTGGAGCGTTTCTTTCTCTCAGAAGGCTAAATAGTTTTACAGCGATGAAATAACAAGGTGGAAAATCATCGAAAGACATGGAGGCATTACATTGATTGAAAACCTAAAGAAAACACATGCTCAAGTTTGGCAGTAAAAGCGGAACTTCCCGTTCCACTCAACGTTTACTGCAAGTGTACACTTCGCAAATATCGTCAAAGTATTTGAATAGCCAATTATTCGCTACATAAGTCATAATATGTAATGAGAGTACATTTAACAGTAACTGTATGTTTAAGACCATCATTCATGACATATACTCGTTTTTCATTAACTGTATGTAGCAATAATTGTGTTGCAACTTCCATGTACATATACACTTTCAGGATGTTTTCAAATTTTACCAATTTATAGTAATTTGACCAATTCAACCTAACCCCATTCTGACCTATTTCCAAAAATTTCCAAAAATTTCCAAAAATTTATTGCAATTAGACTGCAGATTTTTATGCATTCATAGGAGATTGAAAACATTTAATAAACAAAACAAATTTCTGCCCCGGTTCCATTTTTTTATTTGCCTTGATAAAAATATGAATTTACATAAATGTCTGCAGTCTAATTACAACACACATATAATATGAGTATTTAATAGTTAATTAAAGTAATTAATTACGTAATCTACATATTTGACAGCTTTTGATAACGCGAACGAAAGGTTTGTATTTACGTACGATAGGGAACTTTTGTTCCTATCAACAATAGTGTTGATTAAACTACTCAATTCCATGGCACTTCTTTTCAACTTATACCCTATTTTCAACGCACTAAAAAATTAAACTGAATGTTTCAGTCACAATTTGAAGTCGAAACATAATAATCTTCTTAAGAAATTCTTCAAAAATTAATAATCTTTTCGCATCTGCGTGAAAAAGTTTGAAAATATTTTGCACGATGCATATAACACGGACATCAAAGTTTTCAATGGCATTCAGATACTTTTGCGAGCAGGTGTACCCGTACGAATACCATTTCCTATTTACGATCAGCCAATTTTGGACGTCTGAGCCACGGGATGAATCACGAGTAGACAGGGCGAGTCAGCGGTTATTAACAATAGTCAGTATGCCGGCCATGATACCGTACGCTTCTTTGCGCTAGTCGTGCCATAAAAACGCTGGTAAGTACAGCGCATGCAATTTCGACGACCGCGGTGGCTATGGGTCAATCACCGGACCGCGATATTGCTTATCGATTCTCTCGAATTGATTGACATGCCTGGAAGGGCCAAATAGCTACGCGTTCGGTCCTCCATCTTTTCCGGAAAAAGTCCAACAGTTTTGCCAATCTCCTTCCCAATTTTTTTCCATCTTATTTCCACCAGAATCCTACTTTATTTATTTCATTACGTTTATTTTTATAATTTTATCGTAAATTTATATTACTCAAAGATTCGTTATAATTCGTATTCGTTAGGAATTAGACAAATTATACTTTAATAACGTTATAACAAATTGTCATGTGCGTAACATTTGGCTAGAAATGATCGCGACACGAAATTTATTTTCTCTACACGACGTGATTTAAATTATAGAAAAAGTAATTAGAAACGAAAGATAATTAAAAGTAGTTTATAGAAAAAGTGTTATATAAATGAAGTAAAAGCTTTCGCGTGAAATCTTTCTGAGAGGAAAGTTTCTAAACGAGACACGACGAAAAGAGAAAAAGGAATGAATGATATTCATTCCTTTCCTTTAGACGTGATTTCAAATGTCCATGATATTTAAGAGATGTTATGTCATCCTTTTGTATCAATCATCTCTACTGAAAGTGAACATCATTTCTTTGATAGTTTAAGACAAGCGGAAATAATAAATATTAAAGAATTTATCTAAAATATTTCTAGAGACATTTCGTTTTACAATGTTCCTACGTACGTATTTAAAAAATATAACGCATTTAACTAACGATACTTTTATGTCAATTATTGCATCCAAATTCCTTTTGTTACAATTCCTCTATCTAATTTTAATTCCCCTCTTTTAATTAATTTTCATGTATAAAATTAAAAACAATTCTATGTATATTTGTTATGAACAAATTGTATTTATTATAATAAGAATTTCCTTCTATAGAAATGTTTAATCGTGTTTATTTTGTTCCTGAGATAGGTAAGCTTAATTTCTTTACTTATTCAAACAACGTGGCAAGTTTCTAAGAAAATTTTGAGTAAGTAGAAAATGGACAAGCACATTGACCGTTGGATTGTTACAGAAAATCGATATATTCTTCTACATTTATTAATCTTTTTAGTTTGAGAACTATCCAAATAAAAGTTACTTTTGTGAAACTTTAATATCAAACGCTGCGCATTAAACTTACTCTTAAAGTAATAATGCATTTCAATTTTGCGTTGACCAATGTGAAACGTAAAATATTAGGTTGTCCGAAAAGTTTCTTTCGTTTTATGAGGAAATAATAAACGCACAATCTTTTTTGTTTTATATTATTTTGTTGAATTACGTACGATCCATTTTGTTCTGTTGAGATAAACACCGCGAAATTTCACAGACTTGGTTTCACGTTTGTATGAAAGTGCATTGTTGTAAAAAACACGTTTGAGAAAGAAAGACACTTTCCGGACAATCTAATATTATGTTGTATTTTCGTACAAATACTGTACGAAACACAGTATAAGTAAATCAGCAATAGTTCACGCAAGTAAGAAGTATATATTTAGTTAAGTATTTTTCTAAAAAATATGCAAAAATTATTACGTTATGAAAACTAAATGTTCTAGTTTTTGTTAAATGAATTTCACAAAAATTTTACAAGAAATACAAAGTTTAGCACATACATAGATGGTATCTCCACAAAATCATAGTTTACGCTACAAATTATATTATCATTTATGAATTATTTATTTGAAGATTAATTATAATATTAATATATGGTTGAATCATAGCTTTGTTCATATTTTGTTAAATAAATGCAATGAAATCTATCAGATCACAGGTTAATTTATTTACCTCGTTTTTCTGTAAATCCATTCTTCTATTTTTATTTTTACATTCTTCAAATAATTTTTATAATTTTTCTCAAAATATATATATTAGTGATTAATTACATTTGACATCAATATATTGATTTTTATATGTACATCTTACAAATATATTTTTAAAATAATGTCGCTCTGATGGAACAATGTGATACAATACTTCTTAAACTAGGAGAAATTTCAGGTTATTCTTTGTGGTCAGTCGATAGATACGTCAGGTATTACACGTGTCGTTGGCTACCGACTACTCGTTGAACAATGATGTCATAAACTGTCTTCCTTTCGAAGACACTACAAATTTCGATTCAATCGCATCATACTTATTGTTGGCCACGAGATTCTGAAAAATCCGTGAGTTTCATTCTGCAGAGGAAGCTTCTATCTCCATTAAAATACTAGTGAAAAATATCTTTTCATTAATTAAAGCATTAATAAATAATAAAGCATTAATTAATAATTAAGCCGTTAAACAGTTCAGCGTTGGGAATAAATCACAGAGAGTCAACTACCAGTTATTTTCCACTTTCCAGTAAAAGTGCACTTAGGGTGCATTGAAATTCGAGGGTTGCGTGGCTTCCAAACCATCGACTCTTGCCGAATAATTTACTACCAATTAGTGTTAGTAAATTGACAATTAGTATGATACTTATTGCAAATTATAGACTTCTCTATAAATATACTCTTTCTTAGAAGGATCCTGCTTGCTTCGATCATTTCGAAGGCAAAGCTTCCGATGAAAAAAAATATACTTTTTTTAGATCTTAGATCTATTTGTTCATGTAGAATCGCCGTCTTTTGAATTGTACCACCGATTCTAAGATACTCTGAATATATGTACACAGTAGAACCCTGTTTATGTGAAAGATCCTCCGTATAATACCGCTATAAAGTATAGTGCACCGTATATGACCTTTCGTTTAGTTAATAGGTGTTTTTCTAAAAGAATTCTAAAAAACGTTTGCTCCTAAATACACAACAATACCGCGGACTACGAAATACGAGAGCGTGATACATAACGGGTGCCTCCACTGTTTGTGTTTTGTGATCGATCTCGTACTTAAGTGGATTGACGCTGGACGATAGTTCAGCTAATAGAATACTACTATAATTTCGTCTATATAAACAAAATTCGTATAGACGAACTTCCGCCGTGTATCTATTTCAAGCTATCCGAAGTTTCATACAGACGCTGTGCATGAATCGAAAACCAGGGAGATTTTGCTCGTACTGAAGCTGCTCTGTCTAAATTCACGTCAACGATACCGCGAACGACGGTTCTGCCAGCATAAGGGCGCAATCCTTTCAGCGAGCGGTGCAGGAAAAAAGCAACGAACGTGACAACCAGCGTGAAGCTCGCGACTACGATTGATTCGACGAACCGTGGAAATGGAAGAAAAAACATTGGAAAGGCGCAGGTGACGCGTGTTCTTTCACGAAAGGTTGAAAGGACAGAGAGGCAGAGAGGAGAGAAGCGTCGAGGGAACCGGTCGCAAAGTGTTCGCTCGTTGAGCACGTCGATAAACCGGCGCGGTTTTTCCTTCGGTGAATCCAGATCCGGAGATAAGAAGCTGTCGAAGGCTGAAGATGGAAAAGCGCATCAATGACAGGGAACTGCGCAACTGCAGAGGGTTCCTTTTCTCTATTTATTCGGCCGCGTATTGAAGGCCCCGCACAAAGACGATCATTGCCCGGAGGCGGTTTTCGAAGACGGTGGGAAAAGGCGAAGAACGGACACAGAGGCAAAAACCTAGACGAGGGATGAAACGAGGCGGTGCCAGGAGGAACGAGGAGGCGGGTAGAGGTGTAAGGTGGCAAGCAGAGGCGGCGAGAGAGCCGACGGAGAGCAAGAGGTCGCGGTGCAAATGAAAAATAGTCTACGTCGTCGAGCCAAAAGTAACTACTAGCTTCTATCTACAGATAAGGGAAAATAACGAGGCCGACAGCGGCGTGGAAGAGAACTAATTCGGCGCATATTTCACACACGTCCGCTTTACAGACGCTAAGTATAGGTAAGCACGCCCGTTCCCCAGGATAAAGGAATTAATTGCATTGCCCCGGTTCCCATCCGTCTTTTCCTTTTCAACCGGAACTTTTTACCCTGCGGCACACGGCCCTCGATCTACTTGCCTCTGCGTACAGTCGCGTCGAACCCCTCTGTGTACTCGGTGCGTGACTGGCATCTGCCAATTCGTTCGATATTTTTCGAGTATGTTTACGCGCTAGCTTTGAACTGTTGATGTTTCGCTTCGGGGCAAATCAATGTACCTATTTCTCTGTCTTACGTCGAATACAGGTCGGAAAAAGATAGGAGTTTTTAGTTCATATTTAAAATGCGCATGCAATGGATCATCCAGGTATTTGAGTATTTATCGCAAAGGACTTTTATGTGTATAGAGTGTTTCAGATGTCAAATGATAAACTTTGACAACATGTTTTGCAGCAGGCCATTTTGATCAAGAAATGTTATATACGCCGTGGATTGATTCGTCTTCGTTTTTGAGGTACAGAAGGGAAAATAATATTAATCAAAAATAATCAGACTCGTTCGAGCTAGTTAACTTTTAATGATGGTTATTTATTTCAAATTGTCTTTTACGTTGTCTTTTACATTAAACCAGTAATTGGTACAAAATTCTAGAAGTGAAAAATTATTGTAAAAAATAGCTTGAAATAAATGACTGGTACTAAAAGTTAACCAGCTTGAATGTGTCTGATTACTTCTGATTTATACTACTTTTTCTTTCGTATGTTGAAAACGAAGACACACGAGCCACGGTGTACATAACATTTCTTGCTGAATTTTTACACCGAATCAGTAATCAGTGTAAAAAGTAGTTTGGAATAAATGATTATCATTAAGAGTTAAGTAGCTTGAATGCGTCTGATTAATCATGGTTTATACTACTTTTTGTTTCATATCTCGAAAACAAAGACGAATCACGGTGTACATAACATTTCTTGCTCAAAATGATCTCCTCAGCTCAATATATAGACAAAGTTTGTCGATTGATATCTGCAACAAGCTGTATATGTATATATCATGTGTGTTATGAACAAAATATTTTGGAATTTTGTTAATACTAAAATGAACTGCTACCGCGATATTCACGATTATATTATAATCAATCTAAAAACCGACGTAAATACGATAAAACATTTACTTACTCATAAAAATTATTTGGATACTTGAATATTTTTGACAAGATTTAATTACACAAATACGAATAAATTAAACTGCAATGATTCTATTGTTTGTAAATACATATAGTAATATATTACGAACGGCTGATTTTTGCAAACCACTAGAAATATTTTCTTTAAATAAATAAAGTCCTATCAAACCTTATAAAAAGGAAACGATCAATTAAAAAAAGGGGAAAGTATTATTGTATATTTTGTTTATACAAGTTTATACAAGTATAAACTAGTATGTGTAATCCAATCTTTTTGATGTATCTTTTGTATTGAAAAATTCAAGTTTCCTGTTCACCAAATAATTTCAAATTTTTGATTGATAATATACCTTTGATCCAACGTCGTATTTGAAAATAATTTTTTTAAATCATGTAAAACGTATCTATGGATATCAAACGTAGACACGATGATAATTATTATCAACAAATGTTGATATTTGTTAAGATTCGTCATTTCCGAAAATGCGTTCTTGTTTATGCGAATTTGGCTGCTGAATATTAATCTTTTAGTCAATTATGTTAAACATTATCGCCTGTTTTTAACATGAATGGTCAACAGACTATTTAAATGACTATGTAAATCACAGATTTCCATATGCTTTGTAAATCAATTACGCGAAGGGAAGAAGCAAACAAAATGTCATTTTCTACGTGTACTGTATAAAGTTGTATCAAAATGGAATAAATTTGTGACCAAAGCTAACTTGATGCTAATACGTAGCACCGGAAATGAAAGTACTATAAAATCAACCATTGCAGAATTTATTCGAAACATAGGCGGATCTGCCGCATGACAGAATTCGGTTCAATAAAACTTGCATTCCACGGAATCACAGTTCTCTAGTGAAACTTTCGCTTCGAATGATTAACGACCGCCATAAATTCAAAGTTTCTCCATCGGATTTATATTCGTTGCGCTAGTTTATTCGCCGGTAAAGAACACGTAAAACGGAAACTTAGGAAACAAGCAATTACTGTCTCTCTGCCGGCTCGTCGTCGGAATGCTTTGTTGCCTCAGATACCCCGGCCATTACATTTAGACCACTGTGTCTGTTCCCCGCGATATTTTTTCGCGAAAAATCCACGATTGTCAGTTTTAGAAGAATTCACAGATGTTTACCACTTGCATCGCCGACAAAAGAATTAATTGCATTGTGAAGTATCGCAACCACAACCGATTTTAATTAACGACTGATGTGGTCTAAGAGACCGCGATTGGATCATGCCGATATAGGATTATTTCGTTGGAAGACAGACTAGTGGATTTTCGGGCACTGAGTTTTAATTAACAACCCGACTCTTTGACGGAAGCTTTCTTATTGTTCGTGAGATCGAAATATTCGGAAAGCAAACGACAAACGACCGTTTTTCATGAAAGCTTTTACCTAGCTAGCTGAAACCTTTGAATTTGTCAAATAGTAATTCTCTATTTCATAAAGAAAGTGCAGCGCTATTGTACCTTCAAAACAACAACGACAAATAATTCAAAGAAGCATTAATTCCGCCGCCACCTGTGTTACTGAGGTGCGAGACATTTAGATTTAAACGTTTGCAGAAGTTGTTTAAAAGAAATACTTTTTTATAAGTTGTCAACTAATAGAACATTATCGCGTATTTACACCAAACTAACATGTGGATCGACAATTCGCAAGTTATGGATTGTATAGACTTCTGGTTTATAATTTTACCATCTTACGTGGGATAAGAGATAATCAGGTAATTCGTAATTTCTAAAATTTAATTGTAGAATTGCATTTGTCTCGTTGCTAGATTTAGCACGGTTGTGCCGATTTATAACTTTTGACTTGCAAGATTTCGCTAATAATATTAAATCAATTAAATCAATTGCGAGCTGGAGATTCTTTGTTCCGTCAATTGATAGATCAATTACTAAACGATTCTTTATAAACAAAGGAGAATTTCTTCTATTTAATAATAAAGATTGAATTATTATTAACGAGTAATATCGAGCATTATATTTGAAATTCTCCTAGTCACTGTCTTTAATCGCAAAAATTCATAGTTTTTTGCTTTAAGATCTCCGTAAACGACGACCGTGGAATAACTGCTTTCAGGTTTACATAGGCAACTCTATATTTTTGGACCTCTCTTAATCTCTCTCTTTTCTATGGCAAATATTTGAAAATTTCAGATTAATTATCTCTACACCCTATACTTAGTTCATATTAAACTCTATTTGTTTCTTTAGTAATTCTGTGCTGCCAACTTTGCTTCTCATTTCGAAACTTTCGAAACTTTCTTATAGATACGAGCAAAAACGTTTAGTGGAACGTTTCTTGTAATCTTGATAGATTCTGGCATTAGTACAATGATTGGTACATATTAATGAATATAATTGTCGCTATTAACTAAACGTATTATACTAAACGTATCTGAAAGTTTATGGTCTCTGAATCTAACTGAATTCCTATATATATATATATATATATTAAAATTGATTATACAGAAAATTGAACGAAAGTCCAATTCAGTTAATTAATAATATTTTTTACTCGGATTTAAATACGAATACATTGAACTGTGAACTGTGTTTGAACAGTGTTTGATTTGAGCTATAATACTTTAGGAAAATATTCGTCGTCTTCGAATGTTTTGTTGATATGTATTTAATTAATTAGAACAGAATACTAAAATTATAAAAGTTTTAATATAACGTATCATAGAGTACCTACATATACAGGAAATCATAAACGCGTAAAATATGAAGGGAATGAAATGAAAAATTCTGATTCCTGTGGCAAGAATCGTGAAAGTAGAAATTAGATTAGAATCGTTAAAACATCGCAATCTTTCGTACTATCGTGTTTATGCTGACTTAATTTTACATATCAAATGCTCTACGACAAATTACTAACATAAATTTGACTTACCTTTTCGCCGCTGTCGCTAGGTAGGTAGAACGTCAGTACCGTAAGAAAGGAAATTCCCATACACGGAATGATTATGTTCACAGTGTAGAAAAGTGTTTTTCTTCGCATTGTTATATTAAATGTGATATCCAGATACGGTTCGTCGCAGCAGGTGTAAAATTTCTCGTTTCTGCACAAAAAGAAATGTAAAGGTACGCATTAATTTAGTTCAAGGATGCAGTCAAAATGTATTCAAATTACTGCAGGAAATATGTTCTCATCGTATTATGTTACGTATCAGGTATACAACGAAATAAGATTAATCCTCGCTCGAAGTTAAATTTGTATTATATTTTTATATTTGCATTGTAAATTGATATTTTACTGATTGACGAATTTAAATAGACGAAATCTTGGCGCATATTACAGTCTATGAGTAAAAGGAATAACAACGAAACAGCAAGTAAATTTATTTTAAATGTTATTTCAAGAGACGACTGAAAATATAAAAATTCAGAAAGTTTTCGCAGAATTGATTAAAACGTCTTGTAATTAAAATTTTGCTTTATCATTACAAATAATGAACTACGCCTCGAATATTTTACTTGTACTCTTTACCTCTTCATAAGAATTTCACTGTACTTCTATTATTTATTATATTTTTAATCAGAGAAAATTCTCTCGTAATGCTTTAACATTATTAACTTGTTACATCGTTAATTACAAAGAAATACTCCTTCCTCTTTTTTAATCAATTTTGTTGAAAGTGAAAGAGCAAAGGAATCTAATCTTAAAAGAAATGCGAGAATCTAAAAACTGTTTTCCCGTCGTTTTCTCTGAGAAAGAAACCAAAAAATGGAGAAGAATTTAATATTGAAATGCGGTCTTTCATTAACGCTTTGATAGCAGATGGTGATTTTGAAAGCGCAATTCTGTCAAACGACATGCAAGATGTCCATTCTCTCGTCCACGGATCGATCGAAATTCCGGTGGCAATTTAGGGCCGTCTGACCATTCCTCCTGGCTGTCTGAACATAGCAATGATATTCCACTTATGTGACAAGTCGTTTGAATATCTAACAAAAACCTATTCCAATGAATGTCACGTCGCATCGTTCGAAAAAAGTACCAGGCATTGAATTTTTCTCGAATTCAGTTATATTTAATTCGTCCATGCCAATGATATCTGACCGACATTTGCTAATAATCAATATCGAATAAAGTTCTGTTTTTGCAAAGATATTGCTCTTTCATATTGATAAAATATTCACATTACGCATTTTGCAATCTGTTTCCACTTTCTGTCGTATACTTGTACGTGCGTTTCATTTTTCAATTGTTGTTGCCTGTACGTTTTTACAAAGTAAATGAAATGTAAATAAAAATCTGGTTAATCATCGATCATGTAAACTTTCTTAAAAATAATTACATTCACAAGGGAATAAAAGAAAGCACGAGGATTATGCGGTAGACAAAAACGCTACAATTTAAATAAAAAGAATAAAACAATTAACGTAGCATTAATGTTAATTTTTCGTTTGTCCATCACTGTATGCGTTAATTAAAATACTTTCCAGAAAATTCTAATAAAATACTGATTGTTAACAAGATATTAAAGATGATAGTGAAATGATTGTACACACAAATATGGAGCTTCCAAAACATATACAGAGAATACTGAAACAGGCAGACAAGTATGTGGGAAACATTTATGAATATAATATGCTCACCGTACTGCAGGTACTTCTAAAATATCCCATTCTACCGACATGTAGAATTCGGAGAGATCGACTCCTACGTCCACTACATTGCTTCCCGATTTCTCGTCCATGTGCCTTAGATCGACCTACTCGAAACAAAAGAATCCTCTGAATTAGCATCTTTCGCATCAATATTTTTATTAGATTATTAATTTTCATGCCCACGTAGTTTACTTTCGATAAACGAACCTGCAGCCTGGATGATAACACTTGCTTTTAGTTTTATTCATTATATTAGTAATTTATTTCTTTATTTTTGTTTTTTCTGTTTAACAGCGCTATCAAACAATTATACAACATGTTTGAAGATTGTTATAAAATTAGAAATTATTCTATTTATTATTTATGACGTAGTAGATGTATATAAAAATTGTAGCTGTTATCGCATATTGTTTTTAAGAATTTCGTTTTCGTGCTGTGACTTATTATTCTTGCGATAATGAAATAATTAATGCAACAAACATTTCAGAAAGATAAATACGATTCATTGAATTCTCAAATTGAGGTGAAAGCATTGTCGAACGTAATTACATATTTACATCTTTTATGTACAATTGATATTTTATTTCCTCTTCTTAAAGATTGGAAAGATAAATTGTTCAATTAATTTTTTTACTGAAAGGACTATCAAACTTGTTACTGATCCGAAGAAGAACATTTTTTCGAATTGCGTTATACTCTGACGAATAATCGTAATGAGAGACAAACAGATTTACCGACAGGAATAAAAATCACAAACAACGACTAAACGTACATTCCTTACAGATGAATAAAAATAGCTACATAACTGTTAAAGTTAGCTATGGGAATCGATAGGAAATTCGTGGCGTTAAAGTGCCGGTACGTTAAAGCTCTCGACATAAAAACGTGTTTTCTCGTGGCTGCAAGTCCGTTGTTACGGGCTAAGTACGAACAATAAATTCCGAAATGAAAGTTAAAGTGCATGTCTCGTGATGCACTTAGTGTTCGCAAAAGCGCAACGGGAGCAAAACACTAATAATAGTCTGGATGAAAATGGACCGCTCAATCGTGAAGGCCCAGAAAGAATCTAGAAATCAACTATCAGCAGAACGTCCTCTTTTAACTATGCCTTCGCTTTCAACTATTGTGCAGCATGACGAACAAACAAAGTCGACACTGAAAAAATCAAACTAATCGCTAAGCAGTGTCCTAATTTTATTGGAGAAACGAATGGTCTCGCCAGCAGCGTACGCGTACGTGTCAATTTACACCTGACTTATTCATTTCCGATTCTCGAGTTATCCGTATGCTCGACGAGGCCGGGTAACGCGGTAAATATTACGCGGAGACTACGTTATGTGTAATTTCCATCATTTCTCAGCGTTCGATTTGATCTCTTTCTGCGCGAGCTTTTTTTTTCTCTAAGCGATTTCAAGCGAATGCTTCGAATTTAAGCGGTAACTTGGATGCACAATACCGTGCAAAATATCGCCGTCTGTCTCTGTCGACGTTGAACGAAATAACGTAAATACCGAGATACGTGTAAAAAGAAACGAACGGGACAAAGGATAAAACGTACCAGCAGGGAGAAAAAAGAATCCGCATAATTTTCGGAGAAGAGAGCGATTAGCGCGATGCAACATACATTTATCGTTAACAAAATTATGTTACAGTTGGATATATTTCCTTATTTTAATCATATAATTCTAATCAATGTAATTACAACCTATTAATAATTAATAATAACACAAGTAATTTAAAACAGTCGGTAAACGACGGGCATTTCGCGTTTATAGTTTCAAGAAATATTTTTGCCATCAGCCTTCGTAAATGGGATAATTTATCGGTGTTTTGCACGGTATTGTTGTTCGCTAACTGTTTAATTCCTTCAACGTTGCACATTCAGAACATATTTGTATGCACGTAAACGGTGCACACAAGCATAACTTCATACATACAAAAGTATCGACAGAGAAATCTTAAGCAACGATAATACACAAGAACGTCGCACAACTAGCGCAATATATATATATTAATAATTTATATGCAGTTGCTTGGCTATCTGCGTTCAATAATTAAATATAAACGGCGATGGTGTGCTTCATTTCGAAACTGGAGGGAAGTTTGGGTGGTGTGTAATGATGTGTGTGTAAGTAGAAAGTATCGGAAAATGTTTTACGCAATTATTGAAAATTGTCGTGAGATTACAATACGTGTTTGATAGTCAGTATCTAGATATATATATATTTGTTTGTAGTCACTTCTATACAAGAAATTTTTCTAATGTTTCAGAACACGCGCGTTATATCATTGTAAGTTTAATTCCTATCTTTTGCAGGAATTTGACGAATTTTATCGAAATTTCATGGAAATAAATTCGAAATGAATATGGCAAAAGTATCAAAATGCCGAAATACGATTTAATTGTCTGTCGGCAGCTGAATGGAATTAATAATTTAATTTATTACGTTAAATTTTCTCAAATTATCAAGTCTGCGAACACATTTATCCCATTAAATATTTTCAGCTCATGTTGAATTCCCATTCGGGCATTTATACTAAACTTTCCTATGAAAAATGAAGATAAGTACAACGTATTACGTGTAACGAGCTGACTTTTTAATGGAAATACGTTGAGATAAAGTTGCTTATATCGTGAAAAAGTAAAACTGAAAGTTTGTTCGTGAATAATCATTTAATTATCTAAGAAAAGAATGTAATGCAACTTGAATGAACTCGCTCAAGAGTAACCAAATTCTGGCATCAAGCAATCTTTAATCCCATTAAATTGAACTTTCATCATTAGATTGAAGACTTTAATACCTGTTCTGACAGTAAAGTCACGTTTCCACGTCCTCTACCGACCCCAAATTTATCTTCCAACTTGCACTGTTATTTTATTACGATACTTCTGGTCGACAATCGATACAAATATTTGAATTTTGTATAGAAAATGTATTGGTATTTTGAAATTTGGCTAATGTTTAACGAGACCATCATGATGATATTGGAAAAGTATGAAACGATACCAAAAATGTATATGGAAGCTATGAGATATTTAACGTAAGTATACAATTCGTAAAAATCACAAAATTATTTAAATAGTCATTATACTAAGAAACTTGAATATTCAGAGAGATTCTTTTTAACACTAATTATAGTTTAGTTTTTATATTTTTATAATTATAGTTTAAGATGAATGCTTATACGATATACTAATTTTTCACCAAATGTATGTTCATAGCAAACTTCTCTTTATTCCTATATATATTTTCTGATTAACAAATGTAATTTAGTTGCAAAAAGACTCAGAGCGATACTTTATATTTTATCAGAAAAGGCATATTATGGCACGATAAAATTTACTTTGAAATATTAATACGCGTTAAAAGAATTGGTGTCTGAAAATGACAAACATTACGGATAAAATGGTGAAGGTTTCTTTAAATTAATGAAAGAAGTATGCCTAGTAACTCTGGCAATAAATATTTAAAATATGCTGACACAAATCGTGTATTTAATTTTAATACACGACTGATAAAATTGAAAATCAACAATTAATAGCTCATATGATATTTCAAAAAAAGAACGTAAATATTGCTGATCGTTAGTTTGCTATTGATTCATATATCTTGATAATATTCATGCATCGTTTATATAAATCGAGCATAGTATCTATATAGTTACGAGCGACAATGTACATAAAAGTATGTATAAAGTACGCTAAGCGTTCAAATATTTTTCTACAATCACTGTACTTAAAATATAGCACAACATTGATATGTTATTAACAAGGAAGTTTCCTCTGCAATAGAAAAAATGATATGTAAAAAGATGGTTAGCGATGTAGAAAAATATTTTAAGATTTCTGTGCAATTGCGATGCATCTGGAGAATAGATTCACATCAGCAGCGCGGAAGTAAAGCTCAGAATCTTGCATCGAATCGATGCTAGAAACGAAATGGTAAAAATATTCAGAATATATTCTTTTCATAGATTTTACGATCGGATTCGAAAAGCACTCTCATCTCGGGCGAAAGCACTTGAAACCCGGCAACTTTGCCAAATGTCTTTTTCGGTGCTTGCAAATCTCATCGATTGTTTCGTCCCACTACTCTGC
Organism: Bombus haemorrhoidalis; assembly: GCA_014825975.1. NCBI lineage: Eukaryota > Metazoa > Arthropoda > Insecta > Hymenoptera > Apidae > Bombus > Bombus haemorrhoidalis. The sequence continues at coordinate 14,976,246 of CM026170.1, forward strand.
AATATTTCTCAGTCATTTTCATGTCTTTCTCCTGCGTTTCATCGTCCATCCAAGAGATATACTTTCGATCTCAGTTGGTTTACTGAAATATCATATTTTAAATACTTCATCATCGAAACGTATTTAAATACGTGTATTCGCACATTGAATGTTATAATTTTAACAGATTTTAAAATTAATGTAATACAGTTTATGGACTTTGCGTTTTATTCACAGCATACAGTCGCGTCGATTATCGCGATAGATTATTGGTAACTCAGTTGCAATAGTAGATTGGATTTTATAATTTTTGGGAAAGATTAAATTGTTTGACAAATTTTATCAGTTTCAATGCTTCGTTAAACATTTTCCAATTATCTTCTATAAAAGGACAATTAACATTAACGTACGATCTAACATCAACTGAAAGTTTAGTGTATGTATATAATGTCAATATTATTTATCGTAATTCAATGAATTAAGTATTATTATAATTACGTTTAATTACGTTTTCAAAGTATTTCTTACGTTTAAAAAGGGACAACACATCGTGTCTGTCATTAGTGTTAAAAAGGGACAATATATTATTATTTTGAAACACTACTATATCTTTACTGATTTGTATACTTTTTGATCGTTTATAGACATATATTATGTTAGGTCGTCCGAAAAGTTCCTTTCGTTTTATAAGGAAATAATGGATGCACAACATTTTTCATTTTATATTATTTTATCGAATTACGTATGATCCATTTTGTTTTATCAAAATAAAGATCACAACATTCGACGGATTAGGTTTCATGTTTATATAAAGATGCATCGTTGTAAAAGACGCGTCTGTAAAAGAAAGACACTTTTTGGACAACATAATACATAGATTATAATATATATGTATATGTATATAGAGATATGTGATGACATTACGATGAAATATAAGATTATAATGCGCAAAAATTTTTCACTCGTCAATGATACTTATTAATAATAATTTAGATAAAAAAATACTCCTAGAAAGGAAGAATACTCTTATCTGCGATGAGGCAAACATTTTTACCCGCAACTTTATCGAGCTTATCTTGGTCAAACATGTTACGATATAAGTTACAAAGTGAACGAAGACAAATTTACAGAAAATAAGGATGTCTATTGCTAGAGTGAGCAATCTAGTTAAAAGTCTAGTCTTTGAAAAGTAAAAATCATGATAAAAGCATGAATGATGGATGTTGCTAGACAACTATAACTATCGGCAGAGAGAATATGGTACATAAATCATTTCGCATGAAATTTCGGCACCTCGTTCACCTCACGATGAGTAACGAAATTTTTTACGCTCTGAAAGCTCTCATAATAATAGCATTATGAGTTTCATTTCTGAGGATGATGAATCAGGCACCGCAGTGATACGTTGGAATGCAAATGTGTGTGTACGTCGGATGACATATATGTGTAGATAAAATACATCAAAAGAACTTCGTGTATTATTATTAATTATTTGAATGTGTATTATCGCGGATAATTTCAAAGAATATTTACAAAATATATATTGTATAAATATATAATATTATTCCTAACAAATCTTGGCATTATATGTATTTATAGTCGATCTATAATTTTATATTTTATTTATATTTATATCTATATTTTATATTTTTAAAAGGCATCTTTTTTAACACAAGTAGATTATTGGAAGCTTTAAAAAAAGTTATAAAAGAGATGTGAAAAGCGTTGTTACATCGGATTCTTAATTCTATTTTCTTAAATATTAATCTTGAATAATTCTTAACATTGTTAGCAACGTTTTATTATGTGGTACTTATATCGAAACATTTTTATGTAGATAACTTTTAAAGATATAAATATAAATTGTTTTACAATTTTATAAATGCTTATTTATAATACTGATTTACATTGATCACAAAATTGACTTTGTAATACTCTTTTTATATCTTCTCACTCTTTATATCCTTTCAAAGCAATAGAAATAATGAACAGAAAGGGATATGTCGTTATTCCATTTTGACGAAATTTATCATATTATCGAAGTAGTAACAGACACGTATTGTAAAATATATTATCTCGAATAAATCCGAGAAACAATAAACGCAACTTTGCTGGATACAAAGAAGAGATTAATAAATTTGAAAAAGCAGATTAAAAGAAATATTGCGAACAAATTCGCAATAGAAGAAGAATTTTGTCTTAATTCGAACACTAATTTTTATGAAAGCGATATATTCTACTCATAAAATGTAGCTGTAGAATCTACTCCGATCATTCTAGTATATGGTACATAAAAATCTAAGTTATACTTTTTATAATATTCCAATATTCAGTCAATATGAATGCAGAGTAAAATATTTGTTATTCCCATCTGTCTGTTTGTTTCACAAATCCATATATTCGATTCAGATCGAATGAAACGGTGGAAAATCTGCGTCTCACGAAGACAAATAAACGGTGGATTATCATTTTCGTTTATTGCCAGAGGTTTTTCGGTCGCGTAACTAGTTTCGCGAAAATTATCCGTTATCGTCGCTTTGTCACGATCATTACCACCGGCGAGAATTGCGATCTCGCCGAAACAGCTACCAGCTGCAATCTCGAAGCTGTGCTCGACATTGCACAATCGCCCGTTAAATGGAAAATACCAGCAACCCGGTGAATATCTCACTTTCATTGTGTCCGAGCAGTCCGAGCACGTTACGTTTCAAAAGTATTCGGACATTTACTTATTTTTGAGAAAATATATCGTAATTACGTAACGAATGATCTGATTCTTCATAATTTTTATAAAAATATGTGTAATAATAGAGAAAAGTAGGGAAGAATTTGGAACAATCTTTTGGTTTTCAAACTTCATTCTTGCAAAATTAATTGCAATCGTAAAAGATTTTTATTTAAGAATATTCTCATATACATTTACGCTCGATTTAAGAGTAGTTTAATATTTCTAACATTATAAACAATTTTTAATGTGGAATTAATATCAGAAAAGAAGAAATTGTGCACGATATGGAATAGATAGCCAAATATAGAACACTGACACGAGACAGTATATTAAAAGTTATATTAAAATTAAAGTTATATAAAAAAAAAGAAAGTAAGCAAGTAACTGTTTGCAACGATCACATATCCAAAAGTCAAGCTCGGCACCAGCACGTTAGATACTTGATGCATATTTTTCTATCAAAATATTGTGAAGAAACTTCTTGGCAAACTAAACCCTCTGAAAGTAAACGAGTGAAATAATCTATAGTTACTTGACAGACACTCATGTTTAAAAATGGTATTATTCCACATTAGATATACTGTTCCATATTTGGCTACTGTCCTCTATACCATAATCAGATTAAATTGATTTTCAGTATTCAATAAACCTGGCGTCTATAATTCTCATACTTTCCAGAACTATTTTGTTACCTGTCAAGCTTTCTATTTCTAAATTCTTCAATTTTCCAGTTACGAGATAGATTAGCAATGATAGTTATTCCAAATAAATAGGAAGACTGTCGATGTTAATATAATCATAGTGACGATTAAAGCAAATGTAAGTTAATATATACATAATAAATACAAACATAATCATTGTTACGTTTTTAAACATGTAATGTAAAATTAAAGATTTATATCCAGGTGACTGCATACAAAGCAATTAAGTATTGCTCCTAATTATTAGTTCGTCATTGATTTGTACAGTTTGCTCAACTTCATATGCTGTTACTATAAATAGACCAGGGTGTCCGGACAAGTATGAACGGTACTGCATGCTTTTCTAAGACGAATTACCTCAAACTTCCAATTTGAGTCTATCCTCCTCCTCTCTGTTTCCATTGTGTTTGTTGTCTAATCGCCGGTGCCTCTTTTCAGACGGATAAAACGTTATTCACTTCGATGTCAAACTGCCTCCGAATTACATTAAATCGTGCGACAATAATGAACCGACTGTTTGAAACACGATATCACGGCATTAAACGTTTGTGTTTGTTCAACAATATTGTACGATACTCGAATGTTTAAATATTGGAAGGTTTGTCACTGGTGGAAATAAGTTTTCCTGTTAACAGGTGACTGATTAAACTCAAGTTTAACTTTCCATTGGTATCCATTAGTCCATATAACAAGTATCAGTTCAAGTTATTGAATTCAAATGAAAATAAATATCTGAAAACTGAGGGTCTTTTTAAAATGTTGGCTCTTGTATCTCGCAATTCCAAATTGAATTATCTCGTGCAAATTGCATTATACGTCTTCGTTCGTGCTGGCAAACAAGTTTCCTATAAAGTAATGATGTTGCTCGATATAACTTTTTAAAGGGGAAATTACATCGATTAAGTGGATTTGATACGATACGTGACAACAGATTTGTCTATAAAACGTTTGTTTAATGCGAAATATCTGTCTCGTTCTTCATACACACTTTTATATATCAAATTTGTTATTTTTCGTTTTTAACGTTTGTGCTACGAAGTAATCTGATAAAACCGGCAACAGCTATATAATCGCAAAATAAAAACAGTGTTCACATAGGATACGTCAATATAAAACATGTTTCGCGTATCGATTTTGATTTTATTGATGAACGACGTGTGTTAAACGAAAATAGTCGAAAGTGAAATACTTCTTCCCAATCTTTACGTCTCTATCAATATAATGTGTTATTTCCTGCAACATTCTTCGTTTAATAGATTTACAAATGCTGTTTACGAATCGTTGAAAAAGTTCAATTTTGCGTTATTTGCTGCGACACTGAATCGCCGAACTTCGTTTCGTATTTACATATAAAGTTTTTCATGTGGCAGCTTAAAATATTTCAGATATAATTTCTCGTAAGCGTAAAAACTTTACATTGGCGAGATTAAAATTAAGAGAATTTTCTACTATTACGAGAATTAGAACTAGGGCGATCCGAGTATTAAGAAGTTAAGTTAAACTTTCTTGAAAAGTTTTGGGAGGGTGAAAAGCAAAAGCATGGCGTGAGTAAACCGCTTTAGATAAGTTTATCAATCAATTATTTTGTATACAGTAATCAAGTAATAAATGCAAGTGATAAAAAGTCACGTTAAAAATGTTATATCGCATTAATAATAATATTATTATCTGATTATATTTAATCAGATATTGCCTGATATCTGAAAGCTAAACAAAACGTTCTGATTCATACAAATGATTATTATACATAGTAACGAAACTATAAAAATGTGAATAAGTAAAGTAGAATTTCGATAGCCCCTTGCGAAAAAGGTTAAACAAGGACAAAAACTAAAGGGAATCGTTACATTTTTATTCAAAAGCTTTTCTTCCTGTTTAATGTTACGATTTATAAATTGATTTAAAATAAATAATCGCTTCTCGTATGAAAGGAAAATTTAATCAACTATGTGAATAATGTGCGTCAACAATTTATCAGATCTTAAATGAGAAATTAAAAGGCGCAGAAATGCACAGAATACGTACAACTTACAAAAATACGTAAAATATCTAAACTGATTTAAAGTATAGCAATCTTTCTAACATGAGATGTAATCCTATTTTTTCAATTGTGTCCGTGAAAACTTACATTTGCATAATCATCCGGACTTTAGTCATGACAATCATTGTTCTACTGTATAACAGTTATATGCGAAGCTTATTATTAAAAGAATATCATAAACAATTTCGTACGTTGTCTACAGTAATGCCACAACAAAGCTTCGAATATTTTGATATTTTGATGACGCAAGATACGAACAGCTAGTGATATCGTTTCTTCCTTTGTTCAGCCAAGCTCCACGTTACTACAACAGAGGCGAATTGCAGAACGAATCGGCTTCTGGACAAAGGAATTTGTCCATGTTCTCGTGCCAAAATCCGCTATTGGAAACCACAAAAGTTGGCAGAGTTTCGCGACCGGTGCAAGATTCATCGCGCTGTGAATTTTGCTTCGCAAGTCAAACCGAAATTAATCGCGTTCCTTTCTGCCAGCAACCGCAAACGTACGTTCCGGTAACGTGTACCTAACAAGCCTTCGAAGACCACTCAACAGGTATACCGCTTCATGAGCCACATCACAGGCATTTGGTAAATCGGCGGAATGACGTCTTGCGCGTGTAAATATATACTGGATCGACGTTTCATATTTAACGCTTACGTACGTATTAATTGTGCGGATATGTAACTACGTACATCGAGTTTGCGAATGGTGCCATGTGTGTACAATGAAATCATGAGATTAATATATTACACATTCTGCTTGATTAATTTTGTGGATATGTAACTACGTGTATATTCATGTAGGTCGAGTTCATGAATCATTCCGCCCTGTATAACGAAATCGTAGAATTAATATACGCATTTCATTCTACCTGATTAAATCTTTTTTCTACGATTATTTTACTGTGTACTATATTTAGGATTATTAAATTAAAATAGTTAGAAATTATTGTATTTGTATTTTGTAAGGTTGTTAGAAAAAGACATATTAATTCGAATTAAACATTTGATATTTTCACGTGTCTTTCTTCGAAAATTTGTCGTCTCTTTCGATAATGAATTTTTTCAAATAGAGCGGTCTGTAGTATTTCATTTCCCGAATATGTTTTTACGATAAGTTTAGTAGAGACCAAAATAAATGATAATGAGACTATACTATATTTCGCGAAAGAATTAATATAAAACTAATTATATGTACAATATTCGTTTTAATGTTTCGTTATTTGGTAGAAACAAACATAATTTTTGGATCTCTTTGTGCCACCTAATAAAAGTTATTGTAAATGTCCATCGTTAATATATCGATGATATGTATTGTGAAATTATTGATTATCCTAAGTATACGTTTTATTGTTTGTTTTTAGATAAACTTACTACACTTTTGGATAAAAAAGTAATCAGTCAATGGGATTGTTGAAATGGACCTCTCGTGTAACAATTTTTGAACAACAATTAAGTAACTATTCCATATATTATAAAATCGATTCTGACATCTTTTTAAATATTGAGCGCAACTACTGTTACTTAGTGTTACTTACTGTTACTTCGTTTTATACAGCAGTTCAACTTTATTTATAGCATTTTTATTCTCCCAACTATCTACTCTCACAATCTCTCACTATCTACTTTCACAAACACAGTAATGACGACAAGATTAGAATCTCAAAGATGAAAAAGTAGATAAACGTAACGAAGGAAAATTGTGAAATAATAGGATCATTTGTATAGCCTTATACCAACACAGTTAAATCTACGAGCCTACATTTTATCACTGTGTTGCCAACTAATAAAAGTAATTTGACAGTTAAAATGATAAATGTATATCGCATCTGTCTACGTGTTTGCGCTTCAACTCAACATGACGTTCACTCTGATACGGTAAACTACAGGCAGCGAGACGGATTAAATTAATTAAAAAGGCCGGCGCATGAGAGATTATTTTCATCGCACTGAAAATCTTAATGAACTTCAACGGTGGTCGGTGGCCGTCATAAAGGCTGAACGTTTAATACGCTAAAAAATAGCGCCAAAGTAGAATTTAAACTACTGTGCAATTAATCATGTTGCGATTAATCATGTCACAAATTAATCAGCAGAAGAAACGTGCTCGGGCAATTATCACAATTTAATTGTACATGAACAAGTTTGCAGCATTACGTTCAATAATTATTTGTATTTTTACGAAGCATTCGTTGTACGTTTCACCTAATGCAATTTATCTGTATCGAATGTTTGATATTTTGCTTTTCGATATTCATTTTCGATTTTCCAAATATATAACAGTTCTATAATATTTCTATAATATTTTTATGCTATAAATAACACTTCCTAATTTATCACCTGATTTATACATAATTGGATTTCGCAGTGGATTTAATATATGATATTAATGTGAATTTATAACAATGCCATTCATCACTTGTATGCTTTTTACTAGGCAGATGATATTTCATTATCTCTCATTAAATCGAAAATTATATGCATGTATGTGTAATAGATATTTAGAGAAAGGAATTTGTACCAACATTCGTAAGGTATGACCAATATTGTCAGAATGGTTAAAAAATATATCCCTGTTGTATCACCAATTCAATCAACGGATTAAACTGTAATAATATTGAAAATATCGAAACGAATTCTTTCGACCATACATATAATATTGTGTTTTTTAATGGAATTATACTTTCAACAAAAACTGCTAGCAGGATTAAACCAAAAAGGTACAACAATTATAGAAAATACTCTCTGCTACTGGCAACATGTTTTAATAAAATCAACGAAACGAAACTGCATAATGTTCGTGATTTTCGTAAAATGATTAGAAATATTTGATATGTAGTACATAAGATAGGAAAATAATAATGTATTTATTTCTATATATGTATTCATGTTTCGAGGTCTATCTCAATATATCTTTTTTAATTATCTTTGGTTAAAGAACTTTAGGCTTTAATATTTTATAAGTATCATGGTATTATGTTTTCATTTATCCAATCACCTTTCCAATTATTTTATCTATTTTTTCAACAGCTTTTAAGCCAACTTTGCTATCTTAAACAAAATATCGTACTTTTCTCTCGATTCGAGATTTGTTGAAAAATATAAATAAAATTTAATAAGGTGTCTTTTCCACACCGTGTAATGCGAGTAAATTGCAGTTGAAAATTTTCCACGTTGAAATATACGGAAGGAAAAAATTTTCACGCTTTTTAGCTGATGTATGCGACTCACGTAGAATCGATTTAAGGCGAAGGAAAAAAAGTGACAGACGAAGAGAAAGAAGGAAAGACCACGGCAAACAATTAAACTCCGTATGGAGGCACGTGCAGAGGTAGCGGTTGGCCGTGTGCCTCGAGAAGAGGAAATAAAGGATGCATTTTAGAATTTTAAATTCACTTGCATCACTAACGACCAACAGAAAGTCAACTTCTGCAACTATTGTTTACGCGTTGTTCGCGTTACATGTCGGCAAATAAGCAATAAACCTGCCATCTTTCAGGAAGTAACAAAAAGCTTCTTCCAGCAGTGAATTGTTTTAGGAAGCGTACAATTTTTATACTTCCTTCTACGTAGGTTATCGTTCTACATATACATTTGTTGCGAAAAATCTTGTGCAATTCGATTATACAAGAATTTGTATTGCTTTAAACAGTCCATTGCATTTTAAATGTTAATTGAACAACAAAGATCTGAGGATGCTTTTACAAAATGATAAGATGAATGCAGTTCGAAGCTTTCTCTACCTTTTTATTTTAGGCAATTTACAAGTCAAGAAATTTTCCTAAACTAATGAAATTATTTTTCAATTCTTATTGCATTTACAGTAAAGAAAATATTTATATGATTAAAGTAATTAAGAATTTGATATATTATAACAGACTTTTTTTAGAATTATATACTTTGGAGAAATTTTAAATCTATATAATTTGAGAGATTTAGCTTTTGTTCATTACTGTTCATATATGAACAAAAGTTTTTATTTCCCATATCGCATATTATACAGATATATATAATTAATATCGAATTTAATATATATATAAATATATACATAATATATACATAATATAATATACATAAATTTAAATATCGAAATTGAAACTGCAATATTTTAAACATTTTGCCAGTAGAATATAATTATTATTCGCATTTTTGTATTTTATTTCGTATTGCGTCTTCATTCATGCGTTACATATTTATTTAACTTTATTTAACTTTCGTGTAAAACATTTCGTTACCAGTACACGAAAAAATCATTGGTGTGTCTTACCTACAGAAACGAATTTCAGTTTCAATTTCTTTCTATAATATCTATTTCTATAATATGCAATTTTTCAAACAACGTATTAAATTGCTGTAGATTATTTATATTGAATTTTATTATTAGCCTTTTCACTTAAAAACTGTTATCTTGCAAAAGCTTTGATCAGTTGCTCATGTTCGCTGTTTAATTATCCCGCGTTGATCGAAGCTTCAATTCATTGGAACATTTTCAGTCTCGCACAACTGTTCGGCGGAAATCACAGAAAATTTAAAGCATTTGCATCATTTGCATTAAATGAGCGTTTTCTGGCATCGCTATTATCCACGGTTCTGTTGTTGGCGAATAAACGCGCAGTGAAAAAGGTGGTTTATGAACTCTTGGCATTTGTCATGAGTAGACTAGATCGCCAAGTAGCCTGTGATGATTTATAGAAAAGAAATGGATGCGATATCGGTGCAGGTACATTACCTATTTTTCTGGGATATAGTTTGTGTGCCTGCTCGTTTTTAGCGCAACTTGTACGTACTATATATACTCGTGTTTACGAGTTTGAAACACATTAAGATTTCAAAAGAAGCAATGATTTCTTTAAGTAAAGGAATATTTTATTCGTAATGTTATTCTTCCGTAGTATTGGAACTATAATTAATTACATTTCAAAATGAAACTTAATTGATTATGATCCTTTTAATTTTGGGTGGAAATTTCTGTATGAGAAATTTCTATCGTCCAGAAAGCGAAAGATGCTCCAAACTTTTGAGATGCAGCGATACGTAAATGATTTTTCATCATCTGTACATTAATGAATTTAAATTAATTTAGAAATGAAAAATTTCCACTCAGACTCTATTATGTAAATTAGTAATTTCATGTATGATAACATATTACATCGATTTGTAGATTTGCTTATAAATGCAACGAAATTCCACCTCATAATTGTTACATAAATTCTTTAAAAAAGAAAATATTATAGACGGAAATTTCTTTTTAACTGATTTATTATCAACTATTATAGTATTTAGATTATTTGCAATTGATGCGGAGAAAATCGACGTGGTCTCAGAATGATATAATCAGAATTGTACCATATAATGTTGGTGATTCAACAAGTAGAATGCAATATATTTGCATTTGAGAAGCAACGCTATTAATATCATTTGGCATCTATTATATTGATAATCTTACAGCAACACTTTGAGATCTGCACTTAATGTCAAACCATTTCGTTTTCGGTTCGAATGAAACTGAAAATATGGAATTATCGGAACCAGGAAAGAAAATTTGCAGCTCTTGCACAATTGCCAATTACGACAAATAATTTAAATAATTTTTAGATAAACGCGTTAACCTTTAACTCCCTTTGAAAGTAAGACTATCAAATAGGAAGCAGACTTCATAATCTCAAGAATCGAGAAAGCCAAAATTCATCCACGCGTATCACTTGAAAAATGACAACTGACAACTGAATTACTGAAAAATGACAAAAAATTACATATGGTAAATTTTCTGCAATTTCAATTTTAGAACATTTTTTTTAAATTTCTTTTATAAAAGATAAAATTTATTCATTTTCTTTAATATAGATTACAGAAGTAATTTGCTTCACCCAGATGTCAATTTAAAATTTGTTAGCCAATCCTCGTTTTGTCTTCTATGGAAAGTGAGTGAAAATTAACTTGGTCTGTTGATCCCATAAAGCAGCCGAAACGATTAAAATTAAATGGGTAGTTTACGAGATATTAAACCGTTGCCAATCTGGTCATCCTATATACGAATAACATTTCGTTTATTTTCGTCATAATCTACAGGTTGCGTGTAATTTTCGTTTCAGAATAAAAGATTATAATAAGCTTGAAATTGGAATAACGTGAAAAGACTATCTGAAAAGGACGAATAAAGTTATTACAGCAAAATATACTATGAAACTTTAATTATATTTATTTGTATCAGTTTGGGTTCGTATATGTATTTTAAAATCACTGTACATTGCGATTACGCTACTATGTCGAGTTATCATTACAGCTTTTGCAATTGATGTTCATTAAGGAAAGATGAATTTTTTAAAAGTTCTATCCTTTTTTTTTTGCTCTCGCACAGCAACCTTTAGAATTGCAAACTGCGACCGCAAGCGTAAAATCCATTTATGACGAGAATTCTAAAAAAAGTCGTTATCGGTTTTTCCTCGCAAGTCCTCCGCTATCAGTTTTGCTCTTAGTTTCAACGTCGGACGACAAATTGCATTTGATGAGTCGATCGAGTTCTGAAAATTGTATATTCTAGAAGTAAGGGTAATACGAAAACGGCACGTTCACATTTATTACGTGATAAATTGAAAGACGCATTCAAAATTTAATCCTCGCGAAATAATATTTAACTCTCTTGCGATCTTTTGATAGCGATGTCGCGATAGCATTTATTTTTTTTATTCACATTCGTCCATTTTAATTTAAAGCTCCCGAAAATAATGGAACTTAAATAGCTTCATCTTAATTGGTGAAAATAGAATATTCCATCCGGGTGCTAATAAAATTTCGATTTAACGAGCTATATTATAAATTAATTGTTTAATTAAATCCTTATTAAATTTTTAAAATCCTAATTTGATTAAGACAAGCAATAAAGAAAATTTTCTGTTTCTATTTGTGTCTGTTGAAAGAGATATGCCATACAAAGATATTTTTCATTACTTTTAATATAGATCATAAAATTTCTTAACATACAGTGTGCACAGAAAGTACTGTTCCGTTATTGCATTTATTATAGCATTTATGTACCGATTAATTATGTCCAGGTATATTAAATTTCATAAAAATTGGTACATGGTAAATTCCTATAAATTAGTAGTACTCCTATAAATTTGTAATAATATGACTACAAAGATGTGATATTATAAAAAGGAAATATATTATATTGTCCGGAAAGTGTCTTTCTTTCATAAACACGTCTTTTACAACAACGCATCTTTATACGGACGTGAAACCTAATCTGTCGAACGTTGTGATCTTCAGTTTGATAGAACAAAATGGATCATATGTAATTGGATAAAATAATATAAAACGGAAAATGTTGTGCATCCATTATTTCCTTATAAAACAAGAGAAACTTTTTGAACGACCTAATATAACGCGGTAAAAGTGTTTCGCTGAAACATAATAAGAGAGTGTGCTAATATTTCTTCTATCCACTGTACAAATTTATTGAAGAATTTATCTAAACTGGTATATCATACATTAATCGAGCTTGTTTCAATGAGATTTGTATTCAATATCGAAAAATTTTCTCGTATGCGAAGCTACGCTTAGTCAGCCACTGCAGGATATGCGTCACCTCTCAATCTCGTCTCCTTAAAAGAAGCTGTGGAATAAACGAAATTCGTAAAGTCCTTTACAGCATAGCTGGCCAATAAAATTACACTCATAGTCAACTTAATCCAAGCTTCGCACAGAGACGAGCGACAGGCGGACACGTTCCTTCGTTTAACTTGATGTTTCCTCTACGATCCCCTTCACCACTACACGCTTAACTGTACAAGCTACTGCTTTTTACTTACCCGTGTGTTGTAATATGGTACAGATAAGCCGAGCCTTTCCCTATCCCGACTAATGCCTCCACTTTGTTCACATCACGATTACACGGATCGAGATTAACACAAATCGCCCGACGATAATCTGTCTAATACCACTGCGTTTCATAGCTGAGCATTTAGACGGATGATTTTTAATTTCGAAGCAATTACGATGTGGGATTTCTTTGTATCGATAGCGAACTGGTCACAAGCTACTCGTTAACCGTTTGAGTCTCAGGGTTCATTGAAAAAACTGAGTGGAAAAATCGCGAACAGTGCGATAGCGCTTGTTTTAATCGATTGCGAAGAGAAACAAGCAGCGCGATAGCTCTTGTCATATTTGTTATTTCTTGAAATACATCTATATTATCATATAAGCGTACTATTAGTTTACAAATATTTCAAGTTTTGTTCAATAAAAATTACTGAGAAGATAATAATGAAATACAAAATACCGTCAGTCGACCGTAGCGTTCAAGTGTACTGCGACTTTTGCACACACAATCTAAGCACCGCGATCAAACGGTTAAAACGATGTCTGACAGAACGTATTGAACGTTTCGTTCGCTTTACTGTCTCCTTTAAGAGACCATCGATATAGAGGAGCGTCTTTAGCAGTGTAAGCCCTATTTTATTAAATCGTTGCGTCGATGGAACGTTATAGTATTTAGGGGAACGACTGTTAGTTGTATTATCTATCTATGATCCATGCCTTTCGTCTTTGGATGACTTCTGGTTACATCTCCGTTTACTAATATTTTATTTTATCTTACGTGTAATACGATTTTCACCAGGAAATCTATCTTCCTAGCTTAACAATCTCGCTGGATTCGAATGGAGATCGCAAGTAAGCTTAACATGGATCTCAAATTTAATTTAACTTGAACTTGAACATCTCGAACAGGAACATGTACATGAACGTATACAGGCTGTTGATAATAAATAAAGCGAAGGAATTTCATGCTGTTGTGAACTTTTCGCTGCCCTCTCCTCTACTCCTTGCGTTGCGTGAAAATTCCCTTTAATCCGTAAGCTCTGTAAAATATAATCACCGCTGTCGCGTGACGGTGTACATCCCAGTAATTGATCATCACACGTGAAGCTCACCGATGCTATTGTTCAGCTTTTCTTTCTTTAGAAAAAGAAGAATTCTGTCTTTAACTTATATATGAGTCATTGTTTTCTTTTTTCCTTTTTCCGTGTAATTCTGGTTCGATAGTTACATCGTACAATTCGAATTTATCATATAGCATATCATATTGCGGGATTTTTTTATTTTATTTGAGAAACATTTATTGCTTTCTTATATAGGACAGTGATCGTAAATTGGTATGTAAATTCGAGAAAGTTAATGTTTTACGTCAAAACGAATTTAAGGTTGAACTTCAATTATTATACCTTAATATTATATATTAGGTTGTCCGAAAAGTGTTTTTCTTTCATAAACACATCTTTTACAACGATGCATTTTCATACAAACATGAAACCAAATCTGTCAAATGTTGTGATCTTTATCTTGATAGAACAAAATGGATCATACGTAATTCGATAAAATAATATAAAACGGAAAATATTGTGCATCCATTATTTCCTTATAAAACGAAAAAGACTTTTCGGACGACCTAATATTATATATTTAATATTATTACAATTTTAATATATTGAAATAATTATTATTGATAAATGATCATAAATTTTCTAAGATATAATTATGGCGTGCGTAGTTCTAGAAAACGAATAATTATGTTTTCGTATGAGGAAATATCATTACTTTGTACTGCTCCGTAATTATCGATATTAAACAGCAGTAAAAATTTTTAAACAAAGGGGTAATGGTTGTTTTCAGTTCTTATTCTCGTTTTCCAATCTTCTTGCAAAGGGCCATCCTCAAATTACCATTAATCGATTTCCCCTTAATCGATCGTTCGATTATTCGAGATTATACTGTGCTTAGAATATCATCAAGAAATAGATAAGAAGAGAAAAGCAAAGATGTGTTAAAACGTATCAATATCGGAATTTTTACTTTCATGTTATTTATCAGCACACAATACATACTTTTCAAGTTAATATAAGATACAATTCTTATTTCACCAATGCTATGATATATCGAAAAATATTTTTAAATTACTTTCAAAGATCTTATTCTTCGCATAGCGATAATATTCAGAATAATTGATGTAATTGATTACATACCTTTGAAAGACATTTTTCAAAATAAATGAAATATCTAATCCGATCAAGAATTCAATTATGTCAATCAATTTTACAAAAATTCGACACAGTGAAACGGAAATTCCCGAATGATTTCGAATGGTGTTGTTTATCGTGCTTTCGGGTAAAACAGGACGACGTGGTGAAAGAAAAAATATAGATAGGAGCGAAGAAGTTTCGGTGATAAAAATGACAAGAATTCCGAAACGAAATACGAAAAGTCATGTAGGAAGAGGAAGAAGGCCGAAAAGTCGAAGAAGCGGAACAAAAATTTCTAGTAAGGTGCGGCACAGCGAAAGTTTCAAGCGGACTATCCTTTCAACAGAGAAAGAGAATGCTGTCCGCTTTTCAAAAGCAACGACCTACTTCGACAGGGATTTCATATTTTTGTAGCTGACGGTAAATAACTGACAATTGAAGTACATTTCTCGAGAAATTTTTAAAATATTTTTATGAGATTAAGTACGTTTGAATAATTCTTACTTTAAAGTCAATTAAGAACCGCAGCATTTTAGAAAAGGCACATGATGTACTTTCACTTATGCTTTGCGAGAGATAAATTTTTTATACTTTTCTTGAAATAGTTAGATTGAAGTACATTTCTTGAGATACTTGATATATTTTCATGAAGTTAAATATGTTCTAATAATCCTTATGTTAAAGTCAATTAAAAATTGAAATATTTTAAAAAAAGCACACATTGGACTCCCAATTATGTTCCGCGAGAGATAAATTTTTTATACTTTTCTTGAAATAGTTAGGTTGAAGTACATTTCTTGAGAAACTCGATATATTTTTATGAAATTAAATATGTTCTAATAATCCCTATGTTAAAGTCAATTAAGAACTGAAATTTGTTAGGAAAAGCACTCATTGGATTTCCAATTATGTTTCGCGAAAGCTAAATTTTGTATGCTTCTCTTGAAATAGTTCAGTTGAAGCACATTTCTTGGGAAACTTGAAATATTTTTATGAAATTACGTGCACTTTAATAAGTTACATTTTAAGTTCAATTAAGAACTAGAATTTTTTAGAGGACGCAGATAATGGATATCGAATTATGTGTCGCGAGAGCTAGGTCTTTTAAATGTTTTTTGAAATAATTACACTTGAATTACCTATTTGAGGTATATTTCCTAAGGAATTAAAAATATTTTTATGAAATTACATGCATTTTAATAATTCTTATTTTAAGTTTAATTAAAAACTGCTAACGTAATGGATCTACGTTTAAGCAATTATATTTCGTGAAAACTAAATTTTGTGGACTATTCTTGAAATAATTACGCTTACCGTGTTCAGCAAAGAGATTTAAATGACATCTGTGCATTTCTTTCTGAATTCCAATTCTGAAATTTTATTCCAATTTGTGTCGTAGCACTATGTACGATCTATGCACGAACAAGTTTTTAATTGCTATACATGTAAACTACTCTTGACAATAAAATATAATAAATATGAATTTTTGTTTAGTTATTTTTACGATACATACATCGCACGAATAGAGTGTTTAATAATTTCTAAATGGCATGTGAAACAATGAATTTACAACAATTACTTTAAATGACTAAATACTGCTATCAAATTCTCGTACTAACGCATGATATCATTTTGCCACAAGTGAGAATTTTATTCCCTTCTTTCCTTCATTTTGCAGCTTTCCCGAGAGGTTTTTAAGCATTCTTACAAGCGAACATAAAAAGAGTTCAAGGGTTTGAATCATATGAGTACACGTAAGCCTTTTTTATTGAATTATTTATGTCTCTGCTCGTTTTTTAGTTCAAGTCAAGTAGTTTTAAAAATCGAGCAGATTTACCTGAGCAATTTAATTTACTATATTTAGCAATTATTACTAGCTATATCTCCTATTATTATTATATCTCTTATTATTATATTTAATAATTAAAACAATATGTAAGAAATGTAATTTTACACCTAATTGAAAAAGTTGTCCAAAATATCTTGTTAAATGTAATCTACAAAATTATTATTTATTACGAGATTATCAACAGCTGTAAATAATTTCATTTTAAATCATTGCCCAATCTATTTTTTTTTTGTATTTATTTACGTAATGTTTGAAAAAGTAACATTTACTTCTCAATTGTTTTGCACGATGAAACTATATAAAAAAATGTAAAGCAGTCAGCTTATGGAAGAACTGTCAACTTTATGATATACGATTCATTATAAACTTGCGTAGTATTTAAATGTTTGAAGCACCTAGATATAATAATTCGTATCGTCTATAATAAGATGATTGTTCAGTATAAAATCGACTGTGTATCAAGTTTATTGCAAATTACATTAATATGTAAAATTTCATTTTTATAGCATTAAGTAACTCTCGACTTTCTATTTGCGTATGAAGAACAGAACGTGCATCACTGAGCGAAGAGGAAGTAACCTGCCGGAAATAGCGTTGACAGAAGCTGCAGATCGAGATAAATCGAGCTAATGAATTCCACATTGAAATAGCTTCGTCCGATCAAGCGGAATTATCGAGCGACCTACATTTTACTCTTGTTATGGAAGATTCACAGATGCTAAACGTCTATGGCTTGGTTTTTACACAGCGTGAAACGGGCACAATATGTGTCAACTGGGAAAGCTGTTGATTAACGACGTTAACATTCATCCGGTTGCCTCCAAATATTTGTTTTTCCTAGCTTTGGATATTAATGTCAAAATGGTTAGACATATAAACAGCGTTATCTATGTACCTGCAAAAATTGAACTGTATATTTACTAAAAAGAAAGACAAAAAATATGTTTAAGGAACAAGAAAGATACGATGTATGTCACATTATTCGATTCTAAAATGGGAAACTCTTCGTAGATGAATTAAACCACGTCGTTGAGATGTAGGTGAATTAAACATCGCGTCTGTTGTTAAAAATGATAGTCAGTCACAAAAGCTTAGATACATGTAGCCCTGAAATATAACATATTATAGTGGAAACGTTAGCTCTACGATTTTTAAAAATATAAAATACAATGTTACACAATTTTATGAAGAAAATAAAAGAAGTAAGAAGTAACATAAAATACAGACTCGCAAAAATTAAACACACCTAGTATATCTATATATATTTACGTAAACAAAAACACTATTCTGCCATATCCTTGGCATTCACAAAACTTCTCTTCGTGAACTATATTTGAATTTTTTAAATTCCAGTTAGAAATACATTAACAATCGAAACGCTGTTGAATTTAAAACTGTTAAAATCCAGAAGACGCATGTAATATATAAAATTATATAAAATATCCAAAGTAGAGTACTTTTCTAATTATCAAGTAACCACTGGCAAATATTTAGCAGGCGAAACGAATTACTACGAACGATTTATTTCTGTAACTGCAAAAAAGCAGAGAATTGCATAAAAATTCACAATCTATTACCGACATGTGTGAAATGTACGTAAAATAATAATAACAAAGTGGTAGGAACGGATCGGAATTTTCTAGTGAAGCACACATTGTCAAGGTGTCCGTCGCGTTACTATAGCTCTCCTAATTGTGCCGGTAGGTCGGTGACCTGGGTGTACAGGTCCGCGTGCACGAATCAGATTAGATCGTAAGCACCTGGCGGGATGGTGCTGTGGGCCGAGATTGTAGGGAATTCAGGTAGGAAAGGCGGGCAAGGCGAGTGAACTCGCAGACCGTGAGCTTCGCAGCCTTAGTCTCGTTATGTATGTATGTATAATCCGTGTTACGCTATTTGCCTTGGTAATCCTGCCGGTCGATATTCACCATTTTTCTTTCCACTGAATGAATAAACTCGCATTATTCTCTCTGAACGCTGCCATTCACCGTTGTATACATAATCGGACCTCGAGAAGGCTACCTTTGAGGGAAGACAAGTGGTTTTCGTTTGATTTGGATTGATAGTCTTCACTGCCTCTTTCGAGCCGATGTCACTGCCTTCTGCTTCCATTTTGCGTGATTTTCAGAACGCTAGATCATCGTCTCCTTGGACTTACTTCTTTGCGATTCGCGTGTCCTTCGAGGATTCTCGACTCCACTGCATTACTATTTTCGTAAGTTAGCTTCTTCGAACTTTACGATTTGTTCTATGAGTACGTTTGGCAAATCCTTTTAGTAGGTAATTGAGATAGAACACTTAGATTCTTTGTTATTAGCGTAGTAAATTTAGAATTAGCGTAGCAAAAGTGTTGTTTCGTTATTGCGGCAGGAGGTCATTAGAATGCATTCTGTGCAGTCTTCCAGGTGGAGAAGAAAATTGGCTGTTTTCTGATGTTCTAGAGTAAAATAAGTATCGAAGACAGGAATGATAAAAACGGTCGTTTCTGTATCAATTCCACGAGTCTTTCGACTTAATGTATATATATAATACGAATTATTTGACATAAATTACCGAATTATTTAACGTAATTGGACGATTTTGTCCGTAAACGATTGCACCAATTTCTTTGCAATTTCCGTGTCTTTTATCGAATACCTAACGTTTACCTGTCTGTATTTCCGCTCTCATAAGTTACTTTTTCTACAAGAGATTTCTTCTGGAGATTTTCTGGATGGAAATAAATATCAAAGACAAAAATGATTAAAAACATTGTCTTTATGTAAATTCCACTAGTTTACAGAATAATGTACGATTTATAAATTATTTAATATAAACATTTTAATCGCGTTTACGGTTATTCAAATAATTAGAATTGATGGATTAATGACTGAACATCGATCCATTTTCAAATTCTATAAAAATAACGAAGACTTAAAGGTGGCACGCATTGAATGGATTGAAAGGTGTTGTTACTTCTTTATTCGAATGTAAAGAGACCAATTTTTTAGTTAATGTCCAATGTGATATTCATTGTTACATACGACTATCTTCCTAAAGGTCTAAACAAATAAGAGCCAATTTGGGATACTTATGCTTTCGTTAATAAAACCTATATTTAATTACCAATAAATTAAAAAGGATAGAAAAATTATTTCATGTAACATTTCATTTTTCCCTTTTAATGTTTCTCTGTCAAAGGAATAGTTAAATCTTTCCAAAAACGACGTCGTCCCTTATTTTCAAATTGATAATGAGAACCTTTGTACTCATAAAAACCATCAATTTCAGAATACACATAGCGGATAATATAAATTAATCTCCGTCAATATCTTGGTAACATCTTAACCCTAAACGTAGCGAAAGGGTTGGAAACGAGTTGCTCGAGTTTTGCCTGTCTCGATCACCTTCACAAGCTAAAGTGTTTCCTTTGTTTCAGCAATAATCTTTACCAACTTACAAAATACACGTCTCCTTTTCCGGCGTTTCCTACGTTAAGGCTCAGCAGTCGTTTAGCCAAACCGATATTAAGCAACCAACGAATAGTCTCGTTTTACGATGGAACACAGAAGTCGAAATGAGATCTGGAGGAAAGTTCACCGATGCGTAACGCACGAAATAAAGAGGAAAGAAAGGAAAATACGGAAGCTTCAAGGGGAAGGACCGTGAAATTTGGGATACTCAGCTTCCAAATCGTTTGGTTTGCGAATCTCTTTTCCTGTTCATTGCTATTTATCGACCTTGAACAAACTTTTTTATGTATCGTAGTATTCTCTCGACATCATCAGGGAAATATAATTCTGATATTTTTTATATGCTGGGTATTTCCGGAATAATATAATCAAGTATCGAGCGATTGTTGTTGCAGAAGAAAGTTATATTAAGTAAGCGTACAGAACCAAGGTTTTACTTGAAGCTTTCTTTACAGGAAAAAAATTTGAAATATGTCTGCAAAGTTCGTGTATAAGATATTTTGCAATATTAATAGCAGAATATAATAATATTAACGATTATTCAGAGAATAAAATTATGTCCTGGAAGTTACTTAAAAATGGTTAATGGAGGCATATCAAATTCGTTAATAATTACACGATATCAGAAAATTAATATGAAATAAATGTGACAAACAGTGAATCCTATTAATTGGTAAATTAATATTAATGGGAAGATTAAAATTGTCAGTGTCGGAATTTAACAAACAGTCATTTAATTAATTGTTGAATAACTATTTACAGACAAAACGTAAACAAAATTTACACTGTACAATTGTAAATAAGACAACGATATACCTGAAGCTTGCACAATTTTATGGATTTCTGTGCATTCTGAATTGGAAAGATCACCATGGTAAAAGTTTCTTCCCTGAAATGAACTTGCTGTAGATTAAGAAGAAATTAAAAGTTCTCACAAAATTATACACTTAGGGCATCCAAATTATTTACAAAAGGAAGCTCCCAGCAGCATAAAAAGCTATAAAAAGGAATCGTAATGGAAGAATAACAAAAGCTTGACACCGTGTCCACTTAACTAAGTTTCAAGCCAAACTGGGCGAAGGTCCGGTTTAAAGGATGAGGAAACATCATGAGACTGATTTAAAAGGAATTCCCATGAAACCGGAAAACTAAGGTAAAATACGACTTCTCTTAAAAAAGCTCGAGTGATTTTCGTCCACTTCTTATCGTTTTAAACTTGGCAACGCTTGTGCCAAGTTTTCAACGCAGGAAATAAGTAAAATTTATACCATCAGGAATTAGGCACGCGAATATACTCTTTACGTGTTTGATAAATTGCTTCTTTGAAACTTTATTTGTATTTTTCTAGGAAAATTGTTTCAATATATAATGTTAGTTATATATCATATACATAATTTGTTAAAGTTTATTATGGGTTTGGTAAGAAACTTATTCGATTTTAAAGGAAAAGTAAATGCATTGCAGAAGGCAAACATTTCTTAGCATATTATATTATTATATTATCATGTTATATTGTTATATATTATATGTTCTATTGTACTATGTAATGGTTTATTACATTAATTGTCGTATGAAGAATTAGTTTCTTTTAATAGTAATTCCAAAAATGTTTCTTTAATAATAAACTTTACTACTCTATTACCATACTATTGTCGCTAAATGATACAATAGTCATAGTTATTTTTTATATGTATAGCACTGGATTTGAGTAGTAGTTTGGTGAGAAGAATAGCAAAAGCGAGTACAGTTTCCAATATTACATCAAGCTCAATATTGCAATACTACCAAAGAATTGAATCATTCCTTTCATTTTTCTGTTGATAAAAACATAATGTTATGTGAATAAGATGCAGGATATTAATGACGCCGAAAACTTTATTTATTAACTAGTGTTGAGATATTCGGGAAGGATAATTAATAAACAGAAAGTAACGATGAACGATGAAAAGCAAAAGAACTGCAAAAATAAAATTTCTTTACCTTTATAGCACGTCTCCTCTTTTTGAAAGTGCAACGTCTGACTTTTTGAACATTTCTAGAAGCAGTAAATTGAAGATTTTCCTCGATTAACAAGCACAAATTCTTTCTTTATTCGAAAGAAAACGTCTACAATCTTCTTTATTTTTCAAATCAAAGCTTTCTTCTCAGGAACGACCAAACTATTTGCTATATATGTATTAGGTAACACGTCATTCTCTTTAAGTAGAACAAACAGTCTACGTGAACAATAGCTGTAGTAGTTTCTTCCTGAAATTCATTTAACATAAGACGTCGACATTTTTTAACTGGATTCTCAAACTGTTCACTCGCAAATCTTATTACATTCAAAAGTCGTTTGCAACATAAATTACCATTATAATGTGCAACTTGACATTTTCTATTTAATATATTTTGTAATTTTTTTAATTACTTTAAATCACAGTAGGTTAAAATTTAGTAGCTGAGTTTTGTATTAATATCGTTAATACTAATAGTTTTAAAAACTATTTGTATTTTAATATTAATTACTATTATTAATTTAATAATTGTGATAATAACCAAAAGATTTATTTGGAACATATTGTTAATTTAGTAATTGAATAATTCATGTTCCTTATCTCTCGGTTTCATTCTACAGTCTCATAGATTTTCTCGTAGTATTATCATTGTAGCTAAATTCAACTATCTATTTTACTCCGAAGGGAAGTACTGCTAAGTTCATTTTTCATGAAATTGCTTTCTTGTAATTTGCTTCAGACCGGATTAACTTTGTACATTTCCAGCTCGTATTATGTTTCTCGCTCTCGACCTTCTACATGAATTATTGTTGAAGTTATATTACATATTAAGCGGACAATTCACCATTCACATCTGAATCGCATAATATTTTAGTGATGAAACTTGTACAAAGATGTTATTCATTTTTGGCACGTGTTATTACAAATCTTTTGACTACTATTAAAATGTAAATAATTTTTAAATTATCGATATCAACAATATTGCCACAAAATACAAGTATTACATTTTAAACGTATCTCGGAACGTAGCCCAGACAAGACACATACAAAGAAACATAAAGCAAATAAAAACAGCAAGGGGACACATATATATTGGTTTATAGAAAGCCACTTGACTGCTGACTCGCAGTTAAATCCTGAAAAAAACTATTAATATACAAAGTTGTCGTGAAACCATCAAAACGTACGTCATCGAGCTATACTGAACTGCTGATAGCCACATTAAAAAAATAGAACCAATGCAGTCGATAACACTTCGTACAATTCAAGCTAAGTATCAAAACAGCAAAAGACCGCTGAAAACAGTGACAGAATGCTTTGCAAATAAATATAAAGCTCAACTAGAGAGTCATCCAAATGCCCAGCTAGCAACTTGTGTGCATTAAATTTACCTCGAAGATTGCGGAAAGCACATCCGGATGACCCGACCATTATACGATAATTCAATATTGCCGGCAACAAACCCAAATCTGGACACTGTTTAATGGGATAGTACCCACGTGCTAATCAATCAAAACGATACGACAGTTTACCGAATGCCACGAGATTGGTTTCTCGGGAACAATCGTGTTTGCACTTTGTACTTGTACTTTGCATCAATGTTTCGTAGACATAGTGGTCTACTTCTTCAGTTCTTCAAGGCAGACGTGAGACTGAAGGCTTCACGAAGCTTTCCACTGTCCCCGTTTATACTGAGCCGATCTGATCTATTTATATCTACTTATATTATGCTTATACTGAGAACCATCGTCCCGATTTTTTAATTCGATTGGCCAATCGAATTAAACGATTCTCAGTTGGACTTTCCGCGTTGAGCATCCGGTTGGAACTTGCGAGTTGAGCCATCAGTTTGATCGGCCAACCAAGGCATGGCGCGATATAAATGGAGACAGTTGGATTGAAATCCTCAATTCCAGGTCTGCCCTGAACAAGTAGACTGTAATGTCTACGGAACGTTGGTGCAAAGTGCAAGTGCAAATTGCACGTGTGAAGTGCAAATACGATTGCTAGCGAAAAATCAATATCGCATCTCAGCAGTCGTGAGAGTTTGTAATCCGAAATTTGTCGAACGTTAGAACTGTTGTGTCACAGCTTCCCACCAGAGTTAGAAAGATGCGAAGATTTCTCGCAAGGAATTGACGATATTTCGTAGGAAAGTGATTCAGCATCCGGATACAGCGGTTCAGGGTAACGGAGATAGAGGTTGAGAACTTGGGTTTTCGGATGTACATTCTCAACAAACTCGATATTTGACAGACTATATACAAGTTATGCTATCTTTTATGTTTGACGAGTATAGATCGAAGATCACGGTGCAAAGATCGAGCAAGCGTAGATTTTTTAAGTTGTGGGAAATTGAATAAAAGTGAATTAAATGCGACTTGTTTAAACGATGCCACTGATATTTTGCGTTTAAAAAGGCATTGACGTGACGAGTGATGTGACAAAGGATACTTGTTACGTTTTTGAAAAATGTACCTAGGAAATCTTTTTTCGATATTTCCACTTGCCTGCACGAAGATGCTGGCAATTTCAAATGGAATATTGTATCTTTTTATATCTTTATCTTTGTTTCACTTTCTTTGGCGCTCCACAAATAGTTTCCTATATAAACTGATATTCGCTTGGCCATTTCTTGTCGGTATATATTTACTTCTCGATGACCGATAAGGTTCATGTTCGTCCGAAGAAATTTCGAATCAACAAGAGAAAAGACATGTAATTAACAAAACAGGTTTACTAAACATTGGTTAACAGACTAACGCTATGTTAACATCACCGTTAACGCTGTATTTTAGAACAAAAGCCGGGCAAATTCTGGACGCAGCCAATTCTTTCTTCCCAAGATTACATTGGATAAGTTCGAAAAATGTTATCAGTGCGTTGGATAGCTTGACTTTTGCACCGATCAATTTTAAGAGAACAATGCCTATAAATACATAAAACTTCAATAAAAGTACAAGCCTTTTAAAGATAGATTTGTCCTGCTTTTGCACCAAGATCTTCTATTACATCATCTAATTTATCAATTAATAATTTAATGAATGAATTAATAATTCATGAATGGACAGATTTTATGGAATTCTATTTAACGCAACGCTTTGAAACGAGCTTAGGAATATGTCCTTTTTTCTGAATGATATTTCAAAGGAATTGTAAATTTATCATAATAAAAAAAGGTTAAGCTGATATATTTGAAATGCAAGATGTCCAAACCTATTAAAGTGTCAAGGTGGTAGTTTATCGCGCGACAGCAACCTGTTATGTTGTATTTCTCGATAGCTAGTCCCGGGGTTGTTTTTTCGCATCGTACTATACGATGAATCGTCTGCCAGCGTATATTGCCTCGTAGACCGATAAAGTGTCGTAGAATTGCAAAATAACGATCTCGTCGATTCGAAATAGCTTGAAACATATACGGTGGATAATATAAACATCGATATATGTAGCTTCACTCACGTGTAAGTGTCATGCAAGTGAATGGATCTGTGTCTCGATAAACCAAGAGTTATGTCAGCGATAATGTTATTTACGCTTTGAGTCTGTCTTCGAAATGATAAATCTATCTTAAAGATTAAATGCGATCAAGAGCTTTGCTTTGTGCACAAAGATACGTATTGCGTGTTTCATTATCCTTTGAGGAATATTCATGAGATATAATTTCATAGATTTACGAAGAAATTTAAAGGTAAAAGTTTGAACGACTTAAAATATTCTCAGATAAAATGCTCTCACGAAATATATTTTATTTTGCTCTTTTCGTATCTTAAAATAATTAACAATAGCGTTAAAAGGGAAGGGTATGAAAGAGAACATTTTTTTCAATAAGTATTGTTATCAAAGCAAAAGGAATGTCGTGCAAATTAAGGTTTCTATCGAAAATCAAGGTATTATTCTTCTAATAGTAAAAGTAGAATGATAAAATTATCATCAGAAACTAAATTACAGTCTGCAGTTGTGCTTTTGTAACATAACATTCATACAGACATTTCGAAAAACAATATTTCAATTAATAGATATATAAGTATATAGATCTCGATTTTTCTGATTCCTTCTTTCCCAGTAGTTAATCAGTTTTCGAATTTTCTTGTCTCAATCCGGCTCTTGCTCTAACAGACATAAAGATTTTTAATGTTTCGAACAAAATTTTGGTATAATATCGAGACGAGAAATTATGCATATCGGTAAGAATCTTTTATATTTTCGTCAAATTTAAAAGGCTTTTTATTAACGATAGAAAAATGCGATTCGATAGAAAATGATTCAAAGAATGCAACATTATTCAAAAAATTGCTATGTTGATAAGGAAAAGATAAAATCAAAATTACGGGATCGAATGTAAATAAAAAATGAAATTTTAAACAATCCTATAGAAAGTCAGTTAGTTATATAATATATCGTATGTAGTTATGTGTAATATATGTATGCGAAAGAAAAAAATTTTTTTAAATATAATTATAAAAAATCCTCTTTGGATTGTCTCTATACAAAATATGGAACCAAAGAATAAAAGCTGTGGAAACCGAAATAAATAAAAATGTTCCAGTCGACATATGTTAGAACTAATATTTGTGACATTTTGAGACATAAATGGCTCTATTTAACAAATATAGCAAAACTTGACTGCTGTATCTGTCATCAAACTATAAATCGTTTTATTGGTACTATTTATACGTGGATTATTTCCACTCCAATGTATCTTTCGATTTTATTGCGTACAGGTGTACCCACCTCTCTACGGAGCTCTGTCCCTCAAAATAAGTGTTTTCTAATTATTTTACAGTTTACTGAAATTTCTAATAATATGAAATTTTCGTTTTAAAAATTGTTCGAATAAAGAAGTAACAGGACTTCAATTTGAAAAAATTTAATAATAAATTGGAAAATATTTATATATGTAACACGTAATATAGCTGTCATTTGAAACTATTCATTTTTAAACATTTGTATACTAATTATGATTAGAATTTCTAAATTGTTTTTGTAAAGTAGATATGTATTATATGAATTATTTTAATATTGATTCGCAAATTGTTTTTAATATTAATCTTCGTACGCTAGTCGCCAATACTAAATGTTAAATATCTCTATAGGTAATATTAAAAGAAAATGTTCCTAATTTATTGTTTTGAAAACATGAGTTTTCCCACATAAATTCAGTATCATGACATTAAGAGTATACAAAATCCATATAAAACGTAAAGATATATAAAATATCCAAAATTCTTTCTAGAATATTTTTAACAGATTAAGTAAATTTTTGTTTAACATTTATTTCTTTACTTACGTTTACCAAATACTCGATAATTATCCTCAATCCTTTTATGAGCATTTCAGTAAACATTCTTATATTTCTAATCTTTTTCTTGATATTTTATGTAAGTAAAAAGATTGTAATTTCATCATTTTCATAATAATATATAACAACATTTCATAAATGTATATAAAATAAATAAAAACTTCAGTCGACTTTCATAGTTTATATATGACAGGAGTGAAACATAGCTGCATAAATTTATATTACTTTTTAAAACACACCATAAATTAGAATACTGTGGCAAAGAGAACATGTAAACAGAGATTCAGACAATTCTTGCCTACTTAACTTTAATGTAACACATTTTCGTTCACATTCAAGATACTTTATATTTATCTGAAAAAGATAGTACAGGTTTATGCATTTTCTTCGTGACCTGCATGAAAGTGAATAAAATTCGTGTTTGTATAAACTCAAACCTTTGTGAACTAAAGTTGAAAACGTATCCTAACAGGAATTTAAACTCTCGCGAAGTTTTCAATATCGCAAATTCAAACTTTTGTATAATATAATTAATTTTCGCTTTTCTAGCTGATAGCTTTAGAAAATTCTCTTAAAATTCTAAGAAGATATCGCAAAATGTTTCAAAATTTCTAAAATGTCGATATTGTGTATTGCGATTAGAACATTTTCTGAACTAAGTATTTTATATTTAAATGAATGTAGGAACTATTGATTTCTTGGTAATACCCGATATAACATCAAGAATATTTCGCATTGACGATGTATCTATATTGTTTGTTATACCGCGAAGAAGAAACGTAGCTAATCGCAATTCTCTGGCAAAGCAAAACGTTCGCGGCTGCGAGAATTCAAATATTTAATTGATGATTTTCTCGGATGATTTTCTAAAGAATACACAATATACTAAATTTCAGTACAAGTTTTAAAAAATCTATTTATATTTATTGTTTAATTAATTAATAATTTATGTAAGTGCTTATAATGTTGTGTATATGTAACGACAAATATGAACAGGTTAGTATTACATAATTTTGTTGATAAAAAACACGAATTTGCACATTAATCAATTACGATCGCATACGTTAATTAAATATAATATAATTGATATTAATTAGATAATATTGTGTATTTATTTTTGCTTACTTTATAATTAAAGATAATCATATGTTAGAAGAAAATTTTATGAAATTATCTATTCCTTAGAATATTGTATATCGTTCGTTTCTTGATATATTTTGTATATGATGATTGATAACATAATTTTACTTACGAATCATTAGATTGAGATACTAAAATATACAATTATTTTAATTTATAGAATCATATTAACCTACATTTAAAAAAATTGATAAATACAGACGATTTAAAGGAGAATTATAATTTTATAAATGCTATAAATTTCATACGATGTAAGCATTGAAATAACTTCTATAATGGTACAAGGTTTTCCACTTTCTTAAACAGTGCTTGATATATTTGATACATCGACTTGGTTTATCAAAGCGTTTAAATAATATTGTAGCTGCCCATGGCCATAAAGAAAGTTCCAGAGTTTAAACGCATGTGTTGGTCACATGACCTGCGAAACGACGTCCGAGATCAGGTCGTCGTAAAAGATAAAATCCTAGCCAGGACCTCGTAAAAGAATGGGACTTACAGAAAAGCGCAAGGGCCTTCGACAAGAAAAAACTATTTCCCTACCCCGGAAGAAAACTTTCTTTTCGGCACCCTATATAAAGGGAAACGAGGAAAGCTCGAGACACAGGAGACAGAGAGTTACTAGTGATCAGGAAAGTCGAATCGATGGTGTACATGAGAAGAATAGTACGAGTACACGGTAACAGATAACACGCGCTAGTAAGACTGTCAGGTGTTTCTCATTGTATCATTAATAAACTGTTAAAATAAATCAATAAATTGTTAAATCAATCCGCCGAGTATTTCTTTGCCACCCTACACGCCCTACTACCTCAATATAAAGAAAAGTTGTAAAATTAATATCGTGACTTAAAATAAATCGAATTTAAATATTTTATCTAAAGTACACAAGGTTATTACATTCGTGATAAGCTCTAAGCTTACGTTTGGAGCTAAAGATGGTACAGGGTATACATGTAAAGATATTTTTAATATTTTTAAATCACTCGCTACAATACTACGTTTTCAAAGTTAACTATCAAATACCATAACTATATTTCATACCACTGGCAAATTTTTATATGACAAATGAATATAGATATTGTAGATGAAATGTTGCTAATGTGTGAATACGACTAATGTTAATTGTTATTTTAAATTTCCTGTGTGCAATTGATTTAAGAAATAAATTATTATTAGCATTGGAATTATATTTTGTTAGATATTTACGTTTAAGATTTAATATTTTCGTAAAGAGATGCATGCCATGAGAAAAGCTGCAATTTTAAATAATATTTCCAAATTTATTACACGCTTCAGAGACTACCGTCATTAAAGAATTACGTGAACGACTGTGATTAAGAGTTTTCACACGCAGACACACACATACATTTTATAATTTGTAATATTCACGTAAGTAAGTATTTGCAATGTAATAAGGTTGAATCTGTACTTCATTCGTGTGAATCGCTGCAAACGAACATTTTTTAAACAGAATGAAATATTGAAAAAATTGCTGAAACATTTTTATGCTTCGTATTTCATGGTATATGAAATATTTTCAGACGAAGTAAATTTCGAATCCATTTTTCTTTTCTTTTTTTTTTAATGTAACATCATTTCTTATTTTACAACATCTTATATTCCAACGTCGTGCAAGACAGTTTCGAGTTTTACTCGCAAGTGAAACGGGTCTCTTACGCTCCTGTCTATCATCCGTTCAAAATTGAGTTTAAAATAGTGGAAAGTTATATTAAATTTATTAATCTTATTCTGAACTCCTTTCCTTATGGTGACAAGACATGAAAGGGGAATAAATCACATTAAAAGTTTGGCTTGTGAACAGCACTCGTGTAGAACATAGGAAAAGGAATAAGACGATCTTATTACAAGCTGTTTCTCAAAATTCCCCCGTCAAGTTCCGAGTATTCACGAATCATCACTTCAATAGATAGTTAAACCGAAGTCAATAACTCTGATGTAATCTGCGTACGGATGTTTACTTCGGTGTTACAGTTACAGTCTATTGAAGTCAGAGCGAGTAAATGTTCAGAAGCTGATGGAGCAGAATTTCAATAGCTATTGTTACGTTTTGACATTAATGAACATTTGACGAGTATCGGTGATAACAATGTAATCAATACGAAATCGATTTCATTATTAAGGAATAAATTTTCTTCATGCTCAAGCGAAACAAAATCGTTTACGTTTATCTTATATGCTCTATTTAATTTATGTATGAGTTATATATATATATATATATATATATATCACAAGTAATTATGTTACGTATATACACAGCTTTTCTTTTCTAATATTTTATATGTGAAAATAAAAGGGAAGAACATGATAGAATATTTTTCATTTTCAAAAATCTGGTACATAATCAATTAATGATCTTATATTACCATTACATTAAATTGTCCTTTTATTTGGTTCTTGAGCTACACATGTATTTTCCATCCTCTCCGTGATTTGAAAAATATTGTTGGCGATAATATTAAAATATTCAAGACGTTAGAATATTCTTTACCCTAACAATTCAATTAGTGTTTTTTTACTTAACTGTTTTAAATTAAAATATCCCATAAGATGATATTAAAATAAAATGAATCTTCATATACATGTATTTAAGGTTATAAATCATATCAATTATAACATTTTTGTGCATGAAATATTAGGCACTTTAGTGTTGTGCAAAGATGAAGAACACGAGTGGAAAAAATTACTCGCCTATGTATCACGTATGTATCATCGAGCATATCGATCTGATTCATTTCGGTTATTTCCTATCCCACAGATTACACTTTATGAGGAAGAAAACAATAAACAAACTTTACAACCATTCTTTTTACAAAAAAGTCCGACAAATTACTGTTCAAATATATTCGGTATACACGTTGTTGAATTTGGCCAGAAAAATGAAGTACAGTAGCAATAACGGAAACGTACAGTTCGATTTAAAAAAAGGTACATCAAGGTGTTAAGATCTCTGTAAACAAGTATTGTAAAAAACAGTAAATATTCCATTAAATTTCCTACACGAGAATTTCCTAAACAACGTTTTTATAAAATATTTTCTCGTGTTGTCAATAGTTAGATAAATAATACTTGTACGTGTTTAAATTGGACACGCTGTATATACATATACGTACATATTACTCGTGTGAAATGGCAACAAATATTGTTTTGATAACACATTTTATTATCACACGGACAGTATTATTCCACTAATTCTACTTTTCAATTTTCTGCTGCATTTATATCACTTCGTACCGCATTGCGGTTATATATATGTGTACATAAATGTGTATATATATATATAAATATCTAAATTTGCAACATTCTCGTATGACATTATATATTATATGCATATGTCCCTAAATACGTGTATGTAACGTGTACCACAGTCATCAAAAGGAACTGGGGTGCAATTATCGTATGTTCTCGTATTTTTGAAAGTACTGTAATTTTAAAGAACTTCAAAAAATTTGCATACTCTATATTAGTTCGTTATGGTGCTCAATGCAATGATAGTGTGTTTCTAGAAAGACGAAACGAGCAGATAGAAGATTTGCATGTTAAACGAAAATGAAATGTGTTTACATCTGCATAAAAAGTAAAGGTTTCATGGGAAATACTTAGTTGCAGGTAAAAAAGTGCAAGTCCTGCATAATACATCCAATTACTTTGTACATAGTATAAATGTCACCAAATATTATTTGGAGAGTGGGTAAAAATTTTACATAAATAATTGAATTTCAGAATTGATTATTTGTTAAGAAACCTTAATATAAACAATATCGGTAAAATATAATTCCTTTAAACAAAATATTTGAAAGCTACAAATTATATTATATATAGAAATAATAATACAAATATATTATTATTACTTCTTTCATACATTTTACTTATATAAACAATTGTAGTTCTTATTATGATTGAAAATCTTCTTATTGTAAGATAAGAAGTTTGTTCCGCTTTATTTAAACATAAAAGTAAGCAAGGAACATAAAAGTCGGCGATAGATGATCCCTATTAGCACTAATGATTATTCATTGTATTGTAATTTATCGCTGAACTATGAATCACTTAATCGTTTAATTATAATCATTTAATTATAATTAATTGATAAGTAAACTCGTCACATTGCGCGCGCGTGCAAATCATGTTCTATATATAAGACTTTGTGATAGTCCAATTTCCTGACACTATTTTGCTTTTCATTTGTCAGGATGTAATTACGATGTAATTGCTAGCGAAAATTAGTTTCTCTTTATTAATTTACAAGTTTCAATTTTATTATTGATTGCAATCGATTGTAATAAATATTGAGTACACGTAAATTCCACTGTTTCGAATTTTCAATTAAATATACAACTATTTTTCTACTATATTTTTTTGTTATCTCATATTGACTAATTATTATAGCTTGATCCTATAGCTATAATAATAACTATTCCTCGTTGAAAGAGCATTTGAAACTCTGTTCTTAGCATCTAAATCCAAATAACTTATTAAATTAATTTTGAATAGTACGTGTTTTAAACAGATTGTTCTCATTTTGCTTTATACTTATAAGCTACTACTGGCATTTTATCAATTTGTCTCGCAAATAACTTTTATATTTAACAGACACAGGAGTGGCCAGTGTCTCGTTGTTCGAATGGGATCTATCTCGCCCTGAATCTGAGCTCGATCCTTCCAACAAAATATAGGACTCCATGTCGATAATCGATAAACATGGCACATGCTACTTCAAAGAAGCCTGTCTGCGGAACAACTTCTCAGTGGCACGACGCGAAGATCCCCTTTAAAAGGCCCTTAGGGGAAAGTACATATAGTTCAGTCGCGGCTTTAACTTGGCAACGGCAAGTCGCTGACTTGTTGAGTGGCTCGTGTCAACGTGACCGGGTCACAAAACGGACCGATATTTGCAACGTCTCTGACACGCAACTGCAATAAACTTATAGCAATCAATCCTATCATGCTGTGAAATTCTTCTCATCCGAATTATTTTGTTGCATCTGACTAATAATCAATAATTAGTAAAAGCTTGCTTACTCGGCTGATTAATAAACACGATTAATTGTACGATACATTGGTAATGATCGAAAGAAAACTGTTTTAAACGGAATTAAGGTATTAAGAAGATATACCTCTTTCGTGCAACTTCTCTCTGTCTGCTTTTTTTTTTTTTTAAACAAATGTGTACATTTATAATCACCGTTAAATTACGATAAACCAATAAATAATTATACGACAGATTGATAGTAATCCAACGAGAACTGTTTCATTTAATAAATGGAATTTAACTGTTAAGAGGATGCAACCTTTTATGCAATTTTCTTCGTTCGCATTCAGAAAATGTAGGAAAATTACAATTGATTCACGGTTAATTCATGAACAATTGTGCGGTTAATTGATAGCAATCCAACGATAACTGTTTTATTCGATAAATGAAATTAAGTTCTTAAGAAGATATAAATTTTTATGCAATTTTCCTCTATTCAATTTTCTCTTTGCATTTTTAACAAATATGTATATTCAAAATCACAATTAAATCATGGTTAATTAAGAAACATTTGTATGAGTAATTAATAGTAATCCATTGAGAACTGTTTTATTCAGTAAATGAGATTGAAATTGAACTGTTAAGAGCACGTAACTTTTTATGCCATTTCTCTTTGTTCATCCTCGACAGTGGTTTTCAATGACACATAAATATAGGATAAACAGGATTAAAAGCAAAAATCGAGAAACTTTTTGGCAAAAGGGCCAACATAAATAAATTGAGCATCGAGTATAATAAGATGCTATAACTAATTACAAAATAATTATGCAATACATGTGATTCTGAGAACATTCGCCATTATAATTTCGATATAAAACCAACGTTATGTTTCCGCAAACTTTCGAGCTCGTTGCTGAAATTTCCTTCATATTCCAATTCTACCAATTTTATATAGTTAGAACTGGAATTCGAAGATTTTATTACGACATTAAATTTTATTGACAGTTTTGTGATGAAATTCCAATCTGATACTTTCCTTTCATCTACTCAGATTTCTGTAAATATTGTGTTTACTCAAATTTTTAGTAATCGTACATTTGATGGAAAACTTTTTGGTTCGTGAGTGCGACGATGAGTAAGAAGCTTTGGACAATTGGAAGAATATAAATACCTAACTTTTAAAGGTTTCTAAATTGGAGTTCGGATAGTGAACTATAAACGTACATATTTTATCCAAGGAATCGATCTTTCAGCTGTGCTACAGTCCGTATCCTAAGAGCTGGCAATGAATTTTATCTGAGAAAATTGCAGTAGGGATTACTCAATAGCGCATCTCGTAACTCTGTGGCCATAAAAGCAAACTAGCAGCGATCCAATCGTGAACAAACAACATCAATCTGTTGTTCTACTTGGCTCTAAACCGTTTCATAACTTGGAAGGAGCGATGGTTGTTAGATAAAATAATTACGATAAAAATTTTCCATTAGAAATATTCGAATACTTTTGTAAGTCAGCTTAAGTGTAATTGTTTTTGGAACAAAACCATATGATCGTGACAATTAAATCTTCTTTGCGTCATCTAAAAAAAGTGGTTGTGTTTCTTTTCAGTGGCTAGTTTTCAAAAGCAAAGTCAGTGCAAGGCATTTTCTTGACGCTCGACGTTATCGATTTATATTTCGGTTAATGTCTAATAAAGAAAGAAAATCAAAGTTTTATTTGGTAGGTAACAACCGATTGCTCTTAAACCGCTTAAATTAGCTTGGAATATCCTAAAGCATCTTTGCTAGTACTTAAAGTACTTAGAAAGAGTTTCGTGACACGAATTTCGGCATGAATCGTCTTAGGTAGCTTCTAAAATAGTTTTCAGCGTTCGTTCAATTGAAATTTCACACAGATCAAACGCTTTAAATAGTTTGACAATGATGTGATAATACTCTATTAAAATATAGAAACGATAAAAGTTCTTTCCCACCATTTTTCTTCAATAGAACTATTAAATGTTCAATATTTTATTTTTCAAACTCCTTCCAAAATCATCCGCTGCTTTCTTTTATTAAAATTATGATCATTTTAATTTCGAACACTTGTAACTCACCCA
The DNA here is from genome assembly GCA_014825975.1 of Bombus haemorrhoidalis. Classification (NCBI taxonomy): domain Eukaryota; kingdom Metazoa; phylum Arthropoda; class Insecta; order Hymenoptera; family Apidae; genus Bombus; species Bombus haemorrhoidalis. Next base: position 15,012,541 of record CM026170.1, read on the forward strand.
ACTTGAGCACCAATCTAATTGGTTTATCGTAAGGTCATGAACACATCAGTTTCTTTATATTTCATAAAATCGCAAAGCCTACATGGAAACAATAACCACGAAAAGAAATATCACACGAGTCTTTAGAAAATAGAAGTCGATAATGTAAGTTGATTAAAAGAAAAAAAAAAAAATAGCAAATGAAATGCTGCATTAACGCAACGTTGACCTTTAATGGATTAATAACAATTGACGTTGAAACGGATTAATAATTGCTTTCTAATCGCCGTATCACTTTTGTCGCCTCGGTTGCTCACCCAATTGTAACTTAATTATCTTTTACTTTGCTCTTGGATGGTGTGTAGGTTACAAAATTCGGCACACCACTGATTGCTACAATCTTCGACATACATATAGACGCGTTACGGGTACATCCGAAATTTGTTGTAGTCGTTGATTGGTTCTCTGATATCGACGAAAATACCGTTGCGCGATATCGGTATGTCGAATGTGGTTTATGGCAGGCGCACTGCGCCTGGTCAGTCAGATTAACCCAGATTAACTCAATCCTCTGGTGTTTCTAGGATATTTGAAAGCTCGGCTTTATGATATTGGCGGGTAAAACTCGTCGCTTTCTACAGATATCAACTAAGGGGGCATTATCTTCGTAATTGCAGCTTGCTACAGACGAGTTACTGCAGATTTGGTAAGCACTCGTGCTTGCAGGACTCCAACCTCCTTAGCTATAGTCGTATCATAAATCTGAGGTCTTGTCGGGATGACAATTAACCCGTTAACCGTGTATCTAAGGCCTGACGCTTCGTGACCCTTCTTGTGATGAACATTACTCCCACAAACCTCAGAATAGGCGGTGGTTGCAACATGGCTGCTCACAAAGGTTTCAGAGTTTATCGTTTGCTAATCGTGCCATTACTCCTCCGGCACATTGGTGAGGGTATACCATAGAATAAATTTTACTCCAGTTGCCGCACGTTTTTGAAGATTAAATGAAACCAAAAGCGTTGATTCACGTCGTCGACGTTTAAAAAATATAAAATGTCGAGTCTCGTCTTTCGTCAACAACGTGTCAATGTTTAAGATGAGACAAAGAACAATGGCGAAAGGTTGTTCCCACGAGTGTATCTTCATTTATAGGTGTGATTTGAAAGTAACTTTTAGGATGGGAAGTTATCAAACTTATAACCTCTTATACATATGTCCACATGTTTTTATGGATTTATAATACGAGATATTCGATCTACATATAATCTTGAATTTCCATTTTCCTTCACACCTAATTTGTAGCTGTGCACATCTATGACTGTATTAACTGTATCTTTAAATATTCACCCTTCGTATTGATCGATCCTCTCAGAAGCTACAAATGATTAACCCCACTTTTTGTCAGTTTCTCGACTTACACAAGCACACGACTAACGTTCAGTTCTCAAGAAACAGTGACTTTTTTAAGAAACAATGGTCCCATAGGTTCATTTATCGTAACAGGATAACACAAGCAATAGTAAATTCTAAGGTAAATTTAAGAATGATATTTCTAACGTAGCATTTCAATACATGAAGTTGTTCATTGTGGCTCCATTCAAAAATTTGTTTCATACGTGTATGTATGTATGTATATTTTGAAAAAGATATATGCTTGTCATCTCGTCGAATTCAGATGTGAAAACGACAAAGTTGTAATATTTTAGCAAGATGTGGTAAAACGGGTGGATTTCTTGGCTGCTCTCTTAAGTCAGCTATCTACGTGCTGCGCGATAGGTTTACGGTCGGGTCACTGACATTCGCTAACGTAAATTTGCTCCGGTAGAGACGCGAAACGCGAACGAATGACGCACAGTGGCGACCGATCGTGAACATTTCCGTGCATTCAGAGCAATATCGAAGCCTCTCTCAAAGAAATTTCGCCGTTCGTTTGTGTTCAGTGAAAGCACATGACTGTGTGCTGTTTCCTGCGGATCAACGACGAACACTCACGAATACTGTTCTGCTTTCAATCATTTGTTTCGTGGAAATACTCGACGAATACTTCAACCTCTGCGAGTATTTCTATTGATTCATCGACCTTAGTAAGCCACGAAATTCCGTATCACTTTAAGCATTTCTGCTATAAACGGTAATCTCACGTTACCATCCTAATTTCAGGCATATTCGTATGTACTTTTTCATCCGCTATAAGATGTAATAGAAGAAAAACAAGCTTTCTAGATGAAAAGATACCAATGACCTTGAAAAGACTAAAAAGAATTTGCCGTTTTTCACGGTGTTCCTCTTTTGAAATTACTCAAATTGTGCCATAAATATTTTTCGTGTTGTTAAAAACAAAGGTCATATCAAGCGTCCTCCTTTAGCTGAGACATCTTTATGTTTATAAAAATATAAACGTTAACAATTTTTTAATCGATCCATGTCACAAATCCTTATAAGGGATTTTCGTATAACAAGAAGAAGAAGAATTTTGATTAAATTTTTTGGGGGTTAATTCTATATAAGGACACTAGACATTTTTCAGATGTAAATATAGTCTTGAAATACAAATGTATTTCTTTTTATTTCATTTATTCTTATTGTTTTATTATAACTTTGTAAGCTGCCACGCTTATTAGTTTTTAGAATTGGCACGCACGATAGCTGAAAAAAACTAGTCGATTAATCAATTTCAGACAAAGCTTGTTCACTTCGCTTCAAATTTCTGCCGGGATTGAGCCGCAATTTTTTATTTGATTATTCATTTATAATACTTTTCCAAGCAACATAAACTCGATTTATCTGCGTAAAAAAGTAAATTTTTCTTTCAACCGCTGCAACTTTCCAATTTCTCATGGTCTTCTTTCAAAAACAGGTTCAATCCCAGCGTAGACCATCTAACTTTAAGAAAATTCCTTAACTTTTGTATTTTGACTGTGACAGATGTTATACTGTACGTCAACGATAGTTATATTTTCGAAGATGATCTCAAAATTTGTACCGTATATGATAAATAATGAGAAGAACTGAGATTAAAAATTATATTTGTTCTTCAAGACTATTTACATCCCAAAACAGTCTACATCCCACATGGTTAATACTTACTCTAAAAAAAAAACTCATAAAAATCACCTGCTTTTAAACAAAAAAAATTTTTAACAAAAATGTTACACGAACGTTGCTTATTTTTAGGTTGCAAGGGTGAAAGACCTCTTAACGTATCCTCTATAAGGGAACATTGTGGCAACGTGCTACTAATTCTTTCAACTTTCAGCCAACTTAGCTGCGTTAGCATCCACAGTATGTAACTGTGCCCTCGACTACTGATCTTACGTTAATAGGATCGCTATGGCGCGTCGTCGGTCATGCACTTTGCGTTAAATCCTATAAGCGCGTTACACTGTTTAGAGGGTAGAGCAAATGTTGCTACAGCAAGCGGTCTTTGCTTGCTCACTTGTTTCGAAGCTTCCTTGTTCGCTTTGCACTCGATTCTACCGGTTGCATGTATCCTTGCGCGCACGCTGATACGGCCGATAGGTGCCGTGGTTTCCAACGAGTATACATTAGCCCTTAGATCCACGAATTACCAGCAATTATTTCAAACAAATCGTACATATTCGATCGCCATTTGCGTTCACTGTGTTCGCGAATGATAAAATGTACACACACGTGCAACCGTGTGCAAACTATTGGCGCGATTAATAAGTTAATACGTCTTTTATCAAGCACACAACTAACGTTCAATTATCGAGAAACAATGACTTACTTACACAAGTTCATTTATCATAACAGGATGACACAAGCAATAGTAAGTTGTAAAGCAAATTTAAGAATGATGCTTCTAATGTAGTATTTCGAAGAATATTTGAAGAATGTAAAAATATACATAAATTTTGGAATCTTTCGTCGCAGCATATACAATGGCAAAAAAAAGTTTACAAATTACACTGTGTAATTTCGTAGTGAACATTTTTATCTAATGTTGATGACAGTCATCCATTCTGCAGATGAGTACAATATAATATCTATTCATAATTCAATAGTTCATGTCAAATATAATCCTGTTTTTTTTAAATTGTGGCCTTATTCTCCAAATTTTCCCTTATCTCTTACTGTATTCAGAAATTCGTCCATTTTCGTCAATGTAAAAATTATTTATTTTGAAATAGGTCATCTATTCTGAAAATAAATAATATATATTCGTAATTTAATTGATCTTTATCAAATACAGTTCAGCTTTCTACAATTTTTCAAACTTTCTTTTGTCCCCAACTGTACATTTTTATAGGCATGGGATTAATAAGTTTCTTTTTGATTAGATACATTTCATATGAAAGTAATCTTTTAAAAAATCGTTAATGAACTTAATAATATTCTACATAACGATGAACTGTAAATTTGCGGTACATTCATGTTCTGGAAAGAAATTGAAATATGTCAAGAAGCAGCTGAATAACAAATAAACTAATTAATTGGAAAAAATATGCAAAGATTAAAGTTAACATTAACCTAATGTTAATTCTACTATAATTTCAGAGACGCGATCATTTATTTCTTTCAAAAACAGTCATTCTACTCTTGCAGGAGAAATAAATCTTGAAAGATAAAAAGTGATACAATCGTGTTTCATGTAGAAAGTAAATCTTTAGAACGTGAACTTACAACATTAAGAACTAATCTAAACAGGTTTGGAATAAAATTATCAGAACGTAGAACAGCAAAGATCAGTGAATTAGGCTTCAGGAAAATCACCTTTAGGAATATTACTAAGCAGTCAGACGTCAAGCCAAGTGTAGTCCAAACATCAATTTACAAACAGCATACATTGTGCAATGTCCATTGACTTGGTAAACCAGAATTACCATCTCTAATAGAGATCCGTGTGAAGCCATGTTCTCTGTCAGTAAGTGTGCTTTAGTGAACTTTCGATAATGAAATATGAGATTGCATGATGAAAAACAATGAAACAAGATATCAATAAAAAGTTTTCGAGCTTATGGGTTGAACGCAAATCTGTCGAGGTTTACAACCTCATCACTCACAACTTCGATCTTTGGTTTTTAATTTTCTGTTCTTTGTGATTAAATACATTTTTTTCCCCATTATTTATAATAAAATTGGTGTTGCAAAATAACCAGACGTTAGAAATGGATTTCAACGTTAATATCGAAGCACAAATTGTATCAGAAGTCGATACATGCATCGGAACTTATTTTAGAATGTACAATGAAAAAAGAATGAAAATAGTGAGACTTTTAGTATTTCTTTGCATTAATAATAAGAAGCAGCACGAAACATGTTATTTGAAAGAAAATTCTTCGAATTCGTGTCGCCGCTGTAATTGCAGGCTTGCAAATTTCTTAAAGCCACATTTCCTTTCAACAAGTACATCTTAGCGAATTTTTAATGACGAAATACGAGATTGCCTTGTGAAATACAATGAATGGGAATACCAGTCAATAGTCTTCGAGTCTACAGATTCGCCTCATCGCCCAGATTCACTTCAATCTTTTCTCTTTAATTTTTTATTTTTTTTTTTTATTTCTCAAAGCGGTCTTCAACGTGAAAAATTCCGCGAAACTGCTGGTTATGAACGAGTCATTACAAATAAATATTTTCTGTAATCACTAGAAAAATCTGTTATAGAAAGTGTCAATTGAGCGAATCGAATTAAATATGCAAAATCTTTATCCTGTTTCCAGAACGCAGCTCTATTCAAATATTCATTTCAATCTGTATATTTCAAATTGTATTTATCCTTTAGTTGAACAGCGAATTACAGTTCGCCCTATACTATATGTACTTACTATAATATTGTATGTATTATATATATTTCCTCGAAATTTCAAATAACTTCGAGCTAATATACACGCAGTCTGTAACTTCCATTGACATATGTCGTAAATATTTGTTCTCCGTGTATAAAATCGACAACTTTCCAACGATCCATAAATGAGTCATCATTTATGACCCTTCTAATATTTATCCTTCGTAATGATTGTCGCTTTCTGTTACATTATTGTTCGAAGTTAATTTGTCGCAGTGAATATTAGCGCCATCATCGTGGAAATCGCAATAATTACTTCATTCTCAATTAACATATGATCATAATGCCGCATTTAACGGGTGTATCAAATATGCTATTATAAATATTATATAAATACATCATCGTCGCTGGTGTTTATACAATATAACGGATGATATATTGATCACACAGATTTGATTTCTCTTCGCGTATTATTATTAATAATGTCTTTACTCAAAAACGAGTTTGTGTCACATACGTTATTTAGTCTACGTTGCATTATTTCATTTGTATTATTTCACGATATATTAATGACATAGCAATAATGATTCATTTGCATGTTTCATATATTTCGATGAGTTATTTTGATAAAAAAAAAAAATTCAATTGGAATGTACTATTCGAAATACAAAAGGGAACAATAAAATTAAAGCATGATAAAAATGTAATGTAAAAGGCAATGGTAAATTAGGAGTAACAGCAAAAATCAAAATTTTTGTTATAAGATAACAAAAGAGTAATTTTTATATCTTTGAATCGAGTTTGATATTTTGCTACGTCTTACAAACGATACAAGAATTTACCATCATTACACTGCGGATGTTATGCATTTTTGTGAAAAGTTGAATGTGAAAAAATGTGATATTAAATATCCGTGATTCGAAAATATGAAGATATTCAAAAAATAATGTACTTGTCATAATATTTAGAAGTTGAAATTTCAGTTCCATTTCTTTAGTTACGTTCATGAAAATTGGAACTTGCATAAATGTCTACGGTCTAACAATCCTTGTAAGGAAATAAATATCAATCAATTTTTCATTACTTCCTACGGATATATAATTTGTAAAAAGTATCATCGGTCCATAACTCATTTCCTCCAAATTTGCATAAATATCCATAGTCTAACGATGTCTATAAAAAATATTGAATTTTCCATTACTTGCTAATGTACAATTTATAGAAAAATCTATAATTTAGTATATAAAATATGATATATAATTTGCAAAAAATATCATCAGCCTATAACGCATTTCTTCCAAATCATAAAGAAATAGATAGCAAATTGCTTCATAAAACTTACAAAAATGTAGCTTTTTCATTAACGTAAATTTATTTAGCAGCATATTTTTCACAGAGAACCTGCTAACGTTTGATCAACTGAATTTTATTGAGCTTCAAGTCGGTCGGAGTTGTACGAAGAAGGTTGACACACATTTTATCTGTAGCAGCAAATCTTAACGGGCTGGGTCGTCGAAGCCGGTTGACTTTTTTAGAGGAGAAGCAAAGAAAATATACGGCAGTTTTACACGCTTTTGTAAGAGCACCGTCGTGTCGTCCAATCGAGATTCGTTGGTTGTTGAACACGGTTTTACGACCCTCCACACCTGACGATCCGTCGCACGCTACTCGCTTCGTTGATTACTCGTTTAGTCTCGCATCTCGTATTTTTTTCAATTTTACTGTTCCTGTACTATTTCATACGCGCAGCGAACAATATTACGCTACATTAAACGTTTATTTAGTCATTTAACTAACGATACAACGAATATAATTTAGGTCCATCGAACTTTATCGTATTCTATCGTCGTTATCCCTCTATGCTCTTTGTTATTAATCAACTTTAGAATTTCTCTTTGGTCGATGATTTAAGTCAAATTTCCTTATTTTTTTTGTTTCTAAATAATAATGAAATATTATTTTATTTAACTGAATGTTTCAATCAACATTGTCTGTATTTTTTCTGTTACTTTCCTTCGTTATATTCCCAGACATGTGGAGTCTAGAAATTATTATTGTTCTAGAGATTTTTCAAAAATCGAATAACATTATTACTCATAATTAGACTGCGGATTTCTATGCAAATCCATATTGTCACGAATACGATTAAAAGTATAGGACCTAGACGGAAATTTCTTTTGTCTATGAAGACAAAGTCTATGAAGAGTATTCTGAATATTTTATTTGCATATCGCACATTCCGTGCAGCTTTGTATCTTTAAATTTCTCATAATGGAAATGCGCAGTATATTCGTAATTATTTAAACGACTTAAAAAGTTCCATACTGTTTCAACAACTTAGACTGAGATTTATGATATATCGTAAGTAATTAGTCGCATAAACTGAAGCTACAGATTATTCTAAAGAAGCGAAAAATTCAGATGTTTTCACGTCTCCTTCAACGAAATTGTAAAATGGAATTAACGTTCGTAGAGCATTGTCTGTTTGCATCGTTGGTTATATTTTTGACACGCCGATTGTTTCGTTCTTTTTGTATTTTGACGTGCATTGTCCTGTCGCTGATTCTCTCTTCGAAGAGACATCGACAACGAATACTGGAAAACAGTTGACGAAACGCAGCGCGATGCGAAATGTTACTCGTATATTAAATACAATTAAACTTATTACAGAAATATAATATTAAATTAAATGTTTCGGATTTGAATGATACATCTTATACATTACAAATTCTTTTTTATTTTGAAGTTTCGAAAAATACACAATTTATAAATTTTAATATTGTTTCTTCAAAAAATATATCTTTTCTAAAACTCATTCTGGCTCCTAGTGTCTAGGAAGAAGCTACTGATGTACCTAAGCATGTTAAATGTACACTATCGTTCATATCTATATGAATACTTTGCTCGATTTATATTAACGATGCATGGATATTAATAAAATATATTTTTATTATTATTTAGCAAACGCGAATCAATAGCAAGCTCGTGATTAGAAGCAATATTTGCCATTTTCTTTTCAAATCAACAGACACATGTCATATGAAATATTAATTGTTTATTTTAAATCCTATTAACGGTATATTAAAATTAAATACACTACTTGTGTCAACATATTTTAAATATTTATTGCCAAAATTTCTCGGGTTATTTCTATCGTTAATTTAAAGGAATCTTCTCTATTTTATCCGTACGTTGACAAGCAAATAAGCTGAAGCTAATGAACACCATAAATGACATTTATGTTTGGCATTTTCGGACGCCAATTCTTTTCTCGCGTATTAGCCTCGCAAAGTAAATTTTACCGTGGCATAATATGCTAGTTCTAATGAAATATAAAATCGCCTTGAGTTTTTCTGCATGTGTTCCCGTAATTCAATTATATTTATTATAAAAAACCAAGTATCCATACAGTTTTGAACAATAGCGTACGTATCTTAGAAATTCCAATATTTCTCTACAACTTACAGCGTTTTAATTATAGAATTACGAAAATGTTGGGATTAAAACAATTCTGAACTCATTTATCATTCGTCATTCAGAAAAACTGCATTCCAGTGTCAGTGCGAAACACGTGTATTTAATGGACCAATCAATCGTTCCTTAATATTACACGAACATAGAAATAATCACGGAACAAAACGATTATATTCGTAATAAACTGCACAACAGACTTTGAAATTATTCGCAGGACCCTACGGGGGTTGGAGGGGCTTTTTGTCAGGGGATTACGCTGTTCCGGCAAATTTAATAGAAAACTCTCGATGCGAAAGCCGAATTCGAGTGTCCTTCCACGCGTAGTCGAAACTTTCAAGCCTCGACGACTGGCAGCCTGGTCGGAAGAGATACGCTCTCATACAAGTGTATAGGATTCCCTGGTATACGCGCCGGCAGAATATCGATTTCCTCTTTATTGCGCCGCGCTGCCAGGAGAGACACGAGAAATCGCACCTAACCGTAAGGGCGCATCTTTTACTTTTTCAGTCCGCTTGCTTAAACATATACTTATACGGTGCCGGATGGAAAGTATTCGTACACTTTTGAATAGTTAGAGACTCGAATTTTTGTGAGAGGGTAGAAGCATTAGTTCATTAGATGACGCGTAAAAGAAATTCTGGAAGATTTGCAGTTGATCGAAATCGCGAAGAAAAGAGAAGTTTTTATAATAAGTTTCTATAGCCTTCGTTGTTTAAAATTCCTGCGTGACAAATTACCAATACTGTTTCATATTCTTGCGAAGCAATGAAAATTTTGACAACGGAACGAATGAAATTTTATAATTAATTTTGATAGAGAATTTTAATATTAATAGTATTAATTATCCCTCGTGTATGTGATATACATATGTAATTACTTGTAATTTTGCATGATATTTGGTTGGAATTTGTTTGCCAAAAATAGTAATAATGGCGTAAGATGTGATGAAGATACCATTATATCGTATTTTGTCCGCGAAAGAAATCGATCATGCGTAGCGCTATTTAGAATAATCTTGGTATTGAAGCAAATTTTAATGTATTCGTATTACTGATTTTATTGAATCTTTAACCACATAAGCGTATTACAAATACGTGGCAAATTATATACACGTCATTGTTGCAGTAACAAAACTCATTAAAGCAGGAATTTCGAGTTAAATAGGTTGCGTAGCTATATATCGTGCCAATATTTCTCACATAATTCCGTTGCGTCTCTTGACTCTATTAAAGGATCTAATTACACTATGATGAAATTAATTCTACTGACACCTACACAGAGATGTCACACATACCACTATCCGAGAAATGTTTAATCTTTGATCTTAACGCCAAAAGATCGTGGTTGCACAACACAAATGCTTATACGAATCATATTTTTAGAATGAAAAGGAAGTTATAACGATTTAATATCTTTTAATTTCATCAAAATTAAGTTTGATATGTAATAAACTTGATGAAGCATTTTTAAATTTCAAAGGAATTTCAGAAGCTTAAATTTCATGAAATTGTTATATGATTTGTAACGTGAATGTATATTTTTGAATCTAACAAGTGGATGTGTAGCGTTAATTAACAATTATATATTATTTTGTTCTATTCTGTTACTGTCTATTTGTTTATCAGTTTAAGCTTTTAAGCAATTTTTAACTAATCTTTATTAAGCAGCAATAAATATGTTATTATTATTTAAATAATAAATTTTGATATTGGATTAGACGACTATTAATTATAAGAAGAGATATCAAATGTCAATTAGATACGTCAATTTAGATAAAAGTTTGCAAATCCATAGGTGCAGTGAAATATATTTGAAGATATGCTTATTAGATATTTTTATTATTCAGAGTAACAATCTAAATCGATCTTTTTTAAATTTTGTTTGTCTATAGAGAAACACCTTGTGTTAAACGACAATTATTTTCTTTAATCTGTAAAAAATTAAAATTCTGATTTATCTTTATGTTGAGTTTAAATATGCAGCATCTACACAAGCTACTTTACATGAGAATCGATAAATATTTTCCAAATGTATTAACAAAGGATATTATTGAAACAAATGTATTTTTTGAGAATCTGTTTACACATTCGGTCGTGCTTCGAAAACACATTAGTCTATCGATACAATTACTCTGTCTGTAGTAGTTTCGAAGATATTCAGCAAAACATGTTTTCTCGAAATTCTAAGAAAAATAAGTTTTCAGTTTCTAAATCGTGGACGATAGTCGATAAAAGAAATATCGACGCTATAAATCTGTAAAGCTTAATCAAAATCAATACGTCATTCTTAGGCAACGTTCCATGCAAATCAAATTTGTTAAGTACAAATTTAATTTATTTTTCGTAATCCAACAATAATATTTGTCGCTTCGCGTAAATTCGCAATACAAAGAAAAATTCGTTGACGCAGAATAAACGTATACAGATATAGGTAAATTTGAAATAAATATGCAAATTTGTATAATCTGTAACATGTCCCCGATCAATAGAACAGAAATGATATGCAAAAATATACATAGATTTCTCTCTACGTGATATTTTATGCCGTTATTATTAAAACAAACTCTAATGGATTCTCGCGATTCAAATCACATAAATTCTATTTAAATGAGAAGTAGCTTTCAATGTGTGATGAAACGAGAGACGAAATGACGTGATGTATTAATCATGAAAGGATCTTTTACGGTAGCGCATTATGTCTAAGTGGCACTGGAACCACTTAATAAGTGAGCATGAAAATTCATCTAATTTAATTCACTCGCTTCATTACGCATTCGCATTTTAATTTCTACTTTCCTGCGTACACGTGTCGTTAACCCCGTTACCGATAACGTCGAAAATCAACGCGAAAATTCTTTAATCACGGCACGCTTCGTTGAACAATCGCTTTTGTTGGTGTTTAATTACACGTTCGCCGGTCCATTGATCGGTAGGATGAGTAACGAATCGGTGGAACATGTGATAGCATAATAGACCATTCACTTAGGTTCGAATATAATCGAATTGTCCAAGCAAATGACACATGTTGAATCTTTTCGTTAACTTCACCGGCTACGCTATGTAATTTATGATTGAAACTGCATTGTGGTGATTGTGCATTCGGTTTACCATATTTCTATGATACACGGACGGTGCGCAAGCATTATTAAATAAAATTTTACGGTCATCTGTTGTAAAACACATGCCGTAGCAAATTGCGCAAATCTACATTTCGCTGGCTTCAGTTTCTGGTGTGTGAAATTCAAATGTTACTCTATCAGCTATATTTGTTAGTGATTTTGATAAATCTCTGAAAAAGGATTTTCATAAAATAATTTAAACTGGCAAATCGACACAAGGTTTATAAATTAGTTTCTTATTATTTTTCTGTCCAATAATTGCATACGATTGAGAATCGCGTAAGTTGGAATAATTTTATATGCGATATCGGTATATCTCGAATTATGTATAATTATGTAACAATTAACTGAATATGAAATATGATTATTCAACATTCATTTAATTTTATCCAAAATGCAAGTAAGGACTATTGTATCCCGAGAAGTTTATCTTTCTTTTAAATTCAAGTGTATTTTACTTGTAAGAAAATAAGAGGATCATAATATATTAATACTACTCATAATTTTATACGCTTTCATTCTTCAAATGCTTGTGATGTTAAAAATCATTCGAAATAGGTAATAATAAATTTAGGGTTTATAATTAAAACTGACTATATATAAAATGACTAAAGATATTTTTAAAATTGCCATTCCTCAAGTTTAAAATAATTAAAATTGTATCTCATTAGAATTGTTGTAGGATATTAATGTTAACAAAACATTTTGTCAATACAATGCAGTAATTTCCATTTTGATTGCTACCGTTATAAATTATATATAAAAGAAAATGTTTTTCTGCGCGTCCTATAAATTTTCCCTTTAATTTTCTCGTTTCTCTCGCAAATCCCATTTCCCTCGTAAATGTCCAGAGACAGACAACACTTTTCATCAGATATAAGAAACTAACGAGACATACCTATCATAATGCATACTGTTTCATCAATACAACAACAACAATAATTACAAACAACTATTTTCCATTATTCACTTCAAACCTAAACATATCGAGTTCTAGTCGTAACTGTACTAATTCAAAACAGCGTCAAAATTGGAATATATATATATATAAAAGCTGCAACTTACAAACCTTCAAAGCAAAAATACTAATTCACATATTACACACTCCTCTTCTAAATCTCAATATATTCCACGCCGCTCATTTCTTCGCTATCATACAATTTCTCATGAACAACATCGATGTCTAGCAATTAGAAATACACGCACGAACCGCTATACTACCACAAACGACATAAAACCAAGTACAGAAAGAAACTAAGATACTTTCGGTCGACGAAATTTTTGTAACGTCTTTCACCACAGAACTCTCGTGTGCGTATGCGTGTGTGTGTATGTGTAATACTATTTCATGCTCCGTCCTTATTCCCTGTTCTCTCGTCCGAGGGCCATGCAGACCGTACTATGTCACGTGTTTTCACTGAATGCTTCAGTAAAGCCCTCCATCCCACGGAAATCCGATCAATATTTATGCAGTGAATATTTAATAACCGGCATTTAATAACCGGCATTTTATAACCGAACAGTAGATATAGAAATCCAACGAACGTTCCATAATCGCAGGTTCGATAAATTTTCGAGACACAGTCGCGATTGGGTAGGAAAAGAGAGCTGGCTACACGCTGCGAGTAATAAATTGGTCCGCCATTCTCCCAAAGCGGCCAGAAACCGAATGTAAAGGGGGCCACGTTTCCCTATCGAACGTTTCTTATGGTTTTGTCGTGTAGATCGCTTTATCTCGACTCTTAATTCTTCGGCGAAATGTAGATGAAGCGAGTTTGAAAGAAGGAATAGAGGAAGAAGAGAGAGAAAGAAAGAGAAAGGGGAAGAGGGTCGGGGGTCGGGGAAGAGATTTTTCATGGAGCGAGAGTCGGTGAAATGGAAATTTCTGCGTCGAGCTACCACACTAATTCTAACGCTGCTTTTACCAAGGGTTACGCGCGCATAGGGTTGACGTGCCCCGTAATAGCGAGCTAATTATGGCTGCGCTATATCTACAACCTTGGTAATTTGATAAGCTGGAAAAAGCTGGACTTTGGGGGAATTTTCGGCGACCAGGTGCGATTTACGGCGTGGGGAGTTCGTATTTCGTATTTTACGAGTTTGAAAGGAACGTTGAAAGAAATTGCGCAGCGTGGGGACCGAGATAAAGTTTTGGCAATAAACCGAGAGCGGAAAGAACGACGAAAGGGTCGAGGAAATCGTTCGTTTGCTCGAAATCAGCTCGAAATCAGCTCGAAATTCCTTTACATTCAATTCTTCGTTTCGCTACACAGTTAGCTTATAAGCGATGCCTCCATGAAACATGCTCGATCATTTTCATGCGATGTATGCATAGATAATATGTGTATATGTATGTACGTGTGTGTGTGCGTGTGCGTGGGTGTACCAGCGAATGAAAAGAACATCGAACTTCGTAGCGTTCCTTCTCGCATTTTTAATAGCAAATTGTAAATCAAAGAGGGAACCTGTGTTTTACTGCGCAAATTTTGTACGATGAAATTGTATATATTTATTCTCTCAAATATGTACGAAGAATAGTTTGTCAAACAATTCGCAAAATTTTCTTTCTTTTTTCTCTTTTTGATGAAACCGAATAATAATAGTCACTGTAGTTAATTGTGTATTGTAGACCACGAAAACTCTTGAAATCATATTCGATATTTAAAATGGCGAAATTGAAGTATTCGTTTTCTAATATCTACGTTATAGCTCTCGATCATTGTTCTCATGACATAATATGAAAATATACATTCCTGGATAATGAATTGAAATTAATTATTCTTATCTTTATATTCTTAATATTCTTTTCTTCAGATTTGTATCTGCAGTAATTATAAGTAATTATAATTATAAATGTTTCTCGACATCGCAATGAAACAGCTGTGCTTTGAAATGCTCAATTCTAGTTAAAACTGATTATTCAAAAAGTTTAACGCGTATAATTTGCATTATATATTAAATGATTATTCTGTTACTTCTTCGTGTACCTACAATCTTATTAATATTTGAAATTGCTTTGCTATGTTCATAGCAGACTTTATTTGTACTATATCTACTGTATTGCAATTTTTCGTTATATTTATACATTACACTTATTACATAGTATCGCTGTTATTGTTTGTATGCGTGGTATGTCGAAAAGCTATAACATCGTAATTATGGTAACGTAGAAGTTGCGAGCAATACGTGAATTTTAGACATCGTATGAATACGTAAAACTTATTACATCTGCTTCATGATATTACACATCATACGAGTAAAAATTTATTTACATTAGCTCGAGATGACTACAGCGAGTTCCACACGAATAAACAGAAAAATATAAATAAATACCAACAAATAATACTAGCACATTTCATACGTCTGAACAAAAACAACGCTTTAGATGTTTCTCCTTTCTTTTCTATCTTCTATTTTCTCTTCTATACATTCTCTCAAAATACTTGTACTTTCAAACTATTTTTCTTTTGCATATTGTTTACATTTCTGTTTGCCATATTTCCATGATCCTTTCTTTTTATAAAATATTTATGAAGATCAGATTGAATTATAATATACCAGTGTTAATCTAATGATTTACAAAAAATAATTTTATTTCTTTCGAGTTTGAGATGAAATCGATGCTCTTCATTCGTGTCTCTATTAAAATAGATGTACCTTTTTTATATTAGAGTTACATAATTCCTATTCGTCATTTGACATTTTGCATCATTTTTAAGAACATCGTGCATATTAGACTGTGTTTAAGCAAATTCAAATTAGATAGATATCCTATAGCGAATTATTTTATTTCGAATATTCTGCATATTTTTGAACATTACGTATATTTTGTTCGTTTGTGCAGCTTCAAATTTCTCAGAAACGAACGAACATCTGCAATCTAGCGATAACAATAGCATCCATCTACGCCATCTAGATTGAACTTTCTCTCGTTGGTAAACACGGTTCTTTTCTCTACCGCGCACCTTCTTTCGCAAATATTAGACGTTATTATACGTTATCTTGTTCGTAAGCAAACCTGCTTCTCAGCTCTGTTCGTTTAATTACATTACATGTCTAGACCGCGTGGCAAATATTTTTGATATTATTATCGATTTCAGCTTTACGGGTAATTTCTTCCAATTTGGCACAAGACGTTGAAATAGTACATATATTTCCTGTTTTTTAGTAAATCACCATATATATAACTTTACCACTCTTATCAATTTCTTTTACAATTTTGGTAGTAATACAACGTTTGCGAAGCAAGAATTGTTCCAATTTCATCTTTATTATAATCCAATACTTGAATTCATATGACAGAATAGCATAACTCGAGAGCACTACGTAACGTAAGATCATTTGTGTGAAATTCATCTTCTTTTCGATGTACCATCATTTTATTTCTTTCATATGTCTATACGTCCATTTAAGTGGAAATTGCTGAAAGCATATCGAGCTTTACATACCCACGCAGTGTTAATGTCCATATACTACTCGCGAATTTCATGCTGATGTAGCAACGATATAGGAAATTATAGATGTCACAAGTTTACTATCTTGTTATTCGGAAGTGTAGCAGCTATCGCGATATAGAAATAAAGATAATCAGTTAACAGAAATATATTAAACTCGATCTCAATTCAGTACCGTTTATTACCGCAGAAGTGGCTAAATAAACCATAATGTCGTAAACTTCGATCGAAGAGCTTATGCAAAACGAGACATGAAATCAAACTGTTTGAATCGAGTTTTAAAATAAGTTTATTCCACTTGCCTTTCGCAGGAATGAAAACTTTTTGAATAATCTGTTTACGTATAAATCTGTATTTGCCCTGCTACATTGAAACAACTAGGCTTATCCAAACATCTCTTTTTTTTACCGTGTATTTAGTGTGGTGTCTGAGAAATGCTCGGTAAAACGTTCAATCTTTGCCGCGTGTATCACGTACAGTGACGCTTAGAAACCGAGAGTCCTACGATCTAAGCTTTTCAATGGCTATGCTAATAAAGAATGAGACTCTGCGATTAGATGTTTAATCTTTCCATCGATCTGCAAATATCAAAGAGCAAGGCGACTGACCAGCTTGGATACGCTTCGAAGCAGATTCTTTTCACCTCGATTCAAAGTGATCGAGGTACCCTTTGAAACCTGCGACGTAGTATCGCTCTTTCAAGTCGTTCGTCGAAGCGAGGATCGGACTAACATTCTCAGTAGGAAGCATTCATACAAGGTAAAAGATAGATGTGGCGTTACACGAAACGGCATATCGACGAAGTACTTCATAGCACCGCAATATTTAACAAAAACGTAACACCGAACGATGAGATGTCGCTAAGAAAATGCTTGTAAAACGTTTACGGTGGCTCACGAAAGTATCCGAATTTTTACCTGCGTGTTGTTCGAAACGTCTTAAAATCCCATTACTGTTACGACTATCGCGATTATATTGGTAGAATTTGAATTGGATCCGAAAATGTGTATAAGAGTTACGAGATATGCACAGGAAACGTATAACTCGCAAAGACCATCAAGGTATCTGAACAATCAATTGTACGCCATATTGAGCGATTTAGAGCCAAAAGATGTACGTAAACATACGATAATTAGAGGAAAATAACCTCATAATTAATTGCATCATAGTCATCCCAGCATGGTCATGCAGGTACTAGCTCATAAGTGAAATTTTTTTTATTTTTCACATCTTTTTAAATCAAACTTTTACTGAAGTATTTGTGAGATCTTTCTGATTAAAATGAGAACAAACACGGTGTAATTTGAATTGTATTTACTTATTGATGTGTATTTAATTGTCATTTATCAAGTTACACCGTATGCTCCAAATTGTACCGTGTTTGGTGTCATTGTAATCGGAAAAATATGACAAATATGTTGATAAAGATTTCATTCGTTACAAATCAGAAATAAGAAAGTTTGATTTTTTAATTAAAAGTCTCGGCTAATTTAGTTCTTCTTTCTCTTTCGTTCGCGTTATACTGTCCTACATTTCACGCGTCTAAGATCTTGGTTTTCAGATCTTTTATTTATGATTTTTTGCAAAAACCAAGATTGCAAAATATGGCGCTCGGTTTTTGTGCATTTGTTCAATGTTTTTCGTATTTAGTTATAATTTACATATAGTTTACCATAGCGTTCTAAATACAATAGAACTTCGTTTATCTCAACCGGTCGGGGCAATAAAATATTTCGGTTAATCGACGAGTTGGGACCAGCTGCTGCTGTGAATTTCGATAACAGAGGTGGACGTTCGGATGACTGAGATTGATCAACACTTTCGACACAAAGTATGTTCAATTATATGACAATAATAAAATACACGACGTGTACGATTTCAGAATACGCGTTCGTATGGTTGAAAGTACGCTCGAGCGTAATTCGAAAAATGGAGGCTCAGTTACGGATTCATACAAAGAGGTTTGGATAAACGAAGTTCTGTACTTGGAGTTTAGAAAATTTGATAAAACTATAGACTCTAGATGCAAGAAACAGCGATGAGAAAAATATTACGTGGGTCTGTAAAATTGCCTTTTATAGACACAATGTTGAGAATTTGACAATTCCAATCGTTTGGGAAAAATATCAAATAACATGTTGACGCAATATGGGCGTTTAATAGGATATAAAGTTACAACATTTAATGCCACTGCACGTTTACGATAAACGTTTTGTAACTTTCATATACATTTTCGGATTGCTTTCAAATTTTACTATCAGGATCGCGATAATCGTATTTCATTACAGTGTTAATAAAATTTCAAAAATTTTCGTAGAATGCATACAACGTATTCATAAAGAAAACGTTGTTCTACGTACATCTACGGATCGCTTTCAAACTTTACTACCATAATTACGACGATCCTATCTCATTGCAGTGCTACCGAAATTTCGGAAGATTTCACATAACGCGTATAATATATTGATAAAAAGAAATATGCCGGCAGATGTACGAATATATTCGCGAGCCACTGTAGGCGGATCAGCGAGATCGATGCGTGCGAATTTGTCACGATAATTGGGATCCTCGCAAGAACGACGACGCGAGCCGTTTTCAAAGATCGCGTTCAGATATGCGAGCCTGTAGGATCGTTCGAGCACACCGCAGAATAATATATAAAAACGAGCTGACCGTACGACATCACGACGAATGTCAATCAAATAACACTGCAGTCCACACCAAGTAACAATATTGAAATATATATATATGTAATATATATAGATAATATATATATAAATATGACGTATGACGTCCAAGACCAGCGCATCGCAGAAACGATTACGGGTATCAAGGTGGCATTCTCTGATGGAACATAAAAACGAAAATGTAACCAAGGAGAAAAGTGGGAAGACCGATCATTTATGACGAGCAAAAAGGTTCAATCTGGCGATCGTGCTCGTTGCTGTTGGCGTGGCACCTTAAAACCGTCATAGGTCCAGGAGCCTAACTTCAAAACACAGGTCTGTACGTCGTACGGAAAGAACTCAACGTCGATGGAGCAGGAGGATTTATATACGGCCGGCGGTTGCCAGACGACCAATCCCGAATGGTAGACCGTGGCCTTGGTCATCAGCGTCACCTCGTAGTTCCCGTCGGCGCTGGAATCACCGAAGAAACGAGCCGAGCGTGATCACGATTGGCTCCTCTTTGAAGAGCACCGGATGCTGCCGCTACGCGATGATCTGTCTCTTTCTCTCTCTTTCTTTCTTTCTTTCATTCTCTTTCTCCCTTTCTCTCTCTCTCTCTCTCCCTCTTCCTCACCCTCACCCTATCTCTCACCCTTTCTAACGAATCGAGCCGAAAAAGCTTCGCATCGATCGCTCGGATCACGTAATTTCGCGTCCACGCTACTCGATCTCCCTTCATTCAAACATTCCCCTCGGCTATCAACTGTTACTGTGTGTCATCTCTGTTGCATTTTCTTTGCGATTCGCCTCGCTATCATCAATTCTCGTTCTTTCTATCCTCTAAACACACGTCGCATCGTCGGAGCTACTGTTACAGGTATCACGGAACGTTGAAGGAAAGCTGGCAGCATCCGTCTCCTAGCGTGGGTTTCGGCTCTCCCCTCCCATCGAGTGTAACGTTTCGAAAACGGGCAACAAGAAAACACGAACCACCGCGGAGTTTGGAAATCCACGCGACGAGCCGATCGTTCGGGTCTAATATCTAATCTTAAGGGCTACAAAGGTGGACCGTCCTCGACGCATCACGAGCCACGTCGATCCACGTCGTGGAAGATCCGCCGGTCTATCTGCCACGAACTTAGCGGCTACCATGCAAGTTTACCTTAAAGCCGTCATAGGTCCACGAACCGAACTTGAGGACACAGGTCTGCTCGTCGAATGGGAAGTACTCCACGTCGATCTCGCAGGATGACTTATAAATGGCAGGGGGCTTCCACTCGACCAATCCTTGATGGTAGATGGTGGCCTTCGTGGCCAAGGTCACCTCGAAGTTGCCGTCCGCGCTGCGAGCGAGCACATTAGTGGTTCTGGGCGCTGCGGCGGTCGAGCTTACTTTGTACTTCCGATTCGATACCAAGCCGTCTTTTTTTTGTTAATTTTTCTTTACTCTTTTCTTTCTTTGCTTTTTCTTGTTTTTTCGTTTCTTTCTTTCTTTTCTGTATTTTTTTGTTTTGCTTTATTCTTGCATGTGCCTTAACGCTGCCTTGGCGGCATAAGAAACAAGATCTCGCGATGGGATGTACCTTTCGTGCGCGCGAAACCGCGAACGCGACAATTTTGTACGCGTGGCCGGCGCGAGAAATTCGACGAAACACGAGCGAGACTTGTACCGGAGTCCGTGAGGCGGACAAATAACAAGCGTGCGCTTTGAACACCGCTCATAGACCCGTCACCGAAAGCAAAGTATCTGAGTGTTGCTGAATTCCCGTGTGTTTACTTTTTTCGTCGCATCGATAGACACGAGCATCGTATGTTCCTGACTTTTTAAGCGCGGAGCAACGAAATTTATACCGATAAAGATATTTCACACTGTAAGCTCACGAAAATACTATCGTAGGTGGACGTTAGTCAGAGATATCGTGGTTGTGTCTACGATAGTTATTTACTTTATTTTAATCTTTGTTATGCTTGAAAGATGTTCAAAATTTTAACAACTGTGGAAACGACATATTCGAGTGACGTTTGTAACACGTTTAAATGCAACGTGAAAGAATAAGAACAGAACGTAGATCGATTTGTGCCAAAAGTATCGTATTCTAAGAGAGCATGTTTACCTTAATGGATTCATTTCGCGAGTTTTAATTATAAATTTTGTCGATATATTAAATATATTAGAAAAAAGGGCTCTTATTTCGATCGTAAAATTTAATAAATGTAGATATATATAGAAATTGGTACAAATGAAACAACTTAAAGTAACATGTAACAGAATAATTTACACGTACCATAGATCGTTAGGGAATGAGTACTACTTAGTGGAATTATGGAAAACATAAAGAAATACAAAGAACAATGATAAAATAGTATTTTCATTCACAGTACAAAACGATGAGAATTATTTGTCATATGCTTGGCATTGATAGCAACACTTCAGAGAATTTTAAATTTACTAATTCTACACTAACCTACGTTATGTTTCTATTTTTATTATGTAAAACAATATATTAATAATTTCTTCGCTTTTTTTTTAGCAGTTAAATTAAGAAAACGCGTATCTAGTATTCTCAAAAACGTAAATTTTAGAAAATGTTGCCAGTAAAATTTACATTTTGTAAGTTATGTCACTGTCAATCCCAAGCATCAATATTTCAATTAAAAATATGAGAAATCGCGATATAATATAAGATACTTACATATAAGATATTTATATTCGTTATATTTAAGGTTTCTACCAAAACTAGTGTGAATCTGAGAATATACTAATAAATAATCATGTATAACTTTTAATTATATAATGTCCATTTCAAATTACCATTTCACATTTCATTGTAATTGCTGTGTTTGAGATTGGAGAAATTTTTTATAAGTATAAATGTAAAGAAAAAACAGAATTCTTTTGTGAAAATAAATTTACTTACAATACTTCATGGATATCGTTCATTCTATATTTTTAATCAAACTGCGATTGTTTTATTTTGTAACAAAATAAAATTCAGAGATAATATTATGTTTCAGATCGAAGAAATCTTTTACAAATATCTACCTAAAGAAGAAGTAGAAATCTTTTATGAAAATAAACTTAATTTAATTGAAGGATCAACTCTTCATAGATATTACTAATTATATACTTCTAAGTAGACTGCAATTGTTTTCCTTCTTGGTTACATTACTTCTAATGTTGTATAATGTATCACTTTGTATATTTTTACATTGTACAGTGTTTGTCATTATAAACTATCTCTGCAAAATAATTTAGTATATTTATATGACTGTTACTACATATATTATTGGATTCGTGTACATATTTCTAAACAAGTGCGTGCTGCCTTAAAATTCTTTCAGTCACAATAAAGTAATTGTGATTTCACACTGAGAAAATGAAAGAAAATTTACAAGTTGGGAAACCAAAGAAATAAAAATAAATTATTGTCTATTCCTGATACTTGTTCTATAACAGCAAAATCATTATTTTATACAATATTAGACATTTCAACTGAAGTTTCGTGATATTTTTTGTAAGCTACGTCTAGCTGGAAACGATATGTTCCCATCAGAAATATTTTTGCCAGACGTACAGCTACTATACCCTTTCGTTTTCTTTAAATTATACATTTATCCGGATATGCAAATTTGTATTTTCGTACGTGTAATTTACAAGATGGAACTTGAGTAGAGAAATATTTTATTCATTCAACGTGGTAAAAGATTCTGTACTTTGAATATTTCATATATTTCTGCATATTATGTGCATTCTGTGCATTCTCGTATCCGCAAATTTCTCATAAGTGCATAAACATCCACAGCTTAATTATATGTCTTAGGGAACTTTACTATTTGCCTTCTATGATTTATACGAATATAATCTGTCCGCATTTAAAATATAAAGGGTGATTCGTGCTGCACCCCTTTAGGGCACTCATGCCTATTAACAATCTAGCCTGAATTGCCTTTAGTTTACCTAGCCGGCTCTAGTGTACACGCCGTTTCATTGAATATTTCAGTGCACAAACAAACATCGATGCATATGTGCACATGCATCATGAAAACAAACGGGAGAATGTATCGATCGCGGTGCGTGAAATTTATATTGGCTTTCTCTGCGTTTCTTTCCGGTAATACGGCAACAGCAACAAAGTGGACGTTGACGTGTGAAAGAATAAATGAACGTAGCCAACTGTTTGCGCGAGACAGTTTTCGATTTAGTTTATATCAGCTCACTCATTTTGGGAGCAGAAAAAGAGGGTTTTAACAGATAGTTATGAGAATAGAATACAGAACAGAATATCTATCAGAATAGTCTAACATGGATTGCACAGGAAAATACGTAGATTATAGATACGAATAGAGAAGATACATATAATATATAGTTACAGTTTCAAACAGTTCAGTTGGAAATTACTAAATAGAAACGAATAGATACTTGTACGTGAAAGAGATGCATTAGAAAATAATATACAATTGTGCAATATGTAAATTCTACTGGCATAACTACTAAGAAAGACATAAACCATCAAATTCGAAAGAGTGAACACTGAACAAAATATGTAGGTACATCTTTGTGTGTTTCTCGGTTCCTAGTATAACCTAGTACAATAAATAGAAAATGAGAGTGGAATTATTTTAACCAATTTTAAAATACTTCTCCTTAATCAATGAACACCTTCGTTTTTATATTAATTTATAATTGCATGAATAGTTATATCAAATCTTTCAATCTATGCGAAAGTAGCAAAAAATATTGACTGAACTAACATTTCATAATTATCATTCAACAGATTACACGCGAATATCGCGTCAAAATGTAGCGAAATTTGAAATAACAAAAATAATTTTGTATTTTTATAAAATTGACGTTTTATCGAATAAAGTCTGTTGCTTTTTAGAACTTTGCGACTACTTTTCCAAAAACTTTCGGTCCCTTTCTGAAAACTTTTAATCTTTTAATCCTTCGAGATAGCTCTAACAGGTTTCTAGCTCATTCAATTTTTCGTCATGAAAACACGTTTAGTAAAAATCAAAGTAATAGTCTAGTTAAATTTTTAAAGACCAGCTTAACGCTACTACTATCGATACAGGAAGCCTAAGTTATGTCGTTAAAAAAAAATGGCCTCCTTTTACTTCAAGTAATTCTGAATTTTTCCATTTGACGCTAAAAGGCGATATTCAACGTTTCGTTTCCGGTCGAATTTTACATTCGGATACTGTTAATGTGAATCAATCGATAGATCCACAAATTTATAAGCGCTATTGTACGAGTGTCTTGTTATGAGCTTAAAATATTTACAAGTCGAGATAATAATAAGCGAGTAACTAATGGTAACTACTGTGAACATATCAGAGGATTTTTCGATAGTCGCACTGTCAACCAGAGGCTGGACATGTTCAAAAAGTCAAGAGAAATCTTAATCGAAGCTTGAACGTGGATCTATCATCGAAACGAATATCAGTCCCTTTGGAAGTTCGAAATTTAAGCACGATCATCGATCAAACGTAGCTGATGCTCTGCGTCTGTAAATCTTTTATCCCTTTTACAAGAAGAACACTTTGCCATCATTGAAATCTATTTGACGCGATATGAAAGATTGCGAACACATCAGAAGCTCGATTATTCAACGACACCAAAGATCGTATTGCATAGATTTATGAACAACTTGACACGTTCAGTTGCTAACGTTCAGAGAATTTCCTACAGAGGAAAACGCGCGTCGATAATATTGAACGCTTGTTCACGTTGCTAAATATCGCTCTGTTTTGTGTAGACACGTTTAACGTTTAAGAAAATGAGTACTTCATTGTCTTCCTTCGGAGTTTGAAGTATTTCATGACTCAGATACTAAGTGAACAATCCTGCAATTTTTTTAAGGGGGTGGGATTGTTTTTTAAAAATTCTCAATTATTTTTCCAAGTTTCTACAATATTGTCAAAAATAGTTTTTATTGTTAGCTTAATTTCTTTTTAAGCAAAGCGAAACTCAATCAAAAATATAAAAAAGGACGAAGAATTACCTAAAGTTATTGGTCGGAAACGATCCAGTGTGCGGATGGAAAAGAGATTAAGAGATTCGGAGACCCGTGTCTTACTGTATCTAATGTACATGTAACAATACATTTATTGGAAAATTCAAATTCTACTTTATTTGGTATTCTTATTGGTATTCTGTGTTGCAAAGTACATATGACGCAGATAAAATATGGATGTTTAACGAAACAATTAGAAAATAAAGCAGTGAAAAGCATTTAGTTTATAATATAAATACAGCAGACGTTTTGATATCTACGTAACAACTATTTCGAAATATATCTATTTCTATTATCACATAACTTGTCAATTTTTAAGAGTTTCATAATTGCTATAAATACTTTGTAACCATTAAAATTGGAAATAATGTACAGTTATGAAACTGAAATTTAAATAAAGTAGTTTAATCAAGAAATTGTTCGAAACTAGGAATGAATTAACCAGATAATAAAAACCACTGACAAATTTTAATTATTCTATTAATTGGAAAAACGAAGAGTGCTTGATAACGGATTTTTATGGAAAATCGTGGTTGTATAATCGTTTGATTGATTGCTGTAAATAGCAGATAATACCTCACGAGAGTTTCTAAAATTCCATCAATCAAATCTACTGACGTGTGATTTTTATCAAACAAATTCTATAAAAGTATTATTACAGCAATAGTTCAAGAAAAATGGAGGTTTCGACAGTGAAAATTCAATTTATTGACGATTATTTTGCTGCTCTTACTATAATTGGTCGAAACCTCAAGCGACATCGCTGAACTATCCTCGTTAGTCCTGTTACTCCTGTTCATTAAATGTGAAAGTCCTCGATTAATATTGGAAGATTATGTCTGATTAAAGATCATCGATTCGAATATTAAACTTTTTTTAAACTCCTCAAATTATTTACTTAATATCTAATAATATTTAAGCGATCGCAAGTAAAAAACAAATGCTTCTTTTTGGCATCTATTATACTATGATAAATTTTTGTAACTTCTTGCATGTTTGTTTAAAATATATAGAAATTCAAAATTGCACCGGTGTCCGAGTATTTTCATGCTCGATTATAATAATTTTCGATATACAAAGAAAGATATCATTTACAGATTTATTTTTACACTGCGAGGTGTGTATCCGATGAATATTTTGTATAATATTTAATATATATCTATAAGATATTTTATAATTTTATTGTAACTATGTAATTTATATATAGATATTTATTGTTATTTTGTAATTTAATATGTAAAGAATTTCTAAAAATAAAGATTTTTAAACATAACGCGTAATTACTACTAAAAATACAATTTCATCTAATATACCTATTAACCCCACTCTTCTTCTTAGGTCTTTAAGACCCCAAAATAGTTGTTATACCTATTCCAATAGATATTTATTAAAATATCGATGACTTTCAAATACTTTGATATTTGATATTTAATATCTTTGTATTAAACGTAATTTATCTTTTGTATATTCCATAATTTTTATGAATTAAATATTTAAATAAATACTTTAAACGAACGAAACAAATACAAATGAGAAGATACAAACACGAAGAAAAAAAGAGAACAGTGGGATTAATATTATATTTATATAAATTAATGTTACATGTAAAATATTAAGTCTAGTTATTTGTTTTGAAGTAAAGCAATTATCTTTCAATAATTTACAATAATTTCGAATGTCGATATTTCATTATTTATTTTACTTAAAGTCGCATCGACTACCGTGGTCATTAGCGGCCGAATGTCGATATTGTTTCGTTAAAAACAAACAAGCAACGTATATTAATGAAAAATTGCAGTGCATTCGCGTTTCGATAATATTTCCCGCAAATATTTATTAAAAAGGAAATAATTTTCATAAAGCTTATCAGATCTGATTTGCAATATAAAGATTATATCATATAATCAATATGTAGCATATATCAATATAAAGATTATATCATATTATGTGCATATTATACTGTCTTCTGGTTGTGATAGCGATGTGTAGTAGCGTTGACAACGAATATGCGAGGTTCACGCAAATAACGTTTGTCATGGCACAGTTATTTTCAAACAAAATAAAGCTCCCAAGAGTCAAAGACTCACTCAAGTACATTTACACAGTAGTCGAAAAGTC
Source organism: Bombus haemorrhoidalis (assembly GCA_014825975.1). Classification (NCBI taxonomy): domain Eukaryota; kingdom Metazoa; phylum Arthropoda; class Insecta; order Hymenoptera; family Apidae; genus Bombus; species Bombus haemorrhoidalis. The sequence continues at coordinate 15,040,122 of CM026170.1, forward strand.
AGTTCTACGTTCTATCGTTTACGTTCACGGATATACAGAGATAGACATGGATAGATATTGCAAGATCAAAGATATTCAAATCGTGGAAACGAGGACAATGTGAATTTCTTCGAATCTACGCTACGAATTACAGTAAATAATTTCTGTCGAATCAATTTAAGCTTATAATCGTTCGATTGTCTGGAGAATTTCATGCAATTTTGGTAAAACTGCTTACATTTTATAACATACAATTTTACAATTTGCTGCAAGAAGATGAAACGAATGAAAGTTTTACATACAGTTACGATTTTCCAAGTATCGTGGTCTTTCGATCAAGATAACTGCATCACTCTCAGGATGGCAATAAATTGCGTATACGCCTGCAATATATTGCGTAATACGTTAATATCTTTTTTTTTGTTTCGAGCAAAACGTTAAATATATCCGGCGAATAACAGTGGCCAGTTGAACGTGGAAACCTATAAATCATTTCTCACAATGGAGAACTTAGACCGATGTTCGTTCTTTCTCGCGGATCGTTAAGTCTCGGCTCGTTTAACGAATCTTCACTACAGTTTCTCGTGCCTTTCGCTTCTCCCATGGTGTGAGATTAACAGCAGACATGTACAGGGTGTCCCGACAATTGTGGTACAATCGGCAATAGAATGATTCTACGTAAAAAATTCAGTCGAAAATGTGGGATAAAATGATTGCATATAGCGGGTCAGTTTCGAGAAAATCGGGTTTGAAAATTTGTTAGTTGTATACTTAAACTTTACTAACTGCAGACTAGACTAACTGTGAGTGAACGAGCAACAGCAGCTTATGCTACATATTAAAATAGAACTTTATTCGTCTCATCCAGAAGACTACGAAGAAAAAACTCGACTGATTTTTTATTCTGATCATTGTTTGTGGATTTTTCGCAATTTCCATAGAATATAAATAACTTTTTGTTTTTTGCATTCCAATAATATTTGTACAATTATCAGCGACGTTTCTACAATGGGATAAACATCTACGTGCTACTGTCACAACATCGTTAAACCAATTTACCGAATGTCAACATGTGGACAAATTGTAAAGATTCGAGAATAATATAAAAAAGAAACATGCTAAAACAAGTGAAAAATGCGAAATAAAGTTTTCCCATAGTCACGCTTTGTTTTCGAGAGAATACGCTTCAACGCGTTTAGTCATGAACCAACCTGTTATACAAAATAAATTTTCAATTGCAAATTTGCTTTTCTCGGAAACAAAATATCTTATGGACAGATTTTGTTCCATATTTTTCCATCTATTTTTTACACGTAGAATAACTTTCTGTCGATTATTTTCTCTTGTTCAGTTCGAAATTAATCAAGCCCAAGTATACTTTAAAAATCTGCAAACCCGATTTTCTCAAAAACGAAGCGTCATATGGAAGACTTTTATTCTACAAAGAGAGAGAGAGAGAAAGAGAGAGAGAGGTAGAGAGAGAGAGAGAGAGAAAGAGAGAGAAAGAGGTAGAGAGAGAGAGAAAGAGAGAGAGAGAAAGAGAGAGAGAAAGAGGTAGAGAGAGAGAGAAAGAGAGAGAGAGAAAGAGAGAGAGAAAGAGAGAGAGAGGGGTTGAGAGAGAGAGAGAAAGAGAGAGAGAGAAAGAGAGAGAGAGAGAGAGAGGTAGATGGATAACTTTATTTTCCTGACTTTCGATCTTGAAAAGGGCTTGACACGTGATCGTGTCTACAAAATCACTATACATATGCGCCATTATAATACTGTAGAAAATAATTCTCATACTTAAGACATTTAAAATGCTTGAAATGCTTAAAACGCTTGTGACACGTGTCTGCTTCCTTCTCCTTTCTACTATTTTCCTCGTACATCTTCTTCTTTGCTCTTGTCCCCGTTCATCCTTCCGGTTAATTCTTTTTCTCTTCCAACTTCTCTGCACTCTGAGCTTCTGTCGTTTCGTTCCCTTAACCACACAATCTACATTCTTCTTTGTTTTTATGCAGAATTCCCTGGCTCTTTCCTCATTATTACGTCTAAATCTCGGTCTATTATCGCTTCCTCTACATTCTTTCTTTAAAAACTCTACTCTGCTTTCTTCCCCTAATTCCCTGTATTTCCTATTATACCTTCCCTCTATTATTCTTTCATATTCCTGTCTCTGATCTGTCCTATCCATCCATACTAGGGCTGGATCTGTTATCCTAAGCACCCATAAGTCTATGCCCTTCTCCTCATAAATAGTATCATTTTCTTCCTTCGTCCCATTTCGACTTTTCTTCCCCCAAATCTTATTCTATATTTTTCATACGTTTTCTTTCACACAGAATCACCTGATTGCCGATTGTACAGGAGTTGCCGAGACACCCTGTACAACGACGCTGGCGCACATAGACTCGCGTGCAGGTCTGCTTCATCTCGCTCGCACTGTCGGCGAGAAATGGAAGCGGAATTGACAGTCTTCCTACTCTGGCTGGCAGAAAACCGTACCGAGATTAAAAGGAAACGAAACTATTGCGGAGGAGTCCCCCGTCACCTTAGATCCCGCGAGTCGTTTTCATCAGTGGGTTGAACTTCAATTTCACTTAACCTCTGACCTCCTTCTCTCTTCACTACCCACCTGCTCTCTTTGCTCTCACCCCTTTTACCGCCACTACGATTCTTCCACGCTTTTCACCATCCTCTCGCTTCGTACCGGCCCGTTACTATTTAAGCTGCTGTTGTTCCTGAGCCTCGCGGTATTATTCCTACAGCTTTCTTATTTCTTGCTTTCTTGGATAATGGAAAAAGAGGGCTGCGAGAGATTTCGGTCGTTTTCGCCCGGTTTATTTTCCCCCTTCGCTTTGATGGACGAGCCGTTCGCGATATGAGCGCGTCCGTGTTGAACGCCGAGAGCTTTCAGCGAGAGATTACTCGCAGAATTTTTCAGACGATGCCTATATATGTATATATATATATATATTTATTTATTTATTTATTTATTTATTTATTTATTTATTTATTTATTTATTCGCTTATGTCTATTTCTGTGTAGGTAGAGAGAATGTGAGGAGAAATATCTGCAACAATATATATTATGTCTTTATAGAAGGCTTTCTGTCAGAAACAAGTTCCTAATTATACACTGGTTCATAGAGGTATTCGAACACCTTTGAAAACTTATTTTGGATTTATTATATATTTTTCGCAAAATATCTTCGTGACATACGGTGTGCTACAATTGTCACGGTGACGTTGGTAATGTTGATAAAATGTAGATAAAAGTTACGGGGTATTTGTTGCAAGCATTCGACTCACAAGGACTATAAAATTATTTAAACTCGTTATTGTTCGTTATTTGTTTCGTAATCGTCTTAAGTCGACTAAACTGCAGGGTGATTAGCGACTGGAGCACGATACTATGAGCATGATATTGTAGAAGTATTATACGTAAGAACTATGAGAGAATAGTGAAAATGATGGTACAGTTTTAGGTGGATCACTAGATTCATTCTTAATCAAAAATAAATTGTAAATAATGTTATGGTTGCGATATTACATAATTGCAATGCTTTTTCATTCAATGTATTCGTGTATGAATTCTTTTTACCAAACTAAAAATATTTGAAGAACTTTAGTTATTGCAATTTAATTTGCTGTCATTTAACATGATTAACTTGTGCGTGTATTTTCTAAACATTTACCTTTGCAAACCTGTGTATGTACAGAACACGTATATTCTTTCCTGTCCTATTTCTCTACTTCCTTCATTCGATACAGGCAGTTCCAGAAGACATTGAAACATATTCACTGTGAAAGTTGAGTGGATGTGCATAATCTCAGGAATTCTGTTGTAACGATTCTCTTTCGCACTAACACTTTACACTCAGCGATCTTCAGTCGTACATTTATCACTCTGATTCACCTTTGATTTCAGATTCACCACGCAAAATCACCATTATTTGTCCATGCTTCGTTACCTTCCTTTTTATTCGAAGTTTGCAATTGGATTCACCCTGATGGCAAGACTTACGACTGTTAACTGTGCAGCAGTTTGATAGCAGTTTTAAATATTTCTCATATGTGTTTTCATGGAATATGGTTACGTCTACCTCACGTAATCTAGATTTATAATAAAATTTTGCTTTCGATTTCGTAACATTTATCGTAACTTTTTGAAACGTATTCCTTTCATCATCTTCCTTTGAACATTTACGTAATACATTATATAATAATATATTTATAATAATACATTTATGTAATAGTACAAGCCTCACATATAGCAAACAGTTTACTCTTTAACATATAATTTAATTTGGTTACTTACTAGTTTTGTAGAAACATTTTACACTTATCTTTCTAGTTACATAGATATTTCTACATTTACTTTTATGTATAATTAAAATGAATTATCTGTTACACAAAGTTTGTCAAATATGTATATCATATTTACTTACTTTAATATGTATATCATATTTCCATAGAGTGCATAAAAAAGCAAACACATATTTCGTGCTCTTTAATAATATTGAGGTTATTAGATGTATGAACAGAGGAACGCGTGGATAAATTGTAAAGTAGAAAATATATTTTAATACAGAAGTGTAAGTACAAGTAGGAATATAATTTGGTCCCGATCCGCACGCTAGCAGTGTTGCCCTGAAAGCCCCGAAGCCATCGTCGCCTGTCTACCGTCTATGGTCTGCCTTCGTCCTAGTCTATTGTCTATACGCTGTCGATGGCTTCAATGCTTGAGAAAACTAAAAAGACCAGATGTAGAGTTTTCTTAGAAGTGGTGACCATTCCAACAAATAATATACATCAACATTTAGTTTCTCCTTTTATAGCAAACACTGTATTATGTGATCAAAGCCACACAGCTCTTTAAATAGTACAATACACACATTAAGTTTTATACGTTTTTTAAATGTACTCCGGATATGGAAATCATGAGTGGACCAACAGAAGGTTACGTATCGAAACAATGTCACGTAGTGTCGATGAGCGAAGATAGGGAACCGTGTCGACTGATATTACGCAGTCGAGGCAATCTAAACTTGCGAAATTTGCAAACTGTATCACAGTCGAAGGAAGAACAAAGTTTGTTTAAGAGATGCCAACAACTTTCTCCGATAAAGAGTGAAATTTTGTTAGTATCGCGGGTACTTCTTCAAAAACTATCAGTGGTGTAGTATTACTTTCAAATGTTTGTACCTTGCTCGGTTAAAAGCGCACTTTATTACATCCTGATGCATACAATTTCTCTAGAAGAATATCTTTTCAATCATTTTTAAATCATTACTAATCTAACTTACAAAGTTATTTTTCGTACACTTTGTGTAAGCATTATTTACTTAATTTAGTTTATTTTAGTTTATTTTACATTATTTAGTTTATTTCGATGTTTTTGTCAACTTAAGAACGAATCTAGTCTATGAAAGTGTAATAATAACAATGACGAATAAAAAAGTAAAAAATTTCCTAGATATTTCAAATTCAAACTAATATTTCATTTGCATACGGATAGTTTATATTTGAAAAATACAAATTAACTGTTTTGAATATCTACGATTGATACTGTTTTGATAAGAAGGCAAATTATTTCTTTACGCGTTAAACTGGTGAAGAGATTTTGACATGGAAAACAAAGTTTCGGTGAAGAAACAATTGACAAAGGAAAAAATAATTAATAATAACACGAATTTTCTAATCAAATAAATCAACATTTCAAAAAGAGCAAACAACTTTCAACTGATTCTTCTTCATTTACTCGAATCACTGAAAAGGAGTTTGTAGCTACAACTCTTCCATTAATTAAAAGGAAACCAGGCACTAGAAATGTACAATTTCATAACTAGCCACTTGTGGCTACTGATGTTTGCGACTACATCACGGTTCATTCGTGCAGACAAATGAAAATTATTTTTAAACAGCGAGGACGTCATCTTTTTCCCTCGAGTGCTTGCAAGCAACATGGACTTGTCTGACCTTTCAGGACGTGTTAAGTTAAGATACAGCCTCTCGGATATCCAGATGAGAAAACCTGGTTGAGAAAAAGATAGCTATCGCAGTCAAGCAACACTGTAGGGATTCCTTTTCAACGGTTATGAGCGGCCAATAGCGCGCAACATCGCAATGGGACCATCTTCTTAATGTTTTAAACGAGAACCTCGTAAGCACTGGTGTAACATAACTGAGAACTTCATGTTCACTCGAGTTTATTCTCGTTCCGAATGAGTGGTTCGTCCACTATTGTATTATGTCTTATATTACGTACATTTTTTATCTTTATTATTATGATACATTTAATCATTCCGTGATTTATTAATTTACCATTACATATTTTTTTATTTACATTAAATTGGCTCTGTTTCGAATAAAAAAAATTTCCTATTATAAGCTTTCGAAATGCCAATCTTAATGTGCAAAATATTAATCTTCTTAATATTTAATTTCCGATTACTTTAATATTTATATTTAATATTTTCTTTTAATTCTCTGTTAAATTAATAAAATATGGAAGATTAATAAATTCAATTATAATGATCCTAATGGATTGATGGAGTGCAGAAATTTAAATGAAAAGAAAGTACATACAGAGTGCCTCAACTAAGTGAGTTCGCCTAAATATCTGTCTTCTATATTGTCGCATGAACTTCTCGCGACAAGACAAGTTCGGTTTAAGGTAAAGTAAACTTCTTAAGACAAAGTTACGCCATTTCACTGGACACGTGTAACGGTGGAAAGACTTTTTCTCATAATATAATTCAAGCTTGCTCAAAATATAACTTCACAAAATAAAATATACCGAGTACAATAGTGTTCGAGAAGAAGTCTTTGTATTTTTGTATCTTTTTTGGACTCCAATTGAAAAAAAAGAAACGCCATTGAGATTGCAAAAATTTGCTCAGTATCAGAGGAAGACGTTGCAATTCATAAAATCCGCAAATCTCGAAGGTTCTCTCCCTATCCTTTTTATCTTTCTCAATCTCTTAGATCTAGAACTCCAAAAAATTTGAAAGCAAAGAATTGGAGCAGCCTTTGAAAGAAAATCCTTCTCAGATATTTGAAACTTGTTCAACAGCTTCTATCAACAAGAGATTTCGTATGTCAGGTGGAGTGTCATTGCTCAATAGGAAGCAACTGGAAAAAATTCATAGATTTCTTGGACTGGAAGTTCTCTTTTTATGAATAATCTCCAATATCTTCACATAATTTCAATATCTTTTAGTTCGAATATTCAAAGAGATTGGAGAGGCGTCAGCAATTTTATTAACTTAAAACCATTATTACCCTTTTGAGGTTCGACAACTGCCCGACAGAAGCAATTAATGTACAATAAATAACAAAATAATCATTTTCGAGAAAATCTTTGAATTAATTTATGCGAGTCCATTATAGATTCCGTGGAACAGAGTCTTCAGATTAATTAATTTTAATTGAAAATTTTTGACGCTAACTATAAATGTCGGATTAGAATTATATTTTGGAATACCTTTAAAATGTGCGTTTATTTCTTTTTTCTCTCTCTTTTTTTTACCTTAATAAAATAATTTTTCTTCGATCACGGAGTCGCAAGTTATTTGGCTATTATAAATATAAATGGAGGTCGCGATTGAAAAATAATTGGGAAATACCGTTCTGCAAGAAAGAAAATCGGGTTAAGATAGAAATCGAAAAGCAATGACGAGGGAGAAAAAAGTAATGTTGAAAAAGTCAAGAAGATTAACCAGAGGAAACCTCGGGTGCTTCATTATAGCGTTGCTGACGAACGTTCCGTTATTAAAAACAGTGACTTTTTTAACTGTGTTGGAGTTCTACAGGTGTTCCTGATGATTGGACGCCGGATTAATAATCGATTTATCTTTACAACTGAACAGATTGCTAGTTTCATGTAATATGAACTCAGAGTAAATGTAGAGAAGCGGTACTACGCATTGTAAATTATAGGATTTTATTCCAATTATTTTACCAATTTATCGCTTGATCATTTATTTATAATTTTCTGTTTTCAAATGTCATTTAATAAAAAATTATATTTATGAATAACTGTATTCATTCAAACATTTTCTAAAATATGAATCTCTTTCACTGTATATGACTCAACCCATTAAATATAGTCTCGTTATTTCTGTTCTTCGAAAGAATGTAGTGGATATGCGAAGAAAAGGAAATCAGAATATTTTAAAGAGAGGCATTAATTCTTAGATTTTCCTGGCAAGATAACACGAATCATAGTCAAGATCAGTGGAAGCAATCATGCTCCATATAGAGTAGCGCAAGTCACAGAATAGTCAATATCACTGAGACAATTAAATTTCATTCGCAATAGTATAAACCGCAACCCAGTCAAGATTTAGTGAAGCAATCGGGCTGCAGATAGCATAGTCGCAACTGTAACGTAGTTAATGTCGGAGAAGTAATCAAGTTCATTCAGATAGAATAGTAAAAAACTTCGAAACAACCGCTGTAGCAATTAAACACTAAAGTCATAATTAAACTTAACAAGCATACGAATTTACATTAACTATATTCGACAATTCGTAGTGCAAACGAAGTCAAGCAAATTCTATTGATTAGAGTAAGACGAAAATAATGAAATTACATTGCAGACTACGTACTTCAGAAAGTTGAATTTGAAACTCCATCGAATTTTAAATTGATAATTTCTGGATTTAACAATTCGATGATAACTTCGAATTTGCATCGGACTAATTTTTGACTAAATGCATCCAAATTCGATCTTCTTAAGAGCTAAGTTTTAACGAAATAAAAATAATTTAGTTTTATAATAAAGTGAATCAAATAGCAATGACAAATTAAACATGTAACGGAATGAAAGAAATATTGAAATATATGGTTGACCTGTATTCTTCTAATTTAGTGTGTATGTGTTTGTGTTCATGTGTAGGTCTTATGATTATTTTCCTATCCTATAGTCTAAATGGAAGTCACTGAAAAACCGGAAAGCAGGCGGAAATAAAGAATTCTTCTTCTATTTAAATATATCATATATTTAAAAATATTATTCAAATATTAATCAGATTTGCTTCCTTGATATTCAGTCAACAATGAAGAAATGTTTAATATATGATCATTTCCATAGTATATGTACATCATATCTACATACATGTAGCTTGTGTCGCAGACAAAAAGAATCCGATCTAAAGAAATCGTGCCGTAGCACAAATTGGTGTCTTCCAATCGAAGTGATTGCCTGTGACTATATGTTCCCCAGGGAAATACTCGTGTCGTTACCTTGAAAATCCAGACTGTAGCTCTTGTTCACGGATTTCCAGCGCTGTGAACATACTATTTTTCAGTGACATGGGAGTTCAATTCCCTTGAAATTCTTCTCGTTAATCTTGTATGCAAATAGCAGCTGCTGCTGTAAGACACGAGAGAAGAGAAATGGCGGAAGATCGATGGAACCAAAAATATTAATCGCAGAAAAATCATCCTGCTAATGATGCGTGAACGAAGTCGAGATAGCAAACTTTCTTATGAAGATTTTACTGACGTTTTTATGAAATTTAAAAGAAATTGTATATAGATAAAATGAGAATCGAATTAAAATTATGTCGACGACTTTTCATTCCAGGCGTTCGAAATACATTGCACATGTTTATTGCAAATTTCTATTTTTATGAGTAACTAATTTAAAAAATGAATTTTAGCTATAGAAAATTGTTTTATTCGCAGAATATTATAGCGAATATTGTGTCTTGGACATTTTATATATTTTAAAAATCCATGATTCACTAATGATCTTGAAGACAAACTTGTAAATATTTCCACGATTTTATAATTGTTATTATCAATATGACTATACTTTGTCATTTTATTCAGGAAACAAAAGCGATTTACTTGCTATGGAGTCAATTAAATAATAAATTTATAAATTCAATTAATGTACACACTGAGTTGTCTAATGATAATTAATTGTAAGCCATTAAGCGAATATGTTGATAGAGTACGTATATTTCCCATATAAATTTCCAAAAAATTTTTCAAAGTGTATGATCACCTTATATTACGTCGACGGACTCTCTACTTAAACCAAGCCACACATCGCGGGTAAGATGGCAGCCAGTCTACACATCCTTGCTGCATACCCTCAATAGCCTTAAGGACACACCATAAATCTTGGCATTTTCATAGTTAAGTTCCTTCAGATCAAACAAGTGTTCCTTATATTTATTTTTTACTACGGGAAGATACGGGAAAGTTGATTTTTCTCACATTCGGTATCTTCCGTTAGTAACTTTCTCTCGAGGGCGGCTAAGACTCTTCCTAGTCCACCAACCTTTTTATTATCTAATCAGAAACAATGTCCATTGCCCTCACTTTCCTAACCAAAATTGTCATCAACAAATCCGATGGTTCCGTGCGCTAGACACACCTATCCTTAGCTTTCCTCCGTCATAGCATCGTCACCGAACTGATCTTCCATCTTTGGAACAGTCAACACCTTTGACCGGATTTCCACCCTTAGATCAGTCACCTACTTAACTTATACATACGCACCAGCATAACTATCTTCATTATAAAGTTGTTGGAATAAACTGTAATTTATAACTAGTTATACCAGTGTCATACTTAATTTCACTACATCTATTATCCTAACTGAAATGGGGGATCGATCATTTCGTGCCGTCGATTGTCTAATCGTAACGGGAATTTACGACTTCCGTTGACGTGCTTTCTCGCGATCGCATCTCTCCGTGAGTGATCGAAACACCTTGACATCTTACAAACTTTACAGTTCAAGCCTAAAAGCTCTACGAACTGAAAAATTAGGTGGTCAGTTAGTCACGTGTACTGTCTATAAAGATCAGCTCGATTTTCACTCAAAAAGTTGTCAGCACAACTCTCAATGTCTATTTTTCTTTCACACAACTTTCTAAACTTTTATTTAACGTGTTCCATGTTCTAACTTCTATTTAATCTTATTTTATTCCTCTCTTTTCACACAGCGTTTCCAGCATTTCACCCATCACTGCTACTTTCTGTTTCTCTGTTGCCATTAAATTCCTGCATTACTTTAACAGAAAATCCAAATATCTTACCAACTTTACGCCTAGATCTACTTCTCCCTTCTAAATCTTCTCTGTTCAAAGGAGGAGTTAGCTTTATTCCGGCGTCCGAACGAATCAGTTTAACAGTTAAGTAAACAAGTCTAATTCCGAGAGCCGGCCGATACAGTCGATTCTACACAACTGAATAAATCTCATTCTGGGAACAGTAGTTTTAGTCGGCCAATCTATTTATCGTAAAACAAGTCAAGCATTCGAAGATTGGGATTTATACCTTGAGGTTGTAGGGGTTCCTTTAGATGATTTTATCATAAATTGGGTCTCGATATTTTCTCCAGCTTAATTTTACGACATAAGACGATGCAACAGTTCACGCAGTTGGGCGTTAATTTCTAATTATCGTAATGATTGAAATAGTACATTTTACGTATAAATTGTTATCCCTTGCGTATCAAGTTGATTTTTATATGTATGCAATAAAAACTTTACTTTTTTCCTTGATTTTGTTTCATAGTGACTTGTAGTTACTATTTAGTGATAGCAATCGGTAATCTTCGTTGGACAAAGTAACAGTTCACGAAATATTTGAACACTTATTTTGGAGGACATTTATGAATATATTATGCGTGTTGTAGGATCTGCAGAATTTTGAGAGAGATTTCGTTGCTATGAAATCACGATTTACAAATATTGGAACCGATTCATAAATTATAAAACATTTTATAAGAAAAGACACATTTTCTGAAGAAAGTTTGCAATATAAATAGTTGGGATATAGTGGCAATAATAGTTACTCCAGATATATTTAATTTTTCGAGTTCCATTTGCAAACAAAGGTAATTATTGAATATTTGTTATTTTGTTACCATATTTTGCTATGCCAGTTTAACTGTATATAACATATACAATTACACAATTACAAAATGGTTCAACGCAAATTGCAACTCCGAAGTGTAGCAAGAAATTTTTTCAAGTATTTACATTTAGATAGTATCGTTTAAAATATTTATGATGCTGTCATAGATAATATTTTTCTAAAAATACATTATACCTTTCGTCTACAACAATATTAAAAAAATTCATTCCTACGAAATTTATTACATTTTTCCTACATACTTTTTATTTCTATATAGTGTTTAATTTCTAATGTATATAATTATAATATATAATAATAATGTATAATATTTAATTTCATAAGTTTATCTAAACGCACAATGTCTTAATTGTAGTATCTAAACTAAGAATGTTTTTACGATATTTTGGTAATTTTATTTTCTTTCGTTATCACCAGTAGACAAATTGTTATTGCGAGCAAATCGTACAATCTATCCGATGATAAATATGAGCAATGAATCGAACCATATGCGATAGCCTTTATGCATCCACACAGCAATAACTATATACGCGGTACTACGTTAATTTAAGCTTTTTCTATCTGTGTTTGCTACATCAAATTTATCGTTCTATATTTACTGATTTACACAATTTTTCATACGTATTTCGGAAATACTGCGCGCGTAAAACGATGTTTCACGATACCGAGAAAGCGATTAATTAAGGACGAAGGCGTGTCTTATTGTATATTTCCATATGTAAATATCGATCTTTATTTGTAACTAATTTGTAGCTTAATTTGTTTATAATTAAACTATTTTCTAATCAATTGTTTGTTTCTAATTGTAAATGCATTAGTATAATTACGTTTTATGTATATTAGTATAACTTACATGTATAATATTATGTAATGTTGTAAAACATATTGTTATAATAAATTTCTCATGAGATCTGTTCAATAGAAAAAGAAAGGAGAATGTATACAGATGCATACGTTCTTTTCTAAGTGCTATATCGAAGTGTTACATAAATTGTTAACTAATTAATTACATTAACAATTAATTGTAATTACAATTGCATTCGCCTCTTTCCACTCTTCCTTTCGTTAATCCGAGTAGATTGATATTATTTCCTGTCGTGGGCAGATTTCGGAAGTTCGTTGTTTATTCTAACTTATTTTTTTACATTTCCATTCGTAGATTCCATAGCATAAGTTTTAATATGTACTTATCGACTTTCGTAAATAAGGTTTAATGTTAGATCTACGCTTCTTTTCTACGAAATATCCCAGGACTATCTATATCACCTATTGCCATAATCATAATCGTTTCCTCTATACCTGGCACGAGATAAGGTGCCGAACATGTGTCGTTAGGCTTCATGGCCACTATGTCCCTGACGCTGAGGCTACCCTGCATTCATCCCTATAGGGAAGTTTGTCGAGTCTCAGGAATATTATGTCATAGTAGTTTGATCGATTTTTAAATGTTAGCACGTTGTTGAAGGATGACGTGAATAGGCATTTTTCATTTTCCAAATTTTCTTTGGAGACGGGTGGACATTGTAGTCTCGAACTGTATAGTTGTCATGTTCATTGCTACTGTCATGATTGTTATTCACCTTAAGAATCGGGCATAAAATATTTGCAATATATTTATACCTTGACAAACGTATCTACATTGCTTTGAATAGGCGCATGCATATTTCACACATATTAAAAACAGAAAGTCTGCGGGAACCGAGACTTCGTCCATTCAACGGTATATAATCGACAACGTGTTAGTAATCAGCAAACAGAATGTGATATGCAATTTTTTAACTTTTTGTTTTCATCTTATCTTAGCTTATAGAAGCATTCTTCAAAATTCCTATCATCTATTATCAAACTTGCTGTATATTGGGACGAAACATTCGAAAAATGAGAAAAAAATTCAATTTCAGTTTTAAGAGATTCTTCAAGAGACTTTACGCTAATACCGATATTCTCGGGCAGACAAAAATATTGGTTTTTGTAAACATGTTGGTTGTACGTAGATGAAGACCTTGAACTGTTCGAAACTTTTGCAACTGTAATGTTAAATAAAATACGAATGTTTTCATCATTGATATGAATGTAATATATTTTTTAAGCGAATAAGACATATTGACAATTTATTATTTTGTTGTTCAGAATATATAAAATATATTTTTAAAACAAATGAAACATATGGACAATTTATTATTTCGTTGTTTGCAATATTACAGCGTTAGAAAAAATAATGTTTTCATCGTTGATATAAATAGAATATATTTTTGAAGCAAATGAAACATAGTGACAATTTTTATTTCGTTGTTTGCAATATTACAGAGTCTGATAAAATAATGTTTCCATCATTGACATAAATGAAATATATATTTGAAATAAATAAGACATACTGGCAATTTACTATTTCGTTATTTGTAATATTACAGCGTTAGATAAAATAATGTTTCCATCATAGACGTAAATAAAATATATTTTTGGAAGAAATACGACCTATCGAAGATTTTATTATTTCATTGTTCGCAAGTTTCCACAGACAATTATATGTCGAACCTTTTATCCGTGCACTCGTTTCAGTAAATTTGTTTCCATATCTAGAGGAAGAAAGCGCGGCAGTGAATTTCAGGCCGGTGATCGATTGGCAAAAGAAAAGTTTGAAAAAGTAAAGTTTAAAAGTAGGAAGGCGAGGTTGAGAGCAAATTGAGATGTTACCCTAAAAAAGACCAATAAAAAATTCTCCTAGTTACGTCGTAATTAAGAACCCTTGTAATCGACATCGCTGCTTATACTAATGACCAGCGAGACTCGTAGATAATTGAAGGAGAAGAAAATAACGAAGAAAAAAGAACAAAATTCTATCACATTTTGACGATATCGCAGCTTAGTCTGAAATTAGGTCAACGTGTACCACATTTCAGATTTTTATATATTATTATTAGACTGTGAACTTTTATGCAAATTTATATTTTCGAGGATATCATTAAAGAAAATAGAATCTTGGAGGAAAATTGTTACCTACTAAATGTCATAAAAAGCACTATACTTTGGGCGTTTTATATATTTTTTCATACCACGCGCGTTCCGCGTAATTTTACGGTTTCTAATTTTATATAAATGCTTAAAAATCCGCAAGATAATTGCTATAAATAAGATACAAACAGTCTATCTGCTAAAATTCTCACTATTTTATGCATACTTTCATTTGATATTTGCTCGATAATTGTTTAATTACTTATTCATTTAGCGTTAAAATTTATTGTATATAATGCATATATAATAAATTTCCAATCTATACATAAATAAAATATATCCATGAAAATGCTCTATAATAAATATCCAAATACCTTCTTGAGTCGTTGCACATAGATTTCATAACTTTTAATTCTTCTGTCTCGCAAGACCAACATTTTAAAATACGTTCGATGCGTCTCATCCAATTAACGCTACAATGTTTCACGATAGCATATCGTGTAACGGTTCAGTCACGAAATAAATGCAGGTTGATCGTCCTCAGTGGCTCCTTGGGTGTAATCGCTACCCAAAATCTGTAGCATGAAAACGAAGTAATCTCGAGCACACAAGACCCGTATACACCAATGTCCAATAAAGGATATCTCTGGATTCCCACCGAGCCACCAAGATATGGCAGGAAACGAGGAAGCTGACAAAGGTGGCAGAGAAGCCATCTCGTTACCATTTAAAACCGAGCTCAGTATACCATCTAATGACATTAAGAAATCTATTGGACAGAAGTTATACTCGAAAAGTGGCAAAAAGAATGGATTACCAAAAATTCCACAAAATCACCATACAATAGAAGAGATCGAATTAAGTTATTAAGACTGCTAATTGGACACACAAGACCGACGTACAAATTTCTATCGCAAAGTGAAGCTCCTTTGTGATGCGAAGCCTGCGACCTATTACTCACGGTAGAACAGATAATCCTGGAACACACAGGATCGGATGAAACACCAGACAACTTGAAAATCCCCCAGCAACTCAAGGAAGTATTCAGTGCAGAACAAAGTAGACAAAACTTGCTGGAAGTTGTCAAATTGACAGACATGTGGAACAAAATCTAGACATAAGCAATAACGTCGTTAATGGCCGTGTTTTGTCGACGCGACATTAAAGAGTGGAAGAGGAGGAGACAAGGGTTGTCCTTAAAGGCAGTCCGAGAAACCCTTTAGGTGAACTGTAACCGTTCGCAGATACATCAGGGATCAATACGGACGATTTCCTTTGTAGGTATAGGTGTAACACGGAAACGCCACTATTGTCCGTACTTGCTCAGAGATAAACGGAACTAAATGTTAAGTGTATTGGAAAGACTACAGGGTACAGGTACATCGGATCATTTGGCCGACGACGAAAGAACAGTGGAACACGGGCTTTCGCTCATCGATGGAAAACTGCTCGTCTTTAGCTGGCCGCCTGCTTTCACGAGGCAACTATAAATTTTTCTTACGGGCCGAGTGAGCGAGCGTATTGGCCTCGATTCTAGTTGGCGATTTATTTCCGGTGATCTGCGGGCTACACGGTCCCAGTTGCCAGTGTTTCCAAGTGGCACACTTTTCTATATTTACGGT
Source organism: Bombus haemorrhoidalis (assembly GCA_014825975.1). NCBI lineage: Eukaryota > Metazoa > Arthropoda > Insecta > Hymenoptera > Apidae > Bombus > Bombus haemorrhoidalis. The sequence goes on from CM026170.1 coordinate 15,056,558, forward strand.
TCTCTATGGTATGCCAGCGAAATTCTTTAAGCGACATCTTCTTCGTTTTCGACTGCTACGTTATGGTTTAGCCGTTGCAGCGTCGACGATATAAAGGAATATGTTTTTTGAACGTCCCACACGAGACTGTTTTATTGACTTCGATGCTACATACGATATAGAACGAGTCAGTATGAGTGATCGAACTGAAATAACTCGTTACTTATAGAAGATGTTTTAGCAGAAGATGTTTGCAGTGAAATTTATCGTATTCGAAGGACTTGATCTGGTGAATTTATTAATACTTAATAAACTCGTTTTATTAATATCTTGTATTTTTTAGACATCAAAGTGATCTAGAGTTTTGTAAATGTAAAAATTATTAACCTACTTATATTGAAAAACAATTAGTTTAGCAGATATTTTAGCTTCAACTTGTCAAATTTAAGTGATTGCCTAATTTTAATGTTTAATGTTCAAAATTTAATGTTTGCAAAATAAGTTATGTTATTTTCGTTTTCATTTTAGACATTTTTTGTCATTTAAAGCCAATAGGTGATGAGTTATTTCACGTGGTGATTTTTACTGACTCAGTATTAAAACGTGAACACATATTTGCTAGGCAAATCTCTATGTCGAATGAAATTGAAGAAAAATTATGGTCAGACTTCTTGTACTATTTAAGCCCTGACTTCTCCATTAGGATTCAAATTGTGGATATTTGCAGTTTCATAATCTTGTGAAGATAATTAAAAAGGTGGAAGTGGAAAATTCTTTCTATATTAAATATTATAATGAGTATTGCATGTTGGTGTAATTTTATACTGTATTTGCTTATTACATGCAATCTCTGTATTTTTGCATCTTCCACATAAATTCCAATCTAAGATTAATTTCTCAATTATAATTTAACGAACATACTATAATACGTAGAACTCTTCATGATTACATGGTTCTTCTTTATCTAATTGTTATTAGTATTATTGTGTTTAATTCTACCCATCACAATATCGTTGTGACATCCGTTTCGCTAGCTCTTTTTTCTCCCATGACGAATATGCATATAACGAACGAGGAAGAGTTAGAGAGAAGCAAGCGAGCGAACAAAATCGACATGCAAACAGAGACAGACATAATAAACTGATAATAGATATAATAAGAAGAAGAACAGATTTACAGATACAATACGTCAAACAAAAGAGTCATCTTCGAAACGAAAAATCTTATTTTTCTGAGGCCCTCACTGCACTACATCGGACTTGTTAAATTATAAGAATCATTGGAATTATTAAATCGTAATTAAAAATTATTATATTATTATAATATAAAAATTATATGTATATCAATACACAAGATACTACACGAAAAGATGATAAGCTGCGTATTACAAGTATATTACAGACTTGCCTATGAGTGGAATATTTATTATAGTCACTTTAACCAATCTATAATTATAGACTCGCCTAGAGTGGAACATTTGTAGTCACATTAACCAACCTATAATTTTGCCTATAATAAGCACAATATCTTCAGGTTTCTGTAAATTGCCCGCGGGTAAATTAATTTCCGTCAATGGGGCAAGTTAATTTTGGCAAACGGTGCGACACTACGAGGCAAAATAGAATCGCGTTTCTGACAGTAATTAAACAACGAGGCGAGAACGGGCCGCGTCGTCCTCTTGCTTGCAATCTCCTGGTTCCAGTCAAAAGGACCCCGTGTCGCGTTCTTCGTCGCTAATCAACATGGACGTAATTAATCACCTACCCGGTACCGACGACGGCAAATTCGATTTTCACGCTGCAAGCAGATTTAATTTCAGGTTATCCGTTTTCGAGAACAAGGGTTGGATAAGAGGGCAGAATCTGCGACACGGTCCTCGCACGTCTCGTCATCAGACCGACGCGATGAGGAAGTTTTACCAAGTATTCGGTAAGGAAAACTTCGAGAGCAGGTTGCTGAGGCAGGCGAAAATCGGCTCTTACGTTTAAAACGAGAGCAATCGGGGCTGGAAGCAGTGGAAGGGTAGCAAAGAATGAGGCCGCCGCGAGGCCAGGAAAGAGAAGGAAAAAGGCCGTCCTTTTGGATATCTCGTTACCTCGGTTTCGCTTCGACGTTCCGTCTCAGCCAAGGTTATGCGGCAAAGGGTGGATTGAAGAGGAGCCAACACACAAGAGAAAGGAGGAAAAAGAAAAAGGAAGGAGGTGAGGAAGGGAACGAGAGGAGACGACACCAACCGAAGGTGAGGCCGAAAGAAGCAAAAAGTGAAGAAAAGAGCGGCTGATTTAGCAGAGAGTGCACTCTACACTGTACAATGGGTCGATGCTACGGTGCCATGCGATATTCTAGTCCACTTTTTTACAGGTGTGGCCGTATTTTCACGTATCTATATTCTACAAGCACGTGAGCTTTCGTACGTCGTCCACTGTATATCCTTGTTCATAAGTATTAGCACCTTTTTGAAACCTGAAGTAAAATCAAGATCATTAGGAAATTATAAAAATCTTCAGAAATTGTTTTATTTCATACCTGTGATCCATTCAATATTGTAATAATAATCTCGTCAATTTGATGTAATACGATTAATTGTCTATTATTATTGTCTATAAATTCTAACAGAATTAATCGTTATTTGTCTATATGCATGTTAAAGATTATTTTAAGATAGACAAGAATTCAGATCATAAATAGACTTCATGGAACATTCTTGACAGTTACAGTAATTCTTTTCATTAGTCTCCATGCACGCTACAAATCATTTGAGAATACGGATCCAAATCTTGAATAGACTAATTGAAATGTTCTTGATGTTCATATCATCATACGTAGTTCTTCTTATTTGTCTCCATGTATGGTACAAATGATTTTATAGTACAGATTCAGATTTTGAATGGATTTCTTACAATGTCCTGCATTATTTTTTTCAATAGAATTTAAATTAGGAAAATGTTAGATGTCGACATGTAATCATTTTATAACTTACTATAATAGCTATAACAATTATTTGTACATACCATTTGTCTTTTAGTGAAATTCTTCTATTAGGTTCTACATATCATTTTCATGTAATTTTTTTAATCATACAAAACTATTACTAAATCGTACAAAATTTAATTATACTTGAATCTAATTAATTCATATGAATATGCTATAATAAATACAATAAATATAATAAATGATGTACAAATAATAGCTTTTATAGCCACTGTATATTTCTATAATTTTTCCAAATAATCTTAACAGATATATCTTGCGCAAATATATAAATTCATGGAAACTAATCGTTGACCGAATATATAGCTTATATTAATTATTACATCTTGTGTGTATTCTAATACCTTTACTGTAATACTGCAATACTCTAATACTTATGAACGGGAGTATATATCGTACATCGCATATACGCGTGACTGTATTTGTGTCCGTATTTCGTATGCACGTACATATACATATATTCATGTGATGGTCTTCTATTTCACCCGTTTACTCCCAGTCGAAGGCGAGTCCGCTTTTGTTCTCCTTGTCGCTCGCTTTCTACTCTCATAAAAGGCTTACTTGGCGAATCTAATACACTCTGACCTCTTCGACCGATTGTCTGCCCCTCTGTGTTACGTCCGCCAGAAGGAAACAGTCGACGGTGTTTTGCAGTTTCAAAGTCGTTTGTTCACGAGTTACATCTATTCTTCTCTTGCGAGAAAGGAGATCAGCTTCGTGCTTTTTCCTCGCTCAAATCACACAGTTATTCCACGAATCGTCTACTCATGCTCTAAATGATTGCGTTGCTTGTTTTTCGAGATTCTTTTTCCCATTGAGATTTGCGGTAATATGTCAAATCATCGTTTTAGAATTTATATACTTACTTCTCAGAATTATTCGCATTTATTCTACGACTATATCTTTAATCTTTTACATCTGATTCAATCGTATTATTAGTAAAAGTATATTTCGACTCTATTTGCGTGTATAATTATTTTCATAAGCATTTTCTATCATATAAAATAGCTTTATGAATGAATCCTGTTTGTTCATTCAAAATAATTGGTTACCTTCTCTCAGCCAAATACCTATATATTATCCATTACCTTTACTTAATTTTCTATTTATATCAAAAATACTATTAATTTTTAAATTAGTGGTATCAGATTTCATGAATCGTCACATGAATGCTCCAATATTTATAATCTCTTCTAGATGTTTCTCTCATTTTTAGTACGTAGATAAATAGACGTCAACCATCGTCTGACAATGAAAGTCTAATTTCAATTCTAAATTTTTTTAGCATCCAATACGTTGCTTCGTGCGTTTGTATTGCATGCGCGTCATAGCAAATTTCTCTGTTTTGAATAAAAATAACCGACGATAGAACAAAATTTAACTGGTGGCATTGAACAGTCAAATTCAATTCTTGAAGACTTTACATAATTTACAAACTAATACTTTACATACACCAATCTACTAATCGTTTCTACAATTGCATCCTATTTTTACATGTTATCCAAAGAAATATCTTGTTCGCTTAATGGCGAATTCGATTTTGGAAGAGATAATACTTCCTATAGATCAACCTATTCGTTTCTAAAATTGCCTCCAAATTCTGTGTATTTTCCGAAAAAATATCTCGTCCATTTTAATAACGCTAGGTTGGCCAATAAGTTTGTACGGCAATCAAACAGTACTTGCAGTATTTTCTTTTTTGCGCGGAATGATGGGAATCTTTATGAACGTGGGATTAGGAAAGTGCCCGAAAAATGGGGAAAGATTATAAATCAAAAGGGACAATAATTTTTCGAACAGAGATATCTTCCTTCATAAAATAAATCGCCTTCTATAAAAGGATGATATTATATAAAATACCGAAAACACATAAAAGAGACATTGGCGCACGACAAATAAATTGTACGTTCACCGAGTGCCTGTTCGCAGGATACCGATCTCGACATACGTATTCGTCTCATGGAAAGTTTTCAGCGATTACGAGGAGAATTCTTGGATCTAGCTCTCGAGGGAGAGTATCCAAGTTCGGGCCGATACGGAGTTACAGGCGACTCGACGAATAATGCACGAAGAGCGTTCTTCTTACTGCACCGGCGAAAGCTATTTTGCTTCCATTGGGCGAAGTGTGTGGCTCTCGCGAAGGTTCGTCGATACTCCAAGCCGAAGATTTTCCGAATGATCGGCCAGCTAGGCCGAACATAGGGCGAGAGCGAACATCCAATGGAATTCGAGATTCCTCTCGTACCGTTCTTTTTCCTTCCGTTTTCACTCAGCGGGCGACGACACGCCGTTTCGTTTTCAATTTCAGAAGAGTCACGACGGATATGGTGGAACACCGTCATACCGGAGGCTGCTACAGGAGTGTGAGGATTACGAGAATGAACTCTATTTTCAACCCTCTATGAAATATTCCTACTGGCAAGAGAATATCTTTTCCCGCTGCTCGTAACAACGGAATCGCGGTTTTATTGTTCCCCTCGGTAAAAATGGCCGCAATTATATTATGCTGAGAATTTCTGTGATCCACGACACAACTATGACAGAGGGTTTCACGAAATAACTACGCGGAGCAAACGTGATAAGTCCACGTTTGTTGAGGCCTTATAAACCGCTTTATAGAAGATATTTCAATATGGCGTATCGTTATTGGTCACGTTTATCGCACCCGTTATGTGCAAAAATATGTCATCTTTTAAAGACATCAGAATCGAGAAGTTTTATACGCAAACAGTAGAGTAACTGATATTGTGAAAATCGATATTGTTGAGGTTGACTGGTAGAGGAATGCGTAGATGAATTTGTAATAGAAAAATATATTGAAATAAGTGTAGGTATAGATATAAGTACAGGTATAGTGTATGCTGATCCAGATCCTCACTCTCTAAGTGTTACATTACAATAAAATATAATACGGAGCATGTTCATACATTAATAGCAAAAGGCATTACCAAAAAAGTCAACCTTGGTGTGTAACTCTAGCTGAAGGTTACAAGAAACAGCAATAAAAATCTACTTATATCTCTTTTTTTTATATACTTCGTAACCCACAACAACATTCATATTAAAAGGCACAATAATATGGACCTCTCCTTGTTTTTAATTTTTTTGCTTCACTAAATTCTATTTTCTACGTAACATCGGTGTCCAGGTTATAGGTACACAAAAGAAAAGGTGTAAAGCCTTTCTTGAAGTAATTACTTCAACAGATATCTTTAAAATATTCAGGAATAGATAGATAGCAAGAGCTTGTACTTGATTCCTGAGATAAAAAAAGAACAGTTAGACTGTATGGGACCAATTGACAGTATATTCAATATGTTTGACAGTTTATCTGTAAAGAAATGAGATTTCTATTATCTAATTTGAAGATTGTTTTAGCAATTAATAAAATGGTTTCGTAAGGCGATATTTGAATTGTTATTTAGATACGTTTTAGGCTCTTTCAATTATTTAAGCAAGCCGGTATGTATTTGTAGTTACATCAAAATTACAATCAAAAATAAAATTCGTAAAAACATATGTGTATTATTATCTTATCAGAGCATTTTACAAACTATGCGATAAAAAAGATACTGTATTTTTATAAAATCACAATTTTGATTTTCAGCTGCAAGTTAAATTGCCCAAATTTAAAGATTTTAAGAAGATTTTAAGAAGAGAAGAAATTAGGACAATGCAAATCACTCTTTAAAGCGAGCGGCTACAGCGAGGAACATCAATAAGGCAAGTGGCGGAAGCGAGTCCAGCACAACGCAAGAAGATCGAAACCATATTACTGCTATTAGCTCATTTCGAAAATACGCAATAAATAAGACATTGCATTGATAAAATTACGATCGTCTATATTCATTCACCAAGTTAAATTCCCTAACTCTAAAACGATAGGAATATTCCTCTATAATGTGCAATTAGAGGACATCAATAAGAAAAGTGATGGAGTGGTGCGTGAAAGAAGATCGAAACTAGATTTCGCAGAACTGTTCTCACTTTATTTGAAGTATCAATATCTCTCACCCAGTGTCTTACGGTAGATATCTGGCTTGCGGAGAATCGCGGGTATTGGATCGGAATGCGCACCCTTCGATCTCATATTCGAAGTATTCCGCGCAGACTGACAGTCACCTGCCCTCCCTTATACTGGCGAAAATAAGAGAATTGAAAAATCTATTCGTGCGATGCATCGTCCTTGTGAACTACGTTCCCGAGTTCGCCTTTCATCGTCCAACTCGCAGAAAGAGGAAAGCCAGACGCATCCTTTGTAACTTAATGCGACCTCTTTACGAAACGATTCCTCTTCTCTTTCACTCTTTCTGCTTCGCCCTCTCGTTGTAAGGGGCGAAGGAACACGCCGCGTTACAAGTAATTGTTGTTTTCGAAGGAGAAACACAGTTGCAAAGCACAAGTAGGAGGAAAGAAAAATCGTAAAAAGAATGTACGTACGTAGCAGTTCCTTCTCATTGGGATTTTCCGTGAGATGCCCGAAAATGAGTAGAGGCGTTCCTCTGCAACAGCTGTTTCGTTTTCTCCCTCCTTCTAATCCTCCTACTTTTTACAAATTGTTCCTTTCTCGATGACTTTGTTGTTACACGGGTCAACCCCACTTTTTCATATTTTTCTGTCAAAGCGCTTGATCGTGTTGCTTATCTTATACTAAGTGGCCTAAATAAGAGTATTACAAACTAGTTTCTTGGAAATCAAGATGGAAGATATCAAGTTCATTTTTTGCTATAATTAAACGATACGGGATAAATCTTCCGCCATAATCCTGTAACTATGTACGATAAAAAAGATGCTTTCGTTAAATGTTGTTTAGTTTGACAAGAACTATTCGAATAACAAAAGATTAATACCACCTTCTATTTAAGAAAATGTAGATGGATCTAAATTTTTCACTTTAAAAGTTGTTTTACGAAATGGATCGCATGTTAGGAGATTAGCCCTCTTATATCATTTAATTACAGCAAAAGTGAAGTCGATATTTTCATCAGTTTCTGGGAAAATAGTCTGTAACGTTTTATTTGGGCCACCCTATATAATTTCATTAATTTTCTCTACCTTTCGTTTTGTGCAGTTAACCGATTTGGCAAAGAGCCATCTGTCACTGCTGCCTGTCATTATCAAAGTTTTTGACATTTGACAAAATGACACGCACAGGAGCATACAACGAACAAAGAAAAAGAAAATGAATAAAGAAGTGCATAAGTTAGGCAATTTGTGGTAACGTAATTTATAAACAATAAAATGTGACTGATACAAAACAGGGACAATAAAAAATTGATGGGATGCCATCCTTCTGTTAAGTTTGACGAGAATATAGGAAACCCTGGAACACTTCTGGAAAATCTTCACGTCGTGAAAATCGCTATAACGTAAAAGATAATGCAAATTATAATAACGACGTCAAATGGAGTTATAATAATCATAGAAGTTCGAAAAAATTCTTATAATATGTATACAATTAGAAATCGTTAATAATTGTCCATGCTTACTGTTTCAAAAATGAAAGTTTTTTGTAAGTAACGTTTAAATGTATAAAATATTTGATATCTGTGATATCCTGACAAATTTTACTGAAACAAAAATAAAGACCAAAGAATTTTTACGTTTATTTTAATTTAGTTTTATTCTATTTTCGATTTAGTTTATTTCGATTTAATTTTTAAAAATTCTAGAAGAATATTAAGTTTTGTTTTGATCGTTTCAAGTAGGAATTAATTTCACAAAGGGAAAGCTTATAATTCGACTTCCTTCTAAAAATTTTCGCATAATATCGGATAATTATCAAACAAACGTATAACTTTGCAGTTTCCTCCAAGAATTAATAATATAATATCTACATAATCTACTGAATCTGAAATTTTCATAATTTACTTCGTTTCATCCTTCGATATTGCACCTTTAATTAGACAGCAAACTTTAACTACTATTTTTCCAACTACTTTAAAGTAAACTCGAAGAAAGGCAATTAGCACGAAGAATAAGTTCTATGAAAAATAAACTAACTTAGATGTTATGCTGCACTATTTCTTTGCTCCCGTGCTTCTTTTTCACAACGTAGAATTTTTCAAAGTTTCAGAATACTATACTAATAAGCCGTACACTTCAACACTATACGATAAAATTTGTTAATTTAGAATGTTCTTGAAAACTTGCTGTCAAAACAATATGTAAGGAATTTCCAAATCACTTTGAGAAATCATGTTGATACTATTGTTATGCCTCAAATCATGGTCAAGATTCTTGATGTTTATAATTTGGGAATTTTCGGAATATTTCAATGATCTATAAGCTTTGCTATACATCTCACTGTCGCTGTATCGTTTTGCGCACATATATGACATCCATAAACTACGATTACTTTCCATGACGATTGACCTATTGAAAATAGAAATATTTGAAACGATAAACATTCATTTAATTCATATAAGTATAATTATAGGTGTATTATTGTCTATTTGAAAATATTTTAACAATTGCTAAAATTAACGGCATCGCTAAACTGCGGAAGTTTATACATATTTTTATGAACGATACTGAACAAATCCGGAAGCTAAGTATGGCTTAAGACTTTAATTATTACAACGATTACTTTGCTTGCAATATGTTGTATATTTCTGCATATTTAAATATCCCATAAACGCGTATACATCCGCAATTTAATTCCCAATATATATCATACTAATTATCAACGCACGAAGACGTTAAATACACAGAAGAATACTAAATTCCCTTTGCTTTCAAATTATATATGCTATTACATTGAAATTTATCGACTCAAGCTTCAAATAATAGTCAAAGTTGTATGAGAAACCAATTTGGACGTACGGAATACTGCTATGGAGGACAGCAGTAATGAGCCACATAAATAAACTAGAGTCGCTACAATCGAAGATACTGAAAACAATAGTCAACGTCCCATGGTATATCAGAAACGAAGATATACGCAAAGATTTAAAAATACCAACGATCAAAGAAGAAATCGTCAGGCACGCAGAAAAATACAAGGAAAGAACGGCAACAAATCCAAACCAATTGGCTGCTGAAGCGAGAAAAATTCTCATAGAAAGAAGATTAAAAAGAAAACACCCCACCAACCTCACTAAAGAAATCAAAATAGTCAAACTCGAAGATGGTATCCCGCTGGAGGTAGCCATCTACACGTTATTTAGCAATTAAGTTAGAAAAATTTACCAAATATCCAGCTCGACAAATTGTAAAGTACAAATTATATAATAAAAAAAGAGTTGTATGAAAATACGTACACTAATGGAATTTTTCCCTCTGTTGAAACTATGAAAATTGTCTGTAAAATTGAAGTTAGAAAAAATTGATGTATATTTTATACGGATAAAGAGCATACACAAAGGCACATATGCGGAATATAATATACAAGCGGAGGTGGAACTGAATTTTGTACCTCGTCATGTTTACGCGAGGATATTATAAGAATTGCAATAATATTTCGTTTCTTTTACGCAAAGTATGTATGGGAAAATCAATATAAAATGGATGAGATTTTAGTGATTCCGTTCGTTCAGCAGGTACGTTCTTCCGGGAAAAATATCTGATATCCTTGCTGCCTTCTGTATTCATCGAGAAGATCTAGTTGGATTTTCGATGTATTTCGTTAAAATTTTACCGCAATCTGATGTTTGATCGACTTTGCTACCAACTTTACACGAATTTCATATAAAACAAACTCCTATGAAAAATGTATTCGAAAGTTTCCTCTTTTTGCCTCAAAAGAGATATATCAAAGGGACGCGGGAAATTCTAGGAAAACATGATAAATCTCAAAGTTGGAGAGAGAATGTCATAAACATCGAGAAGTATTACTTCTGTCGATATTTCAGCCAATATTACCCTAAAGTGGCTTCAAACGTTCCAGACAACAAGATGACTGACTCGAGTGAATTTTAACTTATTTAAGAGGTCTGTATAGAAAGAAGACGAATCGAAACGATATTTGGAGGTAATGTTTACATCAAACTCTAAATATTTATTTCAGAATACGAAGATTAAAGGATAAATATACTAAATATTGATTGACTTTGTAAGAAACGTATTTCGATCTACTGACTTTTTAGAACTGTACCGACAAAATGTTGACACTGATCAGATTTTCCTGTAAGTTTACGTATTATGTATTTACGTGTGTTTTTTTTTTCGAGTTTAAAAGTTGACTATTTAATAATCCATCGTCGTTAAGCTGATGCATAAGAGTAAACGTAAAGTTTCAGTTCTAGTGTAAAATTGATACACAAACCGATTCTAGAATAGTTTTTCAGTCTACTTATAAATGGAATCAATATAATAATCTAGATGCGATATAAAACCCCGTATAGAAACCGTAACCGTAACCGAAGCAAAAGCTTTGACTCAGAATAAAAGTTGGTAATTATGCAAGTTTTTTGTATCTATTTTAAAAATCAATGCCATAATTATTCCAGTGTCTAAAAAATCAAGTCTTTTGTACAATAACAGAATTTCATAAAACAAACCAATAGTTTTCTTCACCACTGAATTTTCTTCGATCCTCAATGCTCAAACAGATCTTCAGCTCACAGAAATCTCAATTGCCACAATATCAAAATTCTTATGTCACATTTTAACATACAATGATGTACGAGAAAAAAATTATTGAAAATCGACACTAATTCTTGCATTAAGTCTTCTATCTCATCGATTACAATGCAATCCTCTAACGTTATAGCGTTTGCCTCTTCAGCCTTCAAACTTTTCTTTGTCCGCAACAGCAACTAAATTTGAAACTACCCAAAGTACAACGAACTTTAACGTATTAACGTTGCCGAACAATGGATAAAGGTATTCTTCTGTTTCACGGTAACGATACAAAGCGTTAACAGTGTTTTTAGCGCACGAACAGCGAAATAATTTCAGCTTGATTGCTGCGAGCATGAAACTACTTTTCTGCATGAAAGCGTGGCGCGCGCGTGTTTGAACGTACTTGGATCGCGGTAACGATCGATCGTATTTCGCATTCCTCGAAGTTTGTCTCTCATGCCAGCAAACGTCCGTGTTATTCTCGGTTAGCAGCTTCTTTACGGCGCAACGGCAGCTCGTCGGGTTCATCCTCTGCCAGCCAAGTTGCCCGATTGAGTCAATCGTATTCTCGAAGGCCTGCAGGGACTTCAGGAACCTAGACTTCACTCTGTTGAGGTCAGCACAACAGATTGCCTCGAGGTCGTAAATTTTCCTCTTATAGGAGCTAGTCGCCGATGCTGAAAGACGCTGGTCGAACGAGTTCAGTTCATTTTGCAACTCGTCCACGGTCCTCTGATACATCCAACTCCCAAGGCACGCGAGGTAGTTAGTCCTCGACGTGTCCTGATCCACGTTTCGATATGGATTACAGACTGCACACTGGCTAACGAGTCTACCAACTTACTTACTCCGTCAGAACACGCCGCTCTTTGCTGTAATTTCGCCCAACTTTCCAAAATCCGTGCACCGTTCCACGACCGTGAGTCACAGCACGTGTGATCTGCGAGCCGAGTAATTGTTTTATACACTTTACTATCGGGCCGATCGTTTGTCGCATCACAGAACGATTTCAGCTTTTTACATTCGCTGTTGCTCAACGACAAATCTACCTCGAATACGATTAGGTTTTCATATCGACCGAGTTGTACGATACTTACGCTTCTTCTGGTATTTGGCGAATAAATGAACATCAGAAATTGATAATCAGAAATAAATGAGTATAATTAGAAATACAAGTGAAATCGTAGATGCCGAGTTGAATTTTTGTGTCATCGAGCCAGTTTTATGTAACATTGGTAAAACAAAGCCAAGCATAGAATTACTGGAATCGATATAATTGCATCGAAATAATTATCGTTATGCAATCCTGAAGTTGTTCTATCTCATTATTGATCTCACTTGCACATTGAAATAAGCAAATGAAAATAAAATTATAATGAAAAATCTAGCACTACAATGTTTTCATATTTTATTCAAGCTCGGGATATTTTTTAACGTTGCAGGAGTACTATCGGATCGAAAACGATCGAAAGAACGCAGGAGAATGTTACAAGTTTTATCAAAAGCAATTGCAAATGCTTTTGTGTGTTTTATAATCCCTAGAAAAAATCTACATTGCACAGAATTACTTATAAACTTAATTATTTAAAATTAGAATTATTTATAAACAAAATGTGTTTCCGATCAAATTACTACCACTGCATTATATATGTAATATAATAATGAGGAAAATAACACAATACACGGTTACATGATAGATAAAGAAAATATGGAAGAAAACAGAAAATAGTATAAATTTGTGTCTTATCCTGTCCACTGTATAAATAACAGAGACGCGACGAGGAAGAGAAATACACGGAAATAAATAATTATTAATCCGGAAGCACTATATTCAAGAGAAAACAAAATAAATATTTTTCAACAAACGTGCAATATCTTATTTTTCATCGTTTTGTAAAAGTTTTATTTGCAGAGAGAAGAAAACCTGATAACCTGTCAAACTTTCGTAGTTACGTTGCAGCTCGATGAACTTTTGCAATATCGTCATTTCTATTTCTTGATGAAGATTTAGTCTCTCGTCTCGAAGGGCGTGCCGCAATTCTCGCAGGACCCTACGAAGATTCTCCACTCGCGAGATGATGGATGTGTCGTGTTCTAGGTTATCCACCATTACGTGATCGTCGACACTGGTCATTTTTCTCTTTATCGGAAACGAACGAACTAACCAACTGGAAAAATATATACGCGTGTCAGGAAGAAAATAACGGCTGGGACGAAGTGTTCCGTGTCATTGGCTTTTTTCACGATTTTGTCATCTTTAAGTAGTGTTTCGGCACGACGCACTTTCAACCCCGCATCCCTCTTCTTGACGTTTCTCGAGAGATCGACGTCTCTTCAATAGAAAAAAGATTACCAGCCATAAGATATCAGGTTCGCGTCTAGTTGAGCGCGCGACAAATATTTCCCACGAGTTTGCAGTTTAATCAGTAACGTTTAATTCGAGCGTCGAACATTCGCGCAGCATGCTAATTAAATTTTTATCGAGCACGCGTTTTCATCAAAGATTCAAACATGCCCGATATTGCGCGCAAAGAAATATAGGACACGTCCCACTTCTCTCGTAATTTTATTATTCCAACGTTTCATGATTATTCAACATTCTTCGTTGAATTAGTTTTTGTTAAATATCGTCAAGAAAAGAATCGGATATCTCTACAAACAGCAAATGTTAACTGTCTTCCCATGTTTTAAAACGATATTAATCAAATTAATTAAAATCTGACAGTATTATGGTGCGGTCTATCGCGATCCTGTCCGTTTTATTCTGCTGATTGAAAAACCGTTGAACCCCTTCATTACGTTTCTGACACGTTCGCCAAGTAATCGATAAGCGCTCTGAGCAGATGTATTATCTACGAAGAATTATAGTGGAGCATACCATATTTATGGGTATTATATTCAACGAATTGCGAAACGTAACGCACGTGGCAATGCAGCAATCGAAAGGAATGTGATGCAAGATGTGCATTAAAATTTTCGTTATGATTTTGTATACCTTTGATTAGTAACGTTACCATTCGTGAAAATATCTTCATATAGTATTTATCGTACATTGTATGTAGACACAACCTTCAAATAAACTTTCTTCAAAAAATTCTTTAATTCTTTAATTTCATAATGTCATTTTGATAGGAAAATACGGGTGCACAAATATCCAAGTACGAAATATAATTGTTTCTTTAATTAGAGAAATTAATTAAAGTTTAATTTATTTGAAATGCTTTATATCACTAATTACAGTAGGAATTGTAATAAACAGGTTAACATTAGATATCACAAATATAGAGGCTGAATTTAAATCTATCGAAATTTATTTTTCTTCTTAGAGTAAGAACAAATTTTCTATTATATTGTATAGAGGAATGAAACACGTGATTTATATCGCTAACATTCAGCAAATATTTTAATTAATTGCAACGTATGTAACTTTCGTAACGAAATCTTGAATGAAAATTGGTACGCGTAAATGCGATATTCGCAACAACAACTCATTTCAGACGCAACCGAAGTAACTTGAGATGTGTTGATGGAAAACAAATACACCGCGGCGAAATTATAATTAACAAGCTACATGCGAAACTCCGAGATAATAAAAATCCATTCACGATTTCTCAACCACTTTGCTCAATTATTAGCAATTAAAATTCTCGTTGAACTCATTTCAATTCCGGTCGTGTGGCACATACTCAATTTTCACAGAAACTTTTCACGTGCTCGGCAACAAGGAAGTTGGAAGCGTCGATCGGCGCGATGGCTAATTATGCCATCGAAAATTCACGACGCGTTCGAAGTTGCCGATAATCAGCATTTTGTCGACCGCTGTTTAACAGGTGGGAAATTTTTATCAATGCATACAATTAGTGCTGAACGCGATCGTTATTGGCCTACAGATTCCCAAGTTTAGAAAACCTCCTTAATTTAGGTATTTATTCATTTACTTGCCTTTTATAGGTCTATTGGAAAACTTCTATGGAAGCAAAAAGCAACCAATCATTTATAATGAGTCATTGAAAATAGTCAATAGGATCTTTTTCTAGCCAAATTGCTCGAGATTAGAAAGCATTCTCAATTTAGATATTTATTCACTTACTTGCTTTTTATAGGTCTTCTGGAAAGCTTCTATGGAAGAAAAGAGCAAACGATCATTTGTAATAAGTAATAATAATAATAAGTAATAATGTAATAATTTGAAAATAATTACATTGTATGAAACTATTAAAAAGGAAGTTGTAAAGGAAGATAAAGATCTATTAAAAAATCTACTAAGAAAAAAGGGGGCAGTATATTCATTAAACAACTCGTTTGTAGCAAATTAACTACATTTTGTCTGAAATATGTTGTCGGGCTATATTACTATAGTTAGTACATTTCGCTGAAAGTAAAGCAATTGACAGTTTTACGTAATTCGCCCTTTTTCCTGATCACATTCCTGTCGAACTTGCTGGACCCTTTTCTTCTAATCAAATTTCTCGCACAGTGCCTCGCTAATGTAATTTTCTTATTTTTCCGATATTTATCTGTCTGACCCTTTTTCTCGACCACATTCCTATTCGAACTTCACTGAAATCCGTTTCTTCCAGCCAAGTTCCTCATACGGCGTCCGACTAATGCAATTTTGTCATTTTTCCGAATATTTATGAATCTGGCCCTTTTTCCTGATCGATCTTCATCGGACCCTTCTTTGCTAGACAAATTCCTCAGTATCAATTCGACAGTGTCTAGATAATTCGATTTTCCTATTTTTCCCGATATTTACGTTCCTCTCTCTGTCTGTTCCTCTGCCTGTTCCTCTCTCCTGACCTATTCTCAGAAGTCCTCCTTTTTCAAACGCATTCTAACTCCCACTTTGCCAGAACCATCGCATGAAAAGTGAGACCAAAAGATCTTGTTCCAAAACCCAGCGACTTTTTCCATTGGTTCCAATTGTGGTCGTCTCCTTTTATTATTTATCTTCTTTTACAATTCTGCTTTACTATCTATCCCTTTAATAGAATTGTTTATTTCATTTTATATTTTTTGTTTCATTTTCCAACGTTTGCCACAATTACAGCAATGCTGCGAGCATTTCAGCACACACGACATACGCTCCAGTTCCTACGTCAGCAACTTATTCCAAGTTTTTCCTATCTCTACGTATGACTAACCATTTTTGCTTCGTTACAAATAGATGGTAGTACCATTTAAACGACAAGTAAGATCGATAAGTTTGCCGAGTCTGACAAGCACGATTCACTCAGTCAACCGATACTATCTGCCACAAAAAATATATAAAAAGGAACCAAGAAACAGTAACTGTTCCTTTTTGACTGTGCGCAAAATCATGTGTAAGGTCTACTTTTTAAAACTACATTTGAAACACTGTAACTCCGGAATAATTTTTAATAAACCACTTTCGATCCAAGCAAATTCGTCTCGACCGATTCAGCGACAATGCAACCGAGATGATGATACATCGCTGAAATCTTGCGTGTAACCTGTTTAATTACATGATCGAAGGAAAAGAATCGACGCGTAGTATCGGTCACGCTGTGAAATTAATGAGTCGGATCGTCGCCACCGTATTAACGAACCGGTTCTTCTTGGCAACGGAAGACGTTTAATCGAGCGGGAGGAGCCCTCGAACGGTCCACGGAGAAATGAAAAGGACAACGGCGAAAGTGGAGCGTAAAGCGGAGGCTCGCGAGTGATTTTCATCTCGCTAATGCATGCAAGAACTTGCAGAGGCGTAATGAACGCTATTACGCGAAGTGGATCTCGCCATCCGCTAGGAAACAACGACGATGACGATGTCGACGGAACTTGCGATTATATTGGCACGTCCCTTCGTTAAAACGATCCGTTTCCATGTTCAGAACGTTTCCTTTCGTTCTTTCATTCTCGCTTTTCCTTTTTACTTCGTTTTTGCCCTTTCTCTGTTCCTTCGGCATGGGTAAGGCTGGAAACCATAGCAGTTTAAGTCGACTCACTGCTATTTCCCATAAGAGAGTGGTGCGCTTTTATTGGTACAAAAGGTTCATTACTTTTTCAAAACGAGGAATCGCATTGGGGCAGAGAATAAAGTTGTAATTGAATTACTTGCGAAGATAGAAAAATAATACTTTTAGAAGCTGAAATACCCCACTGAATCCAAATTCTCGGAATCTTGATTTAAACTACTATACTATACCACTACCTATGCTGCTGAAGAGTACAGAGAAGATTACGACAAATAACATTTTCCATGGTTTGCAGATGACCAATGTTAAAGTATGATATGTCATCGATTAATTTCGTGTTACTGAAATTGTCTTTTTATTTGATTTTGATCTTAAGTTTCCTACTCTCCGTACCATTTTATTCCAATTACAAAAGTCTTCTACGACTTATAGCCTTCTACGATTATACCTTCGAACCTGGTACATTTTTTTTCACTTTTAATAGCTCTGTATCAAGACATTTTTTTCAGTCTTGAAGTGATAAAAGGAAATAAAAAGATTGATCAATAACGTGCTCCTTTTCTGCGATTTTGATATGTAAACACCGATTGCGAGAGCTCTTAATTTCGAATAAAGGTGAATTCACAGCTCGCGTGCAAATTATATACGTATGAATATTTATAATTAAACAGATTTGATGTTTAGATTAGGGCGGCAAAATTACTGGTTTAAGTTTCGTTCGTAGCGAGGTGGAATTTAAGAGATGAAAACACGGCTGCTTTCATGAGAATCGAGCATTTACATGCTGAAATGTTCTCTGCTTTCTGTGTCAAATCAGACCGAATTTTATGCAAGCATAATTTAATTTTTTTTTTTTTTTTAGTTATGTACGTATGTATATGTTGTGATATACGCGCTTGCTTTATCTTTCGAAATTAAAGATATGTTTTATTCTTGGTAATTTATGGACGGAAACAACTTGAAATGCTTCAATTTGTATTTTTTTTCTGTTCCAATTTCTTTCACTGTCTTGTTTATATCAGATGTAACGTTCACTGCACGGTTACGTATTTAAAGTGATATATATTGATCATTTTACATACAAAATGTTTTCTTCAGCTGCTGATAAAATTAATTCATCCTTGCACAACTATGACGTTAATTGAGAAGAAGATTATTTTCCTTACAAATCCTATAATCTATCTTTTTATCATGTGGCTTATTATTTACAAAAAGAATTTACTGCTGAACCTTTTTGCACCATCATTTTCCAACTAGTGATATCAGTGAAGCTGTATACTCTTCCCTCTCATAATTTTACAATATTACATAAAAAATTTTGGTCGAATAATTTGTAATTTTTAAAATTCACTTGCAAGATTTCACTCGTTTCATTAGTCAATTCGTTACTATAACGTAAGAGAATTTATTAATACTATTAATCACACGCAGCTTATAGTTTGTAAAGTTATAAAGTTGCACTAATAATAATTGTAATAAATCAATCACGTAGGAAGGCCCTGAAGTGAAATATTAGCACCCTATCGTTTCTCGCTAATTTCAAAATGTCTAAAAATTATCTGATTAATCTTTGTACAAATGTAACAAGCGCTATCAATGGGAAATATCAAGTTGATAATTCACAGAAAATATTAATGGAATTAGAATAGGGAAATGTGCGTGGAGAAGCATTCGATCCCATATTCAAAATCCAATCGACAGCGCGATGTAGATAATGCAAATTGTTCTCATTGAGGCGTTTGCAGCTAGTCAAAGCACGATGTTTGACTCGCCTCGTGTTGCTACTATCTATTAATTCGGAAACTGTAATTACGTTTGGTTATTTAGGGTGGTCTACGTAAGCCATTTCAGCTGGCCAACGTCGCCTTGTATCGGCAACGTATCATTATTCTCGCGACAAATTGCTACGTCGTTAAGTGATACCTCCAATCTCCACCTGAATCATTACCGAATCATTGTTATCTACATTTGTAAAGACGCGCTGTTTCAAATGTTTTCCACTGAATACTCAAATAGAGCTTCAACGTATGTTATGATCTTTCGGTCATTTTCGACCCAATTTCATCTTTCCAATTCTTTGAGCAAAATATGAAAAGATTCTTATTGGAATGCCCGATCGCAATTATACGAGTGTCGGTAATGACGTGCTTCGTCTGTCTCCGAAACGAAACGAGATACACCTCTGCATGGACACACGTTTTACAGCTACATTCGTCCTTTATAAATAAGTTCATTTTTAGTTTATCAATAAGTATATTTAACGCAATCACGAACAATATCGTTTAAAGCGAGCTTGAGTATGGGTGAGATGTGAACTAGATTCAAGCAACGTACAATGGGAGTAAGTTTTTAACAGGAGAAAACCTTACGCGTCTGCAAAAATTCGTCGTCATTTTACTGGCAACGTATGTCGTGATGTGAAAACCACATTTGCGAAGACGCGTACGTCAGGTTCGGAACTCAACCGAGACGACACTGTCGCAGCACGACAACGCTCGGCCGCGCTCACAGCGCTCGATGTCCTTTGCGAGACTGAAATTGCAAGATTCAATGATTTCCATTTCTTCGCAGAATTGAAAAGGACACTCGAGGATATTCGCTTCCAGTTGGACGACGAAGTCAAGATAGCAGTGACTTCCTTTGTCGAGAGTAGATTGACGGGATCCTGTATTGACAGAATGAGAAAACTTGTCACGCTTTGGCAAAGGTGCATCGAAGTCACCGGCGATTATGTTGAGAGACGAATACGCTATTTCGAAGCTAGCTAATCGGACTATCATTTCCCTTTTGTGTCGTTTCGATGATTGTTTTCGTTCTTGAGATACAGGCGAAAGTTCGTTGCTTCTTAATACATTTATTATTTATTAAAATATACGCATTAATTCCTTAGGACCTCGTCCATTAAACATCTTTGGTTGCAGCTTGATAGAAGTTGAAGAAACTTTGAGGCAGTGGTTGAAGAAGAAGAACAATAAAATTGATTGCAGAGGTTGATTAGATCGTTTGTACATTGGATTGTAACGTAGAAAAATTTGGTCAAAGAAAGAAAAATATTGAGAAATTTAACCGAACCTACGTCTGTTACAATCTGATACAGTCACTCGGTACCGCTCGATACAATACGTTTGTTTGGTCTGATTGATACTACTGTTATCAGTCGGTTAGCTATCTTTTTGGAAGATGTGCTGGATCATGAAAGTCGGTACACTCGCGCACATAAGAATCGTGCTGATTAACACGAAGGACCAGATTAGTAGTTGACTCGCAGTCAGCAGGCATACGGGTGACTTGTGTTCAATACAGCGGATAATTCCCGAACAGTCTTTTTAAAATATTAGAAATTCTTTCCTATTGATAAACTCAGACTATGATTGAAATATGAATAGATAACCAGGATCGTGATCATCATAGCAGGATTGAAACACGACTTAGCTGTTGTTGTAATACAATTTTCGTCTCCCTTTAGCGCTCGAATAACATGCCACAACTAATTCTCGTGGAATAGTAGATAGAAGTGCAATAGACCAAACAGAATCATCGATGAGGATATGTAATGGGAGCATATCAATAAGGAAGTATCTTACATCAAATTCAACTGGATTTAGATTATAATTATTAGTTGAATAGAAATTTGGAAACTGTTCTACGTTTATTGTTGAAGTTGACTGATAGAGGAACGAGTGGATGAATTTGTAATAAAAAAATATATTGAAATAAGTGTAGGTATAGGTATAAGTACAGGTATATGCTGATCCAGATCCTCATTCTTTCAGTGTTACATCACCATAGAATATGATAGGGAGCATGTTCATACATTTATAGCAAAGGACATTACCAAAAATTCGATCTTGGTGTGTAACTCTAGCTAAAGGTTACAAGAAACAGCAATCGAAATCTACTTATAGCACTTTTTTTGTAGACCTCGTAACCCACAACAATATTCATACTGACAGGCACAATAACATGGACCTCCCCTTGTTTTTAATTTTTTTGCTTAACTAAATTCTATTTTCTACGTAACAGCGGTCTCCAGATCACGGGTATACAAAAGAAAAAGAGTAAAGCTTTTCTTGAAATAATTACTTCAACATTTATAATGCTGTAAAGCAGATTCGATTACTTTTAGGTATATTATATAAAAGAAAAGATATCAAATTTTTCGCAATACAATTAATTGAATTTACAAACATTTTCCTACTTGTTATTATAAATTATTAAACTACAAGTTTCGATGCATATAAAATATTGATTTTCATGAGAATTTCTATGAAAACACAGGTATCAACAGATGATTACTTTCCTGTTTCATTCGCATTAAACTACGCTTAATATTTTGATATCCAATTTAAACAGTGAAAATGATTTAAAATGGTTGAAAATAATTAAATACGACTGCAAAAAATAGTAAAATATGGTAAGTATAAGATTAAAAGTGGGTTATTAATCTTTAAAATAACAAGTATGGATGGTGAATATTTTCTAAAAATTTATTTTTAATACGTTGTTCGCATTTCGTTGAAATACGTCGGATGATCTTGCTTAATACGTTGACACGATGGGGTCATCTTATAAGCAATGGGGTTTTTCTGAGTTTTCCGTTAGTTTAAAACAACGTGAGCTGTTACTATCGGAGTTCCAAAAGATTGGTACCAAAAACTTAACAGAAGAAGGTAATGAATTATAAAAAGTACGGGAAAATTCATCACTGATTGATTATCGGCAGGTATTCTTTATTTTCATCTGGTAGATAAAAACCAACAATTGTATTACTTGTAAATTTATCCAATACGTACTTTTGCTCCAAGAACCGAAATAGATTGGAATATACTATACCGTAACATTATACTGTATTTCTACACTTTTTCCTAACAACGCTATCTAAGTGACGTTATCAAAAATTTATTTGTCCATACAATTTATATTACTTTAATCATTCTAGAAAACGGAGTAACGTGGGTCATCCCTCAAACAATCCCCGTAATAGTCAACGTGTTAATTTAATACAAATTGATCTGCTTGCCGCGTACTGTATCGCTTTGTGGTAAATTGTGAGAAGCAATTGGTTCGCTCGATGCGACTAAATCGGTGGATAATTTCAACTTGGACAATACTCCTATGATCTTGAGTCTCGAGTATTCCACCCACCTTGATAACTAGGAGATTGGCAAGGTGGTGGTGCAGATCAACGCAGAGACTAGATGCAAAGGATCATGATTTGCTCGTGTGTCGTGCCATGAGTTTACGACACATCTATCGTTATTACGACTCTGCACGCCAAATGACACCGGTTCATATAGCACACAGAAATTTCGACTTTCTACGTTTATTACGTAATTTCTAAGCTCTGGTTCCTACGTCTTGATTTGTGTAATTAAACGCTCGTATTTCATGACTATTGGCGGTCAAAGAGAATATTCTCATTAAGGGGGAATTTTCGTGTAATATAAAAGCAAATGATTTGGAAATTTTTTTTTAGATTAACTACTAGTTATGTAGAACTAGAGCCTCTTGGGATGTAAATATAACCTTCAAGTACAAATGTAATTTCTTTTATTTCAATTCTTCTTGTCATTTCTTAATTTTTTAAACAATCTCAGCGTAAATTATTTAATTTTAAGAAAATTTCTTAACTTTCATTCGATCATTATGACAGATGCTATACTGTACGCCAACAATGGTTATATTGTCAAAGATGATCAAAACACTTGCATAATATGCAATGAATAAGAAATGAAATAAAAAATTACATTCGTATTTCTAGATTATCTATAATCATTCCAAAAAGGTCCAGTCTCATCTACTCGGTAGTTAGTCTCGTAAAAAAAATTCGTAGAAATCATTTGCTTCCATTGTTATTACACGAGAATCTCTCCTTTAGATTTTCCATAACAACTGCGAAATTGTTAAGGATTAGATAAATAAATTTTATATTTTGAGGCCATGACAGCTAATAATAATTACATTGATCATAGACCTATACTTATTACATAGTAACTATAAGTCTATTATCGTCCCCTTCATATATCAAATTTTATTATAGTTAGCTTTAAACACCTTCTATTTATATAATCTCCTTTACTTGATCACATCCATATCATTTACGATATACCACAAAATTTAGATAGGTATATGTGGATAGATTTAATGTGTCTATTAACATTTAATAATATTTTATGTTTATTTTATAACTGTGAACTTGATTCTAACAATTAATCAAATTATTGTATAAATAAATTACAGTAAGTACATAGTATCTACCAAAACTATCCAAAAACTATCTTCAAAGGTAACAAAAATTTTGCAAACAAGAATTTTGTTAAAGTTCCAGTTCGTTGACAATGTTAATTCATCCAAATTTTGTAGAAGTATCGTAAACGAATTATTAGTAAATACTTTGTGGCTTGTTAAATGTTCTTCATATAATAAAACAATTTTCATTCCGATATATCATGTTAATAGAAAAATACGAATCATGTATCTACCTGCAACATCAATTACGGGAATTGCGTAAGAATGATGTTTCCAGTCAATTATTTATATAGATCGAAGATCTTATTATTAGTCTTGGATCAGATTATCCGAAGTAAGAGGATCCCCGTAGGATTTGAATTAACTGCAGAAGATTAAGTTAAAGTTAAGCGCCTAAGAAGGTTCTCGGGGAAACTCGATTGCCTTCTTCAGAATTCAGGAAGCACTTGGGGGGAAAAAAGCAAATCCTTATAGCGATCTCGGTGTTGGTTTCGGTGTGAGCGCCTTCCATTTCCGAGTCGGCCAACAGTCGCCGTGAAGCGAAAGGGAAAGGGAACAGTGGGAGAGGAAAATCTTAATTAAAAGGTATATCGGTCTAGCGAGTTTGCTTTTTCCTATTTTTGTCGAACAATCGATGTTGCTGCCAGCGTCGCAGAAAAATTAATAAACGGGATAAAGCGTGTCCGCGTTTCGAGGCGAAGCCTGTCTCCGTGAACTGGCAAATTCGCGAAAATCCCATATTCATAATAAAAGTAAAAAGTCCGGATACGAGGTAGCAATCTTAAAGAAAGCTGCTGCGTCTATGGGAAAAAGTAGGTCAGTTATCACGGAAACAAATATTAAATATCTGCGGAAGCCGCGTTTGTATCGTTGAAATGAAAAAAGTGTTACGGACATTGCTACGCGAATAATACGCTAGAAACGTAGAAGCAATCGGAAAAATTGCATTGCATTTTTAGATTATAAATATTTCCTGCGATTTATAAGTAACGAATAGTGATACAATTAAACATGTAGCGAATTAACAAACTATCTGGATTTTAATGACGAAGGAATTCTATTTTTATTTTCATTTTCTATTCTTTTATTTTCTATTTCATTTTATCTTGTTATTTCATATTTAATCCAAAATAGGAAAGTAGAATAATGGATTATTTTTTTTTCGTAAATATATAAATAAAATACTTCTCGTAAATATATAAATAAAATGTTCCAGGTAATGTAACACAATATATTTTGTTTCTCTAGTTCTTTAATGCGCGTATGTTTTGCAAAATTGCAAATTTTATTCCTTTTACATTTATACATTTAATATATATAAATATAAGATATAAGAAATATAAGAATACATTTTCGTTTTGATTTTCTAAAAAATCTATCATAGGTACTATGTACCTACTGTAATTTATTTATACAATAATTTAATTAATTTGTTAGAATCAAGTTCACAGTCGTAAAATAAATAGAAAATATTATTAAATGTTAATAGACACATTAAATCTATGCACATATATCTATCTATATTTTAAATGTTATTTTAATAAGAATTCACTATCAGAATAAAGAAAAATGAATGATCGTACCTTGTATACGTTTCCGCGATTATATTATGACATAAGCCACCTATAAACTTATCAATATGATATCGTACTTCTTTATATTTTATTGTTATATTATATGTTTACATATATTAGCTATACGTTAGTATGTAAATTAAAAGCATGTTTTATATATTTTCGAATAAATATTATACTCATTGACTAGTAATATGAAAGAGAAAAGGAGAAATAAAATATGCTTTCCGTCACTCCAATAAGAAGGTTAATTTTCTTTTGTATATCTTTTTTGGTCAATTTATGGCAAAGGAAGTATCTTAATAAGATACCTAATAAAATAGAGTATTTTAGCCATGATAATAATTTATTACAACTGTTAGTAAGCGAAAATAAATTTAATGATAACAAAATAACAGACAATTCACTCCCATTCGTCCACACACGATACTCAATGCATCATTTCGTACGTGTAAAAGTATCTCATACGTGGGAGGACATTTTTATATTTTGTTTATTCGCACGATGCTATGTTCCAAAATTGCATCTACCGTCCAGGCCCGAATGCGGACAACCGTTGAATTTCCCGATGGACTTTCTGGTCAGTTTCTTATCGATTCGCATCTTCTCTTTCTCAACCTTCGCTTAATATTACGATATACTGTGAAATGGATCGAGCCTAAGTAGCCGCGCATTTATTTAGGAAATCCATGAAATATGCATGCGTCTATTAAAAGCGACGCAAATTCCTTTAACGGGGTACAAATTATAAATATTTTACCAGAAATTCTTTAAATAAATAACGAACACGACAACAGTGCAGACAAACAACAACGCTCGCGCAGCTTCAGCGTTTGAAAAATGAAAAACGCCTACTCAAACGTCTCTCATCAACAATGCGTTTATTAAACCTATTTGGGAGGGGTCGAAATTTGAGGTGTAGCAGCCACGAGGAACATTAGAAAAGTAGAAACTCTACAATCAATAAATGCGTTAATGCTCGATTAATGATCTACGGCGTATTGGAAACGAGGATCTCGGAAAAGATCTTGTGGTAGAATCAGCTGAAAATATAATAATACGTTTTGCTGCAAGACAGAAAAAGAGGTTGGGAAACCACTGAAATCTATCAATAAAAACAAATTATATTTCGTTTTTATCCCGAGCAAGAAACATCCCTATGATTAACTGATTGTAAGACATTCGATAATCTAAGAACAAACGCATTTAACTCCGAGGTATAAATTATTGGCATTAGGCCCACAAGCTATCATTCCAATTCGCAACAACAATTTATCGAGAGTTCTCGCGAACAAACTGTAAATTACCTCTAAAATAAAACTAAAAAGTAACGTGTTGGGATTAGGAAACTAGCGAATCTCTGCTTCTCTACACATTTATGTCGGTGTGTACCACCAGTGGCTCACGCTCGAGTCTTCCATCAGACGGCGTGCACCACCGTTGCCTCATACTTGAATCTTCCATCAGACGGTGCGTACCACCAAAAATGTAGTTCGTTTAGTAACTAGAAAAAATTGCTATATAGTTGGAAATTGAAATAATAGAAATTAATTGAAAAAAGTAGGATTTATTTAAAAATATAATAATTCAATATTATAAACTTATTATAAACATGAATACGAGTGTCGCCCTACGGCGAGAAACATAGATAGCTGCGCCAGCGTGAACGTGTTAAACATCACATTTTCTCGACAAACACTAAAATAAAAACGACTGTTTCAACCACGAACAAACACCGTCATACAAAACTTTGAATCCGTGAGAGAACAATTTTCATTTCTAATTTGCTGGTTGTTCGTTTCTTACGAAGGAGAAATAGGATCAACGGGAACAAAGTCGAGTAGTAAATCAACGAATTCAAAGACGTCGATGATCAATGTGGCACATTATTCGTTGGAACGCGATTCAGTGGTACGCGACCATGCAGTCGAATATTCAGGTCAGTTGGCCCTTAATCGATATATAAGCGTTCCAGAATGACCTTTGAGCGGTCAAGTGAACCTGTGTGCATTTCCGTATGCAGTCGGCGATGCGTGGGCGTGTTATCTCGCATTTCGTACGTGCGCCTGGCACCGGCACGTACCGTCAATCCGAGACAAGGGATTCTCGGGTTAGTCGCGAGGCAGAGTGCTCTTCCATCCTCGTTGATCTCTCCGCGTAATAATGCTGTCCTACTACATCTCTATCTTCCAACTGGTTACCTATACAGTGTTTAATCAAACACAATGTCTATCATTTTGTTTTAAGCACGTTAATTACTGTCCATGGCCGTGATTGAGTTTCGATTTTACTCTTTTGCGAGTTGAATTTTACATCTTGATGATCCTTAATACATACATAATATATTTAACATATTTAACATAATAATTTAATAGGTTTAATATATTTAATATATTTATATAATAGATTTTATAGTAGGTTTAATATATTTAACATAATGATAAATGATAAGAAAGTTCGTGTCACTCTATGGGCCTAGAAAAATAAACAAATTTACAGTACGTGCCCTGATTTCTTTGAGAAATGTTGAGCAGCATGTTAAATTCATTTTGAGGCATTGAGTATTATTTGGAATAGATTTAAACTAAATTTGTACATGAAAATAATAAGTCCGATTATTTCGTAAGCGATTCGTGAAAATACGACATTAAATCTTTATAATATCTATTGTAGATTTTTGAAATATTTTAACTTAGATTTGTCAGGATAGAGTAACTCTTGTTTTACTTCCTGTTGATATATATATATATATATATATATATATATATATATATATATATATATTGGGTAGATGAATCTCCTCCAGGCCATTCATCCTGTTGCTTGATAATCATTATTGTCTTGTGACTTTATGCAAGAAAGAAGTCGATCATTATTATACAAATATATACATACATATATATTTAATAATTAAAATAAACATAACAATTATATATATTTAATATATATTCATTTGTATTTATTTTATATTTATTATTTTATTTTACTTTATTTTTATATTAATTTTATATTTATGCGATTGCGAGAAATTTCAGGATACAAAAATGCATAGATTGCAAATAATATGCAGACATATATATATATATATGTATAAAATAATCAGAATACAATATCTTTTATAATACCTAACAGATAAAACAAATTTCTATCTTGGTTGTATTCTTCTAACTGAATTCACGGAAATACGAATTTGCATAAAAATCTGCAGTCTAATAATGATCGATTTCTTTCTTGTATAAAGTCACGAGATAACGATGATTATTAAGCAACAGGATGAATAGCTTGGAGGAGATTCATTTCGTAATTACTTATCCAAGTAACGAAATTACTGAGCCAAATGGAAATTAAAAATAAAGGGTTTCTGTCTTTCAAGTAAGGAAGATTGTATTTTTCGGGTTTATCCGTGATAAGTGAAAAGTTTCTGTGTTTTATTTGTTCAGTTTTTTTTTAGTTTTTGTGGTTTCTATTTACAACTTTAATTATAGATAATTAGAAATAAATGATATTTTACTTCAACTGTAGCTAAATATTTGAGATGGAGGTTACTAATTATGGAACTGTATGTGAATCCATTGTTTGAATGCCAATAATAATATTACATACTTAATTCTGCAATCCTATTCAATATTACACACGAATTAATTTCATTGCTCCAATATTGGGAACGAATTTGCATAATTTGCAAAAGTTGGATTCAGTAAACAATATTAAATATCATATTCAAGATTTTTATTTAATTTTTTCTTACTATAATATCAGCTAGTAAGCTTATTATTAAATATCCTATGAAAAGCTTAGGTTTTCAATTCTAGCTCTTAACAATCTTCTATTTCTTAACTGTTTAACTGATTTAAATACGATATTAGAAATATCTTACCTATTACGTTTTTGAAATTTATACGATCTTATAAATTATGTTTAACGTTATATTTACAATAATATTTACATGTGTTTATTTATAAAGAACATGAAGTTGTATAATATTCTCTTACGCTTAATATAACTACAAAGAGCGAGCTCTAGGCTTTCGAAACTGACATATCGTAATTGCTTCTTGCTCTCTGTCACACGTCTGGTCTAACAATCAGTATTCTACCTGTCGAGTGCTCATATATCTATCTCTACTACTGATGCTTATCATATTGTTTTAATGGGACATTTCCATTGGCATATCTCTCTCTCTATTAGACAATTATAATCATATATTAAATTCATGAAATTCTCGCTATTTGTCCTTGCCATAGAATTACATTATTTGTATATAACAATAAATGCATTATCGATACTGATAATTAAATTTAGTATATCGATAGTGTTTATGAGTATCAACCATATCTATAATCACAACTGTCGCAATGAAACTGCAAATGTCAAATTATCTTCCATTGTAATATAGATCTTCTCTATACAATATATTACTATTATACCTTACTTAAAATTTAATTGTTATTTGTTGGCAAATTTAGCCCAGTAAACAAATCAAAATCTATCTACTTAAACGATTAGTCAATATAATAAATGAAAAATAAAGTAAGTGTAACAAAATAAAAACACAAACAGATAAAAAAGAAGAAGATGGAACGAAATGATCCCTAACAAAAGCTTGAACGAAATTGATATAAAAAAGTGGGAAATATGTATCAGAGAAGCATAGAATTTTGAAAGAAACCAGTCAGAATTTATTGCTTTTATAACATTCTTCTATCATCTGAGAAATATTGCGCTTTTCAAAATTTCGATTTATTGGAACGAAACAAACAATGGAAACACAAATAAAAGAAGCACAGTGTTGAGAAAATATTTTTCACACAATCGACGCATCGTGCTGATAAAAGATATCTCTGACGTATCATTTCATTAATTATTAATTCTTATAAAATATTTTTACAATATCAATCTTTATATTTTTGATATATCGAATAAGCTAAAGACTATGAAACGCAGTTAATGTTAATGTCTTACCTGACTATTGTATTTTCTTCGTATCAACGTAAGGAAGTGTTATTCACCGTTGTAACATTGTATCAGATGATATAATTGAAATATTATACGTAACTGACATCTAATAATTCTCATTGTCAGCTAGTGAAATTGAAACTAAAGTCAAGTTTCAAACACCAGACTTTGTTACGAGACTATAGTTTGGCTTTATTGAGTGGCAAGTATAATACCTGCTAGTGTGGTAGAATGTGACTCGACAAAGATAATGTGCTCAAAGGCAATTTAGTATTGCACGACAATGCCAATTCACGTGAATTATATTTTCCGTTAACACCTTTTATGAATATATTATGTCATATAAAACATTTTGAAATTTCATTAGTGTTGTTACGAAGCTTGACTATGGCCAAGATATTGATAAAGTTTGGAACAAATATGAAAATGAACATAGAAGTAATGACATTTAGTGCAAGTATTTTATATATTTTAGATCATAAAGTATTCGAACAGCCAATTCTCCATATATTAACAAGCCTCGATATATATCCAGTGGAACCACTTTTAACACTTATTATACGTTTAAAATGGTTACTCGTACTCGTAGTGGTTATATCAATTTTTTTTTTACTACAATAATAACGATATATTTGCAGTATCTTGTAATTTCTATAATATAAATTGGTAGATTTGTTTCAAATTTGTAATATCTCATCATAGTATTAAGGAATTTGCGAAATGTTTTATAACGTATAACAAATATAACAAGAACATAAAACGGCTACTCGCGTATACTAGCTTTTATACTAAATATATATTTACAGTGAATATCTTGTCATTTTTGTATAAACTTCCTGATTTATTTCGAATTTAGCCAATATAGCCATGATGGTCGTGTCTCATTACAGTGCTAAGCAATTTTCAAAATGTTTTATATACCAAACACAATATGAATATAAAGTTTTCCATAATAAGTGTTCAAATACTTTCGTGAGCCAGTGTATACTTACAGTGATATATTATACATATCTAAATTTAAACATATCTAATGTAACATATTACAGTACCTGATATATCTTTTTCTTTATTTCCGCAATATACCAATTGTATGAATATTTTTCTCTCTTACTGCATGCGCGTGTATTCGCTCGGTGAATTTCAAATTTACAATTTCAATGCACAACGATCGATTCTGGATTATACAAATTATAATTTATTACCTTTATACATGAATTTATACATTATGCAAATTAAAATATATTCAAAAATATACAATATACGAACGGTATCAATATGTACGCGGTGATGTGCATAACTCGTGTTACGCCAGCGAATTAAATTACGTTAATACACGGCGGTTTAGCTTGCCACGCGTTTGGTATAGCACTGATAGGCACCAATGTTTTCTGATACGGTTCACCGTATCAGCCATGCATATACGACCAACCTTTACGAATGCTTCTCGAGCTGCTATTCCATTTAACGGAACATCGATTTCGAGGAGGCGACCTGTTAGGACAGATTGGTCGAGTCGTTTATACCACCGTTCGTACAGGCAAGTACTACAGATTTCGTACAGAAAGTGTTTTACATAGTTGCGCATCCATCGTGAACAAATGCGATTCCCCACTGTCTTTACGCTTTAATTAAAGCGGAGTTGCGCCTTTGAATTTCGCAGCTCCGTGATTTTCGGAAATGAGAACTTGCGTTTTCCATATAACAGCAATTACGCTGCTGCTTTATTTATTTTATTGTGTCAAGAAACGGATGTTGCTCGTTCGCTAAGCGAATTGCTTAAATTGTGTTCTTCGTTCGTGGTGATCTTAAGATCTGACGAGGGAACAAATGATGCAACATGGTGTGTCATAAACATGTAGAAGATGACAAATTGTTAGAAATTTTACAGTTTTTATTTATTTCATTCATACGACTTTGTCTATATAGAATGAATGAAAATAACAAGAAGAATAATTTTTGTTATAATACTGAAAATCGGGATTGTAATTTATCGATATTTTGTACGACTATTTGAAGTTTATATTGTAGATGTACATTTTCACAAAAATGGATCAACACTTTAAAATAGAAATCGATAAAAATACACTAATTTTTATTATATTTTTTAAATAGATGATCCTCTTTAAATATAATTTATATAGCTAACTAAATTCCTCGTTTAAGAACAAGCATTTTTACACTTCAACTCTCAACCTCATAATTTCCAACATATTCTATGAAGTATATTTCCAATCCCTAACTTTAGGAGCTATTTTCACCTCCTCAATAGGAATGTCAGTTTCTAGAAAAATACGTGTCAGATATTTTTTCCAGAACTATGTCATACGTAAGTTTCGATTAAAATCGACGATTTGTGCTTGGTGATATTCCCTTGTAGGTCAGATATACTGGTAAGTACGCTATTTTTACACGATGGGTAACTTGTAAATAAACGTTTTGCGATGTGCTATATACATATTCGTTTCGTTCCCAACGGTACAATTCTTTTCCGGAAAATTCGAATATTTTTTCCTGTGATGCAATCACAGCGTACGTTATTTCAAAATATTTTGAGTTTCAAATATTAATCTTGATCATTGGTCGATGATCAATTTTCATTAATGATTAATGAAGTAACGTTCCTCTTTTGACAATGAAATTTTTTAATTGTCACGGTTAACAATGGTCATGATTAAATGGCAATTGACGAGGCGTGTTAGTTTATTTAATTTATCTTTCACGTACATGATATGATTACTTTAACGTAGTAACCTAACGACACAAAATTAAAAATATTTTTCGCGTGATATTTAATTTCTTGAAAAATACAGTAAAATTTTGTAATTGCTTTTGTAGTATTTCATCGATGAAGATAAGAGATGACAAATATTTATAACGGTTTCTTTATATTTGATTTTGCATTTTATTTAAAACTTTAAGATCTGAAAAACTGGTTAATTAAGCAGCTACTTAATCATTTTAATAGTTGCATATTATATTGATATATTATTTTAGGCTATGACATATTATGATGAATACTATACTTATACTTGATCGTTCATGGTACAAAATGACAGCCACAGTAAATGATAAATCACAGTAATATTTTGTTATTCATCTTTTCACTATAGTTCATCTTTATCATTTTTTTCTTTCATGTAAAAGAATAACGATAAGACGAACGTCATCAAAAACTATGCTATGTTATAACCACTAAAAATATGTATTAAATAAATATATTAAGTATAAATATATAAAATATGTATTCTTTTCGTAAAAGCTTCTTGTAAAAAGCAGCTTTGTTAGTTTAAACAGAAAAACCTTTCGTTATGCAGTAATCTTAAAAGTGTAATGTTAATTAATTACGCACACCAAATACACGCTTTACATGTAAAAATTTTATTGAAGCTAATATTTTCGGTAGAAATTAAATTGAATTATAGAAAAAAAGAACATATTACTATTTCATTTTTAATTTGTCTTTTCCTCAGATAATTTTTCGAGATATAAGATATTTTTAATAAATGTAACAATCGATACGTAATTCCATTTTTACATCCAAACATTCTGTTTATACATATACAACTTCGTAACTAAAGTAATCTAATACTCCAGAATACTATATATTGGATTTAAAAAAATATAATCAAAAGGCAAAAGAGATATTTTCAATCCCTCTGCAATATTTTTTTATTCCGCCATTTCCACATTTTTTGAAAGGCTTAGCTGTCTTTCTAAGCCGCTTTGATTTTAACCACGTCGACCCTCTATAGGCCAATAAGTCTAGATATTTATCAGGTGTTCTAGTTAACGATTTCACTTTTCGCGTTTCCCATTCATTTTTTCACCCAGTATCAATCGATGAATATCGTTTCACAGCGACGCAATAAATCTCTGCCTTTGTAGGCGACGAACGTCACGGCGAAAAAAAAAAAAAAAGAAAAATGAGAAGAGAAGGACGAACGCAATGAGAGCGACTCGAACAGAAGTGAGTGGTACAGAGATGAAACAACTGCAAGTTAGAAATAAGGCGGAGATCGTCCAGAGCAAAAGGTGGAATAAGCGAACGGCTAATGAAACGGCGAGAAATCAAGTTAGTAAAGGGAATCTGTTGTCAGAGAAAGCACAACTCACCATGGAATACAGTGATAGATAAAAGTACTCGTAGTACAGTTCAAATTAAATGTACAATTAAATGATATTTCTGTATTATAAAAATATGTTTTGAAATATTATAAAATATCTTCTATATATTAATGATATATTAATATAATAAATATAATATAATACTAAAATATATTATAAAACAAAAAGAATTATATATTACAAAATCTTACATATTAAAAAATATAATGAGCGAGGATTAAAGGGAAAGGCATGTACTGGTTAATCAACCGCCGTTCCAAACTACACAGGAACAACACATAGAAAACAGGCTACTAATCTGTAAAGGCATAATGAAACCAATGTGGATGTATGGCGTCCAACAATTATGGACACATCGACAGAAAGTCACATCGCCAAAGTGGAAACCTTGCGATCAATCGTACTTCACACAACAATAGACGTACTTCGGTACGTACGAAATAAAGAACTACGCGAAGATGTTCAAATCTTCGCCATAAAGGAGAGAATTCAGCGAATATCCGGCATATATAAGTCAAGAGCCATAAACATGCCAAAAGCGCCAGCCAACACACTGAACACTGACAGTGTAGTTAAAAGACGATAAAAAGAGCAACTCAAATCTTTTTGACGCAAGATCAAATATAAATATATTTTCGTAATAGTACTATTGACATCCACGTAATATCATCAACAGCTGAAAGAACTTGTCAAATATTTTGTAGCACAAATTACAGGAATCTACTAGGAGTTATTTAATTAACAGAAAGAATAGATATATTATTGACCCGTATACATATCTGTTTATTACACTCAGATACCTATAGTAATAAATGTAAGTATGCATAGAAATGTTAATTAAACTATTTGATTATACAGATAGAAGTATTTGTACAGCTGCATTAATTAATATTCGTATTGTAATCAATATTTTGTTGCCTTTTTGACGAAAAATAAGTCATTATCCTTGATGCAATATGTACTACAATAAATTGAATGCTTAATAAATCCACAAAAATACATTAATGACCAAAGTTGGAAAATGTTCACAACATATAACATTGCAAATAATATTGGAAATAAGTGAAACTGTAATACTGATAGAATCTCTTATATATTCTCAACCGCGATCTTTTAAAAAGTAATTTTGCTGTTGTAAAAAGAACGAGACAATCCTTTTTTTTCCTTTTTTTTAAGCAAATGCTTATTGTAAAGTAAACTTTCTTGGAAATAAATTTTTCCACAAGTACATGCCTGGTATATATGTAATGCGATATTAATTCTACTAATAAACTATGACAAATTTATTACAGAAATATTATAGAAATTTAGTATTTCTCAGTAGCTTCAATAATACGTTACAACTAAAACATTGTAGTATACATATAATTGCTTCATATTGTTATAACACATAGAAGCTAAATATTGAAGGTAACAAAAGTACAAAGTACGTTTGCAATTCAGCATATAGTAAGTAAAGTAAATTTGTTTGATACTGAATGATAAATAAATGTGTCTAAAATTGAATTCAGTTTAGATGATACATTATTTCGCTTTAAAATAATTTATTGTAAAGTGAAATGCAAGCTTTATATTCATAATTTTTGCTTTGCGTATTCCTAATGATAAATATATAAATTTTTTATTAATACATATACGCACAGAAATATCGAATGTGCTCCTGCCTCTCAAAACGTTTCTTCATTAACAGATCGAAATAAGGGCCCATTTCATATTCGTTAATTTTCCACACGATCTAACCTCGTTCAAAATACCAAAGTACTAAATAGCTGCTCAATTCTTATCCTACATATTTCAATTTCATATACCCACCTTACTAAACCAACACTTAATATAACACAAAACAACATCGAATTCAAAACTGAAATTAGTTACGACAAGCCCGTTGCGTTTAATCGTTGTAATTTCAATCGAATCGATACTCGCTACGAATAAGAAATAGACGCGCAAAAAGTGACTGTTTCTTTGACATATATTTTACGACACCGATCATTCGGCGCGGGTTTCGAAACCACGATAAATGTTAACGTCTCGTTAATCTCAACGATTGGCGAATCCAGACGCAGCTTTAAAAAACAGTGATTAGCCGTAGATGTGCAGTCGTTCGAATCTCAAGGAGACCGTAAACGTTGTGGCGTATAATCAAAAGAGATCCGCGGCAGCGTCGGAAGTGACCGCGGCGTCGAACGAGCGAAAACGTTTCTCTCGTGACCTCGGCCCGTTTGTCAAGAACCATTTACACGAACATTCGCCGCAGCGCCCATGTTTCATGCGATATGAATAATAATCTATCCGGTAACTACATCGAGAGCTCGCCGTGAGTGTCGAATACGAGCCAAAAACCGAGGGAAAAGGAGTGAAACAAGCTCGTTTGGGCTCTGGCTCGTTTATCAGCGAACAAGGCAAAAGTTACGCAAATATGTGCTAGACTAGGACGCAAGGAAACTGCAAAACTGCTGAACTGCTGGCTTAATTCACCTTCCGTTTGAATTTATTTATCGTTCCTCGTTTTTCTTTCTTTTCCGATCGTTTTGGTGTTCGCCGAGAGACATCCGTTCACAGAGTAGACGGATCCAGGCCAGTGGCGTGAACGAATTGCGCGAATCTACGATATCCGTATTATCGGGTCAATGCCTGGTAGCGATGATAGCTGCATAATAGCGGCGTTTTCGAGCTACATAAATGTCCCGATAATGGGAAAATAATGATCTATATATATATATATATATATATATATGGGTATTTCAATATTGCACTGATAATCAGTTCCTTCCCTACAGCGCTATATGTATGAGAACTTTATGGATTCACGCGTCTGACAGATATGCTCTGTCATCAGCTAATTCGAATAGCGCGTGCGTTCCGAGAATCGCGTCACAATAAATTAATTTCATCTAATTTGTCTGGTTTATTTATTAATTTTTGCTGTCTTGATGTTCAGGCTCTTCTTTCGAAAGTGAATTCGTCCGTGTTTCGATTTAGGAGAATTTTTGAAAATGGGTTCCTTTTAGATAAAAAGAGAGGATTTTAGGCAACTCGAAGGTTAAGACAATTCTTTAACATTTCTTCATTTTTCCTATGCTTTCCGACGTGCGATGTTGCGATATGTTTCTGATATACATTGACTCAAAAAATTGAACGTATGCCAAACCGCCTCTCGTTTATTAACGTGTTATCGATACAAGCGAACAAGTGTTGTTCGAAAAGTGGCGGCTATTTAGTTTGTTTCGATTCTAGACCTGTGTACATTTCTTATTTCAATTCAACTCCTGACACAAATGGTACAATAAGTGTTTTGATCGATAATTTGAGTTTTCATATTTTTGTTAGTGTGCTTCCTGTGAAGATAATTTCGTTTAAAATCAGAGTATGTGCAATCAATTTTTTGAGTAACTGTAAGTCACAAATACATGATATTTACATTATATTTCGTAATTCAGAGTTAATTGGCCCATAAAAAACACTAAATACAAATCAAAAAATTGTTTGACAACTATTTCTAAAATTTGAGATTTCAAACTTTCACTATGGTGAAACATCGTGATACTGTTTCTTCGGGAACAATCGTTTAGTTGTTGCATTTGCGTCTCATGTCAATGTTTCGTAGATATTGCAATCTACTTCTCCAGGGCAAACTTAAAACTCAGAGTTTCAGGCCCCGTTGTCTCCAATTATACTTGCGAGTTCAGTCATCAGTTTAATCAGCCTACTGGAACATCGCGCGGTATAAATGAAGACAGTGGGAAACCTTCAGTTTCAGGGCTGCGCTGAAAAAATAGACTGCAATGTTTACAGAACGTTGGCGCAAAGTGCATACAACAGTCACACGATTGCCCCGAAAAACCAATATCATGATATTTCGAAAATGTTGAATCGAATAGATTCATTTTCTCCTGCCAAAAGATTACCTGATCACAAAACAACAATCGAGTATGAAAAATGGTATATAAAACATGAGAAAAGGGCGAAATGGAAATAAGAGGAGGTTCGGGTTATGTTTTGAAAAATTAAAAAAAGTGAGTTAACTTTCGAATCGCCAAAAATCCTCCTAAGCACTGTTTTCGTTTACGAAGAATCTACTTTCAAAATTTCAGGCAAATCGAGTCACGGACATTTTCGGAAGATCTTTAGAATACCGAAAACGCATTAAATTTTTGTACTTCTAGTTTCTACGAATCAATCATGATTAAATAACTTAAAGAATAGTATCGAATGTTATCTACCGATGTTGCTTTAGAATTACCCACAGTTTGAAAGATAGAAACTTGTTTTGTTTTTAGTAAAATGTTCAGACAACTGAAACAACGAATGCTCAACGACATTTCGTGCAACAGCATTTCAAACAAATAAGCTTTCGATCAAGCGTATTAATCCCGCAATTTCGTTATCGATGCACTGCGAGCAAACACGAATAATACGGATATCAACGAGATTCGATTCGAACAAAGGTATTTTTTTATTTTGCACGGTGAATATTTACGTCATAATATTTTGTTCTCTCGGTTCTAAGTCAGCGAACACCAGCAACTCTGGCAAACATCGGATAGGGTACACGTAACAGTAACGCCGAAATAGGATGAGAAACATTGATGAATCTCATTCGTCGTACACGCTGGAAACTTCGAGGTTAAATTTGAAAATCTTCGAATCGACGATACCTCACATTTTTCCGTAACTTTCGGAACAACGTCGCAATATGAGATGCACTCCGACATCAAATAGACTGTACTACTTTGAAATGCAATATGCACGACGATGGTACCTCTCTTGTTAAGTCGAGTGGACGCTCATTTCTCCTTTCGTTAATTTGTTATAATCGGATGTATGCACGAACGTGTACAGTGTACACTGTATTAGCCAGGTAATATCTTTTTGCAGAAACTTTTGATCTCTTGAGTTTGATGTTCGTCCTTTGCGAGATGAGAAATTTCCACCGAGTTAAATTCATTTCGTATCTCGTTACATTGCGAACAAATGTTAGGTAAATATTAATTAAAAGATGACTTCAGTTCGAATAATTAGAAACTCTCATCTTCTTCCTGTTCGTTCTTTCCGAGGCTGGAAATAGTAGACGTTTTACAATAACAAAAGATCTTCTTTCGATCTTGTCTGGTCTCGGTGCTTCATTTTGCCAGGAAATTTCGGGATTTCGATCAAAGTGCAAATGACGCGTCGATTTGTCGAAGAAATGAACACCCAATCGATTTCAATCTCTCGGCAGCATGCTGTGCCACTACTATATGTATAGAGTATGTAATGTGAAACTATAGAAGATGTAATTAGAATATGGAACAAAGAAACAGCAGACAGACTCACTTGTTGTAGAGGACTATGTCGGGCCGCCATATGTGGTCGGATGGCACATGTAACATGTGAACACCACCGTACTCCTTCGGCTCCCATCGCAGTTTGTAGTCGTACCATGACTTGAAACAGCCAACACAAAAAATATAACCATATTATTGTTTCTTTTTAAAAAGCACATTAGATTTAGAACAAACACAGTGTTTCGAATAATGTACGATAGTTTTGAGAATTTAAATTAAACATCGCGTTAAAAAATTATTCTCAAACAACGTACCCAGCCGTTTATCAATTTTGCCACCTTTAAGAAATACGTTTATATCAGCCTGGGAAGTAAGCATTAGTAAAATAAAATTTTACGCACATATCGGTAAATATGACCATTTTAAAGTTTATCATAGGTATGTAATATGAAAAGATATTTATTAATTAAAAACAACGAAGGCTACACCGAGCTATTTAACTGTTTGATACTTGGCATCGTTTCTACTTTGTAGAATTAAAATAAATAATGTAAGCTAAGTAAAAGATGTGTTACAAACTAGTTAAATCTTTTCTCATCTTATTATTTTTTCGCAATTTTCAGTTACGAATAGAATTTGTGACGATAAAAGTAAAATACACTCCACGCGTTTACATTATCAATGATGTAATCTTCCACAAAAATATGAATTATTTTCTTTATCCTATAATTTTTTTGTATATCCGCAGTTATGTTTATCGTGTCTTGTACTTATTATATTCGGTTTTAATAAAAATTATTAATATATTATCTATCAGCTAGTGAGTACTACAAATTCACCCAATATATCCAATTGTTATATTATATTATTGTAATAGTTACGTAGGAGATAAAACGTGGGAAACTTTCTCGAGGACTTGTGTCAGCCTTCGATGTTCGCATCGGACTGAGCGTCGATAAGCTAAACATTCCCCGATATTAAATCATTGTGATAATCGGTTTCAGTCAGTCGCCGAGCAAATGTCAAAATAATATAAATAGCTAAGTAAATGAATGTAATTCGTTTTCTTTGATATTATTAAATCCTCTCTCTACAGTTATATATTACATATCAGTTATATAACTATGCTGTAATCGTCAAACCATCGCATATCGATTATTAACGATGTTTACAGTATACTTAAATTGGTACAATGAAACATCCATTATTAATAGATTTAAAAGTGTATACTTTAGTTATTTAAATTAATTAAATTAAAATTGTATTTATTTTTATTTATTTTAATTGTAATTATGTTAATTGAATTCAAAGCGTACAATTTAAGTGTTTAACGATTAATGGAATCAAATATTGGCAACTTTAAAATGATATCTAATATGAAACATTTTGTGGTGGTTTCTTGTAAGATATATTGGAGAATAAGAATAGAGACTGAAAGAAAATGTTACATTTTATTCAAAAACTTTTGTTCTCACGTGCGTATAATATTAAGATTTGTAAAACAGTTCAAGGAGTAAGTTACCTTCTCTCTTATGACAACAGAATTATTCGTATTTTAAAATGAACCGACGCAAAACCTATTATACTACTACTACACTTACCAAACTGTACGATAAACTTTAAATCTCTCCCTTGACTCGCTAACAACCCATAAAACTGATTGTTGAATAATTGCAAAAAAAAAAAAATTATTCGATTATATGAAAAATTCAACTTTATCAGGAATGTTTTAATATACTTTGAATCATAAATAGGCTGCGGATATCTGTGCATTTGTATGGAATTTAAATAGGCAAAAATGCATAGAACGTATAATGTAATATAAAAAAATATACAAAATATCCCAAGTGAGATGTTAGTTGTAATATGTAAAGAATAAAACAGAAGCCTATTTAGATTCTATATTTGCCTTATTGCGTTCATAAAAATATGAATTTGCGCAAATAACCGCAATCTAATCACAAGTATACCCATGTATCTAATGTAATTTGATCGTAAGAGTAAATCTAATTTGCATGATGTTTGCGACCAGATGAAACTCGTTGGAAGAACTGGATACCATATATCCATGTGATCTATCGGGATAACACGTTGCCTATCGACGCAATCTTTCTTACGTTTCACTGCCGTTGACGCGGACAAACATGTTCGCGCGCATACGTTTACCCAGCCTGTGGCAGACATCGAGTTCATATGTAAAAGAAAGCACACGTGTCTTGTATACGAGAACATATCGAGGCAGAAAATTGTTCTCGGGAATTGGGCGGGATTTCACGATCTCGCGTGAAAAAGGGAACATCCCTGGAGGACGAAGTAGTCGCTGGGATACGAGAAACTTAGAAACGCTACAGATAGATCTAGTCAACCGGTATATAGTAAAAATTGGAACGTATTTCCTGGTAACAAGCGGACAGGAGAAAGCATCTACCTTTAGGTGCTTCGCTCGATTGTTACGTCTTGGCAGATTTTACGATACATGCGTATACATATTTTATGAAAATCGAGCCACATAAGCGAGATCTTTTCCTTTCCCTTTGCTGTACCTTATAGAATTGTCGGGTTATAAATCTATGTTATGCTATAAATATATTTGTACTTCATAAAATGTTCGTACAGTGAAACTGTCGTATTCGCTGTCTTGATTTTTGAACGGATAATTGTGCTTGACCGGGATTTGAGAAAATTAAATAGAAAATTTGTCGTTACAATTGACTGTAATATCGAGACCTTATACGTTTTGATAAAATAAATATTACGATCACGAAGTTCTTTTTATACTTTTCATCTAATAATTATCACGGAAGTTTAAGTAGAGAAATCAATGAGAAAAAATAATAAATTATCATGTGAGCATCTGTGCATAAAAGACGTATTGGAAAACAAGAAAGATTGTACCAGTAATTAGAAGAAATTAATAGAAATCACCGTAAAAAGTTAAACCATTTATGACAATCATATTCGTCAGACTACGTTATGTTAAACAGATCGAAGATACATACTATAACTTAATATATAATTTATTGATACTTTCCTACGAGTAATA
Source organism: Bombus haemorrhoidalis (assembly GCA_014825975.1). Classification (NCBI taxonomy): domain Eukaryota; kingdom Metazoa; phylum Arthropoda; class Insecta; order Hymenoptera; family Apidae; genus Bombus; species Bombus haemorrhoidalis. The sequence goes on from CM026170.1 coordinate 15,099,243, forward strand.
ATTACTATTTGTATTGAAAACGTGAATATTTTAATATCTGAAATTGGTCAAAGATTTGTATAGCATGTAAAGTAGAGGTGGAAGCAATTCTTTTTTAACGTAGGAATAAATTATCTATAATGTTATAGTTATTTTTATGATGCTTCACAATGAACCTAGTATTTAATAAAATTTTAGTTTATAGTTTCTAACGACTATTAGAAAATTCAAACAGAACAAAAATTTTATACAAGTGTTATACAATTTCGATAATTTCCATTACCACGTTATATTTTATAATTTTTCGATCGATCCAATTTATCAAGATTGCATTATAATTATTAACGATGAAACAACAGGAGAAAGAATTGTTTCATCAATCCCACTCACGCAATCGAGCAACAGCATAAATAAGCTTAAACGTGAATGAATCCAAACGTGTTTTATTGTTTCATCCGTATCGTCTGTGTCGACCATCACTCGAAAACTCAGTGTCCAAACCAATTTCCATTTGTTACAACACAAACGGTAAGATAGTAGCACGAAATATTAGGTGATTTAACGAATACAAAATTGAAAAGCATAAAATTAAATTAACGATTTCTGTCCTATAAAATACCTTATCAATAATAATTCTAATAAATAGATTGCGAATAAACGAACGAATAGTCAACATTATAAGAAAACGATATACAATATTTGCTATGCTTTGCACGATTATTAATCGGAAAGTTGAGTATATTGACGAATATAGTTATATGAAATTATATGAAATATCGAGGGGAAAAAATATGTAATAGATTATTTCAGCAAGACTTCATTTTCTGGTAGCATAATTTAATCTTTGAAGGGAAAACGACGCAGTCATATCGCTTACTCCTGTGCTCGGGGTTCCCGCGAAGGGAGAAAGTTGCTGGAAATTCGATTGCCCTGCGGCTATTAATTAGTGGCCAATTATGCCGCAGGGGCCCGCGGACGAAACTTCCCTGGGAATTTCTTCGTGGGAGATCCAATCAGAGATTCTCTTTGCCCAGCAACTACTCTACCGCGTGTAGAAAGCATTCATACATTTGCTTTTAACGATTGCACTTCAATTTTCTCTTCTTAACATCCTACGGTTTCGTTTTTTAGCTTTTGCAAAAATTTCTATCCGATAGCACAGGAAACGTTTCCTTGCAATTCCAATGTAATGTAAAAATGAAGATTTAGCCAATTGCAGTTATTTTCATATTATATACGCCTGAAGGTTAAATGTTCTGGAATCTAAGTTCAAAGACCTCTGTAGTATTTCCAGAAATTGTATTTAATAACAGGTAAGTGACATTTATGAATATACTTGCTTGAATAATTCCGTATATCAATATTGCATGGAGAACAAAATGATAAATAAATGTATTAAAAGAAATATACGCTTTAGAATAATAAAAAGATGTAAATGACAAAGGTATTAATATAATTTAATCGCGTATATGATTTTTTGGAACGTTTACCTGAACAAACATTTCATATGCTGCGATATGTATAGCTATTGCTTATGTTTTATTTACATTTATTTACTTATTTGTTTATTTCTTATTGTTTCCTAAATAACGATTAAGTTTAGATCGAGACAAGCTTGAAAATAAAGCGTAACAGATACGTTGTAACTTTTTCTACAAATCTTTACTCTTTAGCGATAGATGATATCTCGAATATCGATACTTTTCAATTCAAATATTAATATTTTTTATCCATATTCGATGCGACGATATACATATTTCAGTATGGATACCTAACTCATAAATATCGAAATTTTCCAATCGAATTTTCGACTGTATCGAATAATTCACATCTAGGCAAACTAGCCAAGAAACATTTAACGCTAAATGTGCAACATCCGTTTCGGCTGAACGGCTACTCTCCAAAGAGTGCAGGGTCCTGGACAAAGCAAAAAAAAAAAAGAAGGAAAACGCCTAAATGAAGAATATTTACAACAATTGCCTTTTTTAGGTTCACTGTCTATTAAATTAATTAATTAATTAAATTTTACAATTATGTCTATCCTAAATCTTAGAACATTTAGTGTAAATAAGTGAACTATTTTCATTTTTTCTTTTTTTTTTTAATATTTCGTAAATTCTAATTGTCTGCGTATATATGTACTTACTAAAATACGTTTATACGAAAGAAAGTTATCGTATTACAGTGTTAGGTACAGCATTAAGTACCTGCATGCTTTTGTTAAAAATGAAAACAAAGCGTGTAATGTATTGCGGAAGTAGCGACGCAGTTAATTGCTTGAACGTGCAAGAGGTTTTATCGATTTCACTCGCGAAAACAAGGACACTCCCGGTTTCTTTGACCTAGCTGCAGAATGTTGGCGCAAACACATAAATTCAAGTTTCATTTTCATAGTCTGATGATGAGGAAAATGGGTGGCCCATCAACTCAGCTCAGTAGATAATAAACATCCACGTGATCACACATATATTTATTTGTTTCACCTGCATGCGTCGTGAATATTTACTAATTCTACACGTTCTTCCCTATGTTTCTCGCTGTATGTTACTGCTTGTTATTCTAATTTTCTAGAATATATCTGCATCCCACGGGAATTATTCATGAACCCATACCAAAACAAGTAATTACATTTTAATAATTGCATTTTAGTAATTGCGAGAAACTAATCTTAAAATAGATACAAAATTATCGAATAGCAAAGCACTGTCAGGTATGAATATTCAGATGCCTCATAACACAATAATTGATTAAGGTGGCGGAAAATTACAAGAAGCGACGATAGATAGAAATATTTTTTCGTTTGTGGAAATTAAGAGATTTATTTCTGAATTTCAATTGGGATTCGTTTAATTACAGACCTACGTATAAACTGTTATAATTTAACATGTTGTAGTTTTAATTGATATTAATGAATTGTATTTCTCTAGATAAATATTTGTTTCAAAAGTTATTTTGTGTATATTTGTTAAAAATTATGCCAGTGCAATTAAGTTATACAAGATTTAATAAATCTAATAATTTCCTATCGATAGAATTTTACGAATTGGAAAGAAAATTCGTAGCAATCAACGAAATCACGATTTAATTATTTTTACATGCACAATAATTTTCTATTGAAAACTTTATTATTCAATTACCAAAATATATTTGAGATAAAAAATAGGGTCAGATAATTTAAAACCAAAAAAGTCCATATTAAATCAAGATTTAAAAAATATATATGATATAAATATAAATATAAAACTGCTTTGAATCATGTAAAGATAGCTAAATCGAAATTTTCACACTGTGAATTATAAAACACCAATTTCATATCGAAACGAGATTTTTTACAGTCAACCCATAAAAACGCACGAGCTCGTCAATTTTTTCTCTAAAGGCGTTCTTGGAAAGCTGTAAATCTAGTCGAGGTGTGAAGAGATCGATAAAATAACGTGTTGGTAAATTTTGCATGCGCTCTAGTCAAATTTATTGCCAACTGCATGTAAGTAGGTTATCAGAGATAAAAGCCAGGGAAGAAATTATTTTTTATTCGAACATAATTGGAATTTTGAGAAGTAAATCTTCCACAGTAAAGTAATATCAAACATTAAATGTTAATCTTTATTACAAATAAATACACTATTATACGTATCTTTTTTTTAGATCTTATTTTCTTAATGATTCCAGAATTGTACCTTTTTTAGTATATGAAAAAGACTATCTTTTATCAATTATTAATAAATTTTTTTGTTTGAATATATATTATACTCTGTATATTTTGTATATTTATATATTTATCCAAGTGGTCGTATGGGGAAGACAATTTGTTACAATTTCAGCTTAGTTTTACCTAGAATAGATATATTTGTCTTTCGTTAATTAATTAATTAAACCTTGTAAAAATACATCGAGGGTTGAAAGAGTTAATCGCAGTTATTTTTCACGGCGAACACAAGGCGAATAACTACAATACATTTTATCTGTAAGGAAAGTGAAATAAATAAAATTCTGTCGATGTAGTACGTCAGAGATTCCATTTGCAAGTGACGTTCGGCCGCAATCTGAAAATATATTTTGAAGAAAAATGGACAGAGATGGAACTGCTGCAAGGCTTTGTTAAAATAGTCGATACAAACGTCGGTATATATAACTTCCCGCGAAAACTTCTCGTATAAATATAAATAATCTCATATAAATAATTTCTTTCTGTCGAATACGTTTTACGTAGTTGTATGTATTTGTTGAATGATGCCATTCGATTCATAATAATTTCTATTACAACAATTTGCCATTTCTAACAATGCTGTCATATAAATCGCATATGTTGTAGAATCGCTGATTCAGAAACCAGTAATTATAAAATTATCACCATGAACATGAACGAGATATTTGTAACGTGGCAATGTATTGCGCCCAATGAAGCGTATTGTGGTTTAGAAATAGGCACATATGGTAATGAAGCGATTGTTCGCACGTGATATCTCTTACCCAATTTCAAAGTTCAATACTGTAACTAACGGTTTCCAGAACAAGATAATTAGAACATTATTCGTGTCTTACTAAAATCTATTAATTTTAAAGATTACGAAATTAGAATTATATAGAACTGTAATAATAACTGTATAATAGAACTGTAATTACACTAGTTGAAGTGAACACTTACACAACAAATATTGTTTATAATTGTATTATTCAATGACAACGAAACAAGAGAAACGAACACAATGAGTGCCTATTAAAAGAATTATTTATTACTGTGTACCTGAAATATGGCAATCAGATGCAGCAAAAATTAATATAGTCTCGTTCGGACTTAAGATGTTTCAAATGATTGAAATTATATTACTATTATTATTATTATGTTAATTGCTTAAATTTAGAAAAAACGTAAAAATACAGATGTACCGAATTTCTTGATAAAAGCACAAAAGTTTCGAATCTAGTAAGATAAACAAGTTTTTTAATCGATTTGCAAAGGATGATAAAGCAGAAATACCTATTTTAAAAAATGCAAACGAATAGTGGCATTAACCTTCCTCTGGTCTGTCCGTTTGATGGACAAGAAATTTCGTGAATTGCAAAAGATATGAAAAAAGCTGCATGAGTACGCGCGATTTCTCGCTTCATTTCGATACCAGTATTTTCCCTAAAGCATCAAAAATCCCCTTGTTCGTTAAAACAAAAGCGAGATTGAGATACAAAAGTTAGAGAACTGTAGTAAGATTAAACTGCAGTCTCCATTTTCGCAGCAATAAAAAGAGCGACAGTTATCAGGGGACTTCGACACGACACAATTCCCATTGTTCCACGATATAGATTGAGAAAATCGAATGGCGAATGACGAGAGTGTGAGAGGCAAGACGGTTGAGAAAGCAAGAATCGAAGCGAGAGATTCAGGACGATGGCCAAGTTCAAAGGGGGAAAGGGAGCGCAGTTTGAGAGCAGAGCGGAGAAAGAGAAAGGTGAGCAGGCGGACGGATGAACAAAGAGGCAAGTAACCGATACTAGTGAAAAAGGAAGCAGAGATATAAAGTAGAAAGAGAGTTGAGACGTGTCCATAGATAGAAAGGCCACCCGTGTGCTACTATTGTTATCAATTTATTTCCGATGTATTGACTGGTCGCTAAAAGGGACGCCGTCATCGATATGTGATTGTGAATCTCCACGGCAGAAGCCTCTACGAGCTATCGATTCCACCACCTGTCGACCGCAGATACATCTACGTACTTGAAGAAGCATGTCAGAGAGATTTCCGATGGTCCTCACAGCTGGTGCTGGAGATGTCGGTGGAATTGAATGTAATTAAAACTCGTAGCAAGATTAATTCGTACGTCTGTATACAGTTCCATTGAAATCACTGATGTACATTTCACTGATGTTGTTTTTACCGAGAATAATTCACAGATATCAGACTTGATCGACGACTATAACTTTGACCGACAACAGTATCAAAGTATTAACTGACAACAACAATGCCCTACACAGAATTTAAGCAATTGGTTGTATCAAGCTCGAGCAGAGTATAACTTTGATTTAGAGGATTACACGAGACTGTATTCTCTGCTTTGTCCGCGTACAGAATATGCATGTATTTTTCTCTCGATTATTATCGCTATCGGTTAAGACTGTCGTCGGTTAAAATTTGATTCATAGTAACGATCATAGTATGGTGCGAAAAGTAGGGTGAAAATCGCTTACACGTAATCGATGAAAGCATTCACAGCAGATGGTTCGGTCAAGTTAAATGAAAATTTCTTAACCGTGGCTTTGGTTTCTTAGCGACCAAAACCGCAATCAACAGTCGAAAAAGAGCGAATTATGATTTCAGTCACAAAAGGTATTGTGATACATCTGGTAAATTGTAGATCGATATAAAGTGAACGAATAAGAATGAAAGAGATTTCAACGGGGTTTCATTGTACCTGATTGTTTAGTATGAATGCCTTGCTAAAATTTTGATTGAACATTTTGATTGATTGTGAATTGACCGTAGCTTTGACGAGACTTTAATGTAAATCGTCTCTTAACCGACAGCAAATATGATCGATTGAACGATCGTCACAGAGTTTAATCAATTGTTTCTAGCAAATTCGAGCAAACTATGAGTTTCGTTTAGCGTTATATCAGCTTGCGTCCTAACTTTCTCAACCTAGACAATATTTCGATCGTTATCGTTACGGTTAGTACTGCCATCGCTTAAAGCTGCTGTCGGTCAAATATCGTCATCGATGAAATCTTGTATGGCCTGGTGAAGACCAAATCAGACGTAGATTAAGTCTGGAGTAAATCTAGTATGGTGCAGAAAGATCAAATATAATGTAGATGTAATATAGATCAAGTCTAATGTAGATCAAGTCTAGTGCAGATCAAGTCCAATGTAGATCAAGTTCAGTGTAGATCAAGTCCAGTGCAGATCAAGTTTAGTGTAGATCAAATCTAACGTAGATCAAATCCAGTGTAGATCAAGTTCAGTGTAGATCAAGTCTAGCGTAGATCAAGTTCAGTGTAGATTAAGTATGGGGTAAATCAAGTGTAGTATAGATCAAGTCTAGTGTAGATCAAATCTAGTGTAGATCAAATCTAGTATAAATTAAATATGGGGTAAATCAAGTATGGTGCAGAAAGATCAAGTATAGTGTAGATAGGTCAAGTCTGGGGTAGATTAAGTCTGGTGTAAATAGATCAAGACTGATGTAGATCAAATACGATGTAAGTCAAGTTTGGGGTAGATCGAGTATGATGTAAATAGATCAAGTATTGTGTAGATAAATCAAGTCCGGTGTAAACAGATCAAGGTTAGCGCAGACCAAGTCAAAATCAGGTCTGGCGTAGATCATGTTTAGTGTAGATTAAGTCTGGTTTAGATCAAATCTAATATAGACAGATAAAGTTTGGTGTATATAGATTAAGGCTGGTGTAGATAGATCAAGTTTGGTGTACATAGCTCAAATCTGATATGCATAGATTAAATCTGATATTAATAAATGGCTGTCAGTAAAAACAACGTGGTGAAATCTGTGTCGATGATTTAAATGAAACAGTTTTAGACACGATCCACGAGAGGGCGAGTTTTACGAAGAGTTTCACAGCAAACTGCTTTAATGAAATGTTTGTGCTTTTATAACGAGATCTTAAGGTATCTCGAAAATCACGCCCCTAAACACGAAGAATTATTTTCCTTCGGCCTCTTTATTTTAGCGAGAGTTCGCTCGTTTCTAGAATAAAACAATGTTAATTAAAACAAAAAACTTTCTCGTTATTAACGAATTCATTAAAAATAAAATTTCTAGCTTATATTCTAAAGAGAACAAACTTGCTCAAACTCTAATTTATAATAAATGTGAATTAAATTATTTTAATAGAATATACTTCGATACTATATCTAGTTTCTTCCATTGCAAACTGCTTAATATTTAAAAATTCATAATGAAAAATTTCATAAATGTATCAGATTAAATACATAAAGTAAACCGATCAGCAAGTTACTTGCTAAAATGAATAGAGAATAAAAATTTTAATATGAAAATGTAGTAAAATTTTATCCATTAATACTGTAGCAACTTTTTTCTGCTCTTATCTTTTTTTTTTTTTTGCTCAGAGTAGTAATAGATATGATTCTAATTTTTATAACAATTATTTGTATAATTGTAATTTTCATATTCTCGTTCACAAAATCTTCGTAATGTAATTTTTCGTTCCTACATTATTACTATGAAATGAATTATTAGAGAAGAATAAATTATTTTTTTATTAAGTTTTAACCAAAATTTTAAACTTGTTAGTAAAAAATTATTCGCTAAATTAAACTTAAATGTGTGAAAATAGACGTTAATGAACAATTCGTTAAAAAATTTATCCATTTTGCATTCAAAGAACGTTGAATTTACATATTTACAACATTTGAATATGTTGAAAAGGATTATTGCTAAATTTTATTTCCGTAGCATCATATCACAAAGGGTGTACCAAGATTAATTAAACATTTTAAATTAATCAAAAGATTTTAATTAACCTTTTATAGGATAAAGCCGCAAAACAGACATTTTTACGCCATGCGTACTATAAGCAAAGAAGGATCGTGCAAATTAAATAGGCAAAAGCGCGTAATTGTCAATTTTCTACCAAACAAGATAACAGCGGGATCCTATTGTCGTTTTATCGACTTTCAGCGCGGGCAATGAGAAGTGAATTTGTCACCACTTCCGTTTCATGGTTAGAAATAGACTCGATTTTTCAGCGGATAGAAATGAAATTGAAATAGTTAAAGAAAAGCTTTTAAAATGGCCATCTGAATTACCATCTTGAGTAATAAAAGTTTCATTGTCCACGGTATAATAATGTTAACTCGAAGAAACTTTTTTCGTAAGACAATGCGCATTATTACTTTGCCATATAAAACTTTTATGAAATATTCGTAATAATTTCGAGGACTCGCTATTAAAAGCAAAAATATTTAATCGGTTACTATAGTTTGTGCATAATATAGATCGACTATTTTACCGCTCTTAACATTACAAATTTTTACATATCTTTTTACGAAAAATTAACTTCTTCATTCAGTTCTAGAAGTTCAAACGCTTTAAAGCCCTCTAATCTCTCTTCAGACTCAGAATAGCGTTAAAAACATTGCAACTCATATACTTAGAAATTTGACATTTGACCAAATTGGAATAAATTTGTCCATTAATTTGACTTTGCAGATGAAAATTCTAAGAAACATATCAATCTTCTCGTTAGTTTCATTACGTTTTTCCATTAAAAACCTCAAAAAATTTCCGAACTTAAAATGGTTACGGTAAAATCTATTTTTAATTTCTATCTTATTTTACCAAACGTAATCTATTTATTTCTATTTATACATTTATTTATTCCTTCTTGGATGTTTTGCAGCAACATTTACATTAATATAAACTAAAAAGTAAAATAAACTAAAAAAGAACAAAGATTATAAAAACACTGAATGATGTTTGAATAATCAAATTGTTGAAATAACGTTCCTTTTAAAAATGACATAAAAGTCGTTTTCAGGCGAATATTTTATCTTCTGCCTTTCGATATATATTTCCTTTGTATAGTTGAAAATTGGATCTGTCTATCAGATCAATCGTTCGTGTTCAAAGTGTTACATATTCAATATAATCATACTCACCATCGAATACAAGAGTGCTTTCATCACTTTGGAACTTAAGTTATTCTGTTCGGATCGATGAACATTTTGAAGAACCAAGGTCTTTAACCTATCTACCAATTTAACCTGCATTATACATCGAAAGCTCTGGTACTTCGCTATTCTGCTCCCAAACCTTGTACACGTTAATCTAGCCGTACAAATGTGTAATCCTTCGAGAAAGTTTTGTCGGTAGATTAGAAATATCATAAGAAAATGTTCCATTACTTCATCGTAGAAATTAAGAATAGCTAATATTACTTTAATTTTGTTCTTATTATGATGTAATATCTAAGAGCTATTAATAAATTTACAGTTGAGAGTTTTTATTTATTTTTAAATGCCAATACTTCGTTATTATCGTCAAGTAATTACCGAAGAAACTCATCTGATTTTTTGAAAAAGTATTTAGTAATCAAATCACTATAGATTCGTACAATATAAATAAAGCCAAGTTTCTTGGCTTTGGTGTCGACAGCGTTTCAGAGAAACAGTATAAAAGATGTTTTTCGTTTTTCTAAACTGTACACTTTAAATAAAAATACAAACATCGATCATTTCTAACAATGCTACGTTTGTTGTGTGGTAAATTGGACAAGCGTTAAATTATCGCCAAAAAATTGTCGCTCTTTGAATCATTAGGCAACGTTATAACTTTGTGAAAAATAGTAGTGCAATCTGGAGTCATTTTGGTAGGAAAAGCCTTTAGTTTGACTCGCAAAGGTCTCTCTTTCCGTAACGTACTTTTACAATGAAAAAATGGAGCCCAAAGAATTAACTGCTTCTACGGGGTTGAATAAATTTGTTAAATTAAAATCATGATGAATTCGAAAATTGGCGCCTCTCTATTAAAACGTTACCTTAAAAATTCCTTTTTTACAGTCGTTTTATCGCCCTTTTAAAATAAAAAGCGTGCCGCCAGCATTAGAATAATTTCCGACAAAATAATTACAGAGGGGTTGCACTGTTGCACTTACATTGCGTGTGTGTATGTGTTCGGCATGTTTAGTCTGTGTGGATGTGTAATGTCAACATGTATGTTGCATATACTAACTACGCATATTAGACACTCCCACGTTATACATACATACACACTGAACATGTTGTGCAAGAAAAAGAAGGTAAAACTTATAAAATTCAAAAGTACAAGTCTCGATTGAATTTATTTTCAATTAGAAATCGATATCTTAGAATTAAATTAAAAGTTGTGTATTAATTAAATCTATACCTAATTAAAAATTACTTTTTAAAATTTTATAAATTTAACTTATACACCAGTCGAGCAATTTCACAACACAAGAATTAGCTATGTATGTCGTTCGTCTCTTACTACTTACACATACACACATATGGATATAAGAAATAAAAAGCTTTTATATTTTCATTTCCTACAAACCGCATTCTTACATAAAATCTTCTTTTGCCACTTGTATATTTATTCAAAATACAAGAACATAACACACGAATCTATATCTGTACCTAAACGTACATGTTCTAGGATATCATCATACATGTTGTAATCATTATGTTATGGTCGTTCGTAACTCGTCTTAATGCTGACGAGAATTTTACATTATAAAAACAAATATCGATGGTCCACAAAAATGCAAATGATGTTGGAATATTTTGCAAAACAATCTAGGAAGAACTTGTTTTTATTATTAACAAATTTACATTTTCAAATCAACATTTCCTGATTACTTTCTCAATTATTTTCAACGACGATAAAAATAATTTACATGTCCCTTTTACGTAACTTTTAACTAATTCATGGAAACTATCAGATATAAAACTTTCATTCAGTAACAAAAACTTTCTAGTCAAAATATGCTTACAATATATTTCCTATTTGTAGGAAATTCAAAATTCTAACAACACACGTTGTGCACCTAACATGCAAAACTATGCGAAGCTTTGTTTTCCTTTACCTGTGTCTAAAAAGACACGAATCTGCATGAACATTCTCAGGATACTTTTAAAAGAACCTCGTTTCGACCAGATATTTTCCTTTAGATTAGCTTCCAAGCGATAATTCATCGGTTTTACGAAAACCAGATGCTAGAAAATGGCACAAAGACCGAACCCCATCACTCGACGCCATTGCTGTCTCTCACTGCTCACGTGCAACGACGATTTTTCAACTGTACACGAGCATTTGATCCGAAACAAAGTCGTCGGCAACGAAAGAAGAACGAGGTTCGCGAAACGAGCAGACCGGTTCGAAACGATACAACACGGGCAAGTCTCGTCATTACCCTCAGTTACACGTGGCACGCGTGTATAGTCGTCGCAAGCGGGCGCTAGCCGAAGGCAAACCGGTTGTACGCAGTACCTGGTAGGTTGTCGCAAACGGTCGGTTCGGAGGGTTAGTCGGAAGCTAAAGAGGGTGGTTTCGACGTTGAAGGATGGCGTGTCGCTGGGAGACGCGTGCAGAATACCTGGCAGCGCACGTACACGCATAAGTACACAGAGAAACGGATGTGACTCTTGTCAGTGTAACGATCTGAAACGTCGCTGCCACACACTCTCTCTGTTTCTCCGTTGCTCCTGTTCTCGTTTTCAAATCCCGTCTTTATCGAACGTCACGGCTGACCAAACAAGTGTTCGCCATATGGTACAATACGGTTATGAATCGTCAAGCATTCGACGAACCGAGCTGTCACCGTGAAAAATTACCGAGAGAAGGGAGAAACGTCATGGAAAATATGTCGGCAGAATTTGTGTAGTACAAACGAGAACGCGGCAACTATTAAATTTGTAGCGCCTCCAGACACGAGGGACGAAGAAAGCCAGAGAAAGTATGTAAACGTAAAGAAACGAGAGAAAGGAAAAACCGACGTCTAGTAAATGGAAAAATATTAAACTTTCTACGGGGACAAAGCAACTAGTACATATACAGGGTGTTTCAGTTGTATCTGGTCAAACGGTGTCAGTATATTCTTATGATTAATGCTCAGTTACGAAGCTGTAGGAAAGATATTGCGATAAATGGATCGACTAATTTCTATCTTTTGAATTTTGGACCGATTTAATGGAGCGATTTCTACTTGTACAAAAGATTGAGATACATCGGGCAGAAATTAATTCGTCTCAGGAATTGATACAAATGTTTGACACTGCATCCGGTGAAGTTAAAGAAAATCACGATAAAATTCTGATGGCAATAGACTGAATCTATCAACGGCGTTGACTTTCTGTTTGCAAGAACGGACGACATTTTTTGTAAACATCAAAAATCCATGGCATTCATTAAAAATTATGGTATTTTTGTTATAACTTTTGTTGTAATGGTGCATTCACGATCCACTATTTATATAGCATCTTTCCTTACGTTCAAACGTACGTACAATTTGCTGGCTATTTGGCAAGGTAGAAACGGAACATCTTGTATATACATATGTCCCATTTAACCGAAAATGTTGAAATATCTGAAGAAATACGAATGATACGAAGAAATGTCTGAGACAAAAGTTGTACGGTATCGCGGGGAATATTCTGTTTTGCATAGTTCTGCTTTGCATAGTTTACCTTGTGACGATCTTGAAATGTCCTACAAAAGTGACAACAGAATTTTTATTTTTTATACCATCATTTCTTATTACAACTGACAGTCAAACGTTTTCAAAACGTTACAAACTTGTGTCTTTCGCACCATCCGCTGAACTGTCCGGGAAACAGTATGTCTTCGTTAGTATCATACAACCTTTTTCAGACATTTGAACGTTTCCAGTTAAAAAGAATATATTATATATGTAAACTGTGCAATCGTTTTTACTGTACGATTGTACGATAATTAATAATTGATTAGTTCAAAAGTTATAACGTTTCATCTATCGTTATTGCTTAAAACATGTCTGCTACGATTAACATTTTATAGGAAAGTTTCTTACAAAAACTGTACAATTTGTGCAATTCTATAAAAAGGTTTGTTACGAAACTACCTTTATCTTACTGACAAAAATTAATAAGATATAAAAGTCAACTTGTCTCGTCTTTCTAAATTAAACGCCACATTTAACTCGCCTAAACAATGTAGTAGCTACATTAAAGTAACTCGTGAAACGAATTCAACGACTTACAGTAATAAGAGCTTTCGGAGTCCGATATGAATTAACATTCTGTTTAATCTTCTGCTCTTGTGAAAACTTCTCTTCCTTATCGACATTTTTTTTCAACATTTTGATTACAGTAAAAAAAAAATCAACAGAAATGATGAAATAGCTAGTCCTTGATTCGAATATATTTTGAATATCGTTGAGACATCGTCACATTATTATAGAAGATAGTAGCCGATTTATATCCATTAATGTTGCCATAATTCTGCTTTTTCACAACTTATGGAAATTGTACGAGCCCTCTACGAATTATACCTCGTGGAAACGACTTTATCAGTAAATCACATGAATTGTAATTTCAATAAAACGTGACGTATTATTACGTCGAAACGGATCTACGATACATAGATGGAATATCATGCGACAGATAAAACCATTTTCGTGCAATATCCTATGGCAGGACAAATAGCATAGCGAAACTTTACATCGATGTAAGATTCGGTTCGTATTGGCACAGATATTACTGAATCACGTGATATTGTTCTGAAACTAATCTGAGAATCGTGTGCAACTATCGCTGAGGCAACGGTTTCACTTATATCGCCGATTATTGGTTTCTGTGAAAGTGTTTTTGACACAATTTCTTGGAACTTTCTATTTCTCTTAGTTGCTTGCAAAGATTTCGAAATTTATAAAAATGCTGAAGTTTTCTCTCGTAATTCAAATGTTCTGTTCTTGCACTGCTTCCTGGCTATGTTTTTCTTTTACAGATAAATCGTTTCTGACTTGCCTTTATCCATAAATATCGATAATCCATTAAGTATAATCCTATTGTAAATAGAAAAAAATTAACGATTTTTTTTATTTATTGTTTATTACATTTATTACATCTCCTGGTCAGGCATGTGTATTTTATAGATATATAAATATTAAATAATACCTAGCAATAGAATGTAATAAATACAGTAATAAGTGGAATATAGTAATGTAATAAAATAATAATAGATGCTAAAAAGGTAAAAAGTATTTAATAAGTAATTAGCTAGCTATTAGTTAACTAGCAAGTTGATACAGCTCGTATGCAACTATAGGAGATGTAAAAGGTCTGTTCCTTTTAGGAAGCTTACAGATCTTTACACGGTGTTTTACCATATTAGTTAGAAGTGATCGTATATTGTCAAGTATCTTTAATGTTGTGTCTTGTGTCTTCGAATTTAGTGTAGTAGCAAAATACATGTTCAGGTTTACAAGGTACTATAAGATTTTTTTATTTATTTAGAAATATTAAATTAAACAGGAAACGATGGTTACTTAACATGAACTAAATACAGTGCTATAACTAAGACAATTAAATAGTTAATTCACAACTCACAACCAATAGTTTACAACTCATAACAACTCGGCAATTCAACTCTGGACTCCCTACAACTCGATTCCTCACCACTCGACTCTCCACTCACGACTATCTTCACTCGACTCTTAACTCACAACTCGACTCCTCACAACTCGACTCTCAACTCACGACTACTCCATTCGACTCTCCACTCGCGACTTGACTCCTCACAATTCGACTCCCCACTCACGATTATCTCAACTCGACTGTCAACTCAGGACTACTCCACTGGATTTTCCACTCACAACTATCTTTACTCGACTCTCCACTCACGACTATCTCAACTCGACTCTCAACTCACCCGGCGAAATCTGCCAGGTAAAAATTACCCCGTAAAACTGCCAGGCCCTTTTGGCCTAACGGCACTTAGGCAATCTGTCCACGATACTACAGTACTGAGTTCTGTTAAAGACTTATTGTTAGCTTGATAAACGAGTGGAACGTTCTTGAAAGTCGAAGATTAAACAGAACATTATTTTACTAATATCAAGTTGCTTGAAACTGGCCAGTAAATTTTTTACACGTAGCTTTCGACGATCTGAACCTTCCAGTTGCGTGAGGTAGACAATAAAATACAATGCAATCTTTCATTTATTCTAGTCTAAAATAAGAATATCATAGATTCTGCCTATTTTAATACTAGCAAAGTCTTTCATTTCATGTCTTTTTCAATCGCTTTTCTTTATCGTAGAGCTGAATTGTTTTACTGGTCGTTAAAGTAATGAAATGTGGTAAAAAAGCTTAATTTTTAGCAGAGGTAAGAGAAGAATAATATATCTCACATATATTTCGAAACAAACCCTCGAAATCTACTTTGTGTCGACAGAAATATAAATAGAAAAAAATGAATAAGGTTTCCAATATTGCATCAGAATTCGAATTTCGGAAATTGGACGGTTACAAGACTCATACGTATGATGTTGTGAGTCATGCAATACGTTTTCGAAGTGGCTATGGCCTATATAAATAAATATAGCCATTTATTTATATAAATAAATAAAAAAGATAAATAAATAAAATAAAATATAGCCATTCCATTTAAGAAAATAATCTTGATTTTTTCATTTTATTAATCCTTTCAAGTTGTATAGAACTATTGCTACTACGTGCTCTGAAATCATTTTATTTTCAAAATTTTATCTACGAAAATTGATATGAAGCTGTAATTATAATAGAGACATTTTGCATGGCGAAACTAGGCGAAATAAAAATTCCAGTATAAAAGAGTGTACGAAATAGATTAAGAAAGGGAAAACAAGAAACATTTTTTAAGACTGTAATTGTAGTAGACATTTCGAGCGATGAAACTAGGCGAAATACCCTGTATAAAAGAGTGTGTAAAATAAATTAAGAAATAGGAAAGAAAGGTGTGAAAATAAATGAGGTACGATTTGCAGAGAGAATGAATAGCAGAAAGGCATACAAGATAAAGGACAAAATAAGGAGAAGAGAAAGTGGAAGAATAATATGAAAGCAGAAGAGAAGGAGCAAGGCAACGTGGGGAAAACAGAGTTCGCATCGGTAATGAGCGCAAGAGGTCGGTTCTCCGATGCAGAAACTCTGAAACAGTTTATCAACGTGGTGAATAGGAAAGAGGAAAGCTCGTTTGTCGATAGAAATATATTATCGATGCTCTCTATCTTTTATAAATAATGAAAGATTAATGCTGTCTCTTCTAAAAATGTTACTTTCGATCGTAAAACAAATTTTCAGAATAGATGGTGCAGTAACTTTCCTTGCGATTTCTATTAAAAACGTAACTTTCACTATATTTTACTAGAAACAAAAGTATTACTAGCCGATGATGAAACTAAAAACTTTTAGTTTAGGAAGGAGGACTATTCTCGCTACAGAATTTGCTTCATAAACTTTATTCTCGGCATGCGAGATGAAAAGCAACTGGAAGGAAAATGAACCTTGAGCTCAATATTTATCTGTTTTCTTAGCCTGTTTTAATCTTTGCTCACAATACTCTTTAACTAATTATGAGACTGATATAGGCGGCAATTCTTCTCGGACGTAGAGGCGTAATTTAACTTCCTCGAGAAATTTTTCAGCCTACACATCGGAACTATGTATTTTAAATAGCGTGAAAAAGACTTGAATAAAGAAATATTTAAAATTTCGTGAACGATCTTTCATGGACATCCTCCATAACATAAAAACTGTTTCGAAATATAAACAGAATTGTAGAGAGGAGAAAACAAGTAAAAGTATATGTATATTATTGATGGAGTGTTGATTAATTTATAAAAATTGAAGGAATCAAAGTGTAATTAACAATTGAGTCGTTCACAGGCCAAAGTGGTCAACTCCAATTTAAAAAATTTTTTAAATCTTAGTGTCAGGCTCATCTTTTATAATTACAACAATTTTATTTGCTTCTTGGTTTGTGAAGTTAATTAATTTGACATAAGTGGTTTAATTAATAAGCCAATAAAGGGCAAAAGTTCTCGTTAAAGTAGGAAGAAATAAGAAGTCAAAGGGAAAGGATTCTACGATAACTTTCTCAATCTATTTCCTTGCATCTCATCACGAGACTGGTCGTTCGAATAGTTTGTTAATCAGCACACGCGTGCAAATATCATCAAGACAGAATAATCACATACACCAAACATGGATATACGTATCGTGCTAGTAGACTGTGGATTTTTATGCAAATTCTCATTTTTGAGAAAATAATTAAAACTGTGGGACCTTGGTGGAAAATTGTTTTATCTAGCAAGTATTGTAGGAAGCACTATACCTTGAACAATATGTGCACTTCGTGCAATTTTGTACTTTCAAATTTCCTATAAATGCATACAAATTTTCAGTGTAGGTACTGGAACGGTATTTGTTCGCCACAAAATGACAGCAGAGTCAGAAAATCGACACGGTTAACTGCATTTGATATCGAACATCAGATTTTAAAAACTTCCCAGTAAAAAAAATATGCTCGTTCCCAATAAAACCAGCGCTAGAACAAGACAAAATCGATAGTTGTGTGTTAAAATAAATGTTATATTAAAATAATGCTAGTTTAAGTCTATACAAAAGTTTAAGCGTTATCTTGAAGTCATGATAAAAGATGTAAAGAAAAATGAAATGCAACGAGGTAGAAAAATATGTAATCTAATATGGGACACTCAGAAAATTTGTAAAAAATTCTCGAACAATTTTATTTTCATTACAGCGGCCCAAGTTTCCATAAGGCCCCTACGTTCTTTGGTAAAATCTGACAATTATTCTATTCTAACGACAAATTTGCGTATGATAGCATTTTAGGAAAATTAGAAAAGAAACACGTGCTTCGTGTTATGAAAATATAATTAATGTAATCGAAAATGTCATTAAAAGATGTAACAAATATAAATATAACGTAAAATTATAATTAAATAAAAAAATATAATTTAACAGAAGACAAAATGCAAAATTTCTATAAGGTGAACGCGCTCTTTAAACAAATAAAATGAAAATTCACAGTAACTTCTTCGCTGTTTCCATATTCATAGTTCGTATAAATTTTATAACGTTTTTCTATCGATAGACGTCCACGTTTGATAATTCACCAATGGAATTATATTGCCTGCAATGGGCATGAAATTTTCTTGCAATTATTCCCCAAAAATTTTCTATGAGATTCAAATCTGGGGGACAAGCTTGCCATGTTAAAACCTTGATATTCTTTTTCATGTAGCCATCGTTTTGTACGTTTTGACGTATAAATCGGAGCGTTATCGTGTTGATAAATAAAATTATCATTCCCTATTCTTTCTGTAAATGGTATTAAAACCATTTCTACATATACGTTTCTTTTCTATTTCTTCCAAAATGGTATCATACACAAACTTATCACTAAAATAGGATACTTATAAAATTTTACTATAAAACATACAGTGGGTTCATGGAAATTTCAACAACTATATGTACATGTACTCTCATGTTTCTCCTGCAATCTTCCTGTCCAATCTCCTGATCCAAAAGAAACAAGTATCACATACACTGAACTATTTATCTCGGTAATTATTCGCAGCAACATCCATTAAAGGATACATAAATCCTTGACCAAGAAAGTAAATTCACTGTTAAGAACGAGCCACGTTCGTAGATTTACGGCCGTAAATTGCATGTATACGTCTAACGTATTTAGCGGGATTTATCTTTGAAGACGTTTTTCAAGTTGCTCGCGGAACGAGGATAAGGATGTTAATTGGTCTCGCTTAATTATTCTTCAATTACATTTGCTGCTGCACCTTACTGTCTTGCCTCTCATCCCTCCTTAGCTTGATTCTTTCTAGCAAAAGAAACGGCGCGCAACGCTGTGTAGTTACACGAGTACATATTACTTGGCGAAGCAATTTGCAGTTACTGTGCTGGCGATGACTCGAAATAGCTAAGCGTCTGTTACTTCCCACGCACGAATTACGCCGCTCCACCTTCAGCCTATTCGTATGGTCCACCTGTTTTCCTTCAAACTTTTCTCACAATTTCCAATTTGATGTAATCGTTCATTTGCGACATTACCCATTGCGGCGTTGCCCAGATTCGTTTGTCAACGAGACATGACACAGTGGCTGGCGAAACTATTCGGGCGCACGTGGAAACTTATTGCGAATACGTTATGCGTGTTATAGGATTTTGCAATATTTCGAAATTTTACGTATCTCTACGGTTCTTCGCGTTGCAGTCATATTTTTGTTAAGAGGCGTTCGGAGCATCGATATTGTTGTATCGATATTTAAACTTCTCGATGTTATCGTACGTGAGTTTCTAGATTTTAGACGATCGATATACAGGATGTAACAGAACATATGAGACCCAATTCCGGAACTGATTGTACACATAAAAAGGATGAAAAAAGTTGATATAAATGTATCTACCTATGTGTCTTTGTTCGTGAGATATAACGAATTTTCTAAGCAGAACAAACCCAGTGAAAACGTTGAAATACTAAGCTTCAGAATAGGACAAGCTTTCTGACAAATTCGGGAAACACCAGCAAGCGTTCAGAGCGTAACCGGATCCATGACAAGACGTTTACTGGTTTGATTTGAAATACAGGATCGTCTTTTTGAGCATCTTCTGTGATAATAATTAGATAATACAGAATCAAAACAGAAAATACGTTGTATCTCATGAACGGAGGTAGATAGAACATATATTTACATGAGCTTATTTTTATTGTTGTAAATGGCTTTGTTGCAACCTATATATACCGATACGATTTTGAGAACCTTAAATATTGGCAATAATTAGCAGTTAATCAAATAACGCAAAAGCGGAGCAAAAAATTCGTTTTATTTCATGGACGAACATAGATAGAACATACGTTCATACGAGCCTATTTTTATTGTTTTTACGTGTACAATCAGTTTCCGAAGTGGGTGTCACAAGTTCTCTTACATCCTGTACATTGTCTATGCAATGATAAGAATTTTAAATATTGATTATAACATCGATCTTTAAAACGTTCCAATTCTCTTTAAATTTTCGTATCTTTCTTCTTTCTCCAGGTCTGTCCGGAAAATTACGAAACTTGGGAATAAAGCATAACGTAATAATAAAGAAACGGCTATAACCCGAAGAAGCATAAATATGTCATTTTGAAACTTCATTAACACTATAACAAGATACCACTATCATGATTGTAGTAGTAAAATCTGAAACGCATTTGGAAGTGTATATATAGAAATTACAAAATATTTATTGGAAACACATCTCGAAAGGATCAGGAAAATATTTGCACGATCAATTGTTTACTATATATAAGAATATTTAGTGAGATCACTTTTTAGAACTAATTGCATATTCAAGACGACTATTACAATTGTGTATTAATTTTTCGTTGGATGTATATTTGTGATAAATGTATCGTAACTTGTAATTTATATCTATGTATATATGTATATTTTGATTGATAAAATTTTACCAATATAATAACGATAATCGTGTCTCATCGCAGTGTTAATAAAATTTCAGGAAGTTTCGTATAGCACACGTAATATATTCATAAAAATTTCCTGCGTCAAATATTCGAATACTTTTCTGAACTGTGCCATATATTCAAAGCGTTGAAAACTGTGAAAACGACTCACGGACATATAGCGGTAATTAATTTTAGTAATTAAATCGCTGCGCAGATAAATTATATCACGACGAGTAATCTTTCTAAGGACAGATTAAGCCGACAGTGTTTAATCTAGCTGTCGTCATTCTTTCTAAGGAGATGAATTAATATCACTCACCTGTTCGACCCACAGATTCGTCGTCATGATCTGATTCTTCAAGTTCTGTAACAAACGTAAAAAAATAACTTCTTAATGCATTGTATTAAGTATCGTTAGAGTATATTTAGATTTAAATAATAATTTTCTTATTTTTCTTTCACGCTCCATTACATTATTGATTAATATAGAACTCCGTTCTACATTATTTGTGAATCTTTTCATTGAAAGATAAAATTACATATTGATGTGGATGAAAATGAATTATTAGAATATATAGAATACGCAGGATGATTTGGAATATATGTCAAAAAACAAGGAAAATGTTTCACACAGAATACAGAAATACACATGTATACGCCGATATGATTTTGTCTGCGAACGCATCAGCCGTTTTCGCAGAGATTGTTCGGGTGCAGCTGCTTAAGTGCAAGTTTCTAAATGTCTTAGCATAAATTGCCTTCTGTTGCCATAAATTACCATATTACTCGGATTCATTGGCAATCTCCTGGAAAACTGTCGAAGAACTTAAACGTTATCTAGTGATATATTCTACATAAAAGACCACATAAATTAAAAGTGCGATGACTGAGTTCATAATCAAATGTATTTACCACTTCTATTTACCAATTCTTTTTGACCAGACCCATTAACATCATTTATCTGTTCGATCCATATGTATTTTTACTTCGAATTGTCTAAAATAAGATGAAACACAACGAAAAAGTAACGCTGACATCGTAGTCATTTGGAAAAAATAATTGAAAAATATTATTTCCCCATAAAACCGAATTGTGCATTAATCATTTCTCAGTGAGACCAAAAATTAGGAGATATTCAATTTTGGCGGAAACGTTCTAAAAAAAAGAAATCTAAAAAAATAAGACGAGGGCTTTATAATTATGTTTTGACAATTGCGAGACAAGATTATCTATGGAGAAAGTCTTTCAAATTAGATGTTTACTGTTTGTTACGTGGAAAATAAAGCTTGTCACTGTGGAAAAGCGAGCAAAATGTATACTCATAAAGAACTCTACAAATATCGACTCTACAGTAATTTTTAACGAAGCTTTAATAATATATTTACATCTTAAATAAAGCTTATTATTAAATAATAATTTGTTGCATCCGTGCGTACAACACATGCGTACAACAATGTAGCAAATACAGTACATCGCATGTGACGCAGAGGCCATTTGGCCTTAACACAACTTGTATTAACACAACTTGTTTTTTGCTTGCGATAATAAACGATTGCGGACGAAGTGAATTTAAATTTCAAAATTCTTTTAAGAAAACGTCGATACCTCAAAACAAACCAGTGTAAATTTACATGGAAAGTCGTGACGTACAGTTTTGCTGAAGCCAGTTCAATTCAGCGCGAGCAAAAAAGATTAAAATCTGATGTTAATTATTTCAGTTATAATCAAAATAGGAAGAGTTGAAGTGAAAAGTTGACAGACGATATTAGTGGCTAATTAAAACGTACGTCGAGTGATTATTCGCCGCAGGATGTATACTTTGAAAATTTGTAATATTTCATCAAGATAAATATAAATTAGGTTGCGTATTTAAAAAGTTCGCAATATTTCATCAAGATAACAATTATTAATTTACGATACTGCCAGAAGATCGAAAGTTTGTTGGAGATTTGACTTTGTCCGTAAATTATTCATTCTTTGAATCGGTCTTTGCGAAACATTTGAGATATTTTCCTGGTTTCTCACCGCTAATTTAAATCCGACTCTGTGCAAGTTTTAACGAGTTCGGTATCTACTCTGCCTCAAGAAGAACGAAACTGTGCGACAGCTGTGAAATGTAAATGCCGTAGAGGTACCAAAGGAACAAAAACCGAACGAAGACAGAGTTCAAGGAACGAACTTTAAAACAATATCTACGTCTCTTTTAGCGTTGTCGCTGTTTCATGAGAATGTTTTTTCATGCTAAGTTACTCAAAATATTATCAATGACACTTTTGCCGAAAGCGTAAGAGCTGAAATTGATTACAACGTCGTAACTACTGCGAAGTTGTCTCTTCTTTGATAATTTACGTTATCGTCGAAGCACTAAACTGAGCTTTGCAATTCTAACTGCTTCCCTCTTTGCTTAACTGAAATACGCTGGTGCGTATTTAACGATATGAAGAATCCCTGTCATCTTAAACAAGCATATTTCTCGTGTATTAAGAAGATTGATTGGCAAATTTGAAAAGCGTCGCTGTATAATCGCGAACAGTATGAAGAGACTAAATACCAAGAACGTGTACGAGGGAATCAAAATATCAACTTGACGATATGGGGCTAATTAATAACAAATTCAAAGCTTAATTTAGTTTGTTATTTTAGATGCTTAAATGAAGTACTTTTGGTAAATTTATATTGCTAAATGGTTACATTGTCGAAGATGATCAGAAGACTTGTATAATATACGACAAACAATAAGGAAAATTCAAGTAGAAAGAAATTATGTTTATACTTCGAAACTAGCTATTTACATCCCAAAAATATCTAGTCCTATATAACCACTATTTAGTTATAAAAAGAAATTTATGAAAATCGCTTGCTTCCATTACTGTTACATCGTTCTTAAAACTTTGCGAGTACTTATACATCTGATTATTTTTATTACAAAACATGTTCGAAATAGCCACTATGTATGCCAGTATATCGATACGATGTTGTAATGTGCCAACCAGAGCATGTCTTATCGTCTCTCAGTTTATTTGCAGAATATACCGCTGAAATTCGTTGCACCGTATCTGGCGAAATTGTCGGCGCATCTCGGTACATGTTCAATGTTCCCAACAAGAAAGACTCTGCAGTTGTTAAGAGCAAGACCGAGCTAGCAAAGAACTGCGTGCTCACGTTCTACCCATCGATTTGGAAAAATTTCGTTTTTCACTTTTTCATCGCTGTTTAGTGTACCAGGCATCCATCGTGCTGAGAATATTTCGTCGTACGAATTAATAAATAACATACTTCGTAAGAACTCATCTTTTTCATATCTTTCATGTAAACGTAAATAATGTAAAGTAAATAAGTAATGTAAAGTAAATTTGTTTTACTATTTTGATACTCAGAATTCGTTAGAAAGAATTGAACATTTTTCTTGGAAAAACAGAATTTGTCTGTAGCTATGCAATTCTACTGATTACAGTCGTATTATGTTGTTTGACATCTTGTTCGTAAAAGCAGAATTTATATCTGGTTATCTGACTTCGCCTGTAAAGAAATCATTACGGTCGTAATATTACGTCCTATTCCAAATTATACGATTTTCGTGGATAATATTTTCGGTCGCTGTTCAAAGTAACGAAGGTATTTGGTGCAGGCAGAGTTAGCGGAACTTTGGTAAATAATTATAATTTCATTCTTCGTCGACACAACTGTATTATACAAATTATAAATCAGACTGAACAGCAAGTTTGAAGTTTCGAAGTGAGAGGAAATATTTGCAAAGTTCAGGTCACAAACTTCTAACGCAAAGTTGATTAAGCTAACAATAAGAGTGGAATTATATCGCAGCATACGATATCGTGGTGGTTCGTTAATGGTATGTTAGTGACGGTATTAGCCCTATGTACTTGATGTACTACTTGTAATAATAACATTAATTAATAATGTTCAGAATATTGATAACATAGTACAGAAAATTTAAAAATTCTTTGTACGACTGTCCTATGAAAACGCATGACTCAATGCAAATCAAAGCATTAACTAATCCATTGACCAACTTTTTGTGACAGTAAGAATACAAGACGATGTTATAATTGCGATAGTCATGTCTTGTTACAGCGATAATGAAATTTAAAAGTATTTCCTGTAATATGACAAGTTGGGAAAAGATCATATAAATGCAGACTATGTGTAAATATATCATATTTTTATTATACTTATATCTTACTGTATAAAGCATATTTGTTTTAAAACGATTAATAAATAAATATATGAATTCAAAAATGGGTTAGTATACGAAGCCAAGTCAACTTAAAGTTGTCGATCGTTTCGCTTATTTTATTGGGCAATGAATGAGGATCTAAAATTGCAGCACAAAATAACTATATGTCGAACGTTACTAAATTAACTATAACGAATATTCTTATAATGTTTAGTACAAGAGAACGTTTCGCGAAAGCACAAAAGGCACACGTTCAGCGAAGCGCGCTGGTAGCGATTCTCTAAACTACTTTGACAGACTTCGAAGCGATTCGACGCGCTCTTTTATAGCTGGGCACCGGTGAAAGTTCGTAGTTTTAAGAATTCGTCGCTAACGAATTTCCTTCCGACTGTCGATCGTCTGACGAGGTCGGTGTCCTGGTGACGCCGGCAGTCAGTGTTAGACGAAGACAAGATCAGGGCATCGGCCGGGATGACAGCTATCGGCTACCTCGCGGAAAGTCCAAATCTTCCGCATGTATCCGAAATCAGGCGACGATACAAACTATGATAAGCTACAAAATCTATGCGAGGATAAGTCATCGCGTTTTTAAAAGGAAAACTAAAGCATCCGCGATATTTACGTGATATTAACAATAACCAGAGGTTTTATTCAAACGAGCCACGACACCTCGCAATAGTCAAACGCCAATCAGAGATTATTGCCATCTTTTTAACGCGTATATGACTTGTTTTTACATTGTTTTAATCTACATTCTCCTGTATATAATATGAAAAATATACGACATCTTCAGGACAAAAAAATAATCATTTTCTAAATGGGAAATTGAAAATCTAGATTTTTCATCGTTTTATTACATCGCGGAAAGATTAAAACGTTGCCGCGGAAAACTGGTAATTTAACGCACTACAGTTCGACTCTGTGATATCAGTAAAATCACAGGTCGCCGTGTTAAGACTCCGCCGCCCGTATCAGCCGTTGCTCGTCGTTCAACGTTCTCCTGGTTGCATCGTGGATGAAATTACATTTCTATCGGGACGTAACGCGATTACCGTGACTCGATGTCGCGCGTTTCAGGCGATGCGCTCGAAATAGTTTCCGCGATTTTGATCGACCTCGCGAATCTCATTGTCGCCGCTGTTCGACCAGGCTTAACGACGTTTGATCGATCGGCCGTTTTGAGTAGCAGTTACAGATTATCGTTCACGGGCTGTCGATGCAGCACAGTTCGTCGCCATTAAATCAGAGTCCATCGGTCGGAGTGTAAATAAGATCAACGAGCCGCAGTGTCCGGCCGTTTGCATCATTCACCCTGCAGAACCGCGTCGCTCTCCAATACAAACGGAAAGTATTTAAAACGCGTTAGTCTACGGACGATGCAGGTATATCGGAGCGACGATTTATCGTCGGTGTCATTTGCTCGCCGTATCAAAAGTCTATTACTCGTGGACAACGACGTCACGGTGCAACGACCTGCGTTCGCTTCTCTGTATTCTGACCTATGTTTCGCCGACATACCGGCTCTTGAATAATTGTGACAAAGCTGCGGCGATATCGATCGTTCGAATTTCTCTCGCCTTTGATGAACGTTTACTGGTTTCATCATAAATCGAATGATTACGATGAAACCGAAGTGTGCGAGCAAACGGATATACATTGGATAAATTTGCATCGAGAATTTGCTTGTTACGCCCGGGATATAATTTGTTTCTCGAACATCATTTTCATTAAAATCTATTTTTGGTACGATCGCAGCAAGCTCTCAAACAGATTCGATTTAGCAAGAATTTGTATAGAAGGAAAGTAAAGAAGGACATTTTTAAGAATAAATAGCGAGAGCAAGAGGAAGATTAAAAATATCGAGTATTGGATTTATTAGAACAATGAAGTTCTAGTACTTTATTTCGCTGGTAAAAAAGCAAGATTCGATGAATTCAACTGTATTGTGATTTATACTTGTGAACAGGAAAATAATTATCCTATCTTTTAAGATTGGAAAGATTTTTTCAAAACAATGCAAAGTATCGAAATAAAAAAATGTACGTTTGCATTATTATCAAAGCAAGAAATATCCAAGTGTTTTATTGATATCTACGATCAAATCTTTCTTGCTTTATTATTATACACGAAGCTATCTTCTGACGGACTTGCAATTAAATACAATTAGAAATAATGGCAGTAGGAAGAGCCGAGATATTTCTCGCTTCTTTTTAGTCAAAAGTAAACGCCAGCTGTTTCTAATCGATACATTAAATCTTAATTTTTCAACGATTTAATGTTTCAACAACGTAGTATGTTCAACACGTGGAACTTTTAAGACGAATTCAAACTGTGTTCTGAATTTATTATTTCTGTGTACATCAGCAATGTATCCATCCGATGAATATATCATCGCAAACCTTTTGTAGTCTGACTCTCTCATTTGTTCCGTCATGTTTATGGATGGAATTTTCTGCATATTTCTTGCTTGGGTAATACTGATAATTGAATTCTGTTGGTAGGCTACGGAAGCTGCAAAGGAGATTGTAGAGAATACGTCGACCTCGTTACAAACTGTTCGATTGCGTATTGCGTGTATTTCCAGAATTAGGAATACCATTACCAATTTTCGTTTCACTGCATTCGTTTTCCTAATACCTACCAGCCAGTGATACAAACGGAGGGACGTGTACTGTATATGTATTAGGTTGTCCGAAAAGTTCCTTTCGTTTCATAAAGTGATAATAGATGAACAATAATTTCTGTTTTATATTATTTTATTGAATTAGGTATGATCCATTTCGTTCTATTTCTATTATTATGTTCGTGCATAATTCAATAAACTAATATAAAACAAAAAACACTGTGCGTTTATTATTTCCTTGTAAAAAGGAAGAAACTTTTCAGACAAACTAATATTGGGTTGGCAAGTAAGTGATTGCAAACTTTGTCATTAGGTGCTATTGACAAAATCCGCAATCACTTAGTTGCCAATAGGATAATTATTATTCCTATTGATCTGTGCCGTATTTAAAAATCGAAAGATTAATTCTTTAATCGGTAGATTCTTCGACAATATCGATGAACGAAGGATATTTAATAATATTCAATATAAAATTATCTTAACATACGAAGATACCTTTAAACGAGTTTAATACTTGTTCTTCCTTCTCTTTAGAAAAATTGAGGCATGGGCGAGCATTCTGTCACCGTTTCGCGATTGTTTGAAGAGAAAAAGCTTTTTCGATGTAAATATTTTACGAACAGATTACTCCACAATTGTTAACGTAACACCAAACGAGGATAGTCGAGTGCTCTCGCTTTATGTTCATGCTTGTTTGAGCTAAACGTAACTTGATATATCGCGTAATACCAATCACGCACTGCTTCAGTCAACCAGGAATCGATCAACTATGCTGTGCAGTAGTATTGTCTGTCACTTGGAAGACGCGTTTCTGACAGCATGGGCACAAGGAGAATACGCCGCTCGTTGTCACGCAATGCTACATGACCTCACTTGTGTCACATAAAATTTCCCATAGACGCGTAACAGCCCACAGCATGGTAGTATATGACGAACGAAGAGATAAAACGACAGTAGGAAATAAATTCATTAGGCGTGAGATGTAAATAATTTTGAAGGATCGTGTCTCGATCATAAACTATTTCTATTTAAGCAGACAACGAACACGGGTGGGAATTCTACGCGTGAAATTCAACATCGCGTGGAATGGAAATGAAATCGCGGAAAACACGTGAATTTAATTTAGCCGCCCATGTGAAACACGTTACATAACTCGGTTTGTATAAACTGGCCAGATAGGCATTTTAACTGCAGGCACGTTTCGCGCGTTTCGTTCCAGCCCGTTTACGTTTTCCTATTCGTCTCGGATCCGTGTAAAATCATGTCTCGCCAATTTTAAACGAGGAAGGCCACAGGTTCGTAGGAGATTGTCCAGCTATAGTGAAAACGGCAGGAGAACAGGAAATTACTGACACAGACGAAGTTCCGTAGAGACCCTAGAAACCAACGTGATTAGTTCTCACGGATTAGCAAAAGCCTTTGTGTCCGATAGTGTCCGTTCTATACAGGGGATTGTGAGTGAAACCAAACGATTATATCCGCTCGGTACTTATATGAACATGTATTAACGTTCATGTGGTGTTTCTTCGAAATTAAAGCTACATCTACCATAACATTTATATTGGTTTACACTATCTACGATCTCTTTATATTTTCGTAATAATTTTACATTAAGAACAATTTGATTATATGTATATATATATGCAATTTACAGCTATTTCGCCTATAGCTCGAGTACCTGAATCAGAATTTGTTTAATATTTGAAAAACTTAACGACAAATATTCTTACACCAAACTGTACCTAATTATTATAAATTTTTATAATTGTAATATTTAGTTTATAATGTTATACTATGTTAATGTTTTAACGCAACCACAATGCAGTACTCGTTAGTACTGTTGTCTTATAACTATCGACGATTACATAGTACAACGTATATATTATTTCACAATTTCCATATTTGATATTTTACAAATATTTACATCTGCAATGTATGTCCTCAAAGGAATGACTATTTATGTATAATTTATATGCATGAGAATATGCATAATAAAATGTGCAATAAAAATACTTTCTAATAACATTATTTGATTATAAGACGTTTTAAACTAGGATTAAAATGCCAGACTAAATAGAAATAACTCTGGTTGTTAAAAAGTTACCATGTTTTAAATACTTAAAGACGATCGAAACTTGCTCATAAATATTAGAGGTTTGTTTTAGAAAAAGCTCAGCGTTGGTAGAGACGAGGTTATAATAATTTTTTAGCAAACACTCCAATAGTTTTACGATTGAATGTTGCATATATGCGTTTCAAATTGCTGCGTAACAGCAGTACTGACCGCGAACAGCACCAAAATGTACCGGTAGTTCTTGGGATAAAAGCTAGTTTAGAAATCGAGTTTGGCTGGCAATATAGCGCGAATAGCAGCTGCGAATAGATGTAAAATAAATGGCATTTATCCTAACAGACACAGGTATCCGAAATATCAATTAAAAAAATTTTGCAAATAAGAGAAAAAGCAAAGCGCGAATTATCTTGCTATGAAAGTACGAAGATAAAAAGTTAACCTTCCCTTTAAGCAATATTTTGCAGCATTTTCGTTTCGTTGCACAATATTATTTCATTATTTTTATTTCTATTTTTCCAACGCATATTTTGTGATTTTCTACGCAAAGGAAGAAATACGTATTTTCTAAAAATGATCGAGATCAGTTCTGATACGAAAATTCATCATGTCCTATATGACGCGAGAACTTGGAAATAAATAAAAAGAGATAATTACGAGTTACTTTGACTAAGAACATACTTTATTGTATGATCGTTAAAGGGGATTATAGGAATAAATTTAATTAAGTCGACGTACAATCCTCTCGCTGAAGCATCGGAAACATCGTGTTGCGAATTCGTTAATTAATTTCATATCCGCTTTTGATAATAGTAGCAAATCAATTTTCGAACGGGATGCGTAAATGAGTTCTTCGAGATACTTGATGAACAGCGGCCAACGAAATATTCGAATACCCAGTTAGTACAGAAAAGTTTTATAAACATATTATAGAAGAAAGAATTTTTTGAAATTTGATCAATACGATCAATTTAATCAGTAGAGAGCAAAACAAAAACTAGAGAAAATTGATAAGATGGCATAAGATAAGCATCGTTCAAAATGCTTTGACACTAAAATTAAAAAAATTTCAAACATTTCAAAAAATGGGATCAACCACTTTGGTCTGCGAGCAGTTCACACGTAGATGTATCACGGAGAGCGAATGATCTATAAAATATTACACTCCTACAGTGAAATGTTAGAAAACTGTTCTAAAATAGGAAATTTCAGAAAATAAAAGGGTTGTAACCTTAATCCTACCGTAAGGGGAAATAACACAAAGAGGAAAAAGGGAATTGTTGAAATATTATGAAACATAGATAAATTAATTAAAAGGTTGAAGACCGAAAAGGGTGTTAAAAATAAACATAGAATAAAATAAAAATAAAGCTAACGGAGACAAAAGACGACTTAATTCGTGAAATTCAGAAGACCCAAACTAAATAAAACCCGTAGCAATAGTAGAAGATAGTGTTGGAAAAGACGTACAGAATTAGAGGGCCACGGAACGACCTGATGCAACCTGGACCTTCGTTTGTAATGTAGTCTGGCTATAAATTTTGTTCAAGGATTGATTAACGTTGTGCAGGGAAAGACCGTGATATCAGGGAACAAGATAACCTGTCTAGTAAGCCTTTAGTAAACATAAACTGTTCTGTGTTGACTCAAAACATTGGTCTATTTACAAATATATACTTAACGTAAGTCGAATGCCATTGAAACTACACAAAATTTAACAATAATTAGTATTATCTTGTCTTGGTATTATACTGAGCTCCTTTGATAAATTGTTATTGTTTACTTAGTATTTTTGCATTTTTCAAGATATGTTGTAATATTTGAAATTGCCCGTGCTTTTTATCTTGCAAGTAAAATTATATTGTACAAGCTGCTACAAAATAATAAACGAAAGTTTTAACCTGAATAAAGGAGAACAAGCATGGCTCAAAGAGAATGATAAAACCAATTTTTTCAGTTTCAAAGTGGAAGATAGGACATTTTATCTGAGGAAAGCGGCTTACAGTGATTGTTGCTAACAAAATGAAATATACAAATGGAATACATATGCATATTACTATAGGAATGTTCACGCCCTTATTATATATCTTTAGACTAAAGTAAATAACCATTGTTCATAAATGTTTTAAACGGAAATGTTTGAAAGTGCAGTTTCCCGGTACCTTAGATCGATTAAGTGTGTATATAACTAAACCATGTATGTGTATTATGTGTACATGGTAATGAAACTCGATTTGAAATGCAAATGTATGTGCTCATTAAACCTGTCTAATAATATGAATATAGTATTTGTTGAAATTATTGAAATATATATATATATATCGTATTATACTAACACTATTATTGCATATTTTCAGAGAAATTTAATGAACATGCATAAATATGCATTTGCCAATACATATTTCCCAACAAAATTCTATTTTCATGTATACATATTCAATAACGTAGAAATTATTGCATTATCGCAATAATAATAGTTTTGATATAAGTAAAATAATATGTGGTAAGTTGAAATATATATTTTGTTAATTGTTATACAATCTGAATAAATGTTTGCATCTCCAGTGGAATTCCATTTTCATCTATTTCTGCTTTTTTATTATTTATTTATTTAGGTTGTAGCAATCCGCTCATTTTTGGTAATCACGTTCCTTGCATAACGTTAAATACGTTTACAGGTTAGACTATATATTTCTTGACAACAAGAAAATAAACGAAAAGTTAATGACTTGTTGCATTCTCTATAAAACTAGTTGATGAAATTTTAGGTACTTGAAATTTAATTCAAAATGCTTCCCAGCAGATTTATATTTGAAAATTTCAATTTCCTTGCAAAATCGTTATACCTCTCAAGAGACTCAAGAGAGAATACAGCTCTTTCGGAGAAGTGAAAAATAATAAAAGAAAATTTCCTGATACCGTAGAATCTCTTTTATCCGAACTTCCGTTATCTGAATACTGGCACTATACGAACAGCCAGTGATATTCTATTATTCTAGAATCTTCTATTATCTAGGCGTCATATGTATGTCCACACAATTCAATTTACATGTAACAATACAATTGTTTCCATATCATTGTAACATTGCATTATTGAGAAGAAACGTTATGTTAAGTCTATTGTCTAAATATGGAATAATTAAGCCATTTGAAAGGGACAAAAATGCAGCTTCGTTCAATAAAGAAATACGATATACGTAAGTTAACAATTAGAGGTATTAGAGATGAACACCCATTGATGGAAGCTACTTATATTAAACAAATATAAAAGAATCGTTTCTCAATTTACAGATTAAATTACAATTATATATTGGAATACAGATTAAAATTA
The DNA here is from genome assembly GCA_014825975.1 of Bombus haemorrhoidalis. Classification (NCBI taxonomy): domain Eukaryota; kingdom Metazoa; phylum Arthropoda; class Insecta; order Hymenoptera; family Apidae; genus Bombus; species Bombus haemorrhoidalis. Next base: position 15,132,447 of record CM026170.1, read on the forward strand.
AGCTCGATGGCAAATTAGAAACTCGGCTTGAAAATTATTTATATTAGTCCAATATGAAAGAATCGTTTTTTAATTTTATACAGATTAAGATTTTGCAAACGCAACTTTTTTTATCTTTCCTTATTAGTTTTATTTTGATTTGCAAAAGCATCCCTTAATTCCTTTACCGCTTCATCTTGAACATGATTTTTATTTTGCCACATATTCGATTAATTGAATGGCCAGGCAATTATGATTCTACTAAAGTATAAGTAGTAGGTGTCTCGCCAAGGTTCTATTGAGATCTCTTGCAAATTTGCAAAATTCGAGAACGATTGAAAATTACAGAAGTTGCCCCATGAGCTGGCACAATTAGCCATTTAATTCAAACGCGTTTGATCCGTGTGCCATTACCAACTCAATCTGGTTTATGCCGCTAATGGCACATTGATTATATGGTGTCCAATAGGAAACTTCGTCGTGTGTTTCCGTCATAATGTGGCAGACGTTTCAGATCTCACATAATTTTAACGCTGGTAATAGAATTTCCATGGCATTCTGACTTCTTTCAATTCGTTACCCACGTTACAAAAATCCGTTTTGACTCTCATTTAATTTCATTTTAATCTTCTATTAATTTTCAAAACACCCGGCATAAAATTAATATCATTCTGAACGATTGCTATTCGAAAGTATCCGGATACTTGTTTACTTTTAACTTTATTTTTTTATACTTTAATTAAAAAATTATAAAGAAGGCAAAATTATAAACAACTGCGATTTTAATTTTCACAATCATCATAGCCATCTAAAAATCTGAAAATACAGGCAAAATGCTACGAACTTAGTAAAATGATTCTGAAAACGAATCTTACTTACTTTGTAAGAACAGACTATCTCAAGTGACAATTGGTGGTACAATCGGCAAGGAAATGGTTTTATGCGAAAGAACAAATGGAAAATATGCAACAAGATTTTCTCACGTGATCCTCTCTTTTAGAGAAAATCGAGTTTGAAGATTTGTCAGATATACTTGAATTTGACTAATTTCAGCCTCGATGGGAATAAATAATTGATAGGAGTCATTCTGTGTGTGAAAATAAGTTAAAAATGTAGAATAAAATTTGCCCATACATACAACAACACCTTTTGTTTCCGAGAAACATTTGAAAATTTATTATCCGACTGTACAAAGTCAATTCTTAATTAAATATGTTTAAACTCCATTTTCTTGAAAACGAGGCCTCAAATGAACAAATTTTACGCCAAATTTTCTGCATATTTTCGCATCTAGAACCTGTTAATTATCAGTCGCTAACTGATTTAACTTTGCATACAGCGAGTGAATTTTCAAAATCGATTTTCTCAGAAACAAATATATGTTCAGATATATACACATATATTCTATACATTCGACTTATTTTTTATGTAGAATCACCTAATCCTCGGTTGCGCCATGCATACTGCAACATTCATATTTATCGTGCTATGAAGTTACCGTAGAAATACAATTATCTACGTCGAAATTGGACAGCAGCAATTTGCGAACCATGAGCCGTGCAGATTGATTAATAGCCACATTTCCGTATTCGAACCGGAACTCGTAGTCCGAAACTTGTAAGCTGCCACCATATATACTCGAAGAAGGAACTTGCACGGCAAAGTTTAATATCCATAGAACTGGCACGCGAGTCTCGGTGAATGTCGCGACTTGTCTGCGATTCGAACGATCTGTTTCAGTGATACAAGTTTTCAACGCATCCAGCACCTACATATATAGAATTCAATTCACGCGATAAACTTCTAACAGACAAACCAAGAGAATAAGAACGTTACATCCAAAGTGTAAATGCACGAAATTCCGAAATTGTAATATTTTCTCAACGTGGATAGTTGTATTTTTCAAAAGATTTGCTTGTCAAACATTGGTTATGCTTGTCACGTGTTAGCGAAGATATGGAAGCTACAAATTCGAAATTTGTAAAATATGGAGAAGCGCAGTTGAAGCGAAAAAGAATCGATAACGTGGAAGCAATTAAACAATTGCGCATAAATATGCGAAACAGTAAGATCTTTTATTTATGTTCGACTTCCTCCTCGATTTTTATGTGAATTATAACGTCGTTTAACTTGTAGAAAATTCGAGACAAGAAAATAAATGTAAAAATAATAATGTAATAATAATTCTCATTTAACGTTAAACTTCTTTAACTTCTTAAATCTATAAAACACGTATAATGTTGAATGAAATATCTAAGTCCTACATTCTTATTCATGTTTATGGAGATATGAATTTGCACAAATACAGTGTGACTGTATGTCACATGTATAATCTTGCCATAAGTTTCAGAGAATTATATACACACTTACATCTTGAATTCAATCATAGATCCAATTTTGATATCCCTATGAAACAATATATTGTACAATAAAGAATATGTGAACAATATATATAGAAGAATTGTGTAAATGTACAAGAAATTAGCGGACGTTAGTAAAACAATTTTAACACATCATTGTGTCAAATTTATGCATTCTACTATCTATCGACTTATAAAACTATTAAATTTAATGAATATCTTTACGTTTTCTACGTTTCTGTTAAATCAGTTCAAATATTTACACGTGTAAACGCTTTTCCACAGTTCATACGCAAATATTAAAGAATCATCTTCCCGTAAATCATCGAACATAAAGTAGAAGCCCATATACTAAAGGAATATCCAAGAGATATGAAGCTTAGACTCACACACCAACAGATCCATAAAAATTAAAAGATTACTCGAGCAATCTCGTAGTCGAAGTTCGTAAATTACAAGTCTCATACGACCGAGTTCCCGGTATCGTTGGTACGTGCATAACGCGTGGTGCTACAAATAAACTATATATCTAGCAAAAATACAGTGCAGCAAGAATAAACACGGAAGTAAAGCTGCCATAACTAAATAAGTGCAATCACTGTAATTGCATTCTATCTGTAAATGATCTCGTAAATTGTAGTAACGTTTTCCCATGCAAAACTGAATTTTCTCTTCCAAGTCAGATTCGGATACGTTTGAATCATAGAAAACATCGCGAAAATTTTCTCTATTTCCACAAAAATATTCGCTTGTATCACCAATTACGATGTTGTAAGTTATCGACTTAGTTCTAACAAGTATCATATTAATTTAAGCTTAGGTTAATTACACTGTATCGCGCTTTGATTGAACTATACGCGATAAATGTTCAAAATGAATAAATACTATTATTTAAGTATGCAACCTATCGTATTCTACACTTCGTTCTTTGCATTTTGCTAATCACCAATGACCACGAAGAATGGCCGACGTGGCCTCAACTAAAACAAATAAATAAAATAAGCAGAAGTAAAGCAAAATTAATAATAATGTCTCATAGTGCAGGAACGCAAGCTCGATGCAACCGTTCATCTTGCGACAAAATTTCGCGAAAACAGATCGAACGTAGCAGAGGCAAACAGATACCAGCTCGATTATATCGGGCCACGCAATGTACTTTATTCCTTTTTCTTCCCTTTGCATTCTCGATCAGAATCGAAATGAAAATTCTATAGGCTGACTTGCTGGCTAGAGTCTTGGGTCCCTCGTATGTCATGATAAGACCTTATCCATCCAGGGGACTTGCTATGCTTCATACGAGGTCAGTTAGCCACTGTCTTCTCGATTTTCTAGAACCTTGTTCCTTGAAGAATGATCGAATGACAAGATTCGTGTGAAGATCTAGTTTGACGCGGTGGTCGTTGCTTCTTTCTTATATTGTCTCCGTGACGAATGGGACGTGAAGATGATCGTGCAGCCTTTTCTTCGATACACATGCATTTTATACACGATAGATGGCGCATCTGCGCGTAGTTTAGCCTGTGATATTTATCTAATGACCGTATTGATAGTGGATTTACAGTGGATTTTACACAACCGCATAGCTCGATACCATGAATCCATATCGACCAGTGTAATTTCTGAACGGCGGCAGATGCGTCGTAGGATAGCAACCATTGTCGATATGAATCGTTACGAAATCGTAACGGGCTCTCGCGGACGCGCATAATGAGATGATACCCCTTTTACATTTACGTGGCTACGTCGGAGCATGAGCTGCATGGTGGCGCGAAACGACACGATGCGACGCGGTCTGCCGTAGCGCGATGTTACTCCGCGACCAAAACCTATGAATAATGCAAAACGCGTCGAGTGGCGTGACGCGCTGCTTTCGTTTACCTGTATACGCGAAAATCGAGAATCCGAGGCCCACCGCATGCTTTTTCGTGCACACGCTTACACTTGACTGCTTAGGAGCTTGTATTTCCTTCCTTTCAGTCAGTGCAGTGCAGTGCAGTGTGCGGAATTCGTACGACCACACTGGCGGAAATTTTAAACGCTGTTAGAGAAATCAATAATTCGGGAGAGCTGAGTCGCCGGATAAGAAAAATCTAGCCGAGACAATGCGTTCCGGTGTTTTCCTCGACGTCTATTGATATTTATATCACACCGACGCCATAGATAAGAAACCGAAATGCATCGAGATTCCCATCTTTCCGCATTCGTTCTATTAAATGTTAACGGAAAGGATCAGCTACCTCGCTGCCTTCTTCCATAAATTTTCTTACGTAGAAGCAGAGTGATTTGTAAACTCTCCCATAAAGAAAACCTGATTCGGCTTAACTGTAACGTTCTTCATTTTTTATTTTGAGCAAATGTTTAAGGATAAATATCTATTGTTACATATGAGAATATTACTTGTATGGTTAACTGTAACTATAACGAATGATTAATCACAACTATAACAAACGATTGACTATAACCATAATCAATGGTTAGCCGTTTATTGTGATTATGCAAGAAAACTATATTGTAACTTATTCGTAAGAATGTATTTCGAAAGACGACGAAATCTACGATTCTTTAACGAAGGAATGGGTTGTTTATGAGGAAAATCAAATTGTTTTAGAAATTAGTATAGTAATGATTAATTTACATGTTTCGATATTAATTTATATAATAATTCGTATCTTACACGACACATAGCAGGAATCTATAATGTCTTCTTACTTGTGTAAGTTGAAGTGTAAAGAACCGCGCAAAATGTTACTGACACCTGAAGCATGAAAGTCAAGTGGTACGTCGACTGTGTTGCTTCTTATTTAAATTCTGCTTGTACATAACATAAACTATATTTTTGGAACGAAATAAGCTTCAAAATACACACGAATATAAATTCTGTTGCACGAGGATACATTTCGTTAATATTACATTTACGTAAAAATTCGATATCTAATATAGCTTTCTCATAAAATAAATATTCATATCATCGGCAATATTGAAGTTAAGATTATTTTAAAAGTAATTATTAATTAAAAACATGATATCTAGAGGTTATCAAAATTATTTAAATATGACAATGATTAATGTGGGCCATCTTATGTTACAATGTTACTGATTTTCTGCTGCTGGATCACAACTTACTATTATATAATTTCCCTTTTATGAAAGATAATTTTCATTAAATTTTCCTTAAACGTTACAATGAAACTCATTAAACGAAACTGAATTTATAATTTCAACTGAGTAACTAACCTACTGTAATGGTTGATGCGAAAGGTAAACAATAGCACAAAAAATACTACAGATAACAATTTTACTTTGACCAATACACTCCCGTCCTAACTCGAAAGGATCTGCCGAAGCTTCCTTATCCCTAAGTCGAGAAAGGTTAGTAGCAGATAACGCTACGGCACTTTCTGCTCACGGTTCAGAGACTTTTCTCAACGCATGAAAGTTACTAAGAACTCCGATTGTGACTCAAAAAATTTCTTTTTTACGTGAGAAAATCTTCATAGACGCCTCAGTCTCACATTCTGTGGAGGTGGCGACACAGGACGGTACAAGATAGTGCCGGATTCTTACCAGCTAAAACCTCCTCGGGAGGAAAGGTAAACCAATGCGCGAGTGTGATCCGTTGGCCCTGGTGTGCCTTTACCAAGCACTCACAGAAAGTACCACACACAACACGCAAGGGATCCTGCTTGCTTGTTGTATATTATTTTTAAGAGAGATTTTGGTTTCCCATCCTTTGCAAATATATTGCAGGACGAGAATTCAAACTCGCGACGCATCTTCCGTTCGGCGCCTTAACGAGCGTAGCTGGCTACCCCGCCTCGAAAGAGGTTCCGGGTCACCCTTGTTCAGCGTCAGGCGGATCACCGTGGGGTTTTAGTCGGTAAGTCCGACATTACCCCACCGCTTCCCAGAAGAACGTGGATTTCCACACGTATAAAAAAAAAGAAAGAACAATTTTACTTAGTAATAATTAAATTGGATTAATTAATAGTAAATTGAATCGATAGCTTTAAATTTATATAATAATAATATTTAATAATATTTAATACAATTATAAATATTTAATATTCAAACGAATCAAATAAGAAGAATCCCTTTAATACAATTTTTGCAATTTCTCCGGCGCCTTTTCCTTTGACTTCATTTTACAGTTTAAATGTTGACTTAAATAACTCTATACCAACACTCTACTTTTTCTCTAATTATTTGAATTTATTACAGTTAAATTTATCATTCAAACAAGGATCGTTTTCGGAAAAACACTTACTAATACATCTAAAGCATCTGTCGATTTTGGACTCGATTCGTATTTTCACTCCGAGATATTCAATTTTACCAATATTCTTTCATATGATTTTTACAAATTTGGAAGTTCTTGTTTTTTAAATCCCTTCAATTTGAGAACTTCAAATCATACCTTTTTCTAAAAAATTGTTTAAAAAATACAGTTATTGCACAAATGTTATCTTCATTCGACAAAAAAATCGAAGCAAATATTTCTTTTCAAGGTAGCGCACACAATGTACAATAGTTCTTTGATATATTCTCCTCCTCTGTCGAATATTTTAAGAATCTCACATTTATCTGTGTACGTATAAGCAATCAATAATAGCTTGCATTACCAGATGCGGATTGATCGACTGCAACACACGTGAAAATAGTAGACATATGTAAGTGCAGGTATGCGTATCACGGTATGCAATCATGCACTTGTATATCGTTATTGTGGTTATTGAAATGAGACATGTGGTTGTATGAATGCCGATACAAGTACGTCGCGAAGCAGGGAGTGCCTCTGTACCATTGTACCAGGCACAATAAAATCTTCTCTGCACATTGGCATCCGTTAATGTTGTGTTTGATATGAAAACGATCGATTGCGACGTATCTAAACGACGCGACGCGTCATAGTTATTGCTGAAGAATATAAAGACGTTCCCATGTATCCTATTTTATTTCTCTGTAAAACAACTCATTTCACATAATAACACATCATGAATAACTGTCGTATGGACGAAGCTTAATAATAAATTGTAAATAAAGGTGTATTAAATTATTAATTATAAATATAAGTCTAATAATTAGTAAAAATAGGTGTCAGTGATGCTTCGTTAAATACGATTTTATGGGTTTACACTAAAATGTTAATGTTCATTTTAATTATTTACTACATAATTAAATACTTATTAATAAATATTTATTAATTCAATTGATCTTTGTTGATGTCTACGTCCATTACCTGTCCGTTTATTTTTGTTCCCGACTGCATACTATTATTATTTAGAACTGTATCATTTTCATCAGAATAGCAGGATTTTCATGGAGAGTTTTTCATACTATAATTTTTGCCTTTTCTGATATATTGACAAGATTGCGTACAATTTATACCACCGAAACAAAGGATCTAATAAAATGAATATTCAAATTTGCTCGGCGCTTTAACTGCGTTGTGCATTCTATTTTCATTGCAAACAAGTGACATTAAATGGAAAAAGGAAAAGGCAATGTTTTACCCTCCACTTCCCAGTTTCCCGCGTGTTCGCCATGTTTCAACGAACATAACCAACCAACGTTCAGGCACCGGTTGAATGTTGCACTGGTCGCGAGTCTTTATAAATCATTTCGAAAAAGAGAGAAATTTCTGATATTGTTTTGAAAAATCAAAAAAAAAAAGGAAAAAAAAAACAGAAAAAGAAGGAAAGAAAGAGAAAGAGAGAGTCTCGCATCACATGTTTACATTTTGTTTTACACCAGCGACGTTTTACGAGGTTTCTTGTGTATCTTTACACGTACGAATACTTTCTCTCGAAGCGTTATAAACGCTGTAAATGCAACAAGATCGGGTGGTCTAATTAATTGCAATCACGAATGTTGATGGCGATAGGACCGAGGTAGCTTAGCAATTGGCTGCAATTATCACGATAAACCACTCGAGAGTGCATTGCCAGCGTCGTATGTTGCTGGCGATTCGGAGATGTTAGGTGGAACACATTGCAGCCACGAAGTTATCACAAGTCTCTTTTGCAATGTGACCGATAACGCGTGGTATACGCTCATACGGAACAGCAGCAAAAAGCTACGTTCCATAGACGCAAGCTGCGCACAATCGATAATACACTACAGCACTTGGTACTATAGTTGATGCATCGTTAAAAATGAAGATACTCGCAAGGACCTACAAGTCTGCCAGCGACTGTCTGAGAGATACAAAACGAGGACAAGAAACCATGCAAACTCTCTAGCATTCCATACAAAAACAAGATCAATAGAAGATTAAGAAGAAGACACCGGTGAGATTTGATAACTCAAATACAAATGTATTGATATGATAATTCATATACTGTGTACATAAAGAAGTAGCATCTAAACTACTATATTACTATCTGCTAACATACTATCGAGTATCATACAAACCTGCAAATCACATACGTATATGAAAACTGAACTACGGAAAACTAGCGTTGGAAAGCAGTCGAAATACGCATTAACAAAAAACTACGAAAATCAGTTAGAGAGTATAGTAGATTTGAGTGGAACGAAATACAACGTAGGAGCCCAACTGTCTCGTAAAATGAGTGTCGATGAGGACGAGTGAAAAACCACGAAACTATGGGATGTATAGGAAGGTGAGAATAGATGGCCGGATAGTGTTTGATCAATAAGTTGCAGGAGAAGGTGAAATAGCAGCATAGGAAAGCGATGCAGATGGAATGTTTACAGAACAGATAGAAGGATTTCGGATTGTTCCAAAGGGAACTAGAGGAATAACATGAAAATCCACTCAACGATTGATCCGGCTACTGCTGATAGAACCATCCTCGAATTTCTTACTGTCAAAACGAAACTGGCCGACGTCCTCCTCTATCCGATCGTGATTTCGTGCCAACTTCGTCAAACCTCGATTAAAACCTAGGGACATCCAGCTTCTCACCACTATTACGGTCCTTTCTAGTTGAATGGTAAACGCTATTACGTTTCAACACGTTTTACATAAAGTACGCTAATCGGTGCTGGACAACATTTAGGAAAAATTAGTAAAAAGTAAGGAACGAAATTTTATTTACCGCTAGTGAATAAATATCTAGTCGAACAAATATTTATTCGAATAAGAATCTTATCCGGTAATGGTGAATGGTAAGATTTTTTCTGAATGGAAATTTAATCGAATAACTTATTTGGATAAAAGTATGTATCATGTATGGCTATTTATGTTAACGGAAGAATGGGCATGGAACTGGACGTGAGATATATTTTCAGGTTACATTGTTTAGTTGTTGTGATTTTGTTAACTTTTTTCAAGTATCGTTCCTTGGTAAACTATTCATTTGGTAACTTAATAGGAATTCTATCAGTATTTGTATAAATTTGTACAAAATTAAACAAATAATTATTCCTACTACTATTCGGATAATTCTGTAATCATTATTATCGAATTTTATTATATATTATTGTATGCAGAAAATAACTTCTTACGGATAACAGACAATTATACCACAGATAAAATATTCGACTAATGTGAATTTATTTGGGTAATTATTTATTTGAAATAATTCGAATAACCCAACTCTGACATTAATATAATATACGGCATGAGAAATAAAAATGCACCTAAATTTTGAGATACCACTGGTTCAATTTTCATTAGTTAAACCGTAATAAAAATTGCAAAATAAAATATAAATTTCTTGCAAAGTATTACATATTAATATTTAAATAATTTCAGCCTAATTACCATATGTTTATGATTTTCACTCTTTCGACAATTGAATAGAGTATTCATTACTTTACAAACAGAATTTATTTATGACTATCGTATATCTTACGAAATTCTTCAGTAATGAATTATCTTACGCAAAAAAAGTAGCTTCGCTATAACTTGCACAAATAATATAAAAATCTACGCATTAGATATAATAAACTATTATAAAAGCATCTACAGCAAATATTATTTGAAAAGGCATGCTGTCCTATATTTCCGTTACATGCTATCGACAGATGAGACTTTGTTTTACGTAACATTCAACAGAATTTAATTTCCACCTTGAAAGACTTGCTTATTCTCATACAATCCGCTCTGTTTCATTAAAAAAAAAAAAAAAAAAAAAAATCGTGTAAACATACTTCATATAAGAAGTGGGAATTTTGTAAAAGAACATATTATATTCTTTTGAAATTAAATTTTGAAATTACACTTGTGTCCGAAATTTTACATAATAATACATTCTCACTGATAGAAACTTATATAAAAGATTATTCGTGGAAAGATACCAATAATGTGAAAAAAGATATTAACACTAAGATATCATAATAAGATTCTGTAATAAGTTATTATTATTGATTGTTTACAATATCTCTGACAAAGCAGATATTACAATATCCATTTCTTGGTCAAACATGTCAAATCATCAACCGAAAGAAAATGACGTTTTGCGATAGAAAAATTCATCAGTCTTCGATGTTAATGAATAAAACAGAACAATTCATGTGTCTTACTATCTAACTTTTATTTTTCTAAACATTTATCATTTCGAACATTGTTGTTGTTTAGAGAAACTTTTAAATATATAGACTGAAAGAAACAGGTCTGTAGAACTGAAAATTATACGTATGATTTTCAAGTGACGTAAGCTTGGAAATCGTACCGAGCAAATAAGAGCAGCCAGCGTGTTCTTTTAACGAACGCAGGAACTCGGATGAAAATTCATTTAACTTACGGACGTCGTGCGTAACCGCAACAACCCGGAGTAATTCTACGATGCGAGTTTTTTGTACCAACCTCGCACCACGATTTTCCTTTCTTTCTGTCTCCTTTTTTTCTACTTCGTTGGCCTCACCGCCCCTTTCATTTCCTTAATTGATCGACATGTAGGGGCGTGGAATGATTTACGAGTAAATCAGAGGCAGTGAAAGTTTCCTTTCCGTTGAATCGTTAGCAGAGTTTTTCTGTCAGAATGTATGGTCTCAGTGGGATTTCGTATCGATTTCTCTCCCTGTATAACGACCACGCTGTCCACCGTCCAAATGAATAGATTCTATGTCAAATTTCTCGTTACTTCCTTATATATATATATATATATATATATATATATAATATTATTTACATATTATATATATATATATGTAATATATTGAAACTAAGATATTATAATAAGATTTTGTAATAAGTTATTATTATTGATTTTGTTTACAATATCTTTAACAAAGTAGATATTATTTATAATATTTACTTCTCTTGGTTAAGCATGTCAAATCTTCAACCGAAAGAGAGTGACATTTTGCAATAGAAAAAGAAATATAAATATATATTATATACATAATATATGTGTATGTGTTTCAATCCATCATCGGTATACCATGTGTATTATACCATGTTTATCTAATAATTTCAATTTATCAAAGAAATTTATTAAAGAACGAGTCTTATTAAATATATATTTTGCTCGTTTCCTGTAGTAGGTCACATAGTTATATTTCTTACTCTAGCAGCATTTGAACAAGAAACTTTTGTATCGCTGATTTACTTTTGGATTACTCGTGGTTTACTGGTCTGCTTTTGCTGCTCAATAATTCGTTTCATCGTCAATCGACCAACATGTCTACTTACGTATACTCAATGTGCACACGAACCAAACTTAATCGCCATTAATTGATATTGTTAGTGAATAAATTGTACGATAATTTGTAGCTTTTATGATTTTGTATATTTTCCATTCATTGTTACGGTGTACTGAGACAGAATGTAACGCAATAAATGATATCTATTGAGAAAAAAATGTCTGAACATAAGAATATGATTTCGTATAATTTCTTGTCTTCTATACATTAAATTTGACGAATTAAAGATAAAATACCCGCTAAACATTTTTTATAAAGACGGTAGATAACGAATTATTTCAGTTAATAGTTTTTATTGATTCAGCCGGTATACTTACTAATTCTGACAGTCAATCGATTGCAATTTCGTTCTAAAATAACAATTTGTAAAATTGAAATTTCATTGTACATTTCAGGAATATATAAATTACATAACTTTCAGTGACGATTGGATTCTATTTATAATTAATAAAACATGATATTATTTAATATCCTCTGACATAATTAATTATACAAGGAACACATAAGAAATATCTTTTTCTTTTAGAATATTTTGGACATTATGCTAGATATTAAGCATTTTCTGTTGACATTAAACAACTTAAATGACAAAAATGCAAAATTTCAGATACCATCAGCTATGCAATTTTTTTTATCGTATTTTTGCAATTTTAATATTCAGGACTATGCTGGTTTCGTTACAAGATACGACATTAGGTAGAATTATGTTCAACTCTGTTATTATTACTGTTATTATACTTTGTTATTATTCATTACTTATTATTTGTTACAATTAGTTGCGAAATATTAATGAAATGCATTGATTTTATATCATCGTATATGTAGAATTTAAGGGTAAATCTCTATTTCTCCTCAATATCTACATTTTAACATTTATCATAAAAATAGGAACGTAGGAACGTCAAACTTGATTAAGGTAGGAAGATAAGGTTAAATGGAAATTGAGTTACCTTATTCAGATCTTGCTTAAATTTTCTAGACGTGTGAAAGACACGTAAGTGACGCGTGACAGAAACCAAAGTGAAGCATTACCGATTTCAATATTACATTGCGGCAAGTGTTTTATCAATTTAACGTCGTTCAATACACGCATCTACCCTCTTCAATCTCGCAATCGATGACAATTTTTCAGTAAAATTACTAATCACGTTCTGAAATTTATTTAGATACTACCTCAGCCACTTCATCAAAATTAATTATATCAACAATAGCCAGGACATCTAAAATAAATTAACGTAATAATAGTTAATCTCATAAACCAGATCGTCGAATATGAATTTGTCATAGAAATACTTATATATGTAATATCTATCAAATTGAATTAAGCTGATTAATTATAATCGAATAATTTATTCTGTTCGTTTGAATACCTTGAAATAACGCTCCATTAATAATTAATATCGCTATATCTATCAGCTAAAATGATCTTTATCTCAACTAAAATATTTGTTAAAAATTACATTTCAATCGTTTGCTTTATTTCGGAGTAATGCCTCAACCTTTTTTAAACAATCGATTCTATGAAATCTAACAAAACGTTGGTTTAATTGACTTTGGCGTTTTTGAACGTTTGAACTGTTCGTTTTCATGAACTCATTATCGAATAGCCAGGTACCTATCTACTATCACGCCGTGCAATAAATCTTCCAATCCTTTAATCCTACTTCAAGATTGTTCAAAATTTCCATAACCATGAGACATCAATGTTTGCCGAAGGAGAAACCATCCACTAGTCTCGAAACCTCCGATCTCTACGCTACTCCGTCATCAGAACATCTTCATCGCTGATGAAGAATGACAACCCCGTAAAGTAGAGTATAATGTAATCTTCCATATAATATGTAGAATATAATGTTAATATAATTAATGAAATATAATTTTTAGGACGATAAAACAGAATTTCGTCAGTCAGTGTCAAATTGCATATTTCATATATGCTATATATTAGTAAAGTACGATTTATTTAAAAATCCCGACTTCCTATCTAAGCTGCTAACAATTCGTTTTTTGTTATATGAAGACTAAGTCGCTAGCATAAATCGTACAAAAATAAAATAATCTAAGTCTTATATTGAGAATTGCTTATTTAAATTCTTCTTGTGTTATGTTTATAGCTTTAAGTATCTTTTTCTTTTTTAGAGTTATTCATGTCTAAATTCGCATCTTGCAATCTTCTATTAAAATTCAGACTATTTTTACAACTATCCAATTAAAATTCGAAGAAACGATAAAATATTTATAGCTTATTGCGCTTCGTATTACAATTACGTAAATAAGATTCTTTATGCACGAAGACATTTTCAATTTTTAAACATGGCAACTAATAATAGTTCTGTTCTTAAAAATAATTCATCTTCTCGGTTCTACTCATAATTTTCACTTCATTATTATTTTAGTTGATTATCGGATATGAATAAAATAACGCATACAGATTAAGACGGTCGTAAAATGCTTGAGAGCAATGCTACTATATTCTCGTAAACTCTTTTCCATTATACTAAACATTCTATATAATACTAAAATGGTAGCTAAACAGCACTGCGAATTTTATAGTTTATAGTAAAGTACCAACGAAACTCTTACGTTTTTCCATGAATTAATCGTTTTATGTACATAAAAGTGTAATTTTAGTTCCCGTTCCCGTCTTATTTCACTTTAATAATTGCTAATATTGGTTCAGTCACAGTCTCACACATTTCAATTTCGCTTTCGCAATTTCCAGAGATCGAAGCTTGCCTGTCGAAGTTCACGATTCACGATCGATCGATCCAGACAAAAATAACTCCTACTACGAACTGAAAGAAAGATTCCACCTGAAATAAATTGCCGGGTACTTCGAACCTCCAATTCGAGTATCTGCCTCGAGTTTTAAATAAACGAACATAAATCAAAATTGAGAGAATGTTTACGTGGATTAAAGAGTTAAAATCCGATACCGATAACAGCACTTGAGAAGATAACGAACGATTGACACGACACTTCGCATATGATAACAAATTAATTTATACGCTTGAAAGCACTACGACACGTTTCGGTGTCCCAGCGACGCTATTTTATTTCTTCTGAAAACATTCGAGGCGAAAGCTGTGCGATTGAAATTTTCATGGATAAAAAAACAGAGGCACGACAGACGCCATGGATCCACATGGGTAAACATTCGAACGAGAAACGACGCGCAACGATAAAACTTCGCATGGCATCGATACAGCAAGATATCGATGCAGTTATTAGCCGACGAAACTGATCCTACCTGCTTTTTGCCGCCATAAACGCGCCCATTAACTGCCCTATAATATATAATCCTAGCTATGGGCCGATAGAAGCACACGGCAGCGGCTGACCAGCGGCTTTCCATTACTACTAGCCAGGCTTTCCTCCGCACATTCATCTGTGTACCCATAACTTGGGCCAGCGACCGTATAAACCCGCATTAGGTATTCATATCGTGAGATAACATCACCGAATTCTCCACCTTCATAGATCAGCCATACATTCGCCCCTTTTAATACTGGCCGCCTGCACCGGCTGCAAGTTCTTACTTGCAATGATTTTCATTTATGCACGAACACGTACCCCAAAATGGAATGCATCTCACCATTCCGGATCCATTTTTTTCAGACGATTTCAACGACTGTTTTACTTCACTTTAGATAAAATCAAGTGGTTTTGACCTGATGCCCACGTTTTGTCTGGTTTAGTTTATTGCTTAAATATCGATAATTATGTTCTTAGTAGAGGAATCTCACTAAATCAGTGAGAACGTCGATGAATGAACTGGAAAATACAATTCTTATGAAGGCATTTCATTCTTGCTTCGTATATTTTGTTTCTTTTAGATCGAAAAATTTTTAACATGTAAATCATTTTGATCATGATCATTGTGGTCGATGATAATCCTTTGAGGAAATCGTTTCATGTACACTTTTCGCCTGTTTTGATTTATTCGTATAATATAATAAGTATTCGTATAATAATTCGTGATTCTTGTAAATGAACGTTACTAAATCGATGAAAATAGACTGGAAGATAAAATCCCTGTGAAAGGATCCTATCGTTGCTTTAATGCGTAGCTCTATATATTTTATTTGTTTTAGATTGCAAAAGCAAATTTGAATTTGTAAAACAAAGTGGTCACTGTGGTCGGTAATAATCCTTTTAGAAAAATGACATAATTTCACTCTATACTATATGACACTAGTCGTATATTTCGAAAGCTTTTATTTATTTTGAAGCATATTTTAGATCAGTTCCATCGTACAATTATTTTACTTCTACTTTGGATCCGACGATTCTATGTCTACTTTTTGCCTGGTTTAATTTATCGCTAAAGTATTCGTGTAAAAATGATGTTCTTTGCGAAGGAATTTTGCTAAGTCGATGAATAAGGTAGAAAATAAAATTCCTATAAAAGTATTCCATAGTTGCTTTAACATATCGATTCATACATTTTATTTCTTTTAGATTATAAAACAAAATTTTAACTTATAAATCAATGTGGTCACTGTGACAAAAAATAAACAATTTAAGAAAACAAAATAATATTCATTCTTTACATCGTATCAAATGATTTAATCTCCACTTTTTGTCAGCTTTATTTTACTTCTTAAGTATTCGTATAATAGCAATGTTCTGCGCAGAAGAATTTTGCTATATAGACCATAATATCGATGAATAGAGTGGAAAATAAAATTTCTCTAAAAGCATTCCATCGTTGCTTTAACATGTAGCTTTGTAATACACGTATTTATTTGTTTTAGATCGCAAAAGCAAATTTTCACCTGTGAATCAGTGTGATTGGTGATAATCGTTTCAAAGAAACGAAATAATATTCACTTTCTAATCGTACATTTTGCGAGCTTTTATTTACTTTGCAACGTTTGGGACTGAATTTTTCGTAACATACAATAAATTTCAACGGTGTAGCCTCGGATTTAACAAATTTCTCATTAGTCACCGCTTACTCTCCTGTCAGGAGTAGCAAGTAGCAAGTCATCTTGAACTCTTATGGGACAACTGTGTGTGCGAGGTCTCGAGACTCCTTGCTCGTCAGACGTAAATCGTTAATTAAGCAGAGAAGAAATCGAATCACGTCGATTTCAGATCGCCTGAACGAGTTATACTCAAGCACTTAAGACTTACATACAGTCCACTTTAACGTTTAAAGTGCCATAGTGGTCAAAACGATCGATTCGCGACTTTTCATACTAATTTTATAGATTTACATTTTATAGATTGCTGCTTCTTCGCGAACTTTGTTATTTTATGTCAAATGTATAAATGAAAGTCTGCTTTTGCCTCGAATTATGTGTCTTTTCGTACAAGTCTTTAGTGCAAACTTTCTATTTTAATATTCGTCTATTACATCGCTTGACATTGATACTGGCAGAACTCAGAAAAATTTCAAATTTACTTTTGTTCCACATGTTCTACGATACAATAAATATTATGCAACACTTACAACACAATATATATAATTCAATTTTTGTCATTCTAATTTATTTCAATTGTCTTTTTATTTATAATCCCAACTTTTTGTCAGGGGGGGGAGCGGGCAGTTAAATCAATCAACTTTGTATTTAGTACTTTCAAAAATGTAGATTTTAAAAAGTCTCTTTTCTAAAACTCGTATTCTTTGAATTTGTGCCACTATCAATACCAAGCAGTGACATATTGGTGTTCAAGTAAATACGAATAGCTAAAAATCGATTGGCATTTATGATTACACACGGTACATTTGCGATGTGACATAGCTTTCATTAATCAATAAAATATACGTAAATATAGGTACGCATGGTTCCAATCAATCCTCCGATAGTTAATCGTAGTAGGAATTATTCCTGTCATCTGTTTCTGGCTCGTCCGATTTAAAATTTCAAAATTTCATTTGGTAATACCTAACGTAAACGAAATCCAATAAAGAATTATTTCAATTATATTTTTACAGATTTTTACTTTGCTAACATTATTCAAAATTTGAATTTCAATATCAGATATTCGATCAACTGTTTTATAACACCGATTTTGAGATATCAATCAAAGAAATACATATTTTCAAATATTATACTTGTGATATCAACTCACAAAGATGCATTTCTCAACATACAAAAAGAATAATTTTTAATATGGATTTCATTATTTTGTTTAATATTGTTTCTCATTTTCGTTATCAAGTTAAATTATTGCTATATATTAGACGAAATCTTTTATTAACTGAATATTATTATTATCCTAAAATCTTTAATAATCCACTTATATTGAATTTTATTCATTATATTATCTCAATTACAAAGCACGATCCTTTAGGTGTATATTTTTAAATAAAAAAATTTAATTCTATTTAATTCTAGTACGTGATAAAAGAGGAAATGTATTAATTCGCTTAAAAAAGGAAGAAATAATTTGTATACCTTCCTGTTCGTTACAATTTAACTTGGTTTAATTTGCTTCGTGGGAAGGAATTCATTATCGTGCAATCCGATGAGTAAGTATAATGCAGCTCGAATTCAACGGTTCAGAAATCATTTATTAAGTTTATGATAGAATGGATAAATAACGAGTTAATTAAACATCGTATTAATATCGCATTATCTATCGGACATTTAATGCACATGTTCTAAAATTGCTGATAACAATTTATGCGAGGATATTGAATAATTATGTCTACTTAACGTGTTATTAATCTGCCTACAAAACCGTACCTATTGCTTTCGTGTCTTAATAATGACTTTCCTCTTCGTTAGATCATAATGAACAAAATATCTTGATAAGAATGAAGATTTTCTAAAAATGGAGAACGGAAGAGAGAAATAAACGAAATAGATAAAATTACTCTCAAACTAATCTATGATTAGTATTACATTCAAATTATCGTGTAGAGAAATGTAGATCTTGACTTACTCTTGAGGTATTTTAATAAACACGCCGCGTCAGTACGATCATTTTAATTAAAATTGCGCAGTCAATTTACAGAAGATCTTATAAATAACAGACATTTAGAAACGCTTTATTTCTATAGTTAAATTACCTTTTTTTAATTAACCCAATTTCACCGTAAATGCTATATTTATCTTTTCTTCTCTGACGTAATGTTCTATTCTACTTTATTCGTTTACAACTTAAGAATGTATGTAATATAATATAATATAATATGATATGATATAAGCACATTATTCATATTTGTTCGAAATATTTTCTATCCTTTGTGTCTTCAGAATCGTTTGTACAATGATAAAATTTTCTTTCATTTCTTTGTTTAAACCTTTTTCTACGTAGAACTTATACACGTGTTTGACCAATTGCAGTCCTGTTCTTAAGCTTCCTGAATAGCGCATGAGAATCCTTAGTTGTAGCGACAAATTAAGCTATTGACCACGCAAACAAGAAGCACATAATTTGGAAAGTTCCGCCGTCTATGAAGCCATTTACAAACTACATTTAGAGAAACAAAATTAAAGTTTCACGGCATGTCGATGGCTTCTATCGATAACATCAACTGGTTTTATCTAAATTAAGGAAGAGTTCAAATTTGAAGAAGAAAGATTGGAAAATTGTCATTCGGATACGCGTGTGACTGGTTCTTTGCAACAATGAAAATATTGCATTGCCACATAATGTTATAGTGTGTAAGTAACACTATTGTTATGAAGTACAATTTCTCGTATACACAGTGAAAGTGTTACGTGAAGAAACAAGCAAACTACTGTGCTGGTTAATTTTCACGTTGAAAATTCAACTTCTGAACTGAATTTCGTGTATATTTACGCTTGAAAACTCCAAACTTCTTGTTCGATGTAATTTACAGTTTATCTAGGTATGAGTATCGTTAATAGAGAAAATCTTTATTCCTATGATAAAATTTGAATATTAATAAAGTCTCGAAACGTATGTTGACCTTACTCATTCACTCTCTCGTCACACTATCGCTTTTCATACTCGTTACATTGCCATTTACATTGCCATACATACATCGCATTCATACAAACAGAATGCAATTGTTCAATATACCCTACGTTTCGCTCAATTTTCATTTTCTTCGAATTCGGATCCAGCTGCAAAAAATTAGTCGTTTACATCGACGTAATAATTTTTCAGAAATTCTATTGATAAATCAACTAAAATTTGAAATCGAGCAAACCTGAAGTACCATCAGATTATTGCTGCATGAAAACGACAAGCAACACGTTCATTCAAACAAATACAATTAACAAACAGAATTAACGTAAAATGCGTTTGAGGTAATTACGAAGTGTGAATAGAATCGGAGTAATGAGAGATACTAGTAGCTGGAGGGCGTAAACAGATGAGACTTTTCTCTATAGCAACTGTCAGCTCCTATGTTTGAAATGGGAACTTTGAATGCAAAATGCAACAGCGTTCAATTCCACTGACCACCGCCAAAATTACCAAATTGAAATACAATCTAACAGTAGTATTTTGATGAAAATAAAATTGAACTCTAGCCACTGAAATAATTTCAAATATTTTGTACACGTATTAACAGACCATAGTAAAACCGAATTGGAAACTGTTAGAGCACATGCATGCGAACTTGGTCAACGTGTCGTTGGTCGCTGTAGCAACGATTTTGAGTTACTTCAAGCCTCAGTTGATCTGTCGATAGAATTTCCAAAGAATTACTTCCTAGATTGACTTTTAGTAAGACGCTTTTCATCTTTGCACCAAAGTTTTTCCCACTTTTCCATCGCATATCATAAACATAATACTAATAAAATTTTATCTTCCTTGGCAGAATCTGTGAAATGTCCTGCAAAAATTTGTCATTCGATTCAAAAGTGGCCATCTTTCGACATTTTCCTCTGCTTAGATTTTACATCGGTAAATTATTGAACGAGCAAACTTTTCAAACCTTAATGAACATAATATGCGCAAGTATGGAAGTCATTGTCCATATAAGCGAAGAGGGTGGTAGTCTAACGATGATACATGAACCACGAGGTAATGTCGGAGAGTAGTTGCAAGCGTCTAGTAAAGAGAACACATAGCCCAATAATTACGTAAATATCAAGTTCCCCTTATAGCTTTCACAATGAAAGTGATGTAGTGGGCCTTTAGTGCCTTCCAGCCAGGGGATTTCCCTGTCCGCGATATCATATTTTATAGACCCAGTGTTAAATGCTTTAATCCTTTATAACACGCCATCACGCAGGTTTCCATGTTTTTCTTTTTTCCATATCTAGTCGCATGGCTAAATATACCATATGTAAATTGTATTTACTCTTTGCATTAAAAATCAAAGACTGAGTTCTTTATAGCTGCAGTTGAATATTTCAGGCGTATCACGGCTAAATATAATTTGGCCCTGTGTTACGAGAACGTGAAAACATCAAAGACAAATTTAAAATGTTAAAGATAAAAAATTACATGGATAATTTATCTAAAACTAGCGTCTATCTTCTACCAATATCGCGTGTTTTGAAAATGATTTCCTTTTATATTTCCAAATAATTGTATATCTCGCCTGAGAAGCTTCAGCTTCATCGCTTTCGAAATACGCGTGCGATTTCATCCCGCGTGCGCACGCGAAATTCAGCGTAGAATACTTTCTACGTGTCGGTTTTTAGCTTTGTGAATAAACTGAGAAAAAACAATTTTCATCAGTTCTGCGTTTTAACGTATACGTTTCGGACAGTTAACGCAAGGGTGGGATTGACTGTACCGAATTGAGAGGATAGGAATTTAGAAAAATTAAGAAATTCTTAGAAAAATAACGCAGTTAGCAAGCATGGCAGTAATGCAGGTAGATAAACGCTTATGACAAGGAGCAAAAGATGAGGCTCACAAAATAAGAATTTCTGATATGATCGAACTGTGCGGTCCATCGTCGTATAATAAAATAAAGGAGAATTGAAAATTACCGTCGATAGTTCCATTTTTTACAACATTTGAAAATTATTGAATGTACTTACGGTTAAAAGTTCTAAGAAGACGAAGAATTCTAGGTGTTCGCGAAGGTGTAAGGAATTTAGTTAAAGAACAAGTAAATTAGAGGTCTAAATAATGAAGAAGTCTTGCGAATAGAACAGACGAGTTTGTTGTCTGACTTTTAACTCTTTATTAGCTTCAGAACGAGGGTTATCTTTCTAACGAGATTTAAATGAATTTAATCTATCTTTACTAATAATATGAAAATCCATAATTTCATTTTATTAGGAAAACAGTGACCTGACATTATTAAAACTTATAAAATGCTGCCACATATACATACAAAATGATCTACCAATTACATAACTCTATGGATTTAACGAGGAAATAATCTGTTTTGTGTATAACGAGCCCCGTTAATAAAGCTGCAGAATTAAATATATGCATATGCATTTTAACTACCGTAATTGCAAACGTATGATTACGAAAAAATTTTTATGATTATAAATTGTTGAAGTCTTCACCACTTCTAAGAAATCTGTACATCTGGTCTTTTAATTTTGTCAAGCACTGGAATCATCGACAACGTATAAACAAAAGATAGGGTTGAGGACAAACCATACATTGTAGACAGGCAATAATGGCTTCAGGGTTTTCAGTCATAAGGCAACATTGCCAGCGTGCGGATCTGGACCAGCTCAATAGTATCACAACTTGTATTTACATTTCAATATATTTAAAATATATTTTCTACTTTACACTTTACCCCCGCATTTCTATTAAAATCACATCCACCTATTAACCTCAACATAAATGTACGTAATTTTGTCGTAATCTTGAGGCTTCGTCTAATATAATCTATGTACAAATAAGAAATGAAAAGGTACACATTCGCATTTATATAGACAGATCTAGTAACGAAAGAAATTAAATTTGCGTGTATTCATTCGACAAATTATAGACTAATCAATGATCCCATTTCTTTCGTTTTTTATTTTTTTCTTTTTTATTACATACTTCTAAAGACGATTGACTTATTTTTCAATTCTGCATACTCACGATGTATCATCGATAGCGTTTGCAAAACTTTGACAAAAATACGATGTCCACTTCGATTATTTTACTTCTATATACAGTTCTCGTTCGTAAAAAGCGTGAATTATAATAAAAATCAAATATCATTTTTGAGATTCCGTATAATCCAATTGTTTAGTAGAGTCGTAATTATACGAGTCGAAATATCAAAATATAAAATAGATGGGAAATGCTAGTATAGCGCATACAGAAACGGTTCCACCTGAAAGATGAAAGATGATCCGCTCGATATCAACAGAAAAATTCTTGCATGGAAAGTGAAAACTATACGAAACATCCGTCTATTGTTCGGCTACTGTAAAGTTATTTGTTTCCCAGCACATACTAATTTATTACACTGTGTCTAAATATTTCACCCCCTTGATGCCAACACTCTTTCAGATAGAAACACGCGGAGCAATTTTTTAGCAGATGGACAGAAAATTTCATAAAGTCGATGAGATCGAAGTTATACAAAAAATGAGAAAATGTGTCAAACTCGATGGAAATCGCGTTTCATAAAGACACAAGATACACACCAAAAGCTATATATCGCAAACTTTCTGGACCACTTGAAATGTATTAAATTTTTTGTCACCCTCCCTTATGTATATACATGTATTATTTTTTATAAAAAGATTCCTGAAGAACACGTTCATTTTGCTGTACGAAGAATATTTCAAGAATTTCAAGAAAGTATTGCCAGTTGTCCAATGATAAATATCTGAAAGAACAAAACTTGTCTACCATGTGAATCTCACGATGGATCAAAAATATTAAGGAAGATTTATAGCAGCCCATTTAGCAATATCTAAAATATAATTTTCTGTGTTTCATTTTATGTGACAGAGTTAATGTACATATACCTTGAAGAAGACGTTACATCCATGATTTCGCAGAATGTCTGGTGTAATTCACGTGTTGACAGAAAGATATAGGAATAAGTTACCGTTATTTCGCTCCATTTATATTCCACACTTTGGTCATTGCAAGTAATGAAATTTTCCAAGTGTGACAAAGGTATCGCCATTAGTAAAAAATATATACAAAGCATGACACGTGACGTTCTTCGTTTGCATTTGAGAGGAAACGGATTGATCAGTTGCAAATCAAGACATTCTTATTTCTCGCATCGTCGAAGCATACCTAAGTATTGAACAATTTCAGAGATTAAAATATAAAATTTTTATACGTCGAACAGCTAAATAATCTTGCGGCGAATGAGTTGTTTCGAAATAGAAAAACTGCGAAAGCAGCGCTCGAAGATTAAAAACTCTAAAAAATTCCACAAATTTAGGATAATACTAATTAGAAGAAACTCTAAGCCTGTTATACAAAACTCTACTAAGCCTAAAAATGACAAAAGATTAGTTAAACACAGTACGGGTCTCATAATGTTGCCATCTTTAATGTGCAAAAGTTTCCAACTCGTAGGACAATTTTTACATTGTAAAATTGTTAAAAGTATCAAGCCATCGTTGCTGTTTAGTACTACAATTATTATTATCGCGCATTATTTTACAGAAAACTTCTAAACCACGTGGGTGCGTAAAATGAATTCTCTAATCCAGCAGATATTCCGAGATATTCTTATAAGATATTGTAACATTATGGACACTTTTACGGACCAATATCATGGTAAAATGGCAATCCCATGTCAGAGGGAAAATTTAAGCGTTTGAAGAAACGAGGCATCTCGTTCCAGCAGATTGTTTACATTTTTAGGATAATTTAATGGGAGACGATAAGATCGTTGAAGATATAGAAAGGTTTCCATGTAGAACATCTTGACTTCGATGTGGATAATAACTAAATTTTCTGAATAATACATGTCATTCAATAAACCACGAGAAAACATAAAATAAAAAACAAAATATGGAAACAAAGTTGAAACTTTCTGAAATTCAAAATGTTTAAAAACCCATTTTCTCGGTTTCGTATCATTGTAGATTTGATATTCTGCACAAATGGAATCAACTAATCGCTGAAAGGTACACAGATTCAGCTAGAAATTATTTTAACAATTAAATCTTTTTCAAAAAACGTGGCTTAAATCTTCTTTGAGAGAATATTTCATCTACAACAGCTTAATATTTTAAACTATCCTTTATTACAGGTTCGATTTCTCGGTTTCTTTAAGGAAAGTAATCGATAACAAATAATGAGCGCAGAGAGAGAGAGAGAGAGAGAGAGAGAGAGAGAGAGCTTCTTTTCTTTAAAATAGTCGAAGAATGATAACTCTGCGATGGATTTATATCGGGAACACGGGAGAGATGTTCCGCTTATTTTGTAAGTGAAGGGAAACTTATAAATCCTTTGTCATTTGCATCGCGCATTATATCCTGGAATATTCAACGACTACGCAAGGCGAAAAAAATTCGAGGCAATTTTTGTGTAAATTGGATGTCGGCGATTGTAACAAGAGGTTAAGAGCAACGACGCGACGCTTTCAGCGGGAAGATTTTCCAAGATAGTTATTCTCCTCAATTTGCCTGTCTTCATCCCCTAATGTTATCAATACCGTGTTGAAAAAAATCGAATGTAGTAAAACGAGCAATCGTTATCAGAATAAATTGAAATGATTTTATAAATAATAATAGGTTAAATAAATTAAAATAATCATTCTCTGATATGATTATTTCAGAGAATACTAAAACGACTAAAGTACGAAAAATTGTATTATATCTTTGCATCGATCGAGGATATATAATTTTACGTATTTCTATGGGTCATTTCGCTTCCTATCTCGTTTGAAATGTTCAGCCGTTTATAAAAAATGAAACTTATTTATTCTAATCAGGTTCATTTTGTTCTTGTTGCATGTCAATGAACCATCCATCCCCCGTACCACTCCACCGCGCATATTAATATTTATATATTTTTGCTTTTGAAGTTTTTGAAAGTTTCCTCTTTTCAAAGTTATTCAGACATAAAAGTCCATAGCGTGAAATTCCAAATAATATTGGATGCCAAAACACTATCACCTCTGCATTCGGTTTTATTACATTTTAATAAAGCTCTGAATGAACTACGTTCACAGAACATTTTTCGTTTCATTATGTTCGTAGAATACATAGATAAATTTCAACGGTTAAATTCTGAATCTGTACAAGAAAATTTAGCGATTCTGTCTACGTATAACTTGCGACTCGTAAAATTTCACTATGCAATTCATATGCATCGATACGATAGTCATTTATTTCACTGGATCAGCAATTCTTTGGAAACATACGATTCGATTTTTTCGTACAAATTTATATATGCGAAACGTATTCCTGATTGTTCTATATAGTTACGAAACTCGTGCATATAGTATATCATAATCATAGTATATCATAATCAGTTTATAGTGCACGCACAAACGTGATATGTATTATAGCAAATGTATCGATGGTATCAAACAAATGTCATCGTTTATTTTCACTTAGATATTCTTCTTAAATATCTTCCTCAACTTTGAACTTTGAGTTCAAAACACTGAATTAAACCGAATCGAATTATTGATAAAAATGTCGTTTTAAGATAGAAGTGTGTATATTAAACAGACTATGATTTTCCAAAAATTATCACACGATGTTTTACTGTTACAATGAAACTAAGATATAAAGTATAATACGTATGTACAAATATCTATAAATATAATGGTTCACGTACAAGATTCAAACACTTTATACTACCTGGAGGAACTTGAATTTCTAATACCCTGAGCCAAATATTAATCTAATCTCATCTATGCTAGCCATGCCTTCAATTTAGGAATGCCGAGAATGCTTCTAGTTACCAACATGTACACACGCAATATCCTTCCTGCATGCATATATAAATTCTCGTGTGGTTACCGAGTAAGTCGCATATCGGTTTGATATAACATCAAATATTCTCACATCACCGATCCCAATCGGTTACATCCGATATTCCCTGGCTGCACAGCGAAACTTTTAACCTGTCGAAAATACGTTGCGAAATGGCTGTGTTATTTCTTCTTCGAAATGTTGTTGTTAATATGTATAATAATATTTATAATTTACGTGGATAAGACCTTAGTACGTGAAATTTACTTAAGGATTCACTTTAGAGTAATAAACGAACTACGATAATTAAGGATATTATTATATTCATCATTTTTGATCCAAAATGTATGCATACTTTTTCAATCATGCTACGATTGAGTTTTTATACTTGAATAAAATAGAAGGACTTCTAGTGTTTTGAAAGGGAAAATCGTGTACAGAAATAACAGCTCTTTTGCATTTTGTTCAAACTTGGGATACCGTTTAATATTACAAACTAAGAACAAAAGAACGCAGTAGGGTTAATAACCGAAGAAAACAGGACAAATATTACATTCTTATTTCTATCGTGTAGAATTCTAAATTCCTCACACGTAGAAAAGATTTTAATGTAAAGTTTGCTATCCGATAATTTTTGTCATTTTTAATAGTCAACTATTTATTATCGAAATTTGTGATGAATCACTGTGATGAATCACAGTGATAGATACAGATAATTATATATACGATTGACACATAATATTACAAACATAGTGTATGCAGTGTTACAGATAAATCCTTAACCTGCATTCTTTGTACCATTTTGGATCGAATCGTTTAGACTAGTCGGTTGAATGTTATACTGAATGTGTTTGCATCAAATTCTCAATTTATCAGAAATATAAAGTAAAGTAGGTTGATGTCAAAGATATTTTCCTAATCAAAGATATTTTTAATGGGGCATGAGATGTTCGAAGATTTTACCAAAATCACAAAATTTTATCCGTCAAAAGCTCGACAACGAGTGTCGTCATATATCATTTTAAATTACTTTTCACAAATACCAAGTCTATTTAATCTTCAGCTATTGTATGTGAAAAAAAACTAAAAGTTTAACAAAACCTTCTTCGTGATCGTATTATAAATCTTACGGACGAAGATTCTATGCGTTCCAAGGTGAAACATTTTTGTAACATTTTTACAAGTCCTACGATAATCGATCAAAAAAAAAAAATTGATTTATTTCTCACTCGTATGGATCCAATTGTTTTTCTCTTTTATCCGTTCATTTATTGACGACAACATATATTTGTTCCTTTCGAAAGCAAATTCGATAATTCTCCGATAAATACTTGTACGCTTCATCCTATATTTAAATTTACAACATTTGTATCGCTGATTGTTCCACACAGTTATGGAAATTCTGAGTATAATCAGCTTCTAGACATTCCCTTTCATCAGAAGGGCAATTTTCATTATCATCGAACTGGTTAATTACGGGTCTTTGTACATTTCTCATTGTCAGTCATCTCAGTACAATATCGCCGCTTAGTACAATTGAATCACGTGGATCGTTTCCTCCTTAGAGTTGAGAATGCCGAGTTAACTACACAGTTTTACGACTCTTTCATGCCTGCTCTGCTTGCTGGATTAATACTGGACAACTGTTTGCTTACGAAGAGCGAGAGAAAGATGTATTTAATATCGAACGAATTATTTCAATCAATTGCTATGGAAGTATAAACGGAAGCGAATAAGTTTGTAAACTGGTAAGTGGTACAAGTTTACAATTAATTGAATATTTACAATTATTTAGGGCTATATTATGTCATTCTCAACTCTTTCGTCCTTTCATTTTATCTGCGACTCTTCGCCTAATATTTTAATTCCCAATGATTTATTACAATTTCAAGGCTGGCGTTTGCTAAACGAATTATCTTTTATTCTGGGTAAATATAAGCTTGTAAGTGGATCAAGTTTCTATGTAAATTTGTATTTTCGTGAATATAATTAAAAGTATAGGGCCTAGACAGAAATTTGTCTTATCTATCGAGTGTCATAAACAGTACTATATTTTGGATACTTTACATATTGTCGCATATTATGCGCATCTCGTACATTTTTGTATCTTCAAGCTTCTCACGATTGCATTTGCAGAATTAAAAAATGCACCAAACGATGTATAAAAAAATGTATTATTCCATTAAGAAGATAGAGATGATTTCAAATTTTCATGCAAGTAAAAAGTTCTCAACATTGCGATCTCCAATCGATTGAAATCTGACTAATTTCTGCTCGAAACATATTCTTGTCTAATTACTGTGAGGTGGTTTATTATACGTGTTGGTTTATTAAAGAGACGAGTGATAAAATTGTAATAATCAATGTATATTAAACTGACTTTAAATACAAGTACAGAGATAGCGTATGTCGGTCGTAATCGTCGTTCGCTCAATGATGTATGATTCGCTATGATGATCGCTATACTGATTCGCTATACTGGCTCGCTATACTGCTCCGCTATACTGATTGTCCTAGAGAGCACGTTCGTCTATTTGTATCGACCGATAGTATTGTAAAAACTTCAAAGGTAACTCCGGTTGATGATTACCAATAAGGGCGATAATGTTTTATCCAGAGTTCGTTTACTCCAAGGCACAACAATATGAGTCTCTCCTGATTCAAATCTTCCGTTGACCCATGTGCCGCTACAGTTGGAAGTGCTTGAAAAATCGCGAGGTTTTCGATTTTTGGACCATTCTCTAAACGTTCAACCTATTCGGTACTTCTTGACAATCACAATCTACAATCATTCGCTCCTATTGGTCTAAACATATTGAAACAATCGTATGTGAAAAACTGTATGAAAAATACTAGCAACAAAGCTGCGCGATATAAGATGAAGTTCATAGAGTGGAAACAAGCGAATTGTACCTCTCGTCGGAACATTTCAATTAGCAGTTAAAACAACACCAATTATACGATGATTCGGAACATCTTCAATCGATTGCGTCGCGAAGCTACTTGTCCGCGTGTTTGTAACAAACACACGCATACATGCACACGTACACACGTAGGTAGCGTCGATTTTTAATATAAATTCAAATAGCCGTAGCGAAGTGCACGTCAGAGAAACTGGGACACCGATGCACGGAGCGCAGAATGAAAATTGTTAACAGACTCTAGCGGAGTTTTTAATACCGTCGCATCGTGTCTCACGTCGCCGATGCTCTCGAAACTTTAGTACTCGAGTTTTACACGAAGAGACGTTGTCGGGCCGGGCCACGACGCTCTTTCATGAAATATTAAAGCGACCGTTGCAATATCACTCGGATAAAGAATTTAATTGCGTGGAAAACATCTTCGAAATCGTTTGACGGTCACTGCGCACTCAGATAATGAAGAATTAAAGAGAGGCGAAGTCCCGCAGGAATTCACGCTCTTACGAGAATCTCATTAGCGTTAGGTTATACGCACAGTTCGTTTTAATTAAGGTTTTTTATTCCACGCCGTGCCTATTATTCTCCGTGCGTGCGTTGAAAAATGAATCGGCCGCGAATTTTTAAGGCGAATTTTCTCACCAATCTCATAAACTTGAATCGTATATTCCAGAAACGAAATACCCTAGTTCAAGGATAAATAATTAGATTCTCTCTCGACTAAGATTCTGCAAAATTAGTAGAAATCCTTATTTCCATGGTATTCGAAACTCGAAAGATGATCGATCGGCGACAGAGTATAATTGTTTCCATCGATTAATTAAATATTCATTAATATCTACTGCCTTTCCTTATATTCCTTCCAAGATTCATAATTATTCGTTTATTCTGCTTGCGGCAGGTTATTGCTATTGGTATATTTTTATTTGTTCTATCATAATAATCGTAATAAGGAATAATTATAACTTATTTTCGGTTAATGTTTTATTTCCTGAAAAATTTGTCGCCTGTAGAGCCACTATGTTAATAGCAATTTTTCCATAAATTGTTTAATCGGTAGTCATTAAACTATGTATATCTTATACAATGTATTTTGGTGATATATGCGTTTTAAAAAGGGAAAAATCATTCACTAATGAGAATTTGAATTTCTATATTTATGATCACTTTATCGTATAGATTCCCAAGTTCTTCCGATAAGAATAAATTTACAGCTTCTTTCATTATTCAAACAAGAAGGGGGAATATAATTGAAAATATGTAGCTAGATATAATCTGGATCAGGTCATTGCAGATTTTTATCCATTTGAGGACAATTTGGAGACGCAAATGGATGTAATACGTAAAGCTATATAAAATATTCAAAACAGAATATACTTTACAATATTCGATAGACAAAGCAATTTTTTATCCATATTTCAGTTTCTCATTCAAATTGTGAAAATCTGAATTTGCATGTATATTGGTAATCTGTATATAAATAATTTAAAGAAATCCGTCCTCAGAATACAATCCAAATAGTCATCGGTGGGGTCTAATCTCGTCATCCAAAGAAAAACGAGAAAATACATTAATTACAAATTACAACAAACTTTTATATCTTCCAATATATTAGTTTATCTTTATCGACGCTAATATTCGACAATAACGTTCAAACTTCTATCCTATACGATAGTGCAAATTGAATTCGTTCAAGGACACCATTATTTTCGCGACGAAGCTTCTCATAGGCGAAAAGAAACGTGTGAAGCACTATGAGACGAATTCAAAGAAACCCAGAGAAGCTAAAAGAAAATTTGAGTAGGTCTTGCGAGGCTCCGCTGAGGATCGTACGGTTGTCCTGGACGAACAGCCAGCCTGTCTGAGAAAGTGTGTCATCATTGTTCGTTCTTCCCTTGAAAAATACGAACAAAGAAGAGGCCAAAAGTGTAGCGCGCTTTCGCGCAAACGAGTAGACAGTCGAGATCGAAGACACTCATCCTTATTCACAATGCGTGACTAGCGCATGAAAGTGGATTACGTTAACTGGCGCAAGTCCCAGGCGAACAGAAACTGTGCCTGACAAAGAAAAACTACCAAAAGCTTTGCTGAATTTCGTCTCAGCCATTTCCACGAATTAACGTCAAAGCGAGTAAAACATCTCATTGAAACTATTTTCGCTTTGTATACATAGGCGTAAGACGCGTACAAGTTAATTTTTAGGGAGCTTCTTATCCTATTTTTTTTTAACGAAAAGGCGATCCACTGTTTAACGCATTCAAACGGAATTATCAGGTTACAGTTTCCGAAAAAATCGGGTTTTAAACATCGGACGCGGAAATATATTAAAGAAAAATACGACTCATATCCGAAAATTGAAAAATCTCGATATTTTTATCGGGAAATGTTATACATACTAATGAAAATACTGAGGTATAGAATTTAAGTGCAATTTCTCTTTCTGTATAGTTGTTTAATCAATCATTCGCAGAGAGACGCGATCGCGAGGAAACGCGTCGATTCCCGTTACGATTAGACAATCGACGCCGCGAAATGATCGATCTCCTATTTCGGTTAGGATAATAGAGGTGGTTGAATAAGTATAACACTGAGTTTAACAGATTATAATATTATATATTTTCAACAACTTTATAAGAAGCTAGTTATACTGGTGCGTATGTATAAGTTAAGCAGGTAACTGATCTAGGGGCGGAAACTCGGTAAAGAGTTGTTAACTGTTCGAATGATGGAAAATCAGTGAGGTTCAGTGGCCATATTGTGGCAGAGAAAAGCTAGGGATGGGTGTGCCTAGCGCACGGGACCATCGGATTTGTTGATGACAATTTTGGCTAGGACAACAGACATTACTTCTGATTGGATAATAAGAAGATTGGTGGACTAGGAAGAGTCTTAGCCGCCCCCGAGAGAAAGTTGCTAGCGGAAGATACCGAATGTAAGAAAAATTAACTTTCTCGTATCTTCACGTAATAGACAATAAATGTAAGGAACACTTGAAATAAAAGATACTTGTTTAGTCTGAAGGACCTTAAATATGAAAGTGACAAGATTTATGGTGAGTCCTGAAGAGCATTGAGGATACCCAGTAAGGACGTATAGACATCTGGCTGTCATCTTGCTTGCGGCGTGGGGCCTGAGTTGTATACAATCACCGAATATAACATTAACAATGTTAAAAAAAATGGTGTCACAACGTCCCCTCTATAGAGCAAGATATATATAGTATCAATAAGTATTAGTTAATTATTTCTTGGCTTTTGTCTGTGCTATCTGTTTAAATTGTATGGAACGTTTATTTCTAACTGAAAGAGGTTGACCATACAGATTTTTCTATAGATACACTTTCCTTTTTCATGAATTTCGACTACATTAATGCATAAATTCTCTTTTCCTTCTGGAAAGCTTGTTTCTCGACGCTTACAGTATTTTCTACAAACACTCTTCAATTATTGATGTAAACTTTTATGGCAAATAAGATTAAAATATTCCTATCTCTGGGAAAGTCTAGTAGACAGTCCGGTCAATAGGAATTGTTACGAGTGCCAGTCAAATATAAACCGGACTTCGTAACTTTATATTTCGATAAAATGTTTCAGTGAAGTCCGGTTAATATTTGACTGACCCTCGTATCTTATATTTTTCTTTCGTCGAGTGCTCTATAAGAATCAATATAATTTTTGAAAAGGATATTTTTACAGAGAACGCATATGGTTCTTTAACCTCAGATGAGCACAACACATTTAACTCTTTAAATACGACTGTAGTTAATAGACAACGAAATGAACATTTAAAAATTTTCTTCAGCCAGCGACGTTCAATTGAATCGATAATTATCGACATCTGCATATTGATAGTTTCATCGTATTTGACCTCGTCATTCTTCGGAGGGTACAATTTATGGAAATGTACGGGTGTTTAAAGAGTGAAATATAAGGGCTGAAGCAGGATGACTGACAAACAAAGCGCTGGATTCGCGAAAGGTAACGCCTTTTGAAGTAACATCGGTGGACATTGTCAATGTGTTAAACATTCGCGACCGGTGATTGCTTTAATCGAACGGAAATTTAAATTTCTCTTTTACACGCTCTTTATATTCTGGTATCGTGCAATTTGAACAGGCTGGGGGTGAACGTAAAATCGGACGAGAAAAATTTCGTTAAAGCATTTCACGACTCCAACTCATGCGTATAGCGTTTAATCCCAACATTTGCCGTGGTGAAAAAATATATCTTTTCTTCCTTTTCTCCCCTTTTTTTTTTCATTTCTTTGAAAAAATCCAGCGTGAGCGAAATGAAACACGGCGCACATGATATTTCACGAGTATTTATTACGAACGAAGGTGTAGCTGACTACTCATTTTTCAATACTTCCGACACTCAATAGTCGCAATACTTCCATTGGTTAGCGTGTAATCCCAACGGGAATGTATCGGTTAAAACGAATGTGCATTCATTTGTTCTATGACAAAATTGTTTCAGTTTTATTTGTTGGGTGAAGTGTTAAGATCAAAATTGTTAACCATAATACGGGTATTCGTTGAATTTAGTGCTCTGAAATGGTATAAATGGTAAATGAATAACAATTAATTTAATAATTTTCTATATACCCTTGGACGAGGGTTTTAAACAAACTTGTATATGTATGTACTACTTCTCATTTTTTTGCAATTTTATTTTCTCAATGTTTTATAAATGAACCATTTAATTCGTCATGCGCAATAGGTGCCATCCATATTTAATAATTAATAAATAATTAACTGTCCTTAACTATCAAAAACATTCACGTTTGAATGCTACATAAAAATTGATTTTTTTTAATTAAATCTAATAGCATAATATATTGAAAATGCGAACGTGTTTCAGAATTTAATGTACATATACTCCTATAATACGTTTGTAACTACAACTTCAGATATTAAATAAAAAAAATTGATATCAGTATATGTCACGTTCGTCATATCATATTCAAAATTTCATGCATTAAAATGAAATGTTTATGTTTCGATGGAAAATGAAATATTAATATTTTAGATATATACAAACAGTTATTAATCATAAAATTAACGTCATTAAATATAAAACTTAATAGTAATAGTCACAGCATCGATTATCATATTTGCGTAAATTTTACTGCTATTGTTTTAATTATACCAATCTATAAGAATTGTTGGACGAATTAAACAATTGTTTGCACGTTTTAAACCATTGATTTCTATTTTTTTTTTTTCTTGCTAAACTTCATCTTGCTAAACTCAAAAACTATAGATGTCTACTATCTCCTACATTTTTGAAGAACAAATATCTTCGTTAATTACGATAACGTAATAATGAAAAGATGCGTAATTTTCTCACATTTCGGAGACTGCCGCGTTGTTAACGTTAACGCAGAAATTGATTGTCGGTGTTAAAGCGCATAATTTCAGCGCAAATTAGCGCTAGTTACACAACTGTTACGTAAATTAGGGCAGAAATTCAACGAGTAATTATTTATGCAAATAAATTGCCGCGAATAAATTGCAAAGGGTGTTAGGATTTGCTACATTCTGCCCACGACACAAACAACATGTTTCATTATAATTGAATATAAAGCGTTGCAGATAGTGCATTATTTGTAGAGCGAAAATATATTACTATTTTACGGAAATTCTATCGGCGTATTATACTGGGTATCTATTATATTACTTGTTAATGAGAGCAAGCGCATAGAAAAAGTTCATATAAACTTATGTTCGAATCATGAGCGTTCAAAGATCTCTCAGAAAGTTGTTCTTAAAGATTCATTGTATAGAATCGCAGATGAACACAAATGCAATTACTGCTACTGTTCTTACTTCGATAGATCATGTATTCGACAAATGGAAGCCTGCATTCTTGCAGACGGAAGAAATTTCGAACAATTATCGTGACTGCCAGAGCAATTAATACAAATTTTTAAACACTTACAAGTTTCCACTTAAACATTTCCGGGTATTTCATTTATATGAACGTCTTTTACATACATGACCTGATTAACACATAAGTTTCCTGGCGATCTTTAAGGACACTCTATATATTCAGAAGTTTCATACAAAACCTTCATCGGTTTCATTCGAATCTCAGTTTAATACAAGAATAGTTAAAACGATATGGATTGTGTTGCTGCATGCACTGTGTCATAAAATATATAATTTCTAATTTATATGTATTTCTATGCAATATCTCTTATAGTATAGTATCTCGAATATATCGTCAACGCGATTTTCAATCTCGAGGTCTTATACGCATAAATTACGTTTACTCTCGTTGTTTCAGTAACATTACTAACACTCAAGACTTGATAGCGCAGAGACTCGTTTCCCAGAGATATACATAGATGGATCAAATATGAATTTTTTTTCGCGCCTTCATTACTCTTCCTTCCGTATACTCTTCCTTTGTTTACCTGCTGATATCGCTTGTAATTCTAACTACAACTTTTTCTTTTTGAAATCCTTCGTTTAAATGTTCCTATTTCGTGACACAAATATTTACGTTTACTTTGTCCTTTAATTAATACAAATGATTTCGCCCTGTTTAATATCACCGATGATCACTGGTGAGAGTTTGTTGTTATCTTATTTGTCTTTATTTTATTTATTTTAATTAGCTATTTGTCTCTTGTCACAGTGTGTGCGTGATTCATTAATGGCTGGGTATAAGTCAATAGAATGTTTTTATTTGGGTATCCACGCATTTGAGTATCGCTCTCAACAAGAGAATTTGCGCGTCTAATAGTTCCATTTTTATTCTTTAACTTTAGAAAATCTTTTAGTTTCTAACTAAAATGTAAAAAGCATAACCTTGATTTTACACGATAGTTTAAATTAATTAATCTCTTGTTAACTAAAATGATAGAAAAAATTATTTGTTGGAGAAACTCTCTGTTCTGATATTTATGACGAGAAATTCAACACGTAAAATCCAGCTGTGTAATGTTACGAAGATAGAATTTCAAGATACTACGCGACAATTATGCGCAAATTACAGAGGTGGACCGTAAAGGGTAAAATTTTATAAAAAATTCCTAATCGTGTCAACCTCGTACAATATTTTGTTCATCCCTTTTTAGGTGTAGTCTCGCTGAAATGTTCGTAATTTGAGGCTATGGCCACTTCAGCAAATTTAATGAATTTTTAAATGTGTTTTTTTACGCTTATTAGTATGACACGCTGATGCGATTGCGTTTGCCCATCTAAGTTTGAAACATTTCGATTAACGATGACGAACAAATGAATCTGAATGTTTGTATTTTGAAGTAAAATTGATAAAAAATGCGAGAAGCTTCGAAATGATACACACGATTTGACTGAATTTATTTTTAACTGAATCATTTTGAATGTGAAGATCGTATTGCAATTTTCGAAAAATTGGAGATATTCAATTGGTGTCGTGACATTATTTTTAAATAGTGCAATTAGTTATCCATGCTTCTTACAAATTCGCAATATATTATTTTATTTTTAATACTTCAAATCGAAAACTATAATTTTCTTTGAAATTGAATCTGTGATATGGAAGAAAAATTTCTCGCTTAAAAGGAATTATTAATTACATAATCTAATTTTTATCGGCATACAAATATATTCCAGTTGTAAAATAAAACGAAGCAGTTATGACTAAAACTTATTGCAAATTTAATACTGCTCGATAACTTTTACAATAAAAGTTTTATCTAATATGCATTTTTTATAACCAGTAACAATATTTTGTACCATATTTTATTTTACTGCCTTCAATCTCCTTGTTATGCATGGAATAATAAATGTGTTTTTGTTTAAAATACACCTAAATAAAATTTGAATGAAGGGCACTATTGAAGTTAAATACATAAAATATTCCGAAAAAAAACACCAACACGCGTTGATTGACTTTGGAACGAAAAATTTACTGTCATGACATTTTGAAATTTAAAATGTTATTATGATTTTTACTTTATACACAATTTCATTTTATGCGTTTCGTATATATATTTACTATACTAATATTTATATATTTACTATAAAACTTCTGCGTTAGATCACTTCGCATACATGAACAGCTGCAATAGGTTGAACAAATAGATCTACCGGAGTAGATATAGTACCATAACACAAGCAATATGGCTGATATCTCCATCTTATTTTTTAGAATATTGTAATATATTACGTATATAATTAAAATTACAATAGAAATATAAAATTTAATGGATTGTATCGGATTATAAATTATAATAGAAATTATATAAAAAAACATACAGCTCATCGATTTCAATGATCTTGACTTATATTACCACCCGTTATATATACATAATAGTCTCATATATACGTGTATAATCACCATTATAGTTTTCAAGATACATACGTGCAAATGTTAATTAGTTAATTTAATATTATATGTGTAACAGGATATATCTTCTCAGAGCTTTCTGCGTTTGAGTTAGATATAAGTTCCAGTCAGATAATAAATAATAAAAACGACTGCAACGTATATTTTGTAGCAACTTATTGTTGTTACGAGAGATTTTAATTAAACAATGTAGTAAAAACGCGAAAATTTCGGTGCCAATTTTTCCAAGTTAAAAACAATTTAATTTTACGCTAGACACGTCCGTACTTTACTCGGACATACGCATTTCCTGGACAACTGGGAACATTCCGTAACACGTCACAATGTCACTCGCCAAATGCCTACGACGGTATGTGATGGGCTGCACGCGTACAAATATTTGCGGCGCAAAATTTAATTATTTACAGCTGCAAAACTCACTCCACGTTTGCGCGCATGAAGCTTTTTTACTCTCTTGTTGTCTTGGATCAAGCCTATAAGCAGTGCCCGCATATTTATAATTGCCCTGTACGTACATGGAATTACTCATTACCAGACTGCGAGTTATTATGTGGATTTATGCTTTCATGGGCAGAACTAAAGAAATAGAATTTTAATGGAGATTCGTTTTAGCCAGTAAAAAATCCCAAGTAGGCCACTTTGAATCTCTTGCATATTATATTTTCATTTATTGTGCACTTTTGCATCTTTAAATTTCGCATAAAAATCTGCAAATACAAAACCTTCTCAAAAATTATCTGTAACATTTAAAGACGATACTGATTTTTATACATTAAATATTTGGTCTGTCAGCACTTAGAGGAATAAATTAAACCAAATATTCTAACGAATAGCACAATTTGTCCAATCAGAATAAAAAGTGAAAGAAGAATGAGAAAAAGAAGTTGTATAAAACAATACGACAAATTAAAGTTTCCCAAATTTTCGATAAATCTACTTCGGTATATAAGCGAAATAAAATCTTCCAGTTACTACTTTCTTCGTACCTGATGGGTAGTAAAAAAATAGAAAAATGAAACTCTATAAATTAAATATGTCAGTGTGCATAATAATAAAAGAGAAAAGAATAAGAAGAAGAAGGGGAAACTGTTTGAGATGGAATTGTTAATTTCCTGGCACAGTCTGAAGCAATTTAGTCATCTGCGGTACGAGAATCAGCTAATTAAGCGAATATACATGATGACAGGTAAACCTCGACTCCGCATGGCATGTTGTACTACCTGCACCTTGTGTGAACCAAACAGATGCCATACATGTCGGATGGATAAATCGAAATCGGTTCATGCCTGTAATTCCGTCCTCTCTTATATCTAGAATAACCTGGAAACGAGAAAGTTATGTACGTACTCGCATAATATGTACAAACTGTACGTTTGCTGGGATAAACAAATTTCCTCGAGTAACAGCTTTTATCTATTTATTAAGATACGTTGAAGTACATTAGAAATTATTACGCATACATTGCACCGTTTTAACCACATCCTTAATAATACTTCTACCGAATATGAATTTTAAGCAATGCATTATAAACAGGTTGATGTAACTTCCGTATTAAATTATTTCATTTTTATCATTACGATATTTTGACTAAAAGGAATTCAGAAATGAAATTTGACGTGCCATTTGACGGTAATACATTAATAGAAGAATTTCTAAATCATTTCATTATTTAATGCTACCATATGTTACATATCGTCATATTTTCTTTTTTTCTCGATATTTAACGTTTCTTTGAATTAAGAAAGAAAGCTATTACTAGCCTGATTTAGTTCCAATGATTTTTAAAGAATTACTAGACATATAGATTAAAAAAATACATATCTACCTCTATAAAAAAAAGGCCTAATATCTGCCTACCTACCTAAAAAGAGTTTGCTCAATCTTCTAGCCAAGGTATAAAAGATATCTTTTCTTGCAGATAGATAAACTGTATCCTTGTCTAAATTACACGAATATCTTTATCGCTAAATTTTAGTTTCATAAGAGTTGTATTAAAACGAGTATGACATTGTAGCGTTAGGAAAGAAGCAGAGCGGGGGGGGGGGGGAGACGAGAGGGTTTCGTACACGATCTGCTGGTGAACTCATTAGGAAGAGTATGTAGATCTGTGCCTAAGAAACCGAGAAAGCGAAGATCAACCAGAGGACACATTTGTACGAAAAGGAAACTCGATGCTCGTTACTGTCCTCGTTATAGAGAAATGACATTTGATGTATATACTTGTAGCAACGAGTATCGACATGGGAAACGCGTATGGTGTTTAGCGTAATAGATACAAACGCAACATGTAAGTGAATGTAAGTTTGAACTCATTACGCCGGTAAATTTGGTCAAACTCAAACAAACTCTTTGATGTTTTATGTGTGCTCGTTATTCGCTCGCTTTTGTATCTCGAAATAGCTTTCAAACGAGGATTATGAAAGACAAGTCTTTGAAGTATGGAAAGTCGCGTCGTCGCGCATTGATCGAATGTTATTTATAATTTGTGCATTGGTTAATCTTTTGATCTGTGCTGTAAGCTCTAAAGCTTGTAAAGCTGTATTTCCTACTATGCTCAGACTGTTGCACACGCGCGCAACGACGCATTATCGTATTCTGTTTCGATGACGAAGCAACAAAGAAAAGGAGAAGTCGTATTAAATTATTTAGTCTACCTGACTTATATTGATAAGGCAGGCGTGTACCGTGGATAACATGATTTATAGAAATGTAACAAAGGCATAATGGAGGGAATAAAGAGGAAATTTTTCTAACTTGTCGTGGAAAACATCAGGCGTGAATTTATGTGACAATAAATTCATTTTCCATAATTCGTAAGAAAAATAGTATGATTCGGTTTATGGGATTTGCGGGAAAGAACTCAAGCTACGATATTTTGCAGAGCTCGCACAGCGCACCTCGAAGATAAGAGGATGCTTATACGAGGGAGTTTCATACTGATAACAAAATTGTATTTATTCAAGACATCAAAGTATTACCTCTCTCAAATTATTTCACAAAATAAGTCAATTCATATTCTCAGCGCGTATAAATGTCGTCTGAAATATTAACGCTACAGATAAGCAAAATTCGATTGTATTTCTTGTGAGATACGAAACAATTATTAACGTTGATTAACCATAGAATGTCTATTTTATTACAATATAAGATACACAATTTTCTCGATTCTGTATTTGAAGTAATAATATTTCTTTATTTAAAATGTGAGATTAAAATTTCCAAAATTTTCCATGTAACATTATTTTAATATATTAAAATACATTAGCAACATTCAACAAAATATAAGAAAGACTACATTTACCAACAGTAACAATTTTGATTTAGAAAACAACTGGTTTAATATTTTCGCAATAAAAAAAGTACAATTCTTTCCTTACACAGTTATTTAAAAATTTGCTTTATCCACGCAACAATTTAACAAGAAACCACTAAAAAAGGAAACAACGTGTCATCTTTAGAGTCCATTATGACTAAATCGTAACGGGGCCAGCTGTTAAACGAAACGACAGACTCATCGATTCAATAATACCGTTCAAAGCAGTAAAGATTCTATAGCGAAGTAAAAGGTCGAGACAAGAACGCGGAGAGGGAACGGGGTTAAAGTAACCGTTAAGAAAAATTATTACTCCGGTTGGATATCAGAGTCCATTTTAAGAGCCATGAACTATGACAGGAAGGGAGACTGTTCTAGTTTTTTTTTTTTTCTTTTTCTCTAGATATACGTGACCACAATATGGTGCGGCAACCAGGATATCTTTCATGTATCACTTTCCGGTAGTACATTTTTCATGGTACACGTGAAAATGTGTTTCTTCTTTTCAGCCACAAATCCTCGTCAAGTCTTATACGTAGAATTCGCAGCGCGATATTCTTTAATCCCACGAGTATAGAATGCTCTAACATTAGAAATTTCATGATTCTGCAATTACATAAGATCCATAGGAAATTTGTAAATTTGTGTAACAGCGTAAGCTTGTATAACAGAAATTCTAACAACTAATCACTTTCTCTCGCGACTGTATATATTGTAAAAAATATTTTGCCTGTGAAACATTAGCACTGTAGCCAGATACAACTATCGTGATTGAATTTTGTAAAATTCGAAAGGAAGGACACAAGGAAAATTTGAAATTTAGTGGAAGGACACACTTTGCAAAAATCACCAAAGTATTCCAACAGTCGATTATTCGTTATATCAATGAGCACAATCTTTAGAATGTGTTGTTTACATTTAATTACAGATCCAGATAAAAAAAGTTGTAAGAAATCATTTTTACCTTACACCTTTGCGATTCCGACCAATCGCATGTTTTTCAAAAAATATTTCTATACCATCGTCATCTAACAAACTAATTCCCCTAACTTCTGAAAAAGGATCGAGTTTGGCCCAAAAATTATTCTGCTTTAGAGGGTGTGTGCTCAGTTTCTCTCATTGTTGTTCTCATGTGTATGTAAAATGTTTCTATGAATATTTTCTTCGCTGTATACAACGGGGTTAAACATACAAAATGTACCTTATTCTCTTGCAATACGAAAGTCCAAGTCTGCTCGAAGATCTGGACTTAAGAGTATTGCACAGATACTGATATCAACTCGATAGGGCTCTATCTCGCTGTGATCATCGTATTTGGAACTCTGCGAGTGAACATTATCCACATCATTGAATTGGTGGAGGAGGCTGTGCGGAATAGCCACGGAGATCCCTTGA
This sequence comes from Bombus haemorrhoidalis, assembly GCA_014825975.1. Classification (NCBI taxonomy): domain Eukaryota; kingdom Metazoa; phylum Arthropoda; class Insecta; order Hymenoptera; family Apidae; genus Bombus; species Bombus haemorrhoidalis. The sequence goes on from CM026170.1 coordinate 15,175,110, forward strand.
TTAAGGAGCCACGGATTTCTTTCTGTGAGATTATGTAAAACGAAGAATCCTCAGCTTATGAACAGTTACCAACAACAGTTGGTAACATGAAAGAGCGGATTACAAACGCATTCTACTTTATTACTTGAGAAATCTTTAAAGCGCTTGAAAGTAGTTGTAGAGGGATAAGACAAACGCATATCACGATAATAACTATAAAATCATTGTTCCTGAACATTTGAGCATTCGAGTACATTTGTTACTTTCGTTAAGAAAATAAAAAATTGATAATTGAAGATCTAGAAAGAGATAAAGTAATAAAAGTAGACGTGACATTTTCAAAAATATAAGTGTACATAGATATACTGTATAATACCGGATTAAGATTAATAGTAACGAATTCAAGTGTGTTTTAAGCTAATAGCTTTTTAACAAAAATATTTTTGAACTTGATTTATTATCTGTATACACGGAAGCAAGTTATTTTCTTGTGGCATAATAATATCGTTTTTAAGATGGAATATTTCGTCAAGCATAACGTGTTTTAAAATAGAAAGTCTCGATCAAACGAACATTTATTAATCGATATGTCTTTCGTGAATTTTCGTATAACTTTATTAATTGGTGGCCATATAATTTCAAAGATAATCGATTAAAACGAAACCTTGTCTAATCGAAGTGTTAACGTTTGCCAAACTTAATTAGAAATATCAATAATCACATCCATAGTTTCTTACATTAGAATGATTTTTCTAATATTTTTTAATTAGTATACCACGTGTGTGCTGTATAATGCTGATACACACCGTAAAGTTCAAATGCCATTTTCAACAATTACAAGCATTTAATACGCGTATTTTCTAACACACGAAATAACAAAACTAAAGTATGTAGATACAATTTTGCGTGTTGAGCATATAAACATAAACATTCTGTTTTCACAATTCGTATGAAATACAATTGAGGTAGTTTATTAAAAGTGTTAGTTTATTAAAGATACAAGTGACAAAATTGTAATAGTCAGTCTATATTAAAATCACTTTAAATACAAGTACAGAGAGTCGGTCGTAACCGTCACTCACTCAATGATACTGTACGACTCACTATAATGATTTGCTACAATGATTCGCTATAATGATTCGCTATAATGATCGCTATACTGCTCCGTTATACTGATTGTCCTAGAGAGCACGTTCGTCTATTTACCTATATCGATCGGTGGGCTTACAAAAAATTCAAATGTAACTCTGGTTGACGATTACAGATAAGAGCGATAATGTTTTGTTTGAAGTTCGTTTACATTTGAACCTAGCAAATTAAAACAATGTTGACACTCCAATTTGAATCTTCTGTTGGCTCATGTGCCACTACACGATGATTACCTTCATTAGAACAATATTACTCTTATTTTCATATTTTATTTGTACGATAAACGGTGTATTTAATTAACTGTTTTAAGATTTCATTAATTTTAGTGTATTCGTGTACCGTATTTACTTGTAAATTGATATCAGTATGCTGTAGGATAAAATATTCGCAAAACCGTAACGGATATTCACAGAATGCATAACATTTGAAACAAAAATATGTACAAACAAAATGTACAAACAATAACAAAATAGGAAAAATGTACGAACTAAAAATGATTTAAATGGTCAGAAATTCTGTATTCGTTAATATGTAGTTATTAATGCTATTTAGTTGTTATGATTGATCGTTAAAAAATATATGTAATTGTAACAAAAATGAAAAAATACTTGTAATTTTGTAACCATGGTTTTTAAATGTAACTATGCTGTTTACAAAAAAGCTACTTTATTTTTTGGTTAAAGAATTTTGGTTAAGGAAGTATAGTTGGGATCTTTTGACTTATTCTTTAACAGCATCAAACATTTGATCTTCTGTCACGTTTCTGCTACTACATGCCCTCTTCCTATCTTAGTTATAAATTTGCAAACAGTGAAATATTATTTATGCGTTATTCTGTATCTTACGATTAAGAAATTTCAATGCTCGAAGATATAATAATGTAAAGATAATAAAGTTGCAAAAATATACGATGCCACGCAGAGATACGCTATGATGAATGGCGCGAAAAAGTTGAAGCTCTGGTCGAAACGTGAAAATGTTAAAGTTTAAAACTTGAAGTATACCCGAAACCTAACTTCTCTGAAGATCTGCAACTGGGAAACACTGAAGATGTATTGCTTTCTGAAACTTGAGACATATTTTACAAAAACCTGATTACATTAGCCATGAAAATATGTACAAAAGTTTTGATATTATACACGTATATACATTAAATGCAACTAACAAAAACTACTTCAATACATTCAATAATAATGTTCCCTTTATAATTGCATTGTCCAAAAAATATGAAAAATATTGTAAAAATATATGGTTAAAAATATTGCATAATAATTGTATAATAAAAGGATTGTAACAAATAACAGGTCAATCAACAGAGCAAAATTTACTCGAAATAACACATTCTAATTTTCCCTATTGCATCAAGAAATTTGTCACACCATATAATGAGATGATCGACGATAATTTTTATGCTGCACTCATCATATTGGAACAAGGTTGGAACTAGAACAAAGCAGATTTCTCCAAGAGACATGACTAGATTAATTTCGTACAATTTGTTTTGATTCTCGAGATTGTGACTTATTCTCATCTTGAGGAGCAGAGAAAATTCTTAATGATTCTGTAGAGGCCCGCTATTAACGCCGATCTTCGGTTCATTCTCGTTATGAATGAGAAAAAACGAAGCGATAGCCGCGGCTCGAAAAAGTCTCGCGTGTCGAGCGGCACATACGCTGACAATTTTTTGCGTTTATTCTTTAACGAAATCAACAGAACTTGCAGAACGACTAACGAAATGTAACGAATGAAATCGTTTATAAGCGTCTTAAATCGCGTTAAATTTGATGGGACTACCGTAACCGAGTCATTAGCAGGAAGATTACGGCATCCAAGACGTGGAAGAGGCGCAAAAAGTGGGAATTCGATTAATCGCGGTACAGGCAAGATGTACAGATAGACAGGGATTAAAAGGGGAAGCAAGCGGGAAGGATTAGAATATTTCTGGTAGTCGCAAGTTCCTGTCGAGAGTTTGGGAAGCGTTCGTTTTCCCAATCCTCCTCATTCCCGGCATTTCTCTCGGCTTCCGACGAAATTATTACACGCTCAAGTGGAGTTTTGGCGAGTGCCCGCTCGAAGTAATTAAATTTCAGTGTATATGTTAAAGAGGGCAGTGGCAGGAGTCGGTGCGGAAGACAGAGAAGAGGAATAGAGAGGTGTTACATCTGACAGCGTGAACAACTGCAAGGAAAACGAGAATGACACCGAAGCCAGCTTCGTTATTACCGACTTAAATAATCCTAAATCCCAAGGATATGTTAGCTCAGCTGAGTTAACTTCGCTCGAACAGCGGTTACGTTACAGAGGAAGGGAGGCAGCAAGATTGCTGCTTTGTTCTAACCTACATACCGATCTTACACACCGTGCACACCGCGCGATACGAAGACAAAATTATGAACAATTTCCCACAGAAGATCCATTGCGAAACTTTAATACTGGAATTACTAAAGTATTAATTTTAATTATTATATAATAAGTAGAAATTAAAGTATGAATTCCTTTGTTTATTTCAGCCTGATGGACTAAAAGTTGGACTTGGCTTTACGTAGATTAAGGTTAGGCTAAGAGAGCTAAAACTGAAGTTTCAGCTAACTTAGAATAGGATGAAAATATATCGATTCTTTGGACCTCTCTCTTCTTCATTTCTAAATATTTTATCTTTATATAAATATTCTCTCTATTACGATTCATTGATCCATTCACTCGATCTTTTAGGTGATTAAAAATGTTAAAACTTGCATTTCTTGTTTGAAAGTTTCACCTATTGCCTACATTCAAGTTTCTATTCGTATATTTTACAAAAACTTGTTTGGATTTTTAAAAATGCATCGTTGTAAACCTACAAAATTTTTACGAGAAATTACGAATTGGTAATTTTCTGGTTCTAGCATTAAACAAAAGTACAAACCGTTACTCTTTCGCTATAACTGCCATTTTGCCTATTGGCTATCGTTATTGACTATATTTATACTGCAAACAAAAATCTGGTTTCTTTTATTGTTCCCAAAATTTACATTTCTATAGAAGCTGCTGATTAATTTCATGTTGGTTCTTGTTCAAAAGCCATTGCAAAATAAGGTTTATGCATTGGTAATTACATACCTTTAATTATTTCATATTTATTATTATTTATTATATTATTATTATTTAACATCGGGTAATTACTACCACTGATTATCGGTAATTATATACGAAAAAAATATAAAATAGCCAATAATTTTGCAAAATTCTAATCCAAATTTCCATTGTAAACTAAACAAGAAACTTTAACGTATTTTCATGTCTTCATTCATGTCTTCATTGGCTTTCTTTCTTAACTTTTCTCCTTGTCTCTTTGCGTATTCTCTCCAAAAGCTGTTTTTTACTTTCTGCAAGCTTTGCTTCCATAATCAATTACTTAGCACAATTTTTAAATTCCTTCCCTGTTCCTTTGCATAATGCTCATACATATAGTTTATACAGAATCGGTTGACAAAACAAAAAGTAAAAAGGGGTCGATGAAATTGTACAAAATACTTTGTCACTAAAATCTCAAAAAATACAGAAAATGCTTTAAGATTTGACAAGAATTTAAAAATTGTTATTATTTAATAGGGGACAAAGTTTTATACCATAGAAAGTTCATTATGTAAAAATATTGAAGTATTATATAAATCAAGGAAAAGATTTTCAGATAGAACAATACTTTTTACATTGCGTTTCCCTTGGTCCCGAATATAAATCGCATCGACGATACCGAAAGATATCGTAATGTTTAACGATTCGAAATCACGTAATGTTTAAACGAACAATGAACGTCGATCTATTAACAAAAAAAATGCTAACAATAGCGCCAAAGAAGATATTATATCGTCGATAAAATTACAAAGCAATAGCTAATTACAGGCAGTTCAAACATAATGGGACAATCGATGCATTACTCTAAATAACAGGTGATAATTAAATGAGTAAAATGGAATATTATATCGCAAAGAATTGTCTATGATACATTAAAGCAATGTAATGGTCCATTAAAGCAGTGTTGAATGTCACTAAGTGGTCGATTAAAAGAGTACCAAGGGAGTGAATACAAGGATCTTTCACAAGAATATTTAACAGTATATTTAACTAATATATTCTCTAATTTTTAAACTAGCCAATTTTTTACCCGATATTCTACGTATATATAATGTAGTTAAGTACCTTCCGTACAAACTTCAATAATTAAAATCCATAAAATCCATTTTGCATGAAAGTGTTATACAGCTGAATATTAAAGTAGTTATACGACATTACAAATAACGACTGTAATTGTATAGAAAATTAATATTGTAAGCAACGAGTGAAATTTTCTGTAAAAATTCCAACGATCAAAACATATATTTATAACTATGTTTAACTATATTTTTGCTTAAAAGCGTTATATACTACGTGCGAATGTTAAAGTGATTACAGGAAATTACAAGTAACGACGGAAATTGCATGATAAATTAATCAAGAGCACCAATTTTTACTCCGCGTGCATGCACTTTTCTGTATATGCGCGTAACATTAAAAAAAAAAATTCATATCACTTTGCCGGAATAAAAATGGGACCTGTCTCGTGAAAGGATTAAAGAGCACGTGAACGGGACAGGGCAAAAAGCATATGACTAGGAGGGTGACGAGATCATAGATATCGGAAATTACCAAAGGAGAAATCTCATGCGACAATTTTACGAGCTTTGCAACTCGGCCGTTCGTTCTCCGTTGATTTAGGTCAGTAAAAGCGAGAAAATGTTCCTGGTTAGCCTCGTGTGCTTGAGTTAAAAGAACTGACCCAGCAAAAACATAAGAGTGGCAGTCGTAGCAAAGTCTTTTACAAAATGAAAGGGTTTCAATCTTTTAGCGGTTAAGTTTCTTTAAGCGTAAAAATTAAAACTGTGAAAATTTCAACAGTAAACGCATTGAAATACACTATGATCCGTTTCTACTCTGTACGAGACTAATTCGATTTTACTTTCAAATACTGTTATCTGTAGGATGAGGAAATTGTGCACGATTCTCAGATCCACGATTCTACCAACTAAGATTAGAATACAAGTTTCTTCCGAATGCAGTGCGCACAATTATTTGATTTCGACAAGATTAAATTGCGTACGTAACTTGGATTGATCGACAAGACCTCGGTCGACGTGGATAATAAATTTTAAACGACCTTTAAGTTTGAAACGTTTAAGAATATGGTAGATAGAAAGAACAAGTTAACGCGGCTGTCCAAGTGCAATCGCAATTCCATGCATATCGGATATCTTTAATACCAATGAAATGCGAGCTTCTATAGGAAAATGCGCGGTAGCAGATATTGATATTTGCGTTGTTCCCAGATCTCTGGTGAAATCGGCAGCGGTCGTACCCTGGATAATTTCCAACTGGGACGACAATAACACGTTCCAGTACGGGGTGACATCGGCGATAAAAATGCTCGATAGTAAATACGTGGTTCTGCCTTAAAGCTGCAGGAAAAGCACAAGATATGGGATAAAACTACGTTCGCATATAAAATTACCGTTGCTACGAGACAATATTAATAATTTGTCTTCATCTGCTATTCAAGTGAGCAGAAGCCAGCAGAATTCCAATCAATGAATAAACACGTATAATTCCACAATTGACGTTTGAAATGAGATCGAATTTATTGAGAAAATTTTAAGAACAAATATGCACGGTGTATTTGAAATTATGGTACAAGAAATCGGGTAGTGATTCTAGATGAAAAAATAAATCGAAAGAAGATAAGAACATAAATTTTTCGCTTGAGGCGAAAAAAATGAATTTGAAATTGAATTTGAAAGGGAAAAAAAATTTAATTTTTATATTTATACGTAAGTTTCGTAGCTTCTACGTTTCATCTTCGTAGTATCAAATTTTTTTAGTCGCGCCAAAATACTACTGAATGATACGAAATTTAATATACTTGCACCTAACCAAGTAGAATGTAAATGCTATAATAAATATTGTGTGATGAGCAAACATTTTTTGTAGCCACTGTAGGCAACATCGTAACCATGAATCCTAATCAGGAATCAAATATATGTATGATTATGTTTCATAGCTGGTTACATAGCTGCAGCATATTTAGCCTAACAACACTATTGAATTACATTTGACATTTGATGAATCTATCGCGATAGAACTACGACATTATCATTGCATCCTGTGGATGTTTGTATTTATAATGAGCGTTCGCTTCAGCGACTTCTATTCTTTCGCTATGTTTCTCGTAGTCTTTGTATGAGTCTATTGTACGAAATAATTTCCTATTCTTTCAACTTCTTTCACATTGCAACTGGTTTTAATTTTCTCCCGAGTTTCGTTTGAACTTAATTAGCATTCTTTGATCACGAATTTCTATAGTTTCGCTATTTACTTTTTTTTTCCGTTGCCTTAGAGTTTATATGTATATTGACTATCTCTTTTTATAATCACACTTCACAGATTTTCCATTGTTACACAAAAGTTTTAACGTTCAATATCTACGTTGTTAATTGATTTCATTCGCGTTATCAAACTTCTCTTTCTATTTGATTTTCAGACTAAATGTCTGATGTTTCCTTATTTTTATGAAACGTAGCTTCTTGATACGTAATCGTATCTTTGGTCTTTTTTTGGTATTTTTCAAAAAGATTCTTCAGTTCTGTACCACTCAACAGTTTTTCAAAATACTTACATCTTTGGGTCTAACAGATTCCCTTGCATTTTCAACTACATATGACACATTAAAATACTCTGATTCGGTGTTAAAAACCACATTGAAATAAAAGAATCAACAGAATGTGGTTATTATGTTTCTTCTTGTGCGATTTTTGCATCTGTAACCGCAGTGATCAGTTTTAGTTTCAGTGATATTCATAATCAAAAATATTTATGACAGTACATACATGTAAATACAGTAGCAATCATATCCAGATGTTTATTTCAATAACTATTTCGGGAATTAATATGAACGAACAAGAAATAACGACTAAGTGAGATATTGATACTCAACGCGAATATAACGCATGGATGATATTGTATTGCTTTGGTGAATACCTTTCGCGCGCATATTATGCGCGTGCCTCATTACCGTAAATGCAGCTAACATTGAGAAAATGAATGGTGCAGCGAGGCAAATGTTGTGTGAAATAATATACAATCACACAAGTGAACGTGTGTGAAAAAATATATAATGAATAGGTGTTATATACATACGAAATTATTCGAAAGATTAACCTTGGCAACATATATCAAAGTCATTGAAATTTGTGAAATGTGTGTTCCTCTATATAAAGTGTCTCGATCAAAACCGAACTTCTAAATATCTCGTTCATTTTTAATAATAAAATGCAAACGTTCGCACCATTGATAGAAATATTGAACCTTTCATTTCTCATCTTTAGATATCATAATATAAGTTTGACACAAATCCTTAAAAGAAAGATGATATAATGAGAGAGCAATATTAAAATCAAGTTGCCAATATTTGCTATTTTGTATTTTTATATATTTATTTATTATTATACGTGTTATCTATCATAATTTATTTATTATACATGTATTTTTAATAAAATTCAATTGTGAAACGTTGGTGTAAAAATTTCACTGTCTATGTTTTATAAATCTAAATTTGTGGCATATTCTCTCCCTCTGTGTCTTTCTATTATATGCTAAAATTTGTTATGAAAGTTTAAAATCTATCGAGTGACCACAGAATATTCAGTTAATGCCTAGGTGTTTCTGGATAGCAGACAAAAATATTAAGATAAAGACGTGAAATCTGTAGCGATTCTGAAACTAATATCGCTACACATTATTCCCAGCACAAACTGAGGGAAACATTGGCACAATGGCTTGTGACTGCACTCGATATACCTTAATATAATACATATATGGTTGTGCTATAAACAACGCCGTTTCCATTTCGTGGTCAAATGTACGTTTATATTCTACAAATATTTCACGCGTACGTTCACCTCTTTGCCTAGCCCGTTTCTGTATAAACCCAATCTCTTCTACCCGTTGACTCGTGTGTTTCTTTGTATGCTTCTGCGTGCTTCCGTTTGTGTGCATGCAGATTCCACGGCGAATTTCCTTCCACCTCTCTTTATCGCCGCGACTTCATTTCCCACATTCGCGACAAGAAAAGAAACAGTCAAATAAAAAGCTATATGGATACGAAAATTACAAGAGAATCGACTGAATGCAGGTGGATGGAAGCAGAAAGGCCGGCAAAAGAATAGCAGGGAGCAAAAAACCAAGTGGCGAAGAATAACGAGCTTATAGAAATCGATTTGCTGGATCACATAAAATATTAGGGCAAAGAAGAATAGTTCGCTGATGTATGGGACGCTGTAGGAATATCAGCTTGCATACGGAACAATATGGAGGACAGTGTAGTTGGCCGATTGCCAAATATGGAAATACATATATTAACATATGAATAACTCGAAATCCGAACCAGTAGATAGCATAGTTTATGGGCTACTGTTTACGTATATACCGCAAATGTTGTAAACAAATTTTAGACAGATACTCGTTCATTATAACCAGTCTCCACGCAACTCTCACCACGTTAACTTACTCGCAATCAAATATTCCTATTAACCTTTAACCACTTACCAACCTCAAACGAATGATTGGAAGGTAATTGTATTATATTTAGCGATTTTTGCAGAACGTGTCCATTAACAATCCCAATAGTCTTTGAAATGGATGGTCAGTTAACCAGTTAATACAGAAATTTAATTAATATATTCCACTAGGAACTTAAATAAAGGGAAAGTGACGCTAGTTTGAAGAATATTGCAAAGAAAATTCAAGCGTGGCTTGATATCGTTTAATTTGCTTGTATAAGGTAGTTTTGGAAAAAATATAATTTGTTGTGTCGAGCATCACAAAATTTGTCAGACTAGTTTCTCTGTTGATTTTCATCGCGTTACGAAATATAAACGCTGATAATGGATCGATACACATCTTGGAACCTGGGTAGTCCTCTTAAGGGGTGTTTAGGCGATCAATATCATTGTCAATATTATTGTCAATATTTAAAATTCTCAACATTATCGTACATAAGAGAACCTCTAGACAGTCTAAACAATCAGTACATGTACTTACATATAGTGTCAATACAATATTGAGAACCTTAAATATTGACAATAATATTGACAATAATATTGATCGTCTGGACGCTCTTTTAGGATCCCAAGCATCCCTTTCATCTTGATACCTTGGAGGTTAGCAAAGTGCTAATACAGATCAACAGAGAGAAACTAGGCTCAAGGGAAATGGCCTTTATTTCCACGAATTAGGACTTGAAGGCGACGACATGGATTTACAACACGTCTATCACAATCAAGTAAACAAGACCTAACAGTTCCACTTTCGTAAAGTTTTTATTCAAATAATAAATTACAATGTATAAATTGTAATTGACAATTGTACTTTTATCACATTAGAAACTATTATATCAGAACATTAATCTTTTCTATAATTTTTTCCATTTCATGTATCAATTTAATTTTTTACTCAAAGAGAATATGAATATATATTCGATATAAAGTTTCTTATTCAGAGAAATAATTAAACAATTAAAATGCAATCTATCTAAGGGATTACAATGCTGTATATAGTAATATAGTAGTAGTAACTTGGTTGGAAAATTATGTTAATTCTAATTGAAATAATAATAATATTACAATAATACAATAGCATATTTCAATTAACTAATTTTTATACATATACAAATATTTAGATTGGTGATATTCGAAGAAAGTAATTATTTGATTAGACTTGGTGCTGGTGTCCCTGACACTCAGCCCAACAGGACTATACTATCTTGAAATTTGAGGTACTCTAATTTTATTTGAGAAAAGTTTCTTGTAATTGAAGATCTATCTACTGTCTGATCTAAATTATATCTCACTACTCTATTCAAAATGCGATATATCTGTGAGTGGCACAAATTACACAGTGATTGTACAGGTATATTGTTTTGCAAGTTAGAATGAATTTTAAAGTTATCAAATTAAGAACAAAACATATCAATGTATGAAGTTTCGAAATTCGGAAATAAAAGTAAATTTACATTAATCTGTTGATTGGTTAAGCATTAAAGAACTGTGAATTAATTAATACAGTAGCCAGCACAATAAAGTAATATTAATCAATTCCTGTGATATACAGATTTCGAGATTTTTAATATAATTCATTATTCCATAATTAGCTGTATTACTTTTCTGAAATGTGCATCGCGTTTACTTATATCTAAGAAAATAAATTCCTTCTCCAATTAAAAATATCTTAACGAAACATCCTAAAATATACTAATAAAACAAGTATTCTTCAAATATCCTAAGAAATTTCATGCTTAAATATTAAAAAGTATATTTCGATTAAATTTCTTGCCCCATCTTCCATTATTGTTATCATTTTACGCTTTAAGACATGTTATGTTAAAATATTTTAGAACAAGGAGAATATACCAATAACCTATTGCGGACAACCAACAAGATACAAATCACGTTGTGAAATATACAACTTCTTTCATCTTAGAGAAACGAAATATCAATGGGACAGAAAAATTGTACATTCCTGGAAGGTATTCAGCGCAGCAAGGGGGCGTATTTATCTGTTGCCCGCGCGTTTCTTCTGTCAGTATGTGCACTTCATCGAAGTACATGTTGATAGGCACTCGCCTTGTGATAGTTCAGTCTCTCCGGTATTGTTCCAACCATTCCCATTACATTGCATTGTCTTTTGACCACGCTAGTAATCAGCGTGCTTTGTTCTTCGGCTTCATTTTCTCGAACCACACAGCAGCCCACTTCAAAACCGACCCTGAGGAACTTTTCAATTGTGCGAGAAGTCAACGGATAACCTTCGAACCATTAATGTTTAACGCTATCATGCGAACAATTTTCTTATAAGTGTCGCTTGCGACTGCAGATTGTCGCTGCGACATCCGCTCGCGTCGACGTCAAATGCTACGTGAAAGAAACTATTCAAGGCCGTACGATGCTTTTGTCTCTAATTATAGAGCACAATAGAAAAATACGTATAATAAGTGCATCATTCTAGATTCTCAACTTTCACGATAATTAGATACGATGATAAAAATTCATGATTTTTCGTGAGTTTCGATCGTGTTGTAAGTAAGTTGAGTTTTCTTTTGGCGTTTCGCGGACCCGCCAATTCACTTTTCCAGTTCAATTTTAGGATCTACCCTGTAAATTCATTTTGCTTCCTGACTTTCTAACCTTTATGGCGCTTAAATGATTAAAAAACAAGTAAAGAATTTTGTTTGATCATTGTGTTAGTTTGACTTCATTAATATTAGTCTGCGTGATTAATGTTATTTGTATTTTTTAAATGCTCAAGAGGGTTTTGTATAGGATTACGTTAATTTATATTACTTCTACCAGTTGCAATGTAAAAACACATGCGATGTACGGATAGACAATAAAATAAATAAATAAAACATTTAAAAGTGTGACAAGTCACATACTTCAAACGTAAACCAAAAATTGAACGGAAAATTAGATTTCACGTAGAATTGGTTGATAGCGTATCGAATTTGCAAATTACTTTCCTACAAGAGATGAAAAATGCGACTTATTGCGTTCTCACCTGTAGCCTTCAAATATCCAACATGTAAACATATAGCAAAATATACATCTTATACGAATTGGAACAGTCATATACGTTTCTTACTTTCCGCCTTTCCACAACGTCCACATTTTTCCATTCTTTCATATTTTTTACGCTTTTTGCTCCATGAAATAAAGAATGCATCCGCGAAAAACATAATATTTTAATTGCATGGTTTATGATTTAAGATCAACAGCCAGCTTGAAATATTTTTAAACTCTAACTTTCATATTACGTTAAAATAAAACGTGATAAAACGAGTCCTCTCTCTCTCTCTCTCTCTCTTTCTCTCTCTCTTTCTTTCTCTCTGTGCGTGCGTGCGTGCGTGCGTGTGTGTGTGGTTATTGCAGAAATTCGCGAAGTAGAATCGTATAAAAAATATAACATCCGCGAATGAAGCACATCCAAGAATCCATCCATGAAATGTTAAACTTTACGTGTTATACAGCCTGTTAACTGCAATGTAGTACAGCTTAGCTAAGGCGCTGGTGAATTTTAATACGTGCCATTATGTTCTTACTATACTAACTGTGGTTTTCCAGTGCCGTGTAACATCTGAAAGAAAGTTTGCAGAGGGAAATAATTAAGCTTACATAAAGCATAACGAAATTTATGGAATATACGAAAAGATTTCACGAATAATACGTGAAAATATTTTAATACATTTTAATATATTAGATATATTTCTAATATATCCAAAGGGTTTGATTTATTTGGACAGAAAATTCGACGCTACCTTTTCTTCTTTCTTTTACAGTTAAATTTTATTATTTTATCAGTTATATCTTTAGAACATGAAATAGCATACTGGAACTAAGAACAGAGAATGGTAACTAGTTTCGAAATGACGTGGTTACGCTTGCAGGGGACAAAATTTGTTTAACGAACATACGAATGTTATTCGCCAAACCATTGCAATTTCATAAAATGTTCAGAAATTAATTGACTGTCTGAGGAAAGATGTGCAAAGAGGAAACAGAGATTAAAAGAGCTTTTAAGAGTTTTACGGAGAAAGATATTGGAAGGTAATTTAATGCAATTTATGAAAATAATGTATTATAAATTATAACTTTGTTTAATAATATATAATGTACGATATATCGCAAAATAATATTTTCATAGATATTTAAACTGCATTAATAAAACCAAGAACGTGGAAAGTTAGTATAAATTTACACATGCATATTCATTTAGAATTCTTTAATCGTGCTTTTAATTGTTACGATTAAAGAACAGCTTGAGGTTATTACATTTTACATTTTCATGCAAAACTATGCATTTTGTTAACATCTTCATAATTTCTCCTCAAATCGAATTGAAAGTATTTGACGTTTCCTTGACAAATTAGAGGAACAAAGTCATCTTGCCACCATGTACAAAGTGAAACTTTGTTGCAACTGGAACATTTACACAAAAAATAGTAAAAAGGGGGCATTGAATGTACGTAGAATAGAAAAGTGTATATAGCAAAGCATAGAACTTTGGAATTTATTTTTGCGCAGTGCACGAAGAAAATACTGAAAAAGGGGACGCGTATAATAAGCAGGAAAGGAAAAAGAAGGGATTTCACGCGTTATGGCTGCGGCTTTAAACGCGAACATTTCATTTCTCTCGCCACTTTTTTTCCTCTGTTCTTTCCTGGCTGTCTCGCGACTATCAAAAACGCGAAGAAGATGAGTTTTTAAAACTTGCGACTAAGTTGTCCAAAATATTCACTTTGAGATAGGAGAACTTTCAAAACCGTTTCTTAAGCATAATTTGTATAATCTCGCGTATCTAGCACCAGCTTCTAATTTTAATTTCGTATTGAAATATCACTATCTTTTTCCTCAAAAGGATATCAGACGTTAAGTGTCGCGCATAAACCAGACTAATAATTCATCTTTGAATCATCTCTAACTGTGATAATATGTAAAATTGTTCAAGGTTCCAATACAATGCATCGGAATATCGATAAATATTTCGCAACCTTTTATTCGACGAGAAGTAAAATTAATACGACTTCCGCTTATGGTCAAAGTTCAAAATTCGTAAGGAATGTAATTTGACCTTTCAAAGATTTTCTGAATGCAGTTTTGTCCGAAATTTTGATCGTATCTGTATTATAAGCACGTTTAATAAGAATTACAATCTTTCACTTTCGTCAGAAGCTTCAGGGAAATTTCGTGAGAAATTTTAACGCTAACTTCACCAGGCTCGGTCAAATGACTAATGTTAAAACTTAAATAAGATCGCACATTCATTGTTATTTCCTTTCTTTGTTTAGCTTTATTCAAATTCAGAAATTATTAATAAAAATTAAGAAATTTATTAATCAAATAATATACGAATTTACAGAAAATTAGGTGAAAGAACGAAGTAACAATGAATGTACAATCTTAAATTAAGTTTTGAAACCAGTCACTTGACTAGGCCTGGTAAGGTTAGTGTTAAAGCTTTAGTTCCACTGTCTTAATATTAGAAAAGTTAAGATCACATTATTATACATGTATGAACCTACATATAGTGATATGAATCGCAATTGTAAAAGAAGAAAACGTAAACTTACTGCATGTAAACATCGATAATTGTAGAACTATTTGTAATTAATAATTGCAAAACTTCCGCGCATTTTCTACAGCCGTGATTAATAAATTAATGACAAATACATAAGGATTTATGTACCAATACAAAATGGAAGAGATCAAGGGTCTCGAAATTTATGAAATTTATTTTTGCAAACGTTCTACGCCGATGAAAGCCGATTTCAATTATTACAATGTCTCCGAAAAATAAAAAAATATAGAACAATTCGTTATTATATTAATTGTCTCGTTTGTATATGAGACAACGGTCAGAATCGTTTACTGTTGGATATCATCATAGCAACGACAAGCTCTTTTCAAACGAGGCATCCTGCGTATTACCATATCATACATTCACAAACTTCTTTATACTTTTACGCTCTAAAGCTGTTTGCTTGTTTTCTACTAAAAGATTCCGTTATAGAAATTAAACTTTGCATAGAGAGAAACCGGATTTAATGTTTATCATTTACTCGTTAGAAGTATGCAGAAGTTGCTACATTTTAATTAGAACAATTAAAAAATTTCATACCTGCCTAACGTCAATATTTTATCTAAGATACTTCTCATCGAAAGCCAAAGCCATGTAGCTTAATTCATTTTTCGCAATTTCTGAACAAAAGCGTTCAATATTTGATTCTGTAACTATCTTTAAGAAAGACAATTTTCCGTTTAGAAAACGTTACAATTAATGCGATGATTGAATGAAAATTCGGGCGTAAAGCTAAGCGGCTCGTCTTAAATCCCATTTCCACGTATAATGCTTCGTTTCCAATACTTCCCGCTAATCCATAAAATTAATCGTTTACGGACTAAGGCAGTTGTCGGCAATACTCGTTCATCACGCTGATCGTCCATTCGATTTTACCTGTTATCTATCTTGCTCGCGCTGATTAATTAAATTGTCGCAATTACGAAACAGATAACCATTGGGAGAAGAAAGCAGGAAGACGTTGCGCAATTCCTACAACGAAAAATCCTCCGTAGCTAAGTACGTACTTCCACTATTGTCTGTACTGCATCGCCATTAATCACATCGCCAAAACGAGAATTGAATCTGCAGTGGCTTCCTAGCAAACTGATCTTGTAAATTCTTGTAACTATTACTAAATACTAATGAAGTAAAATCCCTGCGAATTAACCACGTTCTATAAAACGAACACGACATGTGCGAACATTTTTTTCTTTTAGAGGCTTATGTATTGTGCCGGTATCATTTTCGGATGCGCATAGAATGAATGTAAAAGCACAAAGGCAGAAATAGAACGCAAAACCGAACACAGCTTTGACATTACAGAACCACGTAGGAAATAGGATAAACTATTTTGAAGAGACAAATATGTATCTATTTGAAGATATATCCCATCCAGACCCAATGTCATCGTTAATGACCTCGCAGTCAAGAAAATGTGAAAATGTTGCTCTACATGGGAAGTTATGATAAACTCCATTATTTTCACATCTTTTTATAACAATAATAATAGCTTATATTTCACCCTGCCGGTCATGAAAAAGCACTCGGTTTACAATTTTTATTTTTCTTTACCTTGCACTCTCAACATACATCCTTCTGATAGATATTATTTACACACTCCTCTTATCAAACTATGTAATGTTATCTCAGCCGTATATCCTTCTAATATATTATTCATATACATATCCCCTTACAAATTAATTAATTTCTTAACTAATCTATTAATGTAAATATTAATCTAGCTATTATCTCACAACATTTTATAATCATTTCCACTAAACGTTGCAAACTCTTATTTTACTAGAGTAACGTCTATCAGATATTTTATTGGAATTATTTTGAAACCTTCATATATTGAAATACTAATATACGTTAATACATTATTATATTAATAATATTTTGCGGTATTTATATTGATATTATATTAATATTAATATAGTAATAAAACAATAATAGAGTATAATAATATTATATTAATATTTTGTATGTTTATTCCAGAACAAGATGAATTTGTGATACATATACACGTGTGTATCCCTGTTAATATCGTGAAGAATTCTAGGCAAGAAAAGAAACTCAATATAGCGTTGTCGATTCACGTTCCTCGAGAAGATCTGTCTGGAAAATGATCGTCTGTAATAAGAGATATCAATCGGGAAATTAATCGAATTTTTGAACAAATTTATATTTCACGCCAAGGTGTCTACTTGGATATACAGAGGCTAGTGAAAGTAACCAAAACGTGCACCGCAACAAGAAGTATATTTAAGATCTCGGCATTATAAATACGTTTCATATATAGAGTATAGCGAAAACATTTGCACGTTGGAATTTCAACCACCCAGGCTCCGTGGGAGGATCTATTTCTATTTGCCGGCCTGTCTCCGATTCAGGTCAAACTTCCGGGGCAGTCGGATATCGAAAAATAACGAGAGAGTAAGAGGCGAACACTTGAAAAAGATTACGATACTGGGCCATTTGTTCAGAGAAATGGATATCGCGGCTCGCGACGCGCACACTGGAAATTTCTATCGATTCTCAGTTAGACAGCGTTTCCACTGCTGTTTCTATCTCCAGTCTCTCTCCTACTCCTCTCACGATTCCACTTCTTTTCTCCTTCTGTGCTCGTCGATATTTTCTCAAATAGGCTACTCGCGTAACGACTCTCTCACCTCCTCGTCACTCGCACCGCGAATATTCGTTTCTTTCTTTTTATTTTTTCTGACCTTTCTCTCTGTCTTCGCGACTCTCTGTGCCTAACGAGAAAGGATCGAAGTAATCCTAAGTTTTGCCGGCATATAATACCTCCATCTTTCACCCGAAGATCAGCGATATTCTCCAAATTACAATATCCAGGCTGGCTCGAGCTTTGTTATCGTTATTTCACAGTGTAAAGGAAGCGGATCGAATTTTGATGAGAAGAATGATTAATTGAGCCTCCGGTGAAACGTTATATCGGGTAGCACGGTAGAAAATTATTTTAGCTTTGTTAGATGCATATTAGGCAAAAACAAGGCGCGAGTGTAATATATTTTATCTATTCTATTCTATCTACTTATACCTGTTGCAATAATAGCTGTAATAAATGTTTTCTGTCTCGTGTACCGTAATATCGGTTATGACAAATATCTTGCAAAAGTAAAAAATCTTGATATTGCAGAAAAGCAGCACGGTTGTCAGCGGCTGATGACAATTCCTTTTAAGTAAGGTGATCCATTTCGTTGTAGAAATACGTTACGATGTTTCCATCATGTTAGTTTGAAATATAAAGCGTTTGACTTCTGGATCCATTACTTTCGCGAAATGAAAAAATCCTCTCGCTCTTTCATACACTCCAAATCCCTTTCATAAACAGAAAAAAAACTGTTCATTTATTGAGAAAACATTCGGACGCTTTGGTAGACTGAAACATGTCTCGAGTATCCTTATTCGTAACATGAAACTACTTGAAACCATCTAAAACAGTAACATTCTTAACCCAAGTGACGTTTGCTTTCTTTTATGATACACATCTCTTGTGCAATTAAATCCAAATGAACTCGCGTTATTGCGGATGAAAGGGGAACAACTGCATTTCTTAAATTGACATTATTACATTTGTTTGAGAAAGAATTCAGATATGAACTTCGTGTTTAATATTGGAATACCAGTGCTATCGATAAAACATCAAATAATTCCTTTCCACCTGTGCTATCGATAAAATTTCTACTCATCAAATAACATCGTTTGCGTCATAAATCTTATTCGAAATGCGTTATTAACAATCGTATCTAGATATTTTGAAAAACACTTTTTTTTTTTTATTAATTTTGAGTTCCATTTCTGCAATAGTTCACGTTCTTGTTATATACTTCTGAGAAAAATATATATTTTATATTGAATTGCACCAAATTGAAGCGTTTAACAATCAACAACCTCAAGTCAATATTAGTAAAATTAAAAACTAATTCAACGACATATACACATTGCTTTAGTATATTTCTTACGTATATCAAACAGTAAAATAATACGTGGTACATTGACATTCAAAAGTGAATAATGATTAGGTTGTTGATAACAATTTTCGATGTTTAAACTGCTATAACTTCCTGGAAAGATGTGGTACAAAAATCCAACGTTTGTTTTAAAATGTGAAGCTTTAACTTTCGCAATCCTGAGTTCACCTTGAGGTGGATCATTATACATGTTGGTTGGTTTATTAAAGAGACGAATGATAAAATTGTAATAGTCAGTTTATATTAAAATCATCTTAAATACAAGTACAGGAATGGTGTATCCCGGTCGTAATCATCATTCGCTCAATGTTACTGTTCAATTCTACGCTTGCTATTCGATTGTATGACTCGCTATAATGATTCGCTGTACTGCTTGTCCTAGAGAGCATGTTCGTCAATTTGCATCGATTGGTGGTATTACAGAAAGTACAAATGTAACTTCGGTTGACGATTACAAATAATGGCGATAATACCATATTTTGTCCGGAGTTTTTTACCTTTGAATTTACCTTTGAACGCAGCAAACCAAAACAATGTTGACACTCCAAGGCGCAACAATATGAGTCAATTCCAATTTGAATCTTCCGTTGACTGATGTGCAGCTACAATCTTTTTAAAAACAGGTGTTTCTACATTATACATTATGCACTATAAAAGCGAAGATACTTCTCGAAGATTGTACAAATCCAAACGTCTCTAAGGATATTAGAAATCTTTCTTATGACTGAAACCACAATGAGTTTAAAGATTGAGGTCTTTCCTTTACAGATGACCTCTTAAAACCTTATGTGCGACTTTTTATCGTCGCTTTATCGAACTTTGAATGCAGTGCTCCGCAGACACTAAAATAATGAAAAATACGCCAGGAAGAAGTTGCACCTTGTACATAGTACGTGTGCTTGATGCATTTAAGTTTGAGAAAAACTATTTTTAGTTTCCCGCCCGCTAAATAATGTAAAAAAAACATCCTTGAAAAAAATCAACTCAGGCTTGTAAAAGTTTAGCTGTCACACTTTAAAATTTCAGCGAGCTTAGGTGAATCGTCGTGCAATTTTGTTACGATGTTTAGACGAAGGTTTATACGAATGTAACTGTTTAAATATCGACAATTTTACATCGAAAATTTATCAATCTTTTATTTTTGCACGCTGGTGTATAAATCATTTCCCAACACGATTTAGGCATCAACTATCTGCATCAGCAAGTGAACACCACGTATTCTTCCATCACATTGCTAATACAACATGCTCGGCTTCGTTGTCTCATACGGTAAATGGCGCAGAGTGCTATGCCACGATACGGAGTTATCTCGTTGCGTCGTGTGAGACGTTTCAAAGGCAATTTGGTTGCGATGAGTCTTCGGTGCAGTTCTAACGTATCCTACTCTAGACAACGACTAGGCATCTAGCGAGCTTTTAGATTGTTACGCGCTAGTAATAGCTGTTCCGACTTCTCTACAGAATATCACGTAATATTACGTCAAAGATTTAGAACAGTATTTACGATATTTGTAAAAGAATATTTTTTTATGAAAATGATACTTCAAGGAATAAGGATATTTTATACGTCTGTGTACATACAGGCTATCCCAATAATTTTGTAAATCTGTTACGTAAAATATATGCGTAGAGACAAATAATGTCCTCGTATTTCAATTTTTCGTGCGATACTCTATGAGCTTGTTGATGTTCCGTGGTAATTAATTTTTCAACAAAATAGAGCATGAGATTTATTTTGGACACATCTGGGTATCTGACAGAATTTACGTGTCCGATAAGTTGGCTTATAAAGGATTATTAAATATCGTAATTTAAAATTATATTATCGTCATAGAGGATGTTCCAGATGTCAACCGACTTTGCCAACATGTTTGGAGATCATCTTCAGCTAAAAATATTAGTTCATTCGTCTACGTTGTCAAGTTAGCACATTATTCCCGTACTCGTTGAAACGAGCTGTACGTTCGTTTACGTAATGTTTGTTTTGTATCGATCGAACATTTCGGAAAGTTTGTGTAGATCAACATACACTAGTGTAAATCAGCGTAAAAATATAGTTTGAAATAAATGATTATCATCATAAGTTAAATAGCTTGAATGCTTCATTACTTCTGATTTATACTAATCATATCTTTTATTGCTCCTAACCACCAACCTTTTCCTTTCATATTTAAAAAACGAAGACGAATCGATTGTACGTTGTTACGTACAGATGTTTCTTTTACTCAAAATAAGTTCTCAAACGCGTTGACCAAGTTTGTCGGTTGAGACGTACTTTTTTATATGTGTACTTTTTTAGCAAACAATTAAGATGACTAGAATAGATTAAGATAAAATATCAAACATTTAGATCCTTATTGTTATTTCGTTTCAACTTATGTTCTTTAATAACATAGTCAACGTTAAATTCGTTTTTCTTTCCGATCGTTGAAGACTCAGATAAGACCCTACTTTTCCGTATTCATTACACGTTATAGTAAATCTATGGTAAAGCTGCATTATCTTCCGAACAGATTTCGGATACATCAAGAACAATTTAACTTTGACGAGACACTCTTATTAGCCTAGCTTGCCTTGTTTTCTCGTTCACGGCGCGAAAAATGAACAAGCCAAGCTAACGCTCTGAACTCCCGATAGAATTTACGTGGTAATTATCCATTAGGAATGCCTAGAATGCCATCGAGTTAGGGGAAACTATCTGTAATTAATTGATAAAATAGGACAAAAGGTATTTGTTTTCCTCTTAGCGAAAGAGCAGCGTCGTTAACTGCGTTCCCCTCTAATGAACAATCCTTTCGATGTTGAAGCTGATTTAAGAAATATACATTATACTCTGTGCTACTGTCATCGTTGTAACGCTCAATTATATATTAATTGCGGATAATTATGTATTTATGGAAAATTTAAGGATGTGGAAATAAACATAATATGCAATACAATATGCAAAAGCGCGTTAAACATCTAAATTAAAGAAGCTTTTGCAACGATATTCCGCGAGTAAAAGCGATCTCCATTTATTGTCTCATTTCTATAGCCATGTTTATAAAAGTGTGAATTTGCATAAAAGTTCACGATTTACTTACGAGCAATATTTGTGAAAATTATTGTATAATTATGAATCTATTTAATCTATATTTATTCAATGAACTCAAATAACGTAAATAAATATCTAAAAAACTATAGTAATTTATATTACAACCTCAAATTGAATTTAATCAAAGAACCAGAAAATACAACTAAAAAGGAAATTATTAGAAGGAAACGACTTCTTGCTTTCGTATCGACATATAGGTCAGCTCAAGTTAATCAACGATGAGGACTTTTCGTTGCGTTTCGTTAAAAACAAATCTGAACTTTCACGCGAACATACTATAAACCTTTGATTGTAAATTAACCATAAATAAATAAATCACTTAAAATTTCGAAACCCGCATATATTTGTGTCAATGTAATTACGTAAAATTACAGAAATATTATTAACTACTTTTATTTACCGAAAACCAAATTATACTAAATATATCCATAAACTACTACTGAAAAAAAAAACAAGCAAAGCAAGAACTGGTCAAAAGGTGGTAGATAGAATAGTTGTGTACACATGTACGAAAGGTTTGATTACAAGCATTCCACAGCTTCGAAAATAGTTCTTGACAAGCGATCACTCCTTTAAGGGTTCTTGAATGCCAGAGCATGCGATGTGAATCTCGACTAATTAACGTGAGTTTGGTTGGATCGTTAAAGTGGACGTAGCCATCAGGCTCCGATTGCGATGGAGTAGTACTTGTCTTCTAGCGATTTTAATGAAACAAAGTACGACTACTAATTATCGCACCACGAACTGTATATTTAATTTCGACTATGTAATCTATTGATTTGGAAATTAAGATAATTCTATTGTTGGGTGCAACAGAACAGATTTAATTATAGTTAAAGGCTGTATTTGTAATTCTGTTAATTGCAATACGTTTGCCAGCTATGATTTATTCTTGTAACTAATGGCTTATGATTTCAGAAATTCTGACAGCTATTTCTCTCTGATTAAATTACTCTAAATTAAACTGGTCATTTAATTGAATAAAATAATTATTTGATTAAATTGAATTGATTATTTACAGCAGCAAACTACAATATTTATCGGAAAACTTATCTTTGTCCAGAATTTTGATTTCTGTGGCAAGGTCTATTTCACAATTGTCACTGTTCGAAAAATTATATCCATATTGTGTAATCTATATATCACATTATATAACTATATCAAACTATATCCATAGAAGAGAAACTTCAGATGGAAATAAATAACAACAACAAGTTCCGGCAGTGAAAGTCTAACACTCTATAAAATGATTTTTACTCAATGAAATAATAGAGTTTGCAATTAATCCAATGCAAATATTTGATATTGTTATAATCTTAACCATGGTATATAAAATTATTATATACTGTAACAGATGCTTCGATATTCTACAATTCGAAATTTCATTAAAAAGAAGGTACTCACTGCGATAGTATTGCAAATGATGCAAACATTTATAAAGTATTTATAAGTATTATGATGCAAAATTAAACAACAGAATTGTCATGTCAAGTTTAGCGAACGAAGAGGTGCTAAAGCACATTGCTAGATGTACCTTTTGTTTCGTTAATAATAATATGAGTGCACCAGGAGTATCACGCACACAACTTTCGAAAATTGAAATAAAATTCACGTTTGTATACTCTGTTACAATCACTCATCCATATATGTATGTACTCTTTTTCTATTAATATGTACTCTTTTTCAATACTATTTTTCAAATAGTAACAGTTTGCCACTGTTATACCTTTCGATATTTTCGAAACATTCTCGAAAGCCATTTTATAATACTATATAAAACAATATGTACCTATTATAGGGATTTTATTTTATATATATATTTATTTGTTTATTTATTTATTTATAAATAATAGAACAGATAAACTATAACTAATTAACTAAAACTGTTTCTTAATAAAGTAATAAATTACGACTAGAGCAACTAAATCAATATAACTAGTCAACTCGTAATGACTAACGACAACTCACAACTCATGACAATTAACGACAACTAACGACGATTCTTCCTTTTTCTGCCAAGATGTCCCCTTTTAAGAGTTTCTGTCCTCTCATCACACACGCGCTTTTCTGCTCGTCCACGATTAAATATGGTCGTGTTCGCCTTGCCAGGAACCCTTTTTCCGAAAGGGACACGGATGTGTCGCTGGACCCGATGACTCGTGATGATTTCCCATCCCTTCTGGCCCATCAGCGCTTTCACTTTTACCTTCACTAAGTAGCAGGTTCCCTACAAGTTGATCGAGTTCTACGCGATCACTTCACCATATACTAAAACTGTTATACGAAATTGTTGTAGACATATGTTCATAGAGTTAAATATAATCGGCCACAGTTTTTTTCTTTTTTAGTACAATTGAGATTTAACGAGGGAGAAGTTAGTTATAAACCTGTTCAACAGTTCATGTTGTAAATAAAAGTAATTTGTGACGACTTCTCTTTTCGTTGTTAAATAAATGCGAGTATCGCGGTAAAAATATTCTCCACAAGGATGTTTTGCAAGATGTAAATGTTTAATGATAATAAATAATATTGTTTCTACGACCTTTCGTGTTTTTAATGGGGAATAAAGTCACTCGTTGCAAACGGAAATGATTTTTTTAAATTGTCAAGCGTCGTATTCGCTGGAGTAACAGTGTTTTATTAATATTTGATAATATTTTAATGGTCCGCCACAATCCAAAGGCGAAGCAGACGAGGAGCAGGTTAAGTGGTCGCTTGACTGTATTTGTCAGACGACTTTTCTGTTTGCATGCCGGCTGCTCGTTTGTTCCACGTACAGGCAGTCATTGTTCTCCCAGATTATTTTTCCTCTTTCGTTTCCTGGTTATCCCCTTGTGCACGTAGGCGGCACAATCGAACTTTTTTTTCTCCTTTCATATCTTTCTAAGCTTTCATTCGAATTGCTGCGCTACGAAACTGCATTAACCATGATCCCATTTCGTAACGCTTAATTAGTCAACTTCGGTAGCAACTCCTCATTATACTTTCTATATTAAATTTGTTTCTGCAAATGATATGCGTTTAAATCGAGATTCTAATGTAAATTATGTTCGCTTGTAAAGAGGATTCAGCTTAGTACGTTCCGTAATATTTTTATGAAATCAATTAACATAATTAGGAATACGGGATGTTATGCCATGCATAAACTCTATTCCACCGTATCGTATCTATGTCTATGTGTATATTTAATCTAACTAATAGACCCTGTATTTACATCAAGATTGTTATCAAAATAAATATATTAACATAAACAAGATGGTTTTGAAAATTACGATACTTCTTATTAGAAAGAAAATTTGAACTATACATATTTATGAAATATGTAAAATTATCGAATTATTTAATTATGTAAAACCTTACACGGATTAATTTGTTACGTGTTCAAGAATAATTAACTAGGTGTATTTTTCTTTATCCATTTACAGAATTATCTTTGTTACAATCAATTATAATATAATAATATATTATATATTGTATATTACAATTTAATACAATATTGCTAAATATATATACATATATATTATACATATGATGCAGTAAACATTTTAAGAATTTGGACTTATGGCACTTATCCAATATAGGATAATATATCTTATAAAGTTTTTTTTCTAAATCCTTTACTCAAATGTTTCTATTTGTTGCTGCAAATATTTACATTTGTTTTGCCTTCCTTATAAAGGGTTGCATCGATTTTACTCGCACGCGAATCGCAATGAAATTTGAAAATCAAACGCTACTGCGATATTCGAACATTTTGGATCACTGTGATATTTTGTAACATGTGGAAAAGTTTATTCGCAAATGGCAGAAATTTAACAAAAGGAAGTGCAGTTCAGATAATTCACGATGCCAATAGGAAACGCTTGAACGATTCCAATTTAAGTGGCGGAGCACCGAGCATCCATGATATTTACACAGCCACTCGATAATATCAAATATTACACGCTATCCCCGATAAATAACGCCTGTTTTCAAAATCATGCCGAGTCTATAAATCCTAAGGTCAAAGATGAAAATATCGGAAAATATCAATTACTCTGGCCTACTTAAAGTTAATAAACTATTAATAGAGACGACTACCAATACCGCTGTGCGACTGTTCTTGACCAAAAACTTCGACATATTGATAATATTATTGACAGTTGCTATATTTTTAGTCGATACATTAGATTGATAAATGTAAATAACAAGTTAAATATTTAGATAAGCATCTTCTGTCCAACTTTAGATGTTGCAAGCTATAAACACTATACATGTATACTAAGCAAGAATTTCTGTTAATTACAATAAAATGTATAAATGCATAAATAATTTACTGTTTCACTTACTACTTATCTAGGTAATATTAATATTTATTATTACTCAATAAACATCACTTTCAGATGATTACTGTCCTTTCACGGTACTATAGCACATCTTTAATTGTAATATATGTGTAAGTACAAGTTAATGGAGATCTTATTACAAAAATGTATCGTCTGAATTTTACATATATTTAATTTCATTATTATTCGTTTTCATAATTTCCACTTCTATTAATTGATCATTTCCATAAATATAGTCATTCGTATTCGTATATGCTTAATCCGTACATATACACCCATATCATTATAAAATTATACACATATACATATCATTTATACTGATACTATTAAAACATAATTCAATATCGATACTAAACGTTAATAAATAACGTGTTCTCGGCGAATTATAACGCAATTATGATTTACTGAAGAAAGTTTATTCTGCTAATCTAACAAATCTAGCAAGATATTCGATATTTGCGACTTCACAGTGTTCTATACATTTTAAAACAAACCGTCTTACAAAAAATGCTTCTGAAAATTGATGAAAATGTATGTTGCAATATATTATTAGAGATATCTGAGAAGATAGCAGTAGAATTAGGAAAGTAATCAAAAGATAAAACTTCAATATCAAGTTCAAATATTCAATGGCTATTATTATATTATAATATTATTATATTATTATATATATATATATATATATATATATTAGAACAAACAAAGCCAGGTAGCTAATTGCAGTGCTAATTGTTAATACACTAATTTATGAATAATTAAATTTAAAATTGAACTTTACCCAAAATCAAAAGTATAAAACTACAAAAAGTAAATGGAAAGGAAATACATCTTTTTAATAGATGATTCGACATGCATAACATCAGAACAATTGTTAAATTACAAAGACAAAATTATTTCTAGAACACATCATTCTAGTCGATTTTAAATTCTTATCAAATCTTTTTAATAGATAATTTAACATACCTGATGTTAAAACAATTGCCTAAAATTCATTGCAATTCATTATTCGTCATTTCAATCGATTTTAAATTGAAAACCTTTCCAATAGATAATTTATAATGTGAGTAACATATACGATATTAAAACGATTGTCTAATATTATTTCCAAAACGCATCATTCTAGACGATTTTTGATTCAAAATCTTTTTAATTAAACAGATAATTGAAAATACGTGATATTAAAACAATTGCCTGAAATTCATTCTAAATCATATCGTTTCAATCGATTTTAAATTGAGAACTACAAGATGGTAGCTATGCACGACGGTAGAGTTGTAGGTTGAACGCGTATCAATTATTGTTGCAATAATCGCAGGAGATAGTTACTGGGTAGGCGTCACTAGTAGATGATTACGTAGTTAATCGAGTTCGGGGCCTTGCGAACATTTTGAAATAGGTGTAAGCGAGGTTTCCGCTGGTATTTAATCGAGTTGCAGCATAATTTAATTTGATTTGCTGGACGAGGCCTACGATCCATTGGGAGTATCGTAGATAGCTATGGAACAGGTGCCTGGCGTATCTAGTTCATTTACCATGCGGTTAATCATATCCGAGGGGAACATAGCTGCAGATCTCAATGGATTTATCTGTTAACGATTTGCGTTTAAGTTAATTGAAAGTTGCCGGCGTCGAGGTGCTTGGCAACTTAATAATATTATGCCAATCTAGTCAGAACCGAGAATATTAATTTCGTCGCGAACAGGCTCAGGAATTCAGCATCTTCTGAATGTTTTAAAACCTTTCGCGACGAATTTCTTTTAGCGGTGAACGCAATAACGTGATAGTACAGGCTAAATAAATTCAAATTTGAAGAAAATTCAGCTAAGCATAACTTTCAAAGTAGGATATTATGCGGTGTTTCGCAAAATTCGGCCAAACTATAGCTCCGAAGTGGTGGAGGAAACAACAAATTTTCATGCGGTAAAATTCAAGCTGATATACGTGTCCACTGCAGAAACAGTATTCTTTTTTTTTTGCATGGGAGATATAAATTCATTTATACGCTATGAAACGAAATGTGAAAAAATGCGGGGGTTGGAGGTAACGTGAAAGGAACTGGAGAAGGAAAATATTGCTCTTCTTACAGAAAAAGAAAAATGAAAATGCAAAGTCAGAGGCAGCAATAAGTAGCATATTTATGAGTTATAAATGTCACGAAGTAGAGACAGAATATTGATCTATAATTCATAAGAATGTATGCGAAGGTTTAGATGGATGAATGTTTAGAAGTTGCCAAGTCCATTTCAAAGCCGCGAAGACCAAAATTAATAAATATTATTGTGATTACAAATTCATTTGTACACTAATCAATGCACCTTATCACTTTCTGTAAGAAAATTTTATACACTTGAGTATAATATTGAATAATCTACAAGATATTTTAGCTACAATTCTATAAAATACAACGCAATACTCTTAAACTGGCTTGGTGCACATAAAAATTTATAGCTGAATTTCAAATCTTTTGATGTACAGGCTGGACGATTACGAGTTGAAATACGAACCGAAACCGTTTAACTCTGCCTAATAAAACTTTTCCTGTCATCTATCGTTCCAGAACTAAACTTGGCCCAGTTACGTGGAACATACTTTATAATTCCATTTTTAATAGGTCTCAGTAATGTCAAGAAAATTGTAGCAATCTCGGCAGTTTTTTTTCAATTTAGACACCTATCTGGAGACATATTGTTCCATTTGCCCCGAAGAGATAATAACGAATAATAATAACGAAATCAAAGATAGAAAATGAATATAATCATTGATAATAACGCAGAAGGGACAAAAAAGCTACTAAACGTATATGTCTTTATTCGAAGAAACTAAGTGAATGTAGATATACTCAAACAACTTGTCATAGTTAAAGCACGAAAATATATAGATCGATGAAATATTTCCGCTCAAAGAAAAATGAAAGTGAGAATGAAAAAACGTGTTGGGTACATTCTTCTGATAAAACATACTGCTTTGTTAAAATGTTTAAAAGGTAGTAAATGAACATTGATATAACCGACTAATTCCCATACTAGTTTTAGAACAGCCGTCAGAATGCTTTGTCAGTTGCCGCAGTGGAGCGTAATTTCTGAGGACGGAGCAACGACAAAAATTTACGTCCATTTCAGTTGAAAATATGCCGACATGTACGCACATAGACATTGAAAATGCGAGCGTGAGAAAAATCGTGGAGGCGACGGGAGCGGGTAAAAAGGGGGTCGAAAGAGAGACAGGAAGTACGTCGAGAGAACAAAACAAGGTGAGCAAGAAAAAAACAGAGAGAGACAAAGCTAGATTACCCAGGGAAATATAAACAAAGAACGCTTTCCGTACGTGTCAGCTGAATGAACAATGGTTATGGCGAAAGTTCTCTAACGGTACGTCCTGCACCTATGCGAGTATCGCGAATGTGCACCTACATTTCTGGATTGTCGACGATTTGTCACCGTAACTTTCGTAGAGTTCCAGTATCCCGTTTTCGTACGAGAACTATCGACACCTGCGGAAAGTATGTCTTTTTCGATAGAAAACGGCCTGTTACGATAACGATGAGTAATGACCATTGCATATTTCCATTTCTCGGCTGATCGAGAAACAACATAAATAACGACGAATTTTTATCGTAAATTAATAAATGGCAATAGTTTCCCATGAAGTTCGCTAGTTTATCTATTTGCTTCTTTTCGTTTTGGGAGACTTTACATTAGTTTGGGACATTGAATGTGCGAATTAACTGTATGAAATTTATCTACCAGCTCCAGCATATTCTATGCGTAAAAAGAAGCAAATAGTGTCATATAAATTCGTGAATTTTATGACAGGGATATAACAAAAATACGATATAAATTGATTCTCGTCTAACATAGCGATTAAAGATTAACCTAAAGCGTGGGCAGGCTGACGAGGTCCTTTGGTTTCCAGGAACAGTATATACATATATTGTAAAATTACTAGGGAAGATAAAAAGCTACTAAGTATAAATGATGATGAGATTGGCTCCACGTGGCGTAAATACATGTATTTTTTACCAACAGCTCTCTGTTTTGTCACATTAATAGAGAAATGAGTGAATGATTTGGAAATTTGTTGATCAATTGAAAATCAGGCCGTGTTTCCATTGAATTCATTATTCGTATCTGAGAATACATTTTTTCCAAGTATATCTCTTTCGTGTATCATAGATGTATTGATAACAATTTCAAGCTGCATCATTTTTTGTTAAAATACACACTGATAAATATACATCCATCGAAACTAGGAAATATATCGTAAAATGTTGCGATTAAGTTAAAATTTTAATACTTTTTGCAAATATTACTTATTAAAAGCTTATTTCAGATGCATTTCACACGTTTCTAAAAGAAGTATTGATATCTAATTAAAATAAAACAGAGTAAATTATTTAGAAAAAATTACCTCACAAATTTAATATCACTAAATTTAACGTTATTTTGCATATTGTACTATTTTGTAAAAATTCTGTAATGTCGAATTTCGGACACTGCAGTACTATGCAGTAGACATAATGTGCTGAAAATGGCAGCGACTATATTATGTGACCTAAAATTACAGAAAAGTTTTCTAGAATTCCATGACGCGTTCGCTAACGCTCCTATTAATATCAAATTACCTTTAGTATTTCCTTAAAATTTCACCTCTATAATCCGAAAATCTATCGAAATATTTTTCCACAGATATTTGCAAAAATAGGAACGCGAATAAATTCTAGCGTATACGTGCACATATTACCCACACTTAGTTATAAACTATCACCGAATCACGTCGTTTCTAGAATTATCGCTAGACGTCAGTAAAGAAGTTTATCAGTAGTAATTTCAAAAGACAATTTCCTAATCAAGTTATTCAATGAAATTCGCATAAAAATCGTAAAATTTTATTCGACGATTTCATAGTCGACTGGCTATTCGATAGCATCTAATTTTTGATGAAGAGCTTTTTTTATCGGGTCATTGACAGAGTGTAAAAAATCGTAGCAACCATTATGACCACTCCTACATGAAATCTAAGATTCAACCTTAAATTCTCAACTATTCGCTCCTCCTAATAAACTTCGTTACTCGATTTAGGATCGATGGATCACCTCACCGCGGGGACTTCGTAATACGCCTTAATGAACTCTAATGGAATTCAATCGGCAGTCCTCGAGAACTTCAACCCGAGCGACACATTTGTGTTGCGAATACCTGGCCCATATATTGCCAGGGTTGCGCATAGAGTACAGTGCTTATGATAGATCATCCTGACAATGGAGTCAGCTTCGCAATACCTACGTCAACATCATAAATAGCTGTATATGAACGTACGTAGATCGGTATGTCCTACGTAAATCAAACAGAATTTCTTTAAGATGTTTCCTTCCCAACTTTCATGAATCTTCCTGATTGCTCGGACCTTGAGAAATTAAATCGTCCCGCGAATTCAAAGGTACATTCATTTACAACTAAAATTATAAGTAGACTGCGGATGCTTACGCGTTTACGAAAAATTGAAATGCACGAAAATATTTAGAATAAAATTGTAATAAAGGATGAACAGAATGTTTTCTTAGGTTTTATTTCTTTAATGGTGTACACAAAAATATTTAAGTTTTTTTCGATTTTTTTATCGATAGTATATTCTGTCATAACGTCGACAGAAATATTTTTGGATCTGAAGTTTCATTTCAATTGCCTCAGAAAAAAGATATTATAAATATGTATATTAAATAGATAATATTGATATTAAGACGAGAAGTATTGCAACTATACTCGTACTCAATTACTAACTGGCCAAATTCACGTATAACAAATAAATTTTCGAAGCTGATTTCGTTGAAAACAAAGCCCCAAATGGAAAATTTTCTTCGTATATTTTCGACTTATTTTTCATGTGCGACCATTCTTTTTCCCGGTATTTCATCAACAGTGGAACAACACAGATATTCAAAATTTAATGTATATTCTTCACCTTTCTTACTTCTTATATACTATAAACTATGTTAATTGTATCTAAATACAAAATTAGGGTTCGTTCCACCGTAAAAAAATAGCTTATAAATATTTTGGATATTTGGATGGAAATATCGTTTGAATAAAAATTAATTGCAAATATTGAGTATAAAATATTGGAACAACATTTTAGCAGATTATACTTTACTCTGCTCCTACAATGTAAGCATGATCCCATTAATAGTAGCAGTAAAGTATACTGAATAAATAATTCAATAAACCGCCTGCTAGGCTAGATTAAAGCTACAGTTAATGATGCGTCAACAATTATTTTATAAGTGGAAAATTTAATAATGCTGTTGTGTTATAGACTTTCGTAAATCTACGTTTATCAACAATTCATTTTTATTAGAATATACTTTATGTTGCAAAGTTCGATTTTATATTTTACTTCAACTTCTTTTTTCCCCGGTTCGATATATTTCTCATAAATTGAATTACTATATGCTTAACGTAAGAAGAACATTTTTTTAATGCGATGATTTCGAAATCTTTAACATCTGGTTCTCCCTTAAATCCACACGAATCAAATATCGCTGCGGGATTAAAGTAAAGAAATATGCAAATTTCAAATGACAATAGCACAGAGAAACTTCTGCAAAACTTGAAATACAAAGTAGAGAAACTTTGAGGTGAACTACCAATTTCTCTGTGAACTACAAAACTTTCTGCATTTTCACTATATTCTGCTCCTAAGTTATTGTTAATCAATTTAAAAATCCACGAAAAATACATAAATTCTACGGTCTTCTAACTTTTCTATAATTACATAAATAAATTATATACATACTTAAAATTATTGGTCTTCATCGTTATAAAAATATTCTTAAATTGCCTTCTAATTATCGAAAAGAAGTGGTTATAAGAGGCATGAAAGATTATATCAATTAGCGAGCAAAAACTTCATTTTTGTCTGTTGATATGATATTAATATATAGTACACTGCTAACATATTATCGTTTTGTGATTGAAAATTTACGTCACAGCATTATAAGAATTGATTTTACAGTATTTACGATTACTCGTACTTCGATATCTGGTGTTCTCTTTTTCCTTTTTTTTCGGTTCGATCAAACTGTAATCCCTCGCGTGTTGAAACCCGGATCACGCTAGATTTCGTGTGCTTTAGAAGCGCTTTAGCACCCAATCAGTTCCCCTCGTAGCAAGTGGGCATCTCACGCAGGAATCAACGATAACAACACAATTTTACAGTGAACAGAAAATGAAAACGTTTAAAAAGATATCTACCATCGTTTCCGCTTTTTCTGTTGAAAACTATATTTGAACAAACCGTACAAGCACAAAAGAGTGTTCAATAAAACTTAGTTCGAAATTACAAGTGCAATGCTTTTACATTACAAACAAATTATTTTAACATTTTCTTTTAAACAATTAGCTAATTAATATTGTAACCAAGTTGTCACTAAACAAATTACGTATAATATGTAAAATTATGTATAATGAAATATTTATCAGATATTACCGCACATTGTTCAAGAATAATTTTTATCTGTGTTTCTACGATCTAAATTAATATCCAAAAATGCCATATATGATTCGTACAATACACAGTTTTTAACATCTTGAAAATTTCGTTGTAATATTAATAAGTTAATGCCTTCGAAGCGAATGATGACTAGCTTGTAGTAAAATATTGTGTTCGCAACAATGAATTAACCAAACTACCAGTTACACTCATTAAGGTATAATATAAACATAATTTACATGGCTTACGTTACTGTGGCTTATGTTAAACTAACATTATGTCCTGTGTATTATTCATTAACTCAAGAGAACTGGTGTACTTGATGGTGCCATTGTAATTATATTCCAGTGTCTCAAGATCTTTCTATTTTCCTTTTTATTTTTTAATTTTTTAAATAATTATTAATAATAGTAGAAAACGTATACGTATCCACGTTTATGTAATGTTTTTTCGTTATTTCTACTCGGAATATATTGGTGAAGTTTGATAGTTTAAACTTGGGATACTCCTGTATACATATACATATATATATATATATCATTGTATAATTCTATATAAGCTAACAATCTATATCTTTATATACATGCCCCATTACAAATAAAGCTAAAACACGTATAAAGCTAATTAACCGTATTATAGAAGAGCGTTGTTACCAATCATCAATACACTACAAAGATTACGTGACGCGATCATGTTCTTAGTACGCAGCACATGAAATTAACGGAAAGAAGCTACTTCTTAAGAACGAAGATAAGTTGATCGGATTTGAAGATAATCACAAGTTTAACGTTAGGAAGTTGACTTGAAGGAATTTGCCTTTGAGAGGAGCTGCTTGAAGACGATAGTATCGTCGTACAAACGATATCGAAAGTGTGATAGTAATTTTCCAATAAACAATTATCACAATTATTCTCTTGTCCTTAAGTTTTTCTTCTTTATTTCTCCATGAGCTACTCTTTATTTTAAAGAGTCAAAGCAAGAATAGAACTGATTTTAATGCATTTTGAAAATCATATTCGGTACCATACGAAACTATCATTTTCGTAGAACGATATATTTTCGAAAAAGTTATTTTCATTTTTAAGAATCTGCATAATAACATAATTGTTTCTTTTCCAGCGAAATACGAAGTAAGTATAGTTAGACAAATAATATAATATACGTTTATCGTGAACAAGAATGCGTGCAAAAATTATATTAAATTCTAAATAAACATTGATCTATTCAAAATTTTGACAAAATAGAACGTTTATCTACCGAATCAATAACTTCAGCATTGGAAACACCATCATGGTGCATGATCACATTAAAAAATAAATCGTTATGCTTCTGGATCTTAGAAGAATATCGTTATTATCAGAATTAAAATATAAAACCAAGATAGTGCAACTACTCTATCAAACAATATGTATTTTCTAAAAAAATTCATTTTAAAAAAATGTTTCTAAATTACATAATAAAAATTCGTTCATTAAAATACCAGAATTATCCAATGGAACCAAGAATGAATCTAATTTCGTGCGAAGTTCGATAGAAAGGAAAATTCTAAGGAAAGTTATCAGAATTCGTGCGAATACTCTCCTCAAATCGACGTAATAGCATGGAGAAACCACGCAATCTACCCGAAGAATGTATATATGCATACAGCCACGCAATTTACTGCCACGCCACCCATACAACCAGTACATGCTAATGGAAATAATTCCACGACTTCCCCTCGAACTTATTTCTTTACAGAAGATCCGTAATTTCTGTATTTTCACCTCAGCGCATTAATGATTCTCAGGATCCCCTTCTTCAGCAGGTGACATCGAGAAACAATTAAGTAATTTCACGTTATAGATTACATCGTTAAAACGTGATATCAAATATCAGTTCGTTAACGTCGTACGCTAACTGTCTTAATTACTTGTAATATAGTTCGATGTCTTCGTTAATGATACGTTATTACGAAGCTATACGTATACAAACATTTTAAGATATACTTGCACGTAATTACATATTTACATGTAATTTATATATAGTTAATATTAAAATTGAAGCAACCTTGTGTTTGCAATAATTTTAATAGATTTATTCAATTAACGTCTATGTGTCAACGATAAGATATATTACTTGAAAGTATTATATTTCTTCAGAAAATATTTCTACTTGTTAATATATGAAAACAAGACAAATTCCGTATTAGTATTTCACACATATTCTAATAAATCTGTATCTCTCAAAAATAAAATTCTTGATACTATTTGCAAAAATTGATCGTTCTTAAATTTTATTTAATTTATTTGCTGATGCGTACAAACTATAGATTTCCAATATTAATGTCTTGATTCGATTTTTGTAGAAAGGAAGAGAACGGGTTACGTTTATTTCGTGGATAAAAAATATGAAGAGATTAAAAGAAATTTATTTAGTTTTATATAAAAATCTTTCAAAGAGTGTATTTGTTTTTATTTCATTGACATTGCATATATAACTACTATACTAAAGTTTGCAAACAACGTATATTACAATAAATATTAATAACCGATTGATAGTTTGATATATATGATGAATAGTCTTCTTTTTAACAATTCACAGATTCTACATTTTGTAGTAATAATAGAAAAAATTGACATGAGAAACGGATGGTTTTAATGTTGAAATATACAAAATTTAACAAGCCAATATCAAAGATAATTTTATATATTCTAAATAGACTGCCTATCATGAAATTCGTAAATAACACAATGTAAATACCTAAATAGCACCAAGAGTCGATGGCCCAAATTTATCCAAAATTTTAAAGAACCAATATCGAAGATAATTTCATATTTTTTAAATAGCCTCCTTATTATGAAATATGTAAATAATTACTATAACTATTTGACATTTCAGACACTATTTGACTAATTCATAGTGAAATTCGTAGTCTGTAAGATTCGGGATGCTGCATTGGAAGAATTAAATAGGTTGAATTCCGCCTGTCGATTGAACCTGGATAAAACCTCTGGTATGCAGCATCTCATCTCCGTGAATTATGAAAATCGTATTCAAGTGGAAAATTATTACGAAATGAATACTAGAGATCATGCAATCTAGATTATCTGCGAACTTAATTTCTTCAACAAGAAATAAGAGTATAATGGATATTGACAAGAACGTTGAATAAAAGAACAGCATAAACGATGTTATTAATTTTGAGGAATACTTTCTTATCGATACCATGAATTCTCGGTACAATCCATAACAACATTTAAGTGATAATGACACTATTGTCGTTCAAACAAATTACATGTTTAATAATATAAGATGAAGCTTGTGGAAAAGACATTTTCTAACAAAAATCATTTAAAGATATACATACACTCTCGCACAAAACTCTTGACACATCTTCTAGTTTGAATTTTAATAAAATTTTAATACTTGGTGTAGAATAGGAATTTTAAATTGCACACATGTTTCAAGAAAATTGCAAGTATACAATAGTAGATAAATTAAATGAAATGCCACTTCCTGATATCTTTATTATGTAGTTTGTTCTTTTCAATTTTGCAGCCAACATAGTAACCGTTCTAAAACTTTCGAACGGCGATAAAAAAAAAAATAAAAAAAGTGAAAAGTGAAAAGTTAGTGAATGATTAAATGCAAATTAAGGTAGAATAAATCATCACGTACCTACAAAAGACAATTTATTACATAAAAACCAGTACCTCTCTAGGTTGTCAATCAAGCGCTTGCCGCAACTAAGGCCCTAAAGATCAAGAGGAGCCCTAGGTAACATACAATCCCTAGGTAGTGAACTTATACTCCTCGAGGGTGTAACTTTTTAAACCTTCAACGTGAGGCGCTTATCCATTTACATATTCTTTTGAGCGCGAGGTGAAATAGCTGTAACCTACTCTGATTCTATAAAAGACGAAAAGAATCTAATCAACAGATTTACTTGTCAAAAAGTTCAAAAAGGTAGATGGGAATTTTTATGAAAACGTACATTTTGCGTTAAGATGCTTCGCATTACCGATCTTCCGTTTCTGTTATGACAAAATATAATTTAGAAGATTACGCAGTTAGAATAATCTGACAAATTCAAAATGTAAATGAGAATTGAAAAGATATCGAGAATTTTCATTAATGCTTTTAGAAATCTCGAAAGATCATCTGCTTCAATTTTATGTTAAACAGTTTGCCAAATTTAAATCACAATACCGGTAAATATATTCTGTATTGACTTTGCTATTATATTAATGTATAGGCGTTTGAAATAATGTTGTAACTGTATTGTCTATTTAATCAACTGATTGTGAAAGGATTTGCATGCTGAATTCAAATAATGCTTCGGTAATACATTAAATGAACACGGTAACAGACATTTTATTGCTCAAATAGAACTTGCTAAAATTGATTTCTTGCTTTTGCTTTTAATGTAATCCCTCGCAATATGTTTAATAGAAACCGAGTTTATTAGCAAGTTTAGTAATAATTATAATTTTTTAAGTTCGAATGCAGGTTTAAGGAATCTATGGAAGGTCAGTATTATTTCCATTTAATAATAAAAATGATTTACTAAAAACTCCAATATATTGTGTAAACTATGCACAAATTCAATGTAGAAATCTCAATTGAATATTCTGTTATATTATATATAAAACAAATAATAATATTTTATAATTTCTAATTTTCATAAATATACAGATACAATAAAATTATTACAATAATATCATGTAACTTTTATAAATTCACAAACCTACGACCACTTACTTACTACCATTTACGACCAGTTATTATTTATGAAATAATCTAAAGGAAGATTTGTTTAATTATGATCATCCACGATACATTTTGAGGTAACCAATGCTAATCACATAAGCAAGTAAAAGAAATATTTCGCAAAAAGAAAATTATATAGCATGCAACATATAATAGCGCGTAATTCCTAATCAATTTTCAATGCGTATAACTTGTTAGTCTTCATCGATTAGGTACATATATGTATGTATGTACAATCGACGACTAAATTCATTTCCAGTAACGACATAATAACCATGTAATCGAATAATCGTATCCATCTACTTTAGCCCAAATACGAGCACACTACTACGTGCGATTTTAACCACGGCGTATCGTCACAGTCCCTTGTTTCCCCTCAATCTCGTTGACGAGCAATTACTGCGCATACCGTGATGAAATGTGCCATAAACCGGCAAAGTGTAAGAAGCGCGAAGGCCACTTCTTCGGAAGAAACAATCCAGATAAAATACATATATTTCTCTGTTTGTCTGTGGATTAAGAGGTGGGCAAGGGACTAGGGGAAGCTACAGATGAGCCTCGCTATTCAAGAAAAATACATTTTACTTGACGCGTATAAAAAGTGAATTATCTTAACCCTCCACCCACGTACTGTTTCACTTCTGACAATAATTATAAATAATTTTTCACCTTTGCTGTATTTTCATTTAAATTGTGCTCTGCTTAAATAAATTAAGGTAACATATAGCAGTAGAAATTATGGGACGATATTCTAGAAACCTGGTAGAGTGTTGAAGAATTTTAAGGGATATTTTAAAACACAAGAGCCTCCAAATCTCCAAACATAAACGTAAACGACCCAGTATGCAGATGACGCCAGTAAAATTAAAGTTTCGGTCAAAGAATTGAGTAAAATTTAAAAAAAAACAGCTATATGTTAGAAGTATTATAAAATCTTGAATATAACTTGTTAAGAAATAAATTTAATGTTATATCTGTGGACATTTATTTCACTTTAATCTGCCATTTTTCTATATTAAGATAATAATCACAGGCTTTAGAAACTTCAAACTGATCCTCGTTTCTCATTCGTTAAATTACACGGGAAACTAATTTCGCAGATGCTACGACGACCTTCTATCATCCGCCAGATCACGGTGTAAACAAAACAAATAGAACAAACAGTTGTACTCACCACATCGATGAGTTGCGAAAGTTTCAATTTAATGCACACACGTAGTACGTCCGAGGTATTCACAACAGGGCGCACTAGTTTGTTATAGTTAGAAAGCAAGTCGTCGTAAAGGCGTTTCGCGTCTGGATTGCCGGCGACAGCACCGTGAACCACCAACGCCGAGAGGAACCATACGCGCAGTGTTTCCCCTATTATGGGGGGCATCATGGACCCCTGCTTCCTCCACTATGGCTAACACACTCGTCCCTATCGAACCCCTGCTCGGCTGCACTACCCACGAACCACGAATCTGTAAGAAGTATCAAATAAAACGCGTATAAACTTGTGAATTCTCAATGATAATGGAATTGTAATATTTCAAAAATAATTATTGAATGAACATCTTTTATTTCAAAATATCGCGGTAAAGACAATATTAACGATACGATACTTTTATAAAGTATGTGATCGATGTAGAAATCTGAATTGAATAGTTTATTATAAACCTGAACCGAGTGTTTTTTTATAAATATAAATTGTTTATTTTCATATAAATCTGATTTGAATATCTTTTTATAAATCTAAATTGAATTATTTTATTGTAGATCTGAATCGATTATTTTGCTATAAATTTGAATTGAATGTTATATTGCATTAGCTATATGTAAAAGAATGTAACAATATTTTATTTTTATAATTCTAATAATAAATACGTATAATGACATTTAACGTTATTACAATGTTACCATGTACATAGTAACAAATTTTTGTAAATCTACCAATGTACCTTAGATGAAAAGTATTATGAATATTTATAAAATTCTATTTGTTTATCTCTGCATACTGTTTGTGTTCTATTTAATACATCATTGTACTGATACCAAGTAATGTACGTCTGTATTGCAATTATTGGTCTCTAGTTTTGAAATTAAAAAGAGAAATTGTGATCAACTACGTTTATTCTTTTACGCAAACAAATCTCAGCTTGAATGTAGAAGGTTAAGTAGAAGAAGTTTCCGCATCTGTTGTACAAGTATGGTATATTATATTGGTACGAGTATATGCATTGTGTATCTACTAAAAGTTCTAATTTTATATCAAGAAATCATGTAGTCCTATTACGATAATGCTTCGAAACGATAATTTCTGTTGCTGTTTTATTGTAATGAAACGATTACATTTACTACAGTGATATCTATCTATCTATATATATTTTTTTTCAATATTAGTTATATTAATAGTTAAAAGAAGTTAAGAAAGCTAAAATTGTTGTAAATGACAAACGTGAATATATTTTGTATTATTTACATCTCACTTTCTATTAATATCTACCGCTATTTGAATGACTACATGTACAAAAGTTAACGCAACTTAGGCTGCATAAAAGA
This sequence comes from Bombus haemorrhoidalis, assembly GCA_014825975.1. Classification (NCBI taxonomy): domain Eukaryota; kingdom Metazoa; phylum Arthropoda; class Insecta; order Hymenoptera; family Apidae; genus Bombus; species Bombus haemorrhoidalis. The sequence continues at coordinate 15,216,604 of CM026170.1, forward strand.
ACAACATAAAACAAACGCTGAATCTGCAATTGAATTTTGAATCCTACGACAAGTCTTTTAAGTTTGAAGAAAGATTTTGAGTTTTAAATGTCTTGTTCGTTTACCTCAGTCATAATTAATATTGTTACATGTTACATTATATTATTTACATGTCCTGAAATTTGAAATATGTGTCTTGTTCATCTGTAAACATTATTACACATTATTTCATTACAAATGGCATAAATTATATTTCGCATGAAATTAGCTTAAAGTGCTAATCATTTTCAGTAGCCTTTCTAAAGACACTTAATTAGTTTTGCATTCTAAATGAAATAAAACAGCTTAATAAAGTTTAATAAATAAAACAGTTTTACGTGTTTCAAAATATTCTGCACGCAAGAATTTAAATAAATATAATTTACACAATAAGGTTTTCAAGAATTTTCAAGATACGAATAATATACATTTAAACAATTAGAGCAATTTAGATATAAGCTATATATGAAAAATCTGCTATAGTGTTACTAAAACGAAAATAGCTGTAAGCCATATAACAACGTTCTACATGGTACTTGAAAACATGTTTCACCAACGTTAAGCTATTAAAACGGTCGAAAATGTCAGCTAGGCATAGAAGCGATGTTGTACAGTGTTTCTCCAATTATCTGAATTGTCATGATTCCAGATTGTACTGGTATGATAGGTGTACGATCAATCTGACCATGGAATGTATTGAAGTATCCATGAAATGCGCGAATTTCAATGCTTTCGAATAGTAGATACTCTAACCATATCAGCTGCATCAATATCTTCAAACTATGAAATAAGTCATTTCATTGGTTTCCTATATCTAATGAAGTGAAATTTGATTGTGAAACATACTTGTCTAATATGGTATAATCGAACAATAGTCGATAAGGAATGTTTGTTACATATTCGAGTGCACTATTGCATTTGCAATGGAGAATGGATTTGCAAATGGCTACAATAAACTATACTATTATGTCATAGAATTTTTGAAAAATTTATTTGTTGCTTAACCAAATTTTCACTAACACCTATATATATATATATATATATATAATAAAACTGGTATACTATAATTAAGTAATATAATTAACTATATAGTTAATATAACTAATATAAATATAAATAGTAATGTAACGCAATAGAATTCCTTTACAATGAAAAAAGAGACACAAAAATGTATCGATACTCTGCTTATCCATTGTCTTGTTATGCTATTTTTTATTTCCCTAACAATATATTTCAATAGTTGTTTCATATTTTATTATATATATAATAAATGTATATATATATACAATTTATTCAATTCAATAATTTCCAACATAATTTGTTAAAACAGAACAGTCGGCAGTATTGTTTTAGATGTACTATTGCCATATTTTACGAGATAAATTGAATTTTGTTACAGGACAAGTGAAAAAAACTGGCTTCTTCTTCTTCTCGTGCGACGATACAATCCAAACAGTACTAAGCGAAGAATCTTGATAGCTGTAGCTCCAGAAATTAAAATTTTGCATTTTTGAGACCTAATGCGTGTCCCGGATATTTTCAATAACTCGTCTACTTGAAATATATCATACAATATATTCAGATTTGAGAAATATAAAACAATTTACTAACGTGAGATTATTACAGTTTACGACTTTTAGACTGCAGAAATTTATGCGTACAATAACACATAGAATATATTGCAATATTTGTACATATAATATTCGTGATGATACGTAAAATTAATTTCTGTTTAGATACTATTTGTTTAATTGCATTCATCCAAATATGAATTCGCATAAATATATCCACAGTCTACATAATAATCTCTTTTCCCTTTGTTTCTCTTTCATATAATAAAATACCAGATTTAATACTTAACACATTATTTAAAATACAAATAATATAATTCTAAAAAATATAATTAGTAAAATGTTGTAAGAACAACATAAGAGCATAAAAAATTATTTAACACGACAGGAAAAGAGTACTTCGAGCAACAACAAACAAATATAGTTCCAAATATCATCTAAACTTTAGACAATTACATCCAATGCATTTAAGAAAGTTCATGAGGAAGAGATTTTATTTCCCTTAGCCTATCAGACCTTCATTAAAAATTCTGATCAAGTAGAAGATCTCAACGGCCATTCTATTTTCATCATCTAAGCAAAGTAAAGATACGTCACGCTTGCTAACGACACCCAGTTTAGGAGAACGTTACACCGTCCAGGTGTAACTAAGCCGAGAACCATAAACATATAATAATTGCGACGTAACTTGCGGCTCAAAATGATTACAAATTTTATAGTAATTATATAACAAATTCGGTCCTCTTAAGAGTATTTATCGTGCAAATAAATCGGAGCAATTATACAATATATAATATAATAAATGCAAAAATAACCGTGTACAATATTTATGTTTTGGTTCGAACGAAATACGAAGTATGATATATACATAGAAAAAATGTTGGAATTCCCTGTATACTTTATAGAAGTTAAACGTCAAGCGACGAATTAGATTAAGAGGAAAGACAAAAAGCGCCTTCGCTGACCTATCGTTGAAAGGTACAAAATTGAATGCCTAGCACGCTCCGGAATATAATTTAAATAACTTAATTTATCGCACATCGGTCCCACGATAATGTATATTAAGAGAGTTGCGGTAATCATATTTTCCCTGACATTAAAAAGCTATTAATACTGTCGTGCAGCTTACTTTAAGTTCCAAGACTTCCATTTGCCACGCATCTGCGCTATAATAAAATTTCCATGTTTCGCAGAGGTATAATACTTAGAATCAACTTAGACGCCATTCGCAATTATATTAATTACCTGTTCTACAGAGAACGAACTACAGTCAGTCAAGTCGCTATTCAAAGTTGGATTAATCTGTTTAATAAGTTCCGACTGAAGTACTAAGAGGAAGAAGATTGATAAAAGAATTGCCTTCCTCAAAAAGTAAAAGAGAAATACGATATTCCATTACGAAAAGAAATTGTAGTTAGACAGTCTTGAGAAGAAACATAATCTCAGGTGAACGAAATGTTAATGACACGAGTAATAGATTCGTGAGACAGACATTTCAAACCCGATAGTAGATAATATTTTATCAAATTTATACTCATACAGATAATTTAAATAAGTGACTCTTAATCCCGTTAGAATCCTCGAATTTTTCTCGATTTACTTCCACCTCTATTGAGAAAAAAGAAAACGTCTTTCAACGTTTCAAGAAAATTTTTGGAGAAATATTAAAATAAAAAATTACACGTACCTATTGATAACAATTCTTTCTTATTCTCCTGAAACTTATGATACTTTCCAATGATAGGAAAATATGATTTAATCAGAGATGATCCAAAGAATACAGGAAATTTAACTAAAAGGAATAAAAGTAAAATTCTAAATTAAACGCTTATTGCACCATAATTAAAAGAACTGGTAACACAAAAAGGTGGTAACTTGTAAACACCAAAAAGTATTCTAGCTATGTATGCAATTAGGTTAGTTACTAATACTCGCTTAATTACATTTTAATACATCATTTATTCGAAAGTAATCAACGGGAAGTTGAAAGTAATTGCCACGAAAGTTCAAACTACAAATGCAATGAATGGTAGAAGTCGGGAGGGTGTGCTTAATTTCTCAGAAGCGAAAGCAAATAAGAACGCTAGTGTCGCTATTAAAGGACAATGAAACGCTGCACCCATCATTTCCGAGCGATACATTGCGAATCGGCAAGCAACTGATTGATTCGCATATCTCGCGAAAGGCCATTAGAGGAAAGTACGCTGCAATTCAACGAGATAACCGCTGGATGTAAATTCAAGCCTATACCTGACAGCATTTAATCCGATTTTCAACGATCGTTATGCAGGTAGTCTGATCAGTCCAGGTGAACCACTCATCGGTGCTGGGATTAGGATTAGCTCAATGGATTTTCCACTTGGATATCAAACTAGCAACTCGTATGTTTTCCACTCACAAATTACGCTATGCTACAAACATTCGCGTAAACAGAAGACAATGTCATTAGGATTCAATCACGAATAGTTGCTGATGTTATATACGTATCAGATCCTGAACGCAGGTTGCGTATCTTCCCTGATAATAATAACGAGATAACACGTATCTATTCTCATAATGTTATTATTTGTCATAAGTAGAATGCGACTTTTTATGCATTTGTAAGAAATTTGACGGCACAAAAAAAATACACGCAATAAAGAAAAGCATGTAAGTAAACCAGAAATATAATTCTTGTTATTATATTTAATAAATCAATTATCTATCTAGGTTTTATTTTTAATTACATTCGTAAAAATCCGCGATCTAGCCATAAGAAATGTCACATTCTGTCAACTCATAGAAATGTTATAATTTATATTACATTAAACATAGATATAAATGTTGAAATTTACAGTTCGATTACATATATGTATATCAGCAAGAAATATAGTATCAGGTATACTGTTATTGTTACTTATAAACATATATAAAATATTCAATATTATCAATAAGTACATTCGATATAACTACTTCTGGCAGTATATCATCTATTGCTCTTCGCGATTTTGTCATAAATCTTTAAAGATAATCTCGAACATTCCGAGCTTTTGTGCGGTTAATTCATGACGTTTGATGCATCAATTATGATTAAACTAATTTCACTTGTTTCATTTGGTGAAGAATATGTTTCGACAATGCCATACAGTTCATTTAACTGACATAAACATGTCAATGACAAATGCACACATAAAATACCTTGCAATGTCAGAAATTATTTGATATTATTGATATACTTCCTTCATAATTGTATACAGATTTTGATGTCTGCCATATGTTGCAAGCATAGTCGCACATTACTGGAAACAAGATATCGACAAATTATCAACTGGACTTTTTATACATAAAACAGAGTAATGAAAATTGGTATTGGCAAACTACGAGTAAAAACGTATTAGGCAAGTAAAAAAGTACCGTCATTCGAGTTCAAAATTTGAAACTGAAATACGTAGTTAATACTATTGAAAACACTAGAAGACTGACACAATGCATAACTCGAAACATCATAATGGAGATCGAAGATTCATGATCGATAGGTCGATAGTGCGCTGGTCAGATAGGGGAAACAAGATTCCGCCATCGAATGTCGAAAAGCAAAAAAAAGAAGGGAAAAACCGAGAGAGTGAAGCTAACGAATATGAATATCGTTAGTCGTTAGCGAGAAAATCCGGCTATTCGTTTGCGTCTCGTAGCTAGCTGGAGACTTGAATAACCCGTACGAGACTAAATTTCCTCCTCTTCTAAGCATCGCGGCTCACCGATGGGCGGCCCGCGTGCCGTATTTCAACTCGGTGTCACCACACGCACCGATACACAAGTGGAAACGTGAATTTACGATGGATCGCGTACATGCGCTCGGCAACGACGAAGGATCGATCAACACTCTGCTCTCACCTACGGTCCCTACTAGTCTGAATGTCTAATTACTTTTGCGCTGCTAACTAGGTCAATGATATTTTATTTCGGATAATCGCAGCTCATGAAACAGGTGACCTTCTTTTGCGAAAACAGCGCGACGTTTTCGTTCGTCGTAACACACCAACATCAAGTTATTAACGCGCCCGCGATATTCATACGGTGTATTTTCGCCGTATTTTATCTTCCGCGAATACTTCTCGCTATCTTCCTCCGTCCAATCACGATCGCCATCAATATACACGAAAAGTTTATGGCGGGCTTCATAGTTGCACGAATGTAGGGTTTACAAATCTTCGAAGAAATTAACCGTGCGAGCTGAACAAAAACCAAATAACGAAAACTTACAATAAATAATTACGACCGTTAAGAACCATCGGTTGTTTCACAAGGGTATCAAGTTTTTGTCACGTTCCATTAAGTGGTTAATTAATTACCAACAGTCTAAACTGTATACCTGGCAAACGTAAACCGTATCGTTGTCGAATAATCTACATACACGAATGACAAAAGCTGTTAAGAACTAAACACACGAAACATTAATCTCTGGATTTGTAAAAATCCTTTGTCATAAAGCGTGTAGTTTATGCAGTATTTACGAGAGTAAACAAATTGACGAACAATAAGAAACTTTAGTACCATAAAAAAAATAAGCAAAAGATCGGAGCGTATATTAATGGCAACGAGGGTTGGCAATATGACACTGACTTAACCTCGCACGCTCCAGGCCACGCCGGTGTTGAAGCAGCTCCCGAAACCACTGCACACTCGCACGCACTGCACCCACGACTGAACAACGGGGGGGTCCGAGTCTCGGCTGTCGTTCTAGGGTTCTAGAATTTCGCCCGGTCGGCGGCGCCACTGGGCACGCACACGTACCAGGAGAGCCGCGAAAGCGTAACAGGAGAACACCAAGAACCAAAGAGAGAAAAAGACAGAGAGGACAACGAAGAGTCGGGTAGGAATCTGGACCAATCTTGCGCGCGCATAAGCGCGATGCCTTTATGTATGCACGCGACGCGGTGTATTGGTACAATAGTCGGCAAGGTGCTATCTCAAAAAAAGGTGTCGATGCTCCGCCCACGAGAAGCTTCGTTGTAGAAAGGATTAAGCCCTTTCTTTGATCTGCGCAAACGACGCGGATAATTGAATCACTAACGAGTGAAGAATGAGGAAGAGCTAATGGGATATAGTTCTTGCGGAGATTTTACTACTAGCAGCGGTTTCGTGAATTCTAATCTTACCAGAATCGTCAAGTGTGCTTCTCCATTCCGAAGAATTAAAAGAAATCCTCTATTCTCGCTTCAAAAGGTATCTTTTACCCTACGTAGATAATATTCATTTTTAAAAATAAAAAAAGCTACTGTGGGGGGAATTGTTCTCGTTTTTCTGACATCATTGTTTTATCAAGATATACAGTTTTAGTATAAACTACGTATCGCAGCTTAAAACTTATGTTTAAACAGTCTTTTCTTGAATTTTAGTGCATTATAGTCCATACTATTATACTAGAAGCTTCGGCCAACTTTGAAAACAATTGTAGATAATATAGGTTAGGATTATGTTGCTATATTTAAACCTTTAGGAAAACATTCTTCTTCCACTTATGAAAAATTAGTAATTATTTTTCATTGTTTTCAATTCTTAATGTGTCATCAGTTGTTTCAATGATATTAGTAGGTTTCTTAAAAATTATATTAAAATTCGTTATAAGTGATGACGTTTCTATTTAAAAATTGTATTATACTTGTAACTTTAAGAAGTGTAACTCTAGCGTAAAAGTTAAGTAGAAATTTAATTAAAAAACGTCATAATTTTACCAGATTGACATCTAAAATAGCTATACAATTTTATAATACTAATAATTTTCTCTTATATTATGAATATACAACACGAGCACAATAAATTTCCTTTTTATATTTGTTATTTTAAACATTTATTTTAACTGCATCACAAATTACAGTGATTACATAAATAATGCTTAAAACATATAGTTCAGCATCAACACACTTAAAACGAAATGCATAAATATCAAAATATAATACTCTTTAAAAAATAAAGTATAGAAATAGTTCATATAATAAGAAAAGAAACAAACCGAAATAATCTTTGAAACGTAATCTTCCTCTTATTCTTAAATTTACTTCGTTATTTATTCTAGATGATCGCAACTATTACCAATCCTTTAGGTTTTGTACATGAGAAAAGACATTCTCTTCCTCCATGCTTACTCAAAGGTACTAAAAATTTTATGTTGATTAAGAGTCGTCTCTTGAGAATACTTCATCATACATAAATCATTTCAGACTTCTTTTCGCTACTCTCAGTCTGATCACAAACTTACGATTTGCATTAATATGTTTTTGCATTACATATATACAGTCGCGCTTAAATCAAATATTCAAATTACCTCCAATGCTGTTAAAGACAAAAAAATGATGAAGGATCGTTTAAACGGTTTCAATCCTAAGATCATTGATTTAAGATTTGTCTAATACCACTGTTATCTTTTTACACATTAACATATGTTTTTTTTATAACATAACATAGCCAGTATTGAGATGAATTCAACAACCTATGACATCATAATTTAAAAGCGACTTTAGGTTAGAATAAAGGTTAATTTAAATTGGAACACTATAAAAATAATAGATCTACTTGTTTTGTAGGGTACTCAAAGAGCTAGCCGTCCGTGTCGATACGTCTCTGTACACGATACATAAACGGTTGAATGGTATTTCTTGTGGCGTTTCTATCGTAGACCAATAGTGCATGTTATGTGTATGGAACTCTTGGGATATCTTGCAGAAACTTAGCTCCGCGTAGTCCATTCACATGAATGTATACTTGCCGCACAATAAATAACAGATAGAGACAAAGACGTGAACACATTGTTTCACATATACCCACAAAAACGAAAAATTAAACAAAGTATTATTTTGTATTTTATTTATACATCTTTTGATCATTGATTGAATGAATGAAATGGATTGAATGCCAGAAGTGAGATGAATTATCTTTAATGTGCATCATTTTTCAATAAATTTCAATAACATTAGATCAGTGTATCCTAATTTTAATAACATCTGCATTTTCTTACGTTTGTTTGTTACATTGTTTATAAAAACAAAACTTGTACTTAGAGAAACTTCAAACAGCACCAAAACTGAAAAAATACAACCGATACTTATAACAAATTGGTTTATTACTGCTAGCTGACAAATTTATTCGTATTAAATAAATTTGTCTCGGGATATAAGACAAAAAATTTATGAAAGAAAATTATTATCAAAGGAAAATAAAGAAACATTGCTTCAGAAATTAAGCAAAAGTTGCTTCGTGCCAGCTTCAAAATTATCATGCAGCATGCTGCCAAGCCGATAGATTAAGGTGGATGCGGAGGAATAAGCAGCAAAGTAGGGGGGAGTTCATGAAGTGAGAGAAAACTGAGAAGAGAAAATAGCAAGGAAGGGTCGTTCCAATTCAGCGCAGCTCATTTATCATTGAACCTCGAATGCCAATCTCCTTCTTGTTGAATCGAGAAATAGAAAAAAGGAGGTAAGCGTAAAATGAAGGGTAGAAAGACTTGGGAACTTCGACCGAATTATTTGTCAAGTATTAAAGTTCTTTTAATTCATCTGGCGGCTATTGTACTTTAAAACTCCAGAATAAGCCTGGTCTGGCCTGAAAATCGACAAATTCGAATTCGCAAATCAATCTGCAGCTCTTAATTGGATTGGAACAATTAGAGTTTATTTCGTTTCAATCGTCATTTTTATACACTGATGATAATAGAACAAATTACTTCGTGACCTACTTTCTTAATCTTCTCATTTCAGATTCTTATATATTTCTGTATCCCAATTAGTTGCATTTGAATATAACAGAATTAAAGACATTGCAATGATCATGATCTGGATAAATCCGATAGTAAACAGAGTTTTGAACGTTTAATTTTGTTACATACTGAGGATCCTTAGAATTCTAATTTAAAAAACTGGACGTAAATCCCAACGTATTCATAATAATTTTGTTGAAAAAATTGTTAAGCTTTTGTCCAATTTAAAGTACAATTTAAAGTAAATTATATGTTCCCAAAATCAATACATTAAATTAATTCAACTGAATTAAATGCGACGAAATCGTTCAAAAATTTGAAAGACATTTTAATCTGCTATATACAATATACATAGTATAATAAACTCGCATAAACAAAAAGATGCATCGATATAGCCGCAGAACATAGATTATCTTGAAGACATATTTAATAACATTATTTTCGAAGACTTTTACAAGCTGAGATATTTTTATAAGATCGTTGTTTGTATTATACATTATGTATGGAAGAATCGAGTGATCACGAAGGAATGATAAAGGTGCTGGGTTTGATATGAACTGCTATATTGAAGGAGACTTGGCAAGTTACCAATAATCTTCTTGGATCAGCACTATCGATTTACTCTACACCTCACAATTCAACCGAAAAACGAACATGTGAGATCATCTATCGATTCGCAACTATTTACGAGCTATAAAAGATAATATCGCCAAATATTTTATTGTGTGTGTATTTAATAATTTACATAAATCAATAGAAATAGAATTTGTAGATTTATTAAGAAACTTTTTAATAGAAGTATAGGTATCTTCCAAAATTAAATTTGTATAAACAAAATTTAATTGATAAATTAAACTACGTTTTATTTCGAAGTAAAATATCTTCATTCAGATTACACAAATTATATTTATATTAAACTAATTCACTTTTGTTTCACTTTAATCTTTACCAAGAGAATCGTATTTTTCATCGATTGTTTCAAAATTGCAGATTCCCTCAATTAATCAAGAGGATAAAGAGCTGAAGACGACACTTCTTTTATTTGTTTATCGTTGTGCATTGATGAGCAAATGCACAGGCTAACTTACTTAAATTATTACTGGAATAAACAATGAGAAATTAATTGAATGTGGATTGGATTGCTCACTCACAGGTATTCATCATTTGTAATTTTTATATTTTCGTATTAAAAAATAGTACAGATAATGTTTATGTATATAAAATAACGTTTATTAAATAAAACATGTTCTATTCAACACTTGACTGAGTTGTCGTTTTCCAACAATAAATAAGAAGTACGTAGTAACATCTTCAATAATGATATCAAAATTAATAAATTTTGTAAACCCTCTGTATTAAGGGACGTAAGCAATCAATAGTGGATATTCGACACACTTCTCTAATTTTAGATTCAAGTTCGTTATATTTATAATGTATATATGAATATTTGAACTCTGAAACAAAATATTATTTATGATATGTTATTCTTGGAAACTAAATTATAATTAAATTAGAGATGTAAATTGTAATTAATTTAAAAAATACAGATATAACTGAATTTATTATATTAATTGTTTATTCATCTGTAAATTATAATTCATGGTTGTATAATTGATAAATCTTATAATAGCGGTAAATTTATGGTAAAGCTGATATCAGCTTAATTTTAATATTGCAATGCATAATAATATTTCCATATATAAATCTATATTCAATTATTTACACACATGAAAGATGCTAGAATTCTACTACTTACACGATGACAACCTTGTTTAATTTGCCTTCCTGTCCGCATATGTACATCGAATTCCCAAAGGTTGCAAGGAAAAGTTTCAATCGTCTGTTTCGTTCAATTTATCAACCCATATACCGCAGGTTCAAGTCTCCCAATCCCCTTGACAATTCAGATCATATCTTCATATATTTCTTTCAATTGTAGTCATATTACACGATGAGTGTGACGTACAAAAATTGTATAAAATATTATATAAATTACCTAGATTATGTATATAGAATTAAGGAAATAATTACGGAAATCAACATGCATATACATGCAATTAATATAAACACAGATTTTTAAACATTTTGTTTTAACTTTTTCTCTTTCTTTGTTTATAATGAAATGTTAATAACATGATAGTTATAATAACATCCTTAACAATGTAAATTGTATAATGTTAATAATTTAAATTAAATAATTAGATAAATAATTATATGATTAAATAATAGATTAAATAATTCTAGTAGTTAAGTAATCAGATGTTTTTATAAAATATTTTGAATGAAAAATGGAAATCTCAAAGTGGGAAAAGTTCAAATCAAACTGTACTTGTGGTTGAAAGCAATTTCTGACACATCTTATCCTTCTATTTTTCTAACATCTTTCTACGTTATTGAAAAATCTACTGTTGCTGTAATTCCATTACGTAACACCAATGTTGGTCTGTAATATCCACTGGGAAATCATTGTACAATTCCTCGTTTTAAACTCAAACGAAGAAGTAATATGACTATTCTATTTTTAAAAGCCGTGAATTTTTATAAAAACGGTAAAAGTTGAAGAAGCTAAGAAGATTGATTCCAGAGATTAAGAAAACATCGATGTCTGTACTTCTGTAGTTGTTTTGTAGCACGATTTCATAACAGTGCTGAATTCCGCAAAAATTTCTAAAAGAAAAGCAATATAGATAAAGTTTCGGAGCAGTGTTTAATTGGAACAGATCAAAAAAGTGTATAATACAGTGCTTTATCGTCATGCTGCCATCGCTCGTGTAGTGTAATCGATATCGATAGTATTGTCCAATAAGCACTTAGGTTTTATATGTCTAGATATTAGTCATATTCACTACATTAAAAAGAATTCCGAATCATTGTCAATTTTGCACAATTTCGCTGTTCAGTATATAGATACTTATTACCGCGATATGATTTCTTAATATGAAATCATTAAAAGCAAAGAAAATTTTATACTATTTAACATAGTTGTGTTGAAGATAATTCTTCATTTCATATATTTCATTTTTTGCGGTGTAAGAAAATTCTAAAAAGTATTTTTTTCAATCGGACGGCAATCAAAATTCTCGATTAAAAAGTTTTAACTCTCTTTGTAATCCTTGGATTAATATGCAAATATTAAATAACTGCAAATAAAATTCAATACCTTAATATAAAATAATATAGGTATGACGCTTCAAAGATATTATAGATCGATAAAATCATTTAAAATAAAAAGCTAAAAAGCCATTATACTTTACAAGTTTACAAGTATAGTTTCTCGTCACATATGGAAATATTCTACGCATATTTGTTTTCACATAGCATGTATAACCATTCCTTGGCTATTGCTGCTGTTTTTCTACACTATAACTCCAATAATAGTTGGATCATTGTTCAGAAATCCAGCACATATAACTTAATCTAACTAAGAGCAAACTTCTGTCGGTGAAACATATAAACTGCATCTGAAATTAATAGTTACTCCTATGTTCACGGGCGTAACCACTAGACACTTTGACTAGATATACGTACCGAAATCTCTGCACAAGTGTGATACCATTTTCTAATAATTTATAACTTCACTTCCGAACTTACATTTGTCATGTGAATAAACATACACCTGTATATACATAAACAAACTGATTCGCTTAAAACAGGCCACGTAAATGCTTTCCTCACCTGTGATATTACGAGAAATATTTTCTACGCACATGATTTCAAGAGACGAATCAGACGGAGAAATAATTTTCATATAAACTTTATTTTTTATGGTTTTTTCAAGATCAACCCCGTTCTTTTACGTGTATGCACATAACTTTTTCTATCATAACATAATGCAACCTTGAAAATCCATTGGACTCAAAATATATATTTTAATATTTTGTAATAGTTTGAAATAGTCTCATCAAATAATTCTAAATACTTTCAAATTCTTGCTACGTGCACTGCTTCATAATTTTCATCCAATACATGATTGTTTCCTTGACAGTCTACATAAATTATCACATTTCATAACACGGTTCCCAATAATTGGTATTTTGACATTTCACATAATCTAACATTTCATATATTTTCTAACACTAAATGTAATAGAAAATTATCCTTTAAAATTTTAGCAACTATCCTTCAGATAATTTACAGCACTGAGACGATTCTTCTATATATAACATATATAGATCAGCTGGTGTGTCTCCACATAGCATACATTACATGCTTACGTATGCACGTAATACTATGTAACGTAATACATTATAACGTAATGCACGATAAAGTAATACAATATAACATAAAATGATATAAGTATAAATAATATAACAATATATAACGTAATAACATATAATGTAATACATTGTAACGTAAAACAGTATAACGTAATACATTACAACGCAATACTATATAACGAAATACTATATAATGCAATACACCATAACGTAATGCTATATAAAGTAATACTATATAACGTAATAGTGCATAACGCAATACTAGATAACGTAATAGTGTATGACGTAATACCATATAACGTAATGTTATATAACGTAACGCTAAAAAATGTAATGGTATATAACATAATAGCATATAACCTAGTACATTATATCGTAATACTATATAATGTAACGCTAAAGAACGTGATATTATATAACCAAATACTAAATTACGTAATAGTATATAACGCGATACTATATAACGAAATATTACATAACGTAATACTAAAGAATGTAATACTATATAACGTAATACTATATAACGCAATACTACACAACGTAATACTAAATAACGTAATAGTATATAACGTAATAGCATATAACCTAGTACATTATAACGTAATACTATATAACGTAACACTAAAGAACGTAATAGCATATAACCTAGTACATTATAACGTAATGCTATATAACGTAATACTATATAACGTAACACTACATAACGTGGTACTATACAACCAAATACTAAATTACGTAATAGTATATAACGTAAGACTATATAACGCAATACTATATAAAGTAATACTAAAGAACGTAATATTGTATAACGTAAAACTGTATAACGTAATACCATATATTGTAATACATTATAAAGTAATGCATTATAACGCAATACTATATAACGCAATATATTATAACGTAATACAATATCACGAAGTATAATATAACTTAATACAATATAACGTGCTAAAATATAACGTAGTGCAGTATAACTAAAATATAGATCGTGAAAACTGCCAACGGAATATGTGGCGCATTGTTCAACAGTTTGTTTACTTTCTTTACTAGGGACCTCTCCTAAATTCTCGACTTGCGATTCCTGTGAACGACTGGTTACGGAAAACTGCTGTGTTGATCCACTTGCTGCCCTTTGAATATCTTTCGATATTCCCACTCTATTCCTGTGTTTATATCCGTCCGCGAGCATGGTAGCGTTAGCCTTGTAGCCAGTACCTAAAGGAAGAGCAAAACGTAATACAATATAATGTAACACAACATAAAATAATACAATATAACGTAATACATTATAATATAATATAATATGACATAATACTATATAAAGTAGTACTATATAACGTAATATAATACATCGCAATTCTGTATAACGTAACACTTTATAAGGGATTACAGTATAATGTAATGCTATATAAGGTAATATAATATAACATAATTCTATATAACGTAATATATTAGCTGTTAAGGCTTAGAATTGTTACAACACATGGACGATTATGTATTTTCTGTTCTGACCAATAGCGAATTGAGTATGCATAAAACCTATATAAAGTAATTTTTCGTATATTCTACAAGACAGGTATTGCAGCGCATAGTCATCTTAATCCACAGTGAAAGGATTAGTCCTCGGGCGACAAGGGTTCTGACAATTATGATAGGTACATATATACAGATGTTTCATATTCACTTTCTGAGCTACATTTAGGTATCAGTATTTTATCACACTAGACAAAATGAAGTGGGATCTTTGATAAGCATCTTAACAATGAATAACGTGGAAATGAAGCTTGAATCAGCATACGTGCTTGAATCAACATATATAACTTTTATTATTTATTTAATTATTTACTTATATAATTTATTATTTACGTTACATAATTTACTTTTAACATTTTTCGTTTATCCGCATTTGTGTTCGTATTTCCCGTAAACGACCGCATTCTAGCCATCAAATTCGTAACCTAGTCACGTATTCACACTTGCGGTGACTAGAAAGAGGTTCATAATGATGCAGACGATGTATTTATTGAATTATCTTCATTATTAAAGCATGTTGTCAGAAAAGAAATCTATTATTCGTTAATTAATTCACTAGATAATTCCTTAATTCGCGGTCCAAATGTTTGTCTTATTATATAAATTCTAGAAACATGGATTGTAACCCAACTAAAAATACACATTACGATATAAATCAAGATTAGCAACGTGTTAATAAGAACATGTACATGTTAATAATTGAAATTTTTCAATGTTAAATTTCCAACAATACATAATTCATCAGAATTATTTCATTTTTATTATTTCGAACAAACTGCAAAATTTATGAGGCATAATTATATTACTCAATAAAGCCATTCGTTCACAAAATTTGACCCTAATCAATGAACCACTGCATCGCGAATACTTTCAATAAATCTTAACCCTATGCACATCAACATGTGCATAAATAAACGCAATTTTTCTGTCATCAATAGTTTGAATTTCACGCCTTATGTGCGCATTTTCCATCGCCTCGTCATTTTTCCGCATAGCTGAAAGAAAGAAGACAAAAGTCAAAAAGTCACATCTAGACAACGAACGGTTCGTCAAACAAGTGGGAGGACTAGCGTTGAGTATAATTGAGAATGCAAGGACGTCGGGAGATCGTAAAGCTCAAGCGAGCCTAAAAATGACCGATGTGGTAAATTCGATGCTATTTTTCTACGAATTCGATGCTCAATTTTTTAACGAATACTTCATTTTAAATATTTTGGGCATTTTTTTATATACTGATCAATATTGAATATCCAAATACGTGAAAATGATAACAGGTATATCCTCATCCTTATTGTAATCATTCATCAAATTACGAATTTGAAGAACTGTATTATCCGGATATCGTCAATTTGCAGAATTATTTAAGACTTCGTCACACAACTCCTATGATCACCTCAATGACCTATTATATCGCCCTAATCTCTTCCTGAAATTCTATCGGTTCGGTCGATCGGATTAATGTTAATTTAGTTAAAAGACCACGTTAGATTTGTCTTATTTTCACTTAATTTGCAACGAGCCATGAATTGGATGCTGCACTCGTGAGAGAAATTCGGTTAGACGCATGATAATTGAGAACAGTGGGCAGAGTGAAAGTTAATTAATTTACGAATTTGGAATATAAATCCTGGCAATTACTAACTGTCCTTTAAAAGGTAATAATAAATAAATTTTGACTACATAATTATGTAAAACTAATTGCGATCACAGCCAATCAGCTCATATTATCATTTACTACACAATTCATAATTGGATGATGACTATTAATTACGTATCGATGCAATTAGAAATTGTATATTAAATATTAATATAATTATGCGGGTCTCACCACAGGAGGTTGCTGCAAATGGAAACCCACTTAAAACTAAAAATTGAATTAGATTTTAAGATAATCATGAAAATAAAAATTACATTAAATCATAAACTAATCATACAATTGTACGTGAGACTCTTTTTCCTATTTTTATCTGTAATTTTACACTTTTATTACCATTTTTAGTTTCAAAACGACCTATCCATTACACACAGGAACACAGTGCTTCCTAAATTATTCTACCTAATTCTGAGTTGAGGTTTTAATTTGAGAATGATTAACCTAACCACAGATTTCATTCATAAAATTAATTCACAAATGCCTTACCTAACAGGAAAAATTAAATTTCAACTTCCTACTTGACTACAAATCTAATTTAACCAGTTTCTTAAACATTCAAAGATTTTCAGGAATCCTATGTACATAAATATCTCAATATAATAAATAAAATTGGAGAAGAAATATTGCGTCTAAGTATGGAATGAATATATTTTGCATAACTGAATATGCTGATCTTGAATATGTTGAATATGTTGATTGTACTATGAGAGAATATCTTCTTTCCCTTGGTCCTGTAGAGGTGTCTGAAATAAACTTAAATTGAAATTAGTTTTATCAAAACTGTAGATTTTTTGTTGTCTCTACTTATATAAAAATTACACGATTTCTGTACAAGTTCTACCTATTAGAAGTCTAAAGATTTCTTTTTATAAACTTTTACCTACAACCAACTTAAACAATTTCTTTGTAAACTCTGAGCATCAGACATCTACATGTTTATTTATAGAATACCACCTAGATACAAATTTGGAGATTTATTATTCTATCTGCGTCACAAGTTAAAGGTTTGTTGGTGGATATTACCTGTCTAAAAATCTAAAATTTTGTTTGTGGACTCTGTCTATCTGAAAATCTAAAAAAGTACTTATTGATCCTACCTGTCTAAAAACCTAAAAATTTGTTTGTGGACTCTACCTATCTAACAATCTAAATATGATAAAGGGAAAAGAATGGGACATAATATGATATGTGTCTTCTTCTGGTGGTCTGGCGATGGATTCTGAAACAAACTCAAATTCTCCAAAATTTAGTACAAAATCTATGGGAGAAATAATTCCAGAAGGTGAGATTCAAATACTATGTTTCGTACGATTTACCTCTTTTCGTCTTTCGATATTATCAAACTTTAATATACTTTAATATAACTTTATAAACTTTAATAAAACCTGCAAAAAACATATTTACTGAACTAGTACTGTAGCGGCACTCAACAGCCAACTAATCAAACAACGGGAGCGCAGTAGTTAGCGCCTTCGGTTACGAACGTTCGGGACCCGGATTCAAATCTTGGCGCCGTAGTCCGATTTTTCTTCCACGAATTCTAAATGAGAAGAAAAAACAACAGTACCTCACAGCGACATCTACACCAGGAGTAGCAGCACTATCGCCACAACCTTATCACATAAAATAAAAAAAAGAAATCGAAGATGAAAATAAAAAAATTTATGTCCTAACACCTTGATTACACTAATGACAGTTTAATTCTGAATTCCAGCCGTGACTTTCCAAGACTGAAACTCTTACAACTTGGTCGCATCCCTACACAAGTGGTTATCTTATGAAGTAGGGAGGACCTCTGGGTGTTGAGTCTAGGCCCTGGACCTTCTGCTGCCACGTGCACTCTCTTGCCGTCTGGTAGGTGTCCGTCATCAGTCTATCGGTTTTGTGTGCGGGTCGTGACAATCTACCCACCTCAGTACCTTGAAAGAATTTAACGCTGAAAACATATTATATATAAAAAGGAAACCAAATTATCAAAACATTATTACTTTAGCTTCACAGCAATTTAAATTTGAATTTTGAATTTGAATTTTAAAACCCAAATTTCAATTTAAATTTATATCAAATATAGAATATTTTTCACGAATACCAAAATGAAGGATATGATTAAAGTCATATGCATAACTTTTCTTTTAAAGATTAACAATCTTTATGAAAAGTAAAAATATAAATTTTATTATCAATAAAACGATAAATCTAAGTACATCTATTATTACTAAATTACTTGAATGTTATAAAAATCGTATCTAATAAATTCAAGAGAACTATTAAAGAAGAATTAATTCAAGTAACGAACAATCACTGATTTCATTATTTGACATACAACTTTCACACTTTAAAGTACGTACCATTTTCCTGAAATCGACTGACGATGGCTAGCAACCATTGCGTAAAAATATTCCGTATATTTCAACTTTAATTATCTAAATATATTTAAGTTTCAATTGTAATGAAATACTCATAAAAGTATATAATCATGTGTATGTATATCATGTAAAGAAATAATTTGACTAGAATAGATCGTCGTATTTTAATCAATGTAATTATCATTGTAGTTTAATACTAGATTTTAGTAGTTTAGTACTAGAGATTAGTACTATTTCAAGATTATAGTAAATAGCAAAAGCGACGCAATTCCACAACCTAACCACATATGCACATAGTGAAAAATATATCGTGTACGATACGCTAACATAACGTCAGTCGCAGAAAAAATTGCTAAGCTTAAAGACTACTCATCATGCCCATTGCTTTCCTCCTACCCAAGAAGCACCTGCGCACGTGAGTGAGATTCTAACAATGAACATGGAAGGAGTTAAACCTGAAAATCCTGTGCTAAAAATATGATTAGTCTAACTATTATATTTTGTATCTGACGAGCTAATATTCTTTGATTTTGCAATCTAATTTCATTTCAAATTTTAAGAATTCTATACTTTATTTCACTTTATTATTTTAATGAACAATTAAACTATTAAACTGGAATGGAGAAAATTCATGAAGAATATACATATTTATTAAACATAAATTAAGATTCAATGCAAGTAATATCTATATCAATGAACAACAATGAATCCTAATTGAATTCTATTACTCAAAATATTCTTAGGCGATATCTTTATCAAAACACATTTTTGGAAACACAAAGAAACGTTCAAAATTTGATTCTGAAACCAGTCTGTCGCGAAGTGTCTTCTTGCACATGAAATTTGATAATATTTATCATAACGGACAGAGACAAAGTTAAACTTTAACATATACTTTCATATTCCATTACCCCAATTTTACTGAAATTATACTATTGAGTATACTGTGTATACTCGAGTAATAAAACTGCTTCATACCATCGTAATTATGATTGAATTTTCATATTAACGAAGTCTGAGGGTATCAGACTTCTTTTCAAAATACTTAAACGAAGTCATTTTGTCGTTTATCTCAATACTCATATATGTTCACATGGATACTTGGTCTGTATAAATATGTAATAATAATGAATATAATTTGATTTTATAAATAATTATAATTAATATATTGTGCAATTTTCAATCATATGCATATATATAGTAATTATATCTAAATATAATATATAATTATATTATTATCAACATTATATTACTTACACAAAATACTTTATATTGCAATACGTAAATATTATTATTTTTTCGACCATTCACGGAGAGACACGATCACAAGGAAGCACGTTAACGGGAGTCGTAAATTCTCATTACGATTAGACAATAGACGCCACGAACTGGTCGATCCCCTATTTCGGCTAGGATAATAGAGATAGTTTAATTAGTATAACGTTTGATTAACTGTTCAAAGATACATATTTCCAAAAATTTTGTACAGAAGATAGTTACGCTGGTGCGTAGATATAAGTGAAATAGGGGACTGATCTAAGGGTGGAAAACCGGTTAAGAGATGTTGACTGTTCTAAAGTCGTTAAATCAGTTAAGTTCGATGACGATGTTATCGCAAAAGAAAACTATTGTTCGGTGGTAATCGTCCCATCACTAGTGGGGAAAACCCCTGTTTCCCTACTTTTTATTTGGCGGACCAATAATCATAAGGAACCTTTTGACTCGAAGATGTTTCACGCCAATTAACGGCCCTAATAATGGTAAATCGAAAAGCTTCGTTTTATGATAGTTCCTTAGGATTATTGCGGTCCGCTTAATTCTATGTGCACAGTTAATGGCCGCCTCGATCGTAAAGAGTCATTATTATTATCATCAGTCAGTATTATCATCAATATTTAAAAACGCGGTGTGCAAAAAAGCCGATCCTAAACTAATAAATAAAATATAGACAAGAAATGTTACTACTCACGAGTATAACAAATGTCCGCGGTCACTACGCTCGTCAAAAATTCTACGTATACAACCAATCGTGTCGATTCGGACCTTTCATTCTTCCATATGATTGAGTAATCGGAGGAACAAAAATACATGTAACTCACGATTGGATGTGAAGAATGTTGTCCTCGATATTGTTTTGATCCAAGGGAGTTCGTCATCAAGCCATCATCAAATTAGAATCGTCGAATTCAATGGAAGAAAACTGTAACCAAACATAGAATACTTTAATTTACTCGTAATGACGGTGTTAATTACTATAAAAGTTTAAAATAATAAAAAACTAATTTATATTAAATAAGCATTTTTAATAATAATATGCAATTTAAGAATGGAAAATTTACAAGTTATCAAATTTTTAATCAAATTTTATTTTTTAAATTACCTAATTATTATTTATTTTTATTATTAAATGAAATATAAAGAATCGACTTAAATAAAATACAAAATACATAGTTACTTACACTTTTGGCTTTTAAAACACCACTAGGTTTTTTCCAAGGAACAGGAAAAGGGGAAAGAAGTGACATACCTTTAACAAAATATGAATCATTATAATTTGTTTTGAGAAATGTGAAAACTGAGCAAAAAATGTAACAATAAAATATGAAACTCTATGAGGACTTAGAACTTTAATAGCAAAAGAAATTAAGATTATAATAAACTCTAATTAGAATTGAAATTGAAATTCTAATATAAAAATTTGAATCCAAATTTTAGTTTTTAATTAATAATAATTACAGCGAAATACAAGGAATAAAGTTC
Source organism: Bombus haemorrhoidalis (assembly GCA_014825975.1). NCBI lineage: Eukaryota > Metazoa > Arthropoda > Insecta > Hymenoptera > Apidae > Bombus > Bombus haemorrhoidalis. Next base: position 15,238,455 of record CM026170.1, read on the forward strand.
ATAAAATACAAAATGCGAAGATTCTTACATGCTCAAATTTGAAACATCGCTACATATTTCCTAAAGAAGAAAAAAATGGAAGTTATGAAAAACCTGTAACAAAACATATTAAATATTATAATTTGTTTTTGAAAACATACTTGTGATTGTTAGAAAACTTAAAATAATGTAAAATAAAACTCTAAGGCGGTGTTAGATGTAAGTGTCCAAGAAATACTCTCAATGTTTAACAATATAATTTATTTAACGATTAACAATCAACAATCAACAACCCATACTTCTCGACTATGTTTGTTTCGCTGTTACACTTGACCCTTCGCACTTCGCTGTTCAAAACTGAATGAATCTTTGGACAGATTCTTCTCTTTTCTTTCGATATCCCCCATTATGTACGCGTTCATTAGATGTCCGCGACCATTGCCGCGTACGCATTCTTCCGAACATTCGGCGGAAGGACCGTAGGAATATCGATAGCACATTAGGTGTGTCGGCCTTACGCTTTGATGACATTACGCTTGTTTAGCGAAGCCGTCGGAAAGTTCCATCGCCGAGTGCCGTCACATATTCAAACTTGAAATTTTAATAATAAAAAGAATTGATTCTAATAGAGTTTAATTACTATATAAGAAGTAGAACTTTAACATAATAATGACTTAGAAATTGAGACTCTATCGATTTCTGAACGATGTCAAACATCTTTATTGTGTATTTCAAGAGCAAAATTTATAGATTTTAGTTCGATAAATAAATTAAAATACAATGTACGACAATACTTACATTCTTGAGTTCCAGGAATGGTTTTATCCTTTTGCGAGACCTGCGACTCTACTACCGAAAACGAATATTTAACGAGAAAAAAAAACAAAAAAAAAAAAATTACATTTAATGAAAGTTATTATATTCTAAATCAATATTAAATGTGATTTAACGCAGCAACACTGACTCTACTGACCGCATTACGCGCGGTCACAAAAATATTCCGCAAGAAAAACTTCATTAGAGAAACGGGATAGGGAAAAGAAATCTTTCTTCTTCTGTCGAATGTTTGTTTACAAAACGATATATATATATATATGAATATTTCAAAATACGATTGAATGGTAAAAATTATCCGTCAAATTGAATGTCCGCCATTACAACTTCAAACATTTTATGCATTACGTGACTTCGTTTTAATGCAACATGGCGCACTTTTTCCGAGTGTTAAATAAATGCGCAATACGAAAAAGACGCGATGCGCAGAACTTGTTCAAACTTGTCTGTGATAACTTTACTGTACTTTCTCGAATGTAATAAAAGTTATTGAGAAAGACGAAATTAATAGTCAATATTATATTGCAGAAAATATTTATAAGAAATGGAGTTAATTTAATAGTGAATAAATATTACCATATTTCGACGAAAAGTTATCAAATTTATCATTAATCACCATGGCGTCCTTTTGACTTTCATCCCGTCCTTTCGAATTTCACAGCATCCCTCTAATATATTAAAGCTTCCCTCAGAATCAAATAATAGTAATCTGCAAACAAAAAAAAGCAAAATATTAAAACAAATGTATAAAAAGAATAAATTATTTGAAAATGAAACAATGATTATGATCAAATTGTGTATCGAAAACTCATTGTACGAGCTATCGGTAAATAGGGCAACCAAACAGACAATCGGAGAAACAAAGGTAATTTAAATAATAGATTACAACGAAGTATTGAAAAAAAAACGTGCGATTAAATGAAAGTAACAGTAGTGTGAGTTTGAACAGTAGAAAAATGTCTACCAAAGTGCCAAAGCCACCTGTCGCAAAATGATACGGATGGATATACGTCTAATCCCTCTGATCGTTCACGCTAAACTGACACCCTGCACCGCGATTTACCCAACGAATTTGGATTGGGAAGGAGTAGGGAGCTAGGGTAGTGACAGACCAAAATTCTATACGTAAATATGTCCGAGAATAGAGTGATAACAGAGCGAAAGAGCTGCAATTGTTTATGAAACGAAACGTGTTTACACGTGCCTGGTATTGTAGAGTTCTCGTGAAAACAAAAAGTAGTTGACAAAAATTTAATGACGCTGCGATGCTCTCGTCCAGAATTTACAATTCATATAATATATGAAATATTTCAATTTTTATTTTAATTTCAATTGAGAATGTATTAATTACTTTATCGAATTGCTCAAAACTCTATTTTGCAATACAGATCGGGGAAAAAAATTATTCGAAATAAAAAAATGTTGAAGATATTTGAACTCTCTCTAAAAGTAATGATTTTTTGTTTAGTCACGTGTAGTTTCACCTTACTATGTTTGAAAGAAACCATAGAATTATGTATAATTTAGTCGTATTACGTTAAATATTGCAAGTGTATGTGTATATTTATACGATATATATATATACACACATATATATACATATCGGGTTGCATTATTATTAGGGGCGTGTAACGAATCTTTATTTGGATTAGACAATCATTATTGCGCAATAGAGAAAATATTTACTAGTACAAGTATGATTAGTACAGAATTTGACAAGTAACCGTGGTAATTAGATATTCGAGATGCTAATGACAATGGCCTTAGGTTCGATAAAGAATCCGCGGTCAACGGATTATTCGACTTTAACTCTTTATCAAAACGTAGAGTATTCAAAGACGTTAGGTAACTCGCTAATGAGATCTCAAAAAAGAATAACAGTCCGTCACGATGATGCTGTAGAGAACTATGATGGGGTGTGTCCAGGGACACGAGATCATTGGATTCGTTGAGGAAAGTCTTCGTTCGGAAGGTGAGGGAAATGAACGTTGCTGTTAATTGGTTAATTTCTATGTTAGTGGTTAGAAAAGGATGCTGGTCGCCCTTGAGAGAGAGTTGATAGCGAGAAGCGTCGTTCGTGACAAAGGCAGATTACCGTTATCTTCTTGCAGTAGGTGATAGATTTAGGGACTGTTAGAAGAGAGACTGTTTGTCCGTTTGAAGGATCTTAGTTAACTAAATATTAAGATTCCAGGGGGGATGGGTCCTCAGGCTAGCCGAACATGTACTGTGAAAATACATCGACATCTGGTAATCGTCTTACCCGGAGAATTGGGTCTGTGTGTAGCGAGCCAGGAGGCAGAACCCATTGGAATGTTTACTGTCGAGTGTCGCTACAACTATTCTTTTAAAGGGAGCTATACAATTACTCTATACCTCTCTTAGGTAAAAACGTTCATCCCGTGACCACGGCTACGTTCGGCGACTAGTTGTCGCCTCGAGCCCAAGCTCACTATCGCAAATCTCGGACAATTATAATTGGTTTGGTTTAAGTATCAGGAATTCTCCAAGGAATTCCAAAGGAGAGGTCCGATGTCCTTCCATCTCCGACATATATATATATATATATATATTTACTACATATGATTATCATATCATAAATTTGTATACCATAAATCACAAAGTTACTAAACGTTACTATATGAAAAAGCATGGAATAGAATGCTAATTATTCCATTATTCATTTCTGCAATTAATCAATGAACTGTGCAAAACAAAATCAAAGATTTAAATAAACGTATTTAAATTTTGACATAAATGTATAAAACAAGAGAACAAATTATATTAAAGTGAAATAATAGTTAAACTTATATTCTGTTTCAAAATTTTATGATATAAGCTACTGGTAATGAAAACAATCAAATAGACTGCCAATGAAGGAGAACAGAAAAAAATTCGAAAGATTATGTAAACTTTTGTTAATAATAGCTAATAAACAGCTAAATAAGTAGACATTAATTCAACAAACCTAATAATAATGTATGAAATATAATAATAGCAATTGAAGTACTAAGAAATTCAGATTATATGCTTCGAATAGCGACACATCTTTTGTTCGATCTATATCTATATCTGTTCGATAGTAGAATGGTGGTATCCCGCTAAAAGTGAGCCTAGCCAATTCTTGATTGACTGAGGCGGCGAAGCTTCGTTTCTATGCAATACGCGCGAGTAACTGAAATACCAAACGCCGTAAAAATTTTCTTACATTTTATGAACTGATGAAATGAACATTTTCAAACCAAATAACTATAAGAATTTGAACACTAAAGTGCACTTGTGTATATGCGTACATCAACAAACATGATTTCTTTAAGAAAGTCTAGTATTATAACAAATATTTTCAAAATGAACATATTGTTCATTATTATTTTAAAATGTGAATTTTAAATATTATGTGGATTAAAAATTGCTGTTACTGGCGAAATATAAAAAATTGTATGCTTATTTGTATTATGTAACAGTGCACATACATAATCTTTCTACTTACTATTCAATTAATACTAATATAAAATAAAATTAAAATATTGTGCATAAAATCTAATATATCCATTATGAAATAAGATTATGGTCATATAGATAATTTCTAAAATTTTCTGACAAAGAGAGGTTACTGTATGATGTATTAAATCCATATACTAAGATTAATCTTTGGAAAGCGAAGGTAATCTAACCTAAGAACTATGCACTAAATTTTAAAGATAAAAGTAAAAAAGACGTATACCTACAGAATTTATTCTATTTCCATTACACATTCTGTCGATTGATTATTATCGTCTGAATCAACTGACTTACTTAATAAATTCTTTTTGTTTATGGTCATAGTTAATAGAGATTTGGGTAATCTAACATGGCTTATTTTCATTTTTTTTCTTAGCTCTAACGCTTTGTTTAAATCTTTCTTACCACGCCATATATTTAAAATTATTCACAAACTGTAATTCATTATTCCAATTCATTAACATTTTACACTGAGTTGCATTTAAACTATCAGAAATTAATGAAAAATAAAGGAGGGTTTGTATATCAGTATGTATTAAAAATAAATTTGGTTGTAATTCTTTACCTATTCCACATGTATTATATTCTTCTTGTTCTCTCTACTTGGTTATTCTAATTATATGTTCCCTCCTAGTATGCTGTCTATTATTGTTACCTATAGATCCTTTAATAATGATTTGTTTCATTTTTTTATCATTTCTTACTATGTACCTTTAGATCAAACCTAGAACTATAACTAATCACATCTTTAATATTCAATCTCTATATCATCATGTACATATATTTTTGTTTTACCTCCGTTCCTAACAAACTTGTAATTAACTCTGAAGTATAAGGACACACACCTGGAATCATATTGTTTCTGATCCACAATATTTTCTCTCCTGAATTCTATTTTATCATGCGGAACCTTTTTGCTTTTTATCTATTTGATATTCTGAAACAAAACACATTGACCATTTCCTTTATCAGTATACAAAAGCATTATATAATCATATAAAATAAATGAAATGTATATAATAAAATCACATAATTTAATAGTAATTCTATTTACTTTTTGGCTTTTTTCGTAACAGCGATGGACTTTTTGCTATTTGGATGTATCATTTTCTTTGACTTCAGGAATTCTTTCCTCATTGCAGTGGCCTATAAAAGACAACACATTCAAATAGTCTTTCTAAAATAATTTATTTTGTATACATATAAATTAGTAAATATATTACCATGGCTATTAATTATTTCAATTGTCTTAACCTTCAAAACTCCCTATAATCATGCGCAGGCGAATCATCGACAGTGTCACACGCTCAAAAGCAGTGATAGGGTAGACAAAACATCCTGCATGCCACAGTTATCCAAACCAAAAACCAGATAGTAATGAAATAGTCACCTCTGATATACACCCGACGATAACCCTTCCAAAGGGACTAAAACCTCAGTATATGAACCTTCCCAAATCAGCGTTCGATATCTTTTTGTTATAACACTCTGAACCGTCACTCTGTTGGATTTATACAATAAATTTTACTATTATATCTAAAGTTTAATTCTTTACCTTATTTGTGAAACGCTCGAACTGCGAGGCGAGGAGATCACCGGTGATCTATTAATTTCGTGATTTTTTGTCTCGTATGTGACAACAGCAACAACAGCGACGCCTATCGAGAGCAAAAGTAATATCGAAGTATACCTTACCATGACATTTCCGGGCCAACAAACTTCAAAATTTGTTTCTTCTGTTTCAAGATATTTTTAGCTAATTTTTTTTAAATCTTATAGTGGTAACCTATTTTAAAATGTGTAATCTTTGATAAATGCATAATAGTAAAATTTCATATGAAGAAAGTTTTTGGGAATCTGTATCATATCCAGTGAGCAGAAAACGAAGACTTGACGGAAGTCGACGACAATGGAGATAAAAGTCTTTATCGTAATATTGCTTTTGATTTTAACATCAGATGGAACGAGTTTCGGTAGAAAACAACCTGCCAAATGTCAAAGAGGCAACGGGCAGACTTTAAGTAAAAACGAGCAGAATTCAACATCCGATTATTATCATTACTGTGACCCAATAAAGTTTGGAGTAGTACAAAAGATTTCATATTTGCGTTCTTGTTCACCATGCGACATGATAGAAATCGATTTCTCTTCCGTTTGTATCAGATGCAGGATATGTCTGGCCATTGCTAAAAAGGTTGATCCTTTTTCACCGATTCGATTATCCCATTTCTCTTTTTTGCGTATTTTTTAAAGACAAATATATATCTTTTACGATTATTTATTTTGTTGATGACATCATTTGACGTATTCTTTGAGAACTTCGCAAGAGAATCCAGACATAAATGATATATATATTTTAAATCTCTTTGATTTTGTATATCTTTCTACATTTATTTTTCTTTTTGCATATTTGCATGTTGCCTTAATTGCTATCTTTTCTTTCCGTGAAGAGGGAAAAATGCTATTACGCATGCCCAATGATCCGTGTCACTGGGTTATGTAGAACTCGGCAGGTAGTACGCCATATCCACTAGAAAGCCCTCCTCTATCCATTCCTCCTATAATACAAATACCAACCTCGGAACTGCCTTTCGGCATTACTTTAGGCTTAGTCTTAGGTGTGTACCCCTCATTTAATCTACCTCTTCTCACGCAGGTCATTTTTTCCTCTGAACGTTCCTTTCCTGTATTTGTCTCGCTTGCATGATTTTGCTCCATAATCCCAGGAACCTCGTCCAATTCTCCTCCTTTCTGATCACCATCTCGATTAAAACTCTCGGTTGACCGTGGCGTGATAACGTAATTCTCCAATTCTGTTCTCTCGTATATCCACCTAAGGCAGTGGAACAACGCATGATCGGCATCATCTCTCTCGGTATCATAGTTTGAACTTAGTTAAACTAGTTAAATTAGAAATTATTTATTGTTAGTACCGATAGACTTTTATTTATGATATTATTAATGATAATAGTTTTTGAAGACATAGTTTCAGAAAAAAGTAGTTAGTATATTATTATGAATACGATAAAGTATTTACATGTTAGGATTTTCAGGATTACATGCATATGTCGACATGGTATTATTTATGGAATGGCGTAATTTATAATAATATTTTTTATTTATATTTAATAGTTATTATAGAAGTATTAGACGATGTGATAAGAAATATCTATAAAACATTAGAATACAAAGCACTAAATTGTTATTTAAGGACTTTTTGAGATTAGGAAATATACACGCATATTGGCAAATGGAATGGAAAGGAAATTTGAATTTTCAATTTATATTCAAATATTTATATCAATCAATTATTTCCACAATTTATAGAATGAATGTTTAGTTCTTAATTGGAATGAATCTTCTGACTGGGAAATTTAAAAGCTTCACGAAATTATTAATTATTATTATTAATTAAACTGCAAACTGCAATGCCTATAAAATACTATTTTAGATTTTACGTGGAGAGTGTTATTCTTATGCGATTATACAAGACTTTTCGCAATATGTATTTTGTAAGTGCTCCTGTAAAATGTAATTAAACGAGAAAGATATAAGCTACTCAGCAAAATGTCTCTAAGTTGCTATCATATACAATTTGAAAATATATAATAAATAATTTCGTGTTATTAACCGCAAAAATATGTAAATAAATGAGGATTATATAAAAAATTCTTACATAAAACTGTAAAATTTCTGACTCTCTTAGTCAATAAAATGTACCATTAATACCATAAAATTCTTGACAAATTTCATATATACATAATAATTCAATGGATAGTTATCGATATATTATATTGCATCGTATTGCATTGTATTATATTGCAGCGAACAAATGAAATAAAAAACTTAAATATACAGCTATTTCAAATATAAGCTAACGGTATTTCAAATATATTTCTTCTATATGACACAAAGTAAATATAAAAATTTGTGATAGTAATTACAAAAATTCTTATAAGTATGTGGTTAATGTAGAAAAATGTCGCTTATTTCGTTCCTTTGAATGAAAAATGAAAATTTTCTTTTCTTTTAAAAATATTATTGCCATAAAATGAAATTTTGTATAGAAGGTTGACTCGTCAAACAAGTTGTACATTGTGTAACGTACTGCACGAAAATATTTGAATACCAACCGTAAAATATTTTTTATGTATATATTGTACGTGTCAGATAAATTCCGAAATTTGATTAATACTGTAATAAAATACGATTATCGTGATTACATCTGTCAAATTTAAAACCAATATAAGAATTTATACACATGGAAGTTATAAGATGTTTTAACCCTTCAAATGCAGGTGCATTTTGACAAATTGTTTTTTGACAGCGCAAAAAAATGGCAAAGCAAAGTACGACAATATTATCAATAAAATAAATGTCAATAATTTCATTTTGAATCCAATTTCCTCATTTTGAGATATAAGCTTCTACTTTGAGATAACCTTTTAGTAACTTGAATCTCAAGGGAAGAATTAAAATCTTCCAGTTACAGAGGTTTCGACTCATCACAATTTCCAAGTAAAAGAAGTTTAACGAACAAAAATTCGATATATAGAAGCTTTGTACGAAGACATAATTACATTCATCTTTTCAGAAAGTGTTGGTATTTTAAGCTTCATTTTAGAACTTATTTTACTCAAGGTACATAAATGTAAAAGTTAAAGGCGTGAGAAATGATGACAATTACGCGTTCGACTGAAGAAAAAAGGTTAGTTTGCATGTATATGCACGTGATCGAAGGACGAAGAAGTAGAGATACGGCTTGTGTCATTTGAGACAATCATGACAGTTAAGAGAAAGGAGACAATATCGAATGATTCGTTTTTCACATACTGTGACTAAAGGTAGCGTACAAAATCACGATTTATCAGAGAATCACGATCACGTTCAACTTCATTCACGGCTGTAATCGTGATTCTTTTATCTTGACTGAATTTACTTACTGTAATCGTAATTCTCGATCTTGATTGAATTATTTTTTATAAAATTTTTTAATACAGCTTGCATAAAAATATCTGTATATAATGTTAATTTGAAATTATGTTTTCTTCATGTAACGTAAATTTACTTTATTCAATATTAAAAGCGGAAAGTATTTCAACTTTCTGTTCTTTATATTATAGCAGTTTCTTAAAAAGTAAAATGTTAATACTTCCTCTCGATTTCAAAATTGTAATATTCATCTTTTTATATAAAAAAATATCGTTAATATAAAATATATAGGTTATGTGATGCTCGCGATGAACAGTTATGCTCTCTACCAATCAGAGGCGAGCACGAAAAATGACAAATCACTCTGAAGAATAATCATGATTGAAAATGACCGTGATGCAGTCACTCGTAATTCACAAGTAGCAGTTCGCGCCATCTCTACTTGTGATAGACAGAGTAGCTGTAATTTCGAATTGCAGAAGCAGTGACAATAAGAGTTTGAATTATACTAAATTCTAAATTCCAATTATAGAAGTAAAATAATGCATCTGGATATATGACAAATAATTCAAGTTAAAATAAGTTTTATTTCTACTTCTAGATGTTTTCGCAGCGGGAATGAACAAAATTGTAGTCTTATAGAGGTTTTCGAGTTATAGAATTTCGAATTATCGAAGTTTGATTATATTAGATTACTAAACATTAAGTTACTATATAATTATCCTTCTCTTACTCCAATTGCCATGACTACTAGTCGCTCTCATCCTGACCTTCCTTCCTTCTTCTCCTTTTCACACATGATTATTTCCATTTCCTCTAGCCTTGTGCTCACATAATCCAGAAAATCCTTGATTTTACTTCCTTATATGCTTTGATACTTCCGCATCTTTCATCGTTTCTTCTTCTCATAAATTCCACACATTTTGTCTTCCATCTCTCTTCAGTGCTACTCCCTCTTCCTTACTCTCATTTCCATATCTAAATCTGACCAATAGATACCTGTTTTTTTCCTTCTTTCTATCAGATAACGCGGTAACCTCTCAGAATCTAACATACAAGTAAAAATATTTATTTTGTAAAAAGAGGATAGGTGTAGCAGAAACATTTGCGAAATTATAATTATTCGTATAATAAAATAATCATCAAACAAAATGGTCAATGAGCGATTCTCATATCTAAAATTACATTCGACGAAAATCTTATGTTGTCCACTGACGACAGTCATGTGTTTCACGAAAGTTCAACATTTTACTGATGGAATATGATAACACATATAAAAGCCGCAGGAAAAGAATATCATATCGTTATAGTTTTCATTTTTTGTAAGGAAGCAGTTTTCAGATTCATTCAATTATTTAAACACGTATTTTTCCACGTATATTTCTTTATAATTTTAAAAGTATTTGTAAATAATTTGTCATAATGTTCAAATATTGAATTATCAAGATTTTGTTTCTCTTAAGAGTCAAACTTTTGACTTCTATAAAACTTCATTAACTATATTTTTTGACCTAACGGGTTCTTTCCATTTTTAGTTACTTTGTATTAAAATATTTCTTTCAACTGTGCGTACCTATTTATCAGGTACCTTTTCTTCTGATCATTATCATTAGCGATCATCGAGTAATATATTCATAAAGATGCTTCGTAAGTGTTAAAATATTTTCGCGAGTTTCTGTACATACAATATACTCTCATTGACAGCTATATATCTATATTAGCTATCATTTAACGAATTTAACACATTCACATTCGGTTAAATTTGAAGAATGTAATCCTTCCAACAAAAACGAGGAACTGACACGCTATCATTAATATCATTTATGATCAGCAGGAAAGTTGAATATAGAGTATTCACGCGCAAAGGCGGTAACAGAGCTGACCCGAATCAGAAGTTCAGTGATCCTTGACACTAACTCATCTAATTATATGACACTGAGAATATCGAAAACATCGAGAGAGAGGAGAATGACAGTTGTTCGCCATAACCTTGACCCCGCAATCCTTCAGGCCCATCGCTCCTCGCCTAGTTCACAAGAGATATACGTTGACTCCGTCTCTTTCCTCACCTTTTCTCCTTTTCTCTAATATCTTTGCTGCTTCTATCTCTTTCTCTCTCTCTCTCTCTCTCTCTCTCTCTCTCTCTATATATATATATATATATATATATATATATAAAGTATATATATATATATATATATATATATATATATATATATATATCCTTTATACGGAAAAAGCCGACTATGTGATCGATGCTCAACGAGGGGCCAATTGCTCGAAATAGATGAGGAAGAGCCTCCTAAATATTAAAGGAGCCTTTATCCTGGTTTAGCTTGTCCTCTGTATTCGTCGAGCAAGGGACAAAGGGCTGTCCACCATCTACCAATATTGATTTTCCCTCATCACTTTTTTGTGTCTTCGTTGGATACCGTTTCTTTCCTCCACTCCTTTGTTTTAATTCGTTTCACGTTTATGAATACTCGAAAGATGAGAAGCTGTTTTTTCATTCGACAGTTCCTGCTCTTTCTCCCCATTTTAATTGATTCCGGCTTTTGACGTTTCGAAAAAATCGTTTAAATTTTATGTTACTTATGTCGAACAATGCAGAACTACTAATTTTACTGGCTTTCCTTTGTACAATATTATTTTGATTACTATATTGAATTTTCTTGTAGTTCGTAAAAAGTTACAAGTTCCTATTAGGGTTAGGGTTTAAGTTTAGAGTTAGGTTTCCTGAATAGTTCTACGATGCGAATATGTCAGTAGATTATTATTCAATCTAATTATAAGCCTACATTATGTTCTTCTTTGTTATTAGGATACCTTGAATTATTTCTCATAATTATCTCTGGTATTTAAGTTGGGAAACAAGTAAAATTACACTTTTTTTCCACGAATCTTATCGAAAAGAGTATTTTTCAGGAATTAAGATTTCTTCGGGAGTTAGTATTTAATATTTTTCTTTCACATTTACTTTCGAGAAAGAAGCTTTCATATGTGTTAGTCGATTAAAAGGAATGAACAGAGAAAGATATGTAATATGATTTTATTTCCGCAATGTTTTTTAATTTTAATTTTCTTACATTCGGCGAATATAAAATCACTGTAAGATTTTTTACCTGCAATTAGTACATATGAAGAATATTTTCTATTAGTCCTGATTTTCTAATGTATGCATGAATGTCTACACAAGCATATAATGACGAAACATTCACGTAATATTGATATATTTAATTTCAATTTTGAACATTGAGAAAGTTACGAAATGAATGATCTTGCAGTTTAGGTCTTTCAGAATCGTGGGTTATCGAACGATAAATAGTACGCCGAATCATATGTCTCAATCGCGAAGTACATTAAATCTTTATATACGTATATAATTGTACGTAATCGTGTAAAGATTTCATCAGCTATATTTTTACATAGTCGTAATATTAACAGTAAGCATTATATGTGTTTTCGGCATATCCCTTTCCTCCTATTTTCTTGTTACTTTTAGTATGTCGATAAGATTCATCGATACATTTAGTCACGATAAAAGTGTTTCTGACGTCATGTCTAGTAGTACAATAGAACGTTAATTATTTGAGGTAATATGGACCGGATATACCTTGGGTGATCAAAAACTCAGATAATACAGAAAGGTCTATTAATGTTCAGAAATTGCATAATAAAATCATAGAAAACATTTTGATAATTTAATATTGTAATTGCATTAAATTGTTCCAAAGTTTCTTTCGTTTTGTAAGGAAATAATAGATACACAATATTTTTTGTTTTATATTATTGTAGTATCGTAAACTATTATAATTAGTTTATTAATGATAAATGGATCAAACAGATGTTAATTAAACAGAAAACAATGGTTATTTAACATGAACTAATTGCAACAATGTATAATAATTAAAAAAACCAACAATTAAGATAATTAATTAAGAACTCTCGTCAACACAGATTCAACTCTCTCTCAACAAGGCTAACAACACTATCTCGATAACGCAATCCGCACTCTGGCTTCTCAACTCATACTGCTGTTAATTCGTTTATCGTCCCCTAGCAACCCCTTGTCTTTTGTCTTAGCCTCATATCTCTTGTCTTAGCCCCATTACGCACTTGCTCAGCAACCGCTTGTTTACAATTCACATCTCAGGAATCGCTTCTTTATAATTCACATCTCAGCAACCGCTTGTTTACAATCCGCACGACATCCGTCAGGCCCCTCGTTCACGATACTACATTATTTTATTGAACTATGTATAATCCATATTGTTATAAAACGAAAGAATCTTTCTGATTTAGGTTTAATTAATTATTTAATCGGTTGAAAGTTTGATCAACTGCTTTTACAATATTTGACTGTTTAGACTTTCGTACTCTTCGTGTTAAAATTTTGAAAAAAAAAAGTTATAGTAAAGTTCAAAGCTTCAGATAACATGGATCATAAAATAACTTTGGTTAAACGGGAATCAGAAAACCAAGACTCCACTTTATATGTTTTCTATTGGATCAAGGAATGCCTTGGCTTTGCAGCAATCGCAATTTTGCGGTTGATATGACAAACCGTTTGTTGTAAACCTTCCGAATATGGACGATAAGTAGAAAACTATGCTTGTAAAGACGAAGCGTGTATACAGAATGACATAAGCACAGATATTAGACTATATGTAATACAAGTAGAAGAGTAGTATTAATAAATATAAAAATTAACTAAATATATCGTATATATTTTATTATTTTTATTTTATATTTTTACATTTTTAACGGGTATAAATAGGTATACGGATATATATATATATAAAATGGAAATTGAAGTTTTATGTATTAAGAAAATGAAAAAAAGGAACTAACTTCAACGAAACAGAAACAGACTACCACAATAAAGATAGCTATTAAAAACATTGAAAAAATAGTTCTGAAAAATATAAATTGCATTTAAAAAGTAAACCGTTTAACATTATTGTGAAAGTTTAGAAATTTAAATGTTGACCGATTTGTTCTACACAACTGCTTTTTTGATATAATATGCAATTGTAGTCACATCTCACATGATAAAACTTCTATGACATGCCATCTTTTCTGTGTTGGTTATAAACAATGTCTGTTTATAACAAATAAATTTATTACAAATATATTTTTTCGCATTTATAAAAACGAATATGTACATAAAATATTCAATGTATTCTACATTTTCCTCGAAAAATTAATCTTTTATAATAATTTTATCCTTTTCTTCCCTTCTTTCTTTCTTCTTCTGTTTACCTATTTTTCTTATAATTTCATAATGTTTAAAACGCTTCTTAGAAATGTAAATTTTTTAATTTTAGAGTGTATAAATCCATTATTTGCACTGTTCTATATTTTATATATTAGACGTTATTAGATATATTAAGGTTAAAAAAACGTTATTTATCCACTTTTGTACTTTTTCATGGCTTTAATCGTCGTTGTTATTCTAATTTTTTATAATTTGCGTTTTCATTGTTGCAATAGTTCCTTTTGTGTTAATAGTTCCATTATCTTCAATGCTGCACTCATAATCTTGAATTGCAGAATTTGAATTTATTAGTTCATTATGCATTTTATAAACTGGTTCTCATCGTTATTTCTAGAATAATCAGATTTAAAATTGGTCGTTTGTCAATATTATTATTCGAGATATCATCGAATCATGTTATTACGAAATGTTGTGAATCAAAGTATCTGTAATGTAATACAAATAGTAATAGGATGTATCTCCGACGTAATACATCCTTGACCAAATCAAGATATACCATATGTTTCCTGTTACTTCGGCCAATTTGCATTACTAATGATACAAAAATTGCATTTCTGCATATCACACTTTAAGAGAAATAAAACATAATTGATTTAAGAAAATAAGAGACTGCAAAATAAATAAGAAATAAAACATTACAAAAGGAAGATGATTATCTAAACTAATGTATATCTTGATCTTAAAATGATTTAAACGAAAACTCATTGAAATCTTATATTTATTATGCAATAATCTAATACTTCTATACAATTCTTTATTTTGAGTCAGTTTGTATTTTTTTTTTTAATTTCGTTATTTCAACGATATAATAAAGCAATATTATGTGATATTTTGTGTACGCAGAGACTTTTGATGATCATTATGCGTATACGATGCTTGTATTTGGAGTTAACGCCTTCTTTATTCTGAGTTGTATTGTCTGAATTTTACCTACATATGTCTGTTATCTTGTTACGTATTATTAACATCAAATAATATTAATTATTATCATCTTAAATGTTGTATTATACTATATTTTAGTACATATTAGATAATACGGTATTTTCTCTACAACTGGGCGCCACAATTGATCGGTTGTTATCCCCAAGGGGCTAAGTAGCGTAATCTGATCCGAATTCAATCCTCCATGAAAAAGATACTAATTATCTATGAGACAATAATGAAACCTTTTTATTTCTGAATTTTCTTAAATTAAAATTTACTACCGTATTTATGAGATTTTTCTGGTTAAAATGAGTCCAAACACGATGTAGTTTAAATCACATTTACACGTATATATAATAGATGAATGAAAATAAGTTAATATCACTAAATAAGCAAATATGCTTCAAATTATATCGCATGTGGTCCTTGTTCTAATTAGAAAAACTTCTAGGATTACATTGGTAAAAGTTTTATTTAATAAGGGTAGAAAATAAAAAAGTTCCGTTGTTGTGTTAACATCGTCCAACCTATGGTTTTTTTCCATTCAGTCGACTCTCGGAATCTTTTCTCTTTCATTCGCGCTGCCTTTCTCTAAATTCGGCAAACCGTTGTATCCATTACATACAATCAAATCCTGTACACTATATGTAATCCATCATCGAGGAGTTCCGATTTTCGACCAATTGTGGAGAAAATATTGTACGTATATCGATCTTCGGTGATCTCAATTTCGTGAATGTTCTGGAATAAGTGCTAAGTTTTTTGACTCGCTGTCATTGTCAGTCCTCTTGCCAGAGAATCCATCAGTCTCCTTACACCGTGGCCAGGTTCTTTTAGAAGATCCTAAAGCTGAAAATTCACTGACAAACAAACCCAATCCAGAGACATTTGCTTCAATGCATTTATATGGAACCGTTTTTACTGGTAGGCTAAACTGATCCAGTCGCTTAAAAAATTGATTCTGTACATCACCAGTAGATTTTTCCCTTTTCACATCTCTAGTAGTTTATCACTTTCCACGTACTATGGAGCACTGTGAGCTCGAGTGTCTTTGAGTTATGTATACCTCGGCATCCTGCAAGTATAACTATAGCATTCGCGACATTCAG
This sequence comes from Bombus haemorrhoidalis, assembly GCA_014825975.1. Classification (NCBI taxonomy): domain Eukaryota; kingdom Metazoa; phylum Arthropoda; class Insecta; order Hymenoptera; family Apidae; genus Bombus; species Bombus haemorrhoidalis. The sequence continues at coordinate 15,255,012 of CM026170.1, forward strand.
AAGCGCAGTCGCGGTAAGTCTAAGGTCCAATATCAATACAACTGAATCTCGGTAACTCTAATCTCAAGGGAAGAGTTGAAATCTTCGAGTTACAGAGGCTTCGGCTTATTAAAATCTTCGGGTAAAAGACGTTTAACAAAGGAAAATTCAACATACAGAAGTTTCATACGAAGGCACAATTACATTCACCTTTTCAGAAAGTATTCGTATTTCAAGCTTCCTCCTAAAACTCATTTTATTCAACCCACATACATGCAAAAGTTAAAGTTAAAGACGTGAGAGATGATAGTAATTATGTGTTCGGCTGACGAAAAACGACGGTTTCCATGGATGTACATTAGGATGGTACTTAGTTATAAGGGACAAAAGCTTTTTCCGAATTTTGTTTGGTCTTACCCTGATAAATTATGATATCTGGTAAGAAAATATGTGCAAAAATAAATGTGTCCAAAATTTGAGATTGTTTAGATATCAGGAACCCATACCATAAATATGATCTGTTTCTTGAAAAAAGTTTTGAAAAAGGTACGTTTTAGACTTATGACAATATTTATGTATTATTGTCAAAAATATGTATTATACAAAATCTTTGTGTTTTATTTATAAAATTAGTATATGACAATGTCTAAACCATTAACACAGTTACGAAAGTTGTACTTTCTCACAGCTACAATATTTTTTATTTACAAAAATGGTATTACTTGCTATTTCCTTCTAATTATGTAAGTCATTATTAACTAAAATTTTAATTATTTATATGACAAAAATATTATTAAATTTTAAGTTATAGGTATTTAATAGATAATGAAAAATAAATATGGAAGGAGAACTTAACACTACATATTCATTAGTAAATATCTTTGATTAAACCTGATTTATTTGCATATTTGTAGAACATATTGTTTACTTTCTTCCTCTTTCGTTGATAAATTATTATACTCCGATATTAATTTTACACCCTGTTGTACAATAAAATTAACAATTTTTTATTTTTGCACTATTTACAAACCTGCTTTATATGTTTCATCCCTCTCCCAGATCGACGGATCTTTTTCTAAAAAAATTAATAGATAAATGTATTTAATTAAACATAAATGTTGCTCATCAATACAATTGGGACAATAGGTGGTCACCTTTTTTGTCCGATTCTTAACAATTTTTGATCCCAATTGTTTAATTTTTTTTTATAGCACTCTCTGCAAAATTTTCGAAGCAGATACGCCTGCCCTTCTTTCTTCTGCATTTCGTGTCGCACAGTTAAAAGTGTGCATATACTTTACTATTGTATATAGAAAGAGCAAATATTGTTTACTAATATCTTCTATACGTTTCAACAATATATTCTGGACGTTCTGCTTACGACGAAATAACGAAAGTGAATGGTTTGTTGAAATAAACGAAGCCTTGTTATAATATGTTGTCATCAACTGTTACGACGTCACGGTGGTCACCCGTGACCACCAATAAGATAAACGGTCTATTGGGAAAGAATGTTATCTTACATCATCAATTTATTATTACTTTGCCATTATATGCATTGAATAATAAAAATACTCCCGTGACGTCCTGAGTGAAACATGTGATTTCCGCATGGCAATTAAAGTGTTAACTGAATAAAAAATTTCTGGCTCTCTTCTGAAATTAAATTTTCGATGGCGATATTTACATAATTTTTTATATCTTTTAAAATAAACTTTTTGGAAGAAATTTCTATTTTATAATTTCTTAAATTTTCGCTTTTTGTATTAAAAAATAAGCTTGTATCAGAAAAGGAAATTGCATAATATGCACGTAGTCGAAGAGCGAAGAAGTAAAGACTTGTTTCGTTTTATGTTTCCCGTCGTATGTTATTTGAGATAATCGAACAGGTGAAAGAAAGGAGCTACATAGCGTAGCTGCAGCACGCTTCAATTTACAGAGGCAGCAGCGATAGTTTAACTTATAGCGGTAAACTTCGACCTATAAAGATCTGGCTATTTTAAACTCGATTTACAGAGACAAAATAATGCATCTAGACGTATGGTAAATAATTCGAGCTAGAGTAAGTTTTAGTTTGACTTCTGAAGGTTTTCTGAAGGAATTGTAGTTTAATAGATGTTTTTGAGATATTGAGATTGGAATTATCGAGTTCTGACTGTAATATGGTACCAAACATACTTTTGTGTGAAACTCGAAAACTCAGATCGAGCACCTGTTATATGTGTAGAAAAATTAGAATAATAATTAATAATAGCCTTGGCAACATGTCTCAAGGGCATTGAAATCGACGAAGAGATAGGTATTCGATAGGTTCACACTGGCTTAGGCTATTATTAATTTAAACATACCAAATCCTGGGCAAGTTGTGGAGGACAAATGTATTTATAGCACAAGGTGAAAGTTATATATCTACATACAAAATACAACTAATGTTGCTATGGGGTATAAGCAGTTAAAAATAGCGAAAATGGCAGCTTTTTATGAGTTTGGGTCTATAATTATAATAAATCGAAAGATTTTTATATATTGAAATATAATTAGAATCTAGTATACAATTTTTGTTGTTTGAAAATACAAAACACTATTCTGGTATACAATGTCGTGAATAACTATAGGTTCAAATACATTTTCTTTATTATTTTTTCAATATTTTCCAGAATCCACTGATCATGCCTGGATATTTAAACGAAATTGTATTTGTAAAAGGTAAATTGAACGCTGTACGATATCAAGAGATATTACATGGCGAATTATTGTCTCTCATAACTGAAATAGAAGACGAAAAGGCACCTTCTCAATAAGATAATGCTCCTATTCACACAGCCGTCATTACGAAAAGATGGTTTCAAGATTTCGGGATAGAATTTTTACTATAACCAGTATTCAGTCCTGATTAGATCCTAACGGGAAAGGTATAAAATCAGGAAAAGCCACCTATAGAAGGTATCGCTGAACTCAAAAAAAGAATAGAATAAAAAACACTTTAAATAAGTTAGTGTACCTGATTAATAGAAGTAATAAAAAATAAAGAAGGATCTGCTAAATATTGAACGAAAATGTAACAAAATTAACATTGAGTTTATATCTTTTCACAACCAGAAACATAATTTTAAGAGAAAATTTAATTTTTTTCAAACTTGATAAGGAGAAAATTTGTGCTTGTTGCATTTTGAGTTTTGTTTTTTATTATAATATGAAATTATATATATTATATATATAATTTTATATAATTTTGTCAATTTTTGTTTTAATATCATGAAAAGTGGGGTTGACTTTATAATTATTCACGGGACTGGAACAGCGATAATCCAACTAAACGTAGAATATGGTTGATGGTATTTAGTGGGTCTGTCATTTATACATTAGATAATACCCTCTCCACAGTCCACATTTTGAAGTGTAATTTATTGCGTTTTATAACGCAATGTTCTGAGCTATTTAAACACATCTGGTATGTACAAAGTAATTATGTGCGTTTGAAATAAGTTTTGGGAAAAATAAGTGTCCTGAAGGTCATCAGTTATTGACAAATTCAATACAGGTTTTGTATGTTACAAGAGCTCTAAGCATTGATGAGCTACGTCTGAGGCGAACGGAGCATTAATTGTTCTGTTCTTCAATAATTCTCTACCTTTTTCCTTCCGGTAATATAAAATAAAAGAATATTGCTTCGGAAAGAAGAATCAATACTAAATTAATGTACTTAATATTGTCATTGAAGGGCGCATTCTCGTGTAACAACAATAAAAATAAGTGATTTCTATAGATTGTTTTTAGACTAATTACTGGTTATATGAGACTGGACCATTTTGGAATGTAAATAGATAGTCTTGAAATGCAATTTTTGACAATTTAACCATTATTGACGTGGAGTGTGTTGGCGTGCAGTATAGCATCTATCATAGTCATTAGAATGCGAAACTTAAGGAATATTCTTAAAGTTCTGTGGTCGACGCTGGGATTGAAGTCATTTTTGAAAGAAGAACATGAAAAATTGGAGAATTCTAGCGTTTAGAAGAAAACTCCTTTTCGGCAGACAAATTGAGTTTAAAAAATATAATTTAGTTTATAATAGTAGAGTTTATAAAATATAAAAAATAGTGTTCGAGAAACAATGTAAATAAATAATCAAATACGAATTTCAATCCCTGAAGAAATTTGTAACAAAGTAAAAGAGCCTTGTCCGAAATTGATCAATCAATTAATTAGCTTGCATGCCAGTTTAAAAAGTTAATGAACAATAAGAAGTAATTAAAATAAAAAAATTACATTTTATTGTTGCTATACGAGAATCTTCTCTTAAGAGAACGTATATACCCGACGAATGAAATCTTATTCTTCAAGTCCAAATCATTATTCTATACATTATTTTTGTACCGGAAATAAATATGTCTTATCGTTAGTCATTGTTGTAGAACATTCTGTTTGAAAGATGCGCAGATGTTTAAAGCCGACTGTTCCGCCAGTTCTTTGTTTAAATGTTTCGATTAAAATACATACTATGCACATGTAATTATTCAAGAAGATTTGCATTTGTCGTGTAGCATCCAGCATCGACAATTTGAGGAATTGCGTACAAGAATCGTGCATGCCATTTCGATTTACGATATGACCACTTAATTTTTATTGTCTTCACAGGGAATATTTCGCGGTAATAATAGAAATATCATGGAAAGTTGTAAATATTTGTGTTTAAAATTATCACAGACGTATTATCACAGACTTCCTTGTTGAAAATTAACGAACTATATGACCACTATACGAATAATACAAAGAGTAAACATACATGACGTTACATCATGTACCACGATGATAAATTTACAAGACAATTTATGATAATTTTTACAAGTGTTTAGTTTCCGTGACTTGGCATGAGATCTCGCGAATATTTAAGCGAGTATGTTAATATGAAAATCAACGAGTGGCACTTAGACAAATTTAGCATTGAAAATCTAAGCATCACTATTACATTACCTCATTTTTTAGTACTTCATTTTTGGTTTCGATCAATTATTAACTCCTTTGTTAAAATCATTGACTCTATAACAGTCTAGCAAGTTTGACAGAATTCTTCCAAATATGCTTATGTGATCTTACTGTAGGATAAAAGAATGCAAACAAATCAGAGTTTTTTTTTTGTAGAAAACAACGACGAAAAAGAAACGTATTTGTACACTTTATATCCTTACTTACATGTATATATATTATGTATGTATACTATCGCTCATGAATATATATCCGCATACTTTGTCCGATTTGCACAAACAGTGTATGGTTTTTGTCAAAATATGTAAATTAATGATGAATTAGTAATTAACAGCAACATTTACTTAATATTTTTTATATAATTAGCAGTCTATAAGACCAAATTAATATTACTTTATATCATACGGAATATCATCAAACGGAATATGTAAGTCACGGATTAGGCTTGATGATAGATAATTTCGAGATGTAATCTGTTCCTTTGCAGTCTATAAATGTCAACAACGACATATCCAAAAAGCATTTCAAATTGATCCAAATACAATTCCATTCAAGAACCATGTTCTATTTTATGAAAAGCAGCGCAAATTGCACATGGAACGTCATCGAACAGCATTATCAAATATAATAAACATTATATTACGGCATATATCGTTTTTCATCAGGGGATATGTGAAAGTGAATGAAGAGTAAAGTTTGTGAAAGAGAACCTGTAATTAAAAGCAACTTTACTTTGAAGAAAAACCGAACTTCTAATTTGGATACTGGCGCTACACTACGTGATTTCGATTCGTATGCAGATCATGAATTTCCTGGTGGTACGTGGTACCGTTCCAGGAACGCCAGCCTCTTTGTCACGTTCTTCGATTTCGTCGGCTACATCTAGAATAAAAAGATCCGATCGGGCAGACATTGTGATATCATTTACCAACGTCGCAATTACAAATGTTCTGTGGTATAATTTCGAGTCAGAACAATGATTCACTGAATCTATAACAGGCACGAGTATGGTTCCTAAGATCAAAAGCTATGCTTGCTATGTATATATACATATGTATTCCTTTTTAAGTTATAAAATGTTGGCGTCGACATTTTTTCCATTTAATCCATTGCCCTTTTATCAGCTTTTTAGACTTATTTTTGTTCAATAGACAATATTATGTAAAGAAATTACAGAATTACTAAATTTATGTAACATAAGTTTCAAGTTAATTACTGTAGAATGAAAGTAGAACACTATACTATATTATTCTATCGTAGAATACTAATTGTCAATAATACGCTATAATAATATAGTTGGAAAATTACGTTTTATTTTTATTCAAATTTTGTAACATTATTTTGTGCAATTATATATAATAATAATTTATTTTTAGAGATTTTTAGATCAAAGTTTAGTTTTTGTGACATGTACATGTATTAAATTATTGAATTCACGAGATTTACGTACATTTCGATTTAAATATTATGAAATTAACACAGTTAGTAACTAATTTTCACTTAGTAATACGTTGATAGTACTAACACTTAATACGATTTTGTGGAATTATATACTGTGACAATTTCGATTTTTTCATCAAAAACGGTATATCATTAGAAATGTATGTGTAATTTATCTCGGTACATAAATTACTATGTTATGCTTAAAATTAAAAATCAGAATCCTTTGAATGGAGATACGCATAGCTAATCGTCTTTTTTAAAGGGATCATTAATGTTTCATCGACTCGTCTCGTGCTTAATTGGCAATGGGATAAGGTAGATTGCCAAATCTTTCCTAAATCCAATTTCGTTTACGTTAACAACATTACAATTATCTTCATTTCCTACCAATCGCATCACAAATAAGACAACCTTCGTAGCGATCATTGAATCTCACCATCAAAAGTCAGAAAGCTACTTACAGCACGATCAAGGTTTCGAATGATACGCGTACGCAGCAGCCAACACAAACTTTTGTGTCGTTTAGTGAGTACACCTGTCTCAGATCGTCGCAAACTTTGAGAGGGAAAAGAAGGATACTATCTCGAATCCATTCGGTATTGTTATAAAGTTATAAAAATTATAAAACACGAGTGTTTGAGAAAGCCTTATCGTTGCGTCAATTGGCCCAATAAAACGTGCGATGAACAAGTTTCGTTTGTATCTTTTGTTACAATTATGCGTGTTGACCGCGTCTCAGAAGACGACTTTAGATTCGCCGATAAACTTGTACTTCTATCGTCAAATTCGTAATTGGTTTTTCCAAAATATCGGTATGTGTTTATTTAATGTGATTAGTTTACAACAATATTCTTTTTGTATGATATATATATATATATTATATTATATATATTTATATATATAATATATATATAAAGGGATGATGTATAAATCTCAGTTAATGTGTTTTTAAAAAGTTGCAGAAAAAAAGAAATATTTGTGAAAATGTGAAGGCTAAGGAAATGGCGCTTCTGTGATATTTAGGAAAAATGTATGTAATTCTTGTTAGATTTATATGTAGAGAGTTTGTAATGTTTTGAAGAGCAAGTTGTTTTTGGAATGATTCATCGATTAATATTCGATTATTGATTATCATATTTTTTGGGCAGTTTACAATATTGATTATAGAGATATAATCTGTATGTGTAATAAGTACCATTATCAAGATTACAAAATTTTATATTCTATGCAACATACTTTAAAATACTATATTAATTACTCATTTGTATCTATTTAACATTTATGATGTTCCTTCAATTTTTCCTTCACATACACGAAACATAAATTTGGACCTAGTTTGCGAATTTCATATTTCCATATCTTCTAGAAATATACGTTTAATATAAATTTATGAACAATAAAAATATCTCATTTTCGAACATTATATTTCATGTGTGTTGACACTTCGTACGTAATGGCATCTAACAGAAAATGTACGATACGAATCGTCGAAACGAAATGAGAAATACTTTAAAAGCTATAAAGTAGTAAAAGTGGTACAGAAGTTGCAAAAATGTATATGTAACACTAACAATAAGTGGAACACTTCAATGCATTAATATTATTAGTTGGTAAATTGTTCTATTATGTAAGAAGATGATAGGACCCGAAAGTAGTATAGACAAATCTATACGAAAAATATGACAAATGTGTAAAGTAACATTTTTACGTTTGATGCTTCTAATAAGTCGATGTTGGAGATTCATTAATTACGGGCGTTTAAGTGTGATTTTACTTATGCTTTGACTTAATAAATATTTTATTTGTTATTTTAGATGATAAACGAACAATAGAGCGAAAATATTTCTCATTAAAAAACTATTTTCTATCAATATAAACATTGTAGAAATAATTTTAACTTTTCTATCGACATAATTGCCTTTTATACATATATTGTGTTACTTAAATCACTTTGTAAAATTCTACTCAAAATTCTGTTTTGAAATGCTCAAACATGAAAATAGTTTTAGAAATCCTCGTTTTCAGACAGAATTACATCGGTAGCGAACTGAAAGTTGCTTTTCGTCGTTTTTACATTAATAGAAAATAGTTTTGATTCTATGCTTGCGTAAATAAAATCACAAAATGGACATTCGCCCAAATCGTAATGAGTGAGTCGTTTGATATAATCAAACATATTTTCTAGGTGTAAGAAATGAGGGACGATCAGAACGAAATGAAAGAAAATTTCAAAAGCAAGTTCCAACAGACATTCCATTTCCTTGTAACGTTAGAGGTAGTTAAACAGTTTCTATCTATTATTATTACTAAAAAAAAAAAAGACAAAATCATCTTTAAATATTATTTCTTCTTATTCACTTTTCTAAAATCACTGTTTAATTTAAATTACAGTTAGACATGTTTTGTTTGTAAAATTTGTATTAAACATCTAGAAATTTTAATATGCCTGGGGCGTTTATTTCCGTTTACTGGTACAAACTGCCAGATCTGTTCAATAACTATCCATGATTTGTCCTCACCATTGCATTGGGGTGGCTTGCCCTTGAACCAGTGACGTGAATAATGTGATGCGATAGCAGCTTCTCTTTCAAGATCTGTATCGCCTTCGTATCGGTGAAACAACACTAATGCAACGACAAAACTTTCTTATTTTTTATTCTTCGTCAATAAAAATTTCTTTCATACATTGGTAAGATTTTTTTTTATTAAAATGAGACCAAAAACGATACTCTTATAGAATTTGGTTATGCTGATTCAGCTTATAAATCTTCTTTCTTCGTTTGCTGTCTTTTTCTATATTCATTGTTGTCGGCAACTTGTATAGAATTAAGGATTCGCTTATTTAATTCGCACTGCTTGTTAGGAATCGCAAAAATAACAATAGTTATTCAGCAGAGAAGTGAATCGAACCAGTTATTCTTGAATGGAACAGTTCTCTGTTTGCATACTATTCAATATGCGGCACCGATTTGAGTATTTAACAAATACAAGAACACAATTCTTCTCCACATACGGCAAGCGTGAAGCGGTTTAAAGAAGGTGGTATGTTCACATTTAACTTGGATTATTCGGGAGCAGAGTTGCCAAGCGTAGAGTAGACATGATGTCTTGTAGGTCTGTATACAACTATCTGATTTATGCGCGCTCTGCGTTGGATTGCGGTACTAATCGGCAATTATGTCGCTAAGCATATGGGACACTTGACTTATATTTGAAAAATATTAGATGGTCCTTTAATCTCTACTTCCATGTTTCTAATAGAATGAATTGAGATATATGTAATATCGATTAAATGTAAGAGATTATACACAATAGTAATGGAGATATTATTAAGTTCTGCACTTATTTCGCTAAATCCAAGTAATGTGTATCCTATTACGATATACGTATAAGGTGATAAAATGTAGTATTTTTGTATTTAGCATATGTTCTGTGATTTTTTAGTCTAAATTTTATATTTTATGTATATGTTTTATAATATTCACTTTACATTATAATATGATATTATAATAGAATACACATTATTTGGATTTAGCAAAACAAGTGCATAAATAAATAATATTTCCATTATTATTTTGTGTCTTCTCCTACATCTAATCAATACCACATATATTTTTCAGTTCATTTTATTAGAAACAGAGAAGTAGGGGTTAGAGGATCTTCTTATATTTTCCGAACGTAAATCGAGCGTCCCACGTGTTTAGTAATTGCCAATTAGTATCACAACTCATCGCATGGCGTACACAAGTCGGATAGGTGTATATTTATACGTGACGTCACGGCTTCCTTGTACCTGGCAACTTTATTTGGGAACAGTTCATGAACAGCTTACGAACAATTATAGACCTGTAATAAAATTAGATTTTAATTGCTAAATTTAATTAATTTAATTTACACTACTTATATTTACGATACAAATTCTGACAGATATATAACACCAATTAAGAAGAATTGTATGTTTACATCTTCCACCCTCATAGAAAGAGAATGATTGCTAAGACAAGAGACCCGTGTGTTTAGCAATACATCGTATCATAAAGCGAGTCAGAATTTCTAACTGCACACTTTTTACAACATTGTTTTCAAGAAATTCTGATCACCCTATATCAACAATAAATCTATTATACTATCCAACTAAGCATGATACGAAATACATCGTGTTTGATTTCGTTTTAATCAAAAAGATCTTATGAATACGTTAATGAAAATTTCATTAACGGTAAGCAAAAAAAGAAAGAAAGAAATAAAATAAGAAAAAAAGAATAAATTTTTGTTGTATTAGTATTGTTTTGCCAATATGTTGTCCTTTAATCTTTTGATTCTAATCTTTTTCCTTAATTTGCTGTCACTTTTTATGTCAGTCGACGTCGGCGAAATTAATACAAACAGTTTGAAAATGAAATCTGTTCCCTAACTATATATGGTATATACTCGGTAGCGGACCCGTATTTTGGACACTTATAGACGAAACGCTGCATTAAACAAGTATAACAGACTCTTTTATCTGCAATCAACATTTTATCGCCCAATTTTTAAGTTTTGATTACATAATAGGTTTAATTTTATATCTGTATACAATTATTGCGATTTGTTGTTATCAATCAATATAATTATAATAGTATTTTAATCTTTTTACACTAATCCTTTTAGATGGTAGATCTCCCAAAGTTCCCGACTCAGTTCATCATCTGAGGCCAGGTGACATAGATATTATTGCCGCGATGGGCGATTCTTTGACAGCCGGAGCTGGAATTTTTGCAACTAATTTATTGGAGCTGCCCATTGAGAATAGAGGTGCATCAGCGAGTATTGGTGGTCAAGGAACTTGGCGTACATATTTGACGCTTCCCAATATTTTCAAAGTATGTTACTCAAAAATTGATCACATATATAAATTATACAATCATTAATATATTTACTATCTTTTTATAATTTATATTAATCATAAAAGAGAATATTGGTTTCATAGTCGGCTCTTCCTATATATAGGAATTCAACCCTAAATTAATAGGCTATGCTCTTGGAGATTCTCTGACTACTCAACCAGCTTCGCAGTTAGACGTCGCCGAAATTGGCGCAATGTCCAGAGATATGCCCTTTATGGCCAAACATCTAATCAATAAAATAAGAAATGACCCGAGGATAAATATGAAGAAACATTGGAAGGTTCGTGTTTTAGATAGAATAATCACATAATTAAATGAAAATAATATTACCATTCTATTATATTACCACTAATAAAGAGTTTTTAACAATGAGAATTATGTATTTAGTCTGTTTATAATTTCGTTAAAATCCATAATATTAGCAACATTATTGCTAGTAGTATTGTATTACTATATTTAGTATGCCTGAAAATGTATTCAAGTACTTCTATAGAAATATGAAAGTTATGCACAGTTTTCATATGTTTATTATAACAGAGGAACAAAATGTCATTTTACTTAACTTTTACTGAAATAATTATAAAAGCCAAATATATTTGTTTTATATTAGGAGATTTTTGAGTAACCAAGTCAAAGGTGTTTAGAGTAAATATCAGTTTGAATAAAAAATATTAAAAATTCTTTTAATATTATTATCATTTCTTATTTCATTGATTAAGTAATAAAACCTTTGTTTCTATGTTTTATAGTTGATTTTCTTGTTCATCGGACACAATGATTTTTGTACCGATATATGTGTACTGCCTTCTCCATGGTCTGTTTTGGATAACCACAAAACTGATCTAATTAATACTCTTAGGATATTAAGAGACAATATACCCAGAACTCTCGTCGCTATTCAGGTAATGCCTCACTTAAAGGAACTCGTTGCTACGCGTGAAGGAAGAAACTCTTTGAAATGCTATATAATGACTACCATTGAATGCTCATGTTTGTTCGCTTTGCAATTCAGAGATCGAAGACAGGAGTATTATGAAATAATAAAGAGGTTTGTATAATTCAGGCAACTTTCAAAGATTTTTAAATACCTTATATTTGTCAAGATTTTATTATGTTATATTTACAATATTTATTTTATATATTATTATTATACAATTTTATATTTTATATTTTTGTTATATATTTGTAAACAATTTTATTGCTAAAAGTGATTATAAAATTATAGAGGTTGACTTATTTTAAAATGATCCTCAACAATTAGTTAACTCTAGTTGCACTCATTTTTCATTTTAACTTTAATTTTTTGCTTTAATTTAAAGTGGTTAATTTTATTAATTATATTAATTACCATACATATTTCCATTACATTATCTCTATGTGTACGATATTACGATAAGGTGGAGTTATTCGAGTCAGAAGGATATTTGATATTTGATACAAGACAAATCTGATTTTCAATTCGCAAAATTCAAAAGCTCTTTTTTAATTCAGATTGTTAAGTCCCTTTTACCTTACATTTGCAAATAAGCTACTTGACTCGTTATTAGCGACATGGCAAACAGTGAATTATATCGTGTACTTAGATGAACTTCTATTCATTAAAAGAAAGTTTAATAATGATAATATTCGCAGTTATAATTATCATAATACGATAGCGTGTGTATGTTATTTCTACATACATTTATTTTGTTGTTTATTTTCTTACTTCTTATACTCATTCGCTGACTCAAATAACCCTGGTCCTATAGTCTTGCGGTTACTCGAATCATTTTCTCATTTTTTATATATTCTCTTGCCAGCCCTAAATTATACATAAAAGGCTATGTTAATAATATATGATGTTTGATAATATATGTATAACAAGTTTGATTGTTCTGTGCAAAGTTCAAAACTGAGATGTTGTATCCCAACATCTTAGGTAATTTAACCATAAGCTCAATCATAACATTCCTCTGATAGGTTTTATGTAAGTTAGGTTTAAGTAAGATATCGATTTTAAGATGCGTATGAAGGATATGCAGATACCATCTTGCACCATATTTTAGGTGGCAAGAATTAGAAGAAGAAGTGGTTACTTATTCAGAATTTCATAGAAATGACTTCACTGTAGTGAGTTTACCAACTTTGAAACACGCAAAGGTACCACTTGCCAAGGATGGATTTGCTGATTTGTCATATCTTTCTGCTGATTGTTTTCATTTAAGTCAAAAATCTAATGCACTATGTAAGTATAATGGATGAAATTATATAATTCAACAACCTTTATATAAGTATTCAAATGAAAATTGTTTCATGTATCTCAAGTGGCAAATAATCTATGGAACAATTTGCTAGAACCAGTTGGTAAGAAGTCTTCTACTTGGACTCCACTATACGAAAGATTTTTGTGCCCTACCTCGGAAAGACCCTTCTTGATGACACGTGAAAATTCACACAATTTTTCCTACATTAAAGACATGCCTCTAGTTTGATATTATACAATTGAAATAGTAGCCATTGAAATTTGGTATAGTAGGCACAAAGTGCCATTTTAGTCCACAATTAAATTTTCCTAATATAGTAAATATTTATTTATAATTATTAACAAAGTTACTTTTCCAGATATTTCTATTATTGCGTGTGGTCTGAGGTGAATAGATCGTAATTGGTGCGGAAGAAACACTTGAATATATTTAACAATACATATTTATTAACATATACTCTATATATACACTATGCGTAGAACTCGCGATTACTATTAGCGGTTCGCAATTACGAGTTCGATTTCTGGTCGATGCGTTACGATGTACGATACAAGTGCAGATGATGATTGCTTAAGATGTCGAAAAACTCGGATCAATTATTACTGCCAACTACCAACTATCGACTCGGACAGGCGTCTAACGACTGACTTTCCGTCACGATGATGCTGCAGAGGAAAACTATGATGGGGTGTGTCTAAGGACACGAGATCATCGGATTCGTCGAGGAAAGCCTTCGTTCGGAAAGTGAGGGAAATGAACGTTGCTGCTTATTTCTGTGTTGGTGGTTGGAGGAGGATGGTAATCGCTCTTGAGAGAAAGTTGTTAGCGGGAAGCATCATACGTGAGAAAAGCAGAGTTCCCATATCTTCCCGTAGTAGGTGATAGTTTTAGGGACTGTTAAGACAAAAACTATTTGTTCCTTTGGAGAATCTTAGCTAAATAAATCCTAAGATTTATAACGGGTCCTTAGGCTAGCTGAAAATATTCCGTGAGGATGTATCGACAATCATCTGGCAATCATCTTGTCCGAAGAATAGGGTCTTTGTGTAGCGAGCCACGGGACAAAAACCGTTGGTAAGTTTATTGTCGAGTGCCGCTACAGATCTCATCACTAACTTTATTCATTTCACAGCTGCACTTACTACTTTATATGTCATATTAATTTTCATTAGCGTTCTTATTTTTTATTTTTTATTTTTTCAACACTTTGATATACATAATATATGCTTTGATATACGCAGAGAAAAGAGTGTAAACGTTGATGAATTTTTAAATTTCAAACGAAGGATGATTTTAATATTGTTTCAGAGATATTGAATATGTTCAGGATTTTGGGTGGTCCTCAGTTTACGGTACGGACGGCACATTTGCTATTTTTGGGGGCAGTTGGAATTTCCCACATCGTGTATTGTAAGGTTTACAATTCGGACCACGTCGAGAGAATAATTGGCATCCTAAGCATTCGACGAATCCTCTCAATCGTAAATCACGTGACATAAACCTCGATACCAGATGAAACTCGACAATAGACCGAGGACAATGACATCAACTGGACGTTACGCTATGCTCACGACAATTCGACAGTTACAGGATTGGGCAGAAACAGATTCCTACTTCATAGGAAACATTGACTAAAACATAGCTCCTAGACTGACAGTTAGCCCTTAACGCTCCAAATGCGCTTCTCAAGTACCACTGCGTTCTACTCCAAGTGTGCCTCTCAAGCACTGTAGATAAAGTCGATCAATTTGCAACAACATATTGTTTCCTGAGAAAATCCTTAAAATGGTGGCGGAAATTGTTTTTTGGGGGATTAAAAACAAGCGTAATATATGCTTATATACTTTACAAGATTTCTCAAGAAATGAAAGGAAAAAATATGATGTGAATAAATTGGAGTTGTCGGTCGATATTCACAATTAAAAGTCGGAGCGTTAAAGGTTAAAATATAAGCACCAGGCGTTTCAAGAGACAACAGATTTATCACACACTCGCCTATCCCAATGACCTCAGTCCGTTGACAAGTAATTTCCTAAAGCGTGATTCATTAACAAGTACTCCAGAGTACAATCTTACAACATTCAAAATAGATCGATTGGCAAAAAATACAATCACCAAGACAACACTGGTGGAGGATATGGGATAAAAAATATCTCAATCAACTAATGATTGGGGAAAAATGGCATCAGCATGGCGCAACAAAATCCAAGGAAAGCATGATGGTCATATCAAGGTTTATACCACGTGGTTTACTGTTGAGAGGACCCGTCGAGTGCTTAGGATGCCAATTAACCTCTCGACGCGGTTCGAATTGTAAACCTTATGTAGCGTGGGAAATTCCAACTTCCCAAAAAATAGCAGATGTGCCGCCCGTACTGCAAACTGAAGAATCCAAAATCCTGAGCAATGTGGTTTCTAATTATTTATCTGTTCTTTATTTTCTATTCTTTCGTTCTTGATCACTTGTTTTTTCATCTTTGTTACCATTATAATAAAATAAAAAATTAATTATGAAATATATTTCAGAAGAATCGAACTTTTTGTTCGAACGATTTGTTAAACATTATGTATATTTTATTTAGCCAAATCAAAATTATTCAGTTTTAAAGAAAAACAAACTTCCATAGCAATTATGAAATGATAATATTGTGTTGTTATTGTAACCACATTTGCAGGTATAACAATTGTGTGTAAAATAATAAATAAAATATTGTTTTATATATAGAATTATTATTTTTAGAAGTTCTAATATTGTTGTATACGCGAAGACAACTCGCTACCGCGCTGGCTGTGATAGCCACGTGTGAGAGCTGTCGAATATCGTATGAGAATGATACGACACAACCACATTTTAAAAGTATATTTACAGACTATGACCATACAAACTTTACTTGGGGCAAGAGACGAAAATACAGTTTGAGAAGTCTGAAGTCTGAATTCTGATGCCGTGCGTGTTCGACAAGTTCGTTTTTTATTTTTAATTTGTGCTTTACAATGTCCAGCTGGACATTTGGTAAATTTTATTACTAAATAACATGTGGATGGTAACCCCCAACGAGATACAATCTTCCAGTTTATCTATTTTATTTCTTTAACGAGGTCAGTGGGATATTTCCTTCTTCTTTTTATATGAGTTTTGCACGTCTCAGCAGCTAGCTGGTTAGGATATATGTTGCTAATCTTTCCTTGTATCTTTTTGCGTATTTGCCAATTTCTTCTTTGACAGTTGGTATTTTTAGATCTTTGTGTATATCTTCGTTTCTGACATACCATAGAGGGTTACTATTGTTCTCAGTATCTTCGATTATAGTGACTCTAGTTTATTTATGTGTCTCAATTGCTGCTGTTCCCCATAGTGGTATTCTGTACGTCCAAATTGGTTTTATTATCGTTTTGTAAATTTTTAATTTGTTTTCTAGGCTGAGTTTAGAATTTCGACTAGTTAACCAGTACATCTGTCTTCTTTTATCCGCGTGCAATAAGTGAGGCCGAAATGATCACTTAGGTGTAACATGCGTTTTCTTTCTCCGCGGTGATAATGATTCTTGGACGACAATTTGCCCAATTCCAACGACAATTTGCGATATTCCGATGGCGATTGGCATTATTGTTGAGGTGGATAGTAACCTTAACGCAACCAATCCAAACGAATTTTTTTGCGTTTTGTCGATTTTTGGGTTTTTAAATGATTTAACAGATTACGGCGGGTAAGACATTGTTTTTAGGATGTGCAGACGCACAAACTGCAGTCATAAACCTGGTAAAGATACGTGGAAGTTGGAAAATCCAAACATAACTTAAACGCAACCAGCCCAGACGAGTTTTTATAGGTTTGTAATGGGATGGTAATTATGCCAAAAAGTGAGGATACTCTTTAAAGTTCATTGTATTCATTTATGTGAACGTGAAATACTATTATGTGAACGTGAAATACTATTATGTGAACGAGAAATAGTAAATACATAGTAAAGACAATAAATATATGTCGCACAACAGGTTCGAATAAACGTAATTCTACATATTCCATACATACTACATACAAATTACAGGCGTTATTAAACAAAATAATGTAAGTAATAAAATTGATAATTGAACTAAAACAATACTTACATATTACAACAACATAATCTTATATTAGAAAGTAAAATATAGTTGTATGTGTTAAAATATATTAGATTTATATATTTAATAATTGATTGTTGAACAACTTTACTTGGAATTAAGTTAAGAATAGTTATAAAATATTATAATGGGTTACAAAAATTAAAAATTCTGTAAAAAAGAATTCTAAAAAGTATGTGGTTATTATAAGTTGAAATATTATTGTTGAGGTTATTAGGTGCATATGATGTTAATACAAAGAAATGCGTGGGTAAAGTGTAAGGTAGAAAATATATTTTAAATACTTTGAAGTGTAAATACAAGTCGCAATACTATTGAGCTGGTCCAGATCCGCACGCTGGCAATGTTACCTAATGACTGAAAACCCTGAAGCCATTGTCGCCTATCTACAATTTATGGTTTGCCTTCGATCCTATCTTTTGTTTATACGCTGTATATTCAGTGCTTGATAAAACTAAAAGACCAGATGTAGAGTTTTCTTAGAAGTGGTGACCACTTCAACAATTATTTAAATTCTTCTCCTTTTGGAATGGGTGACTACTGATCAATTTTATATTTGAGTATTATAGAACAGTTATTTTTGTCATAGATTGTCACTTAATATAAATTAATACAATTGTAATACAGTAAAATATTAGTATCATAAAAGCGTAAATTTAGTTTTGACTTGTAAAAAATATAAAAGTTACAGAAGTAAATTATTGAAGACCATAATTTGCAATAA
The DNA here is from genome assembly GCA_014825975.1 of Bombus haemorrhoidalis. Classification (NCBI taxonomy): domain Eukaryota; kingdom Metazoa; phylum Arthropoda; class Insecta; order Hymenoptera; family Apidae; genus Bombus; species Bombus haemorrhoidalis. The sequence continues at coordinate 15,273,395 of CM026170.1, forward strand.
AAATTTAAAAATTATGGTATACGATTGTGTTATAATAGAAAAATCACTTTTCATGAAGATCGTTACCTTATGACGAACTTTCCGGAATCTTGAAGAGTTTTATCACCGGGTATACATAGTATGTATAAAGAACACTCGCTCGAGTTTGTCTTTGCTTTAACTCCTGTAACAGTGTTAATTGTTAATTTATGACATTTAAGACATTAGTTTATAACAATTAAGCTATTAATTTGTATCATCTAAGCCATTAATTTATAACACTGAAACTATTTATAACAATGATTCCCATCAGCGTATAACAATTATAGCACTAATCGATAACAATATACCATTAATTTAAAACAATTCTGCTATTTATTAATGAATTAATATTAATACTGTAATGCTAATTAATAAATTAAATAATAGTTCTACTATTCATTTAAATGAATTGCGCTATCAATACTGTTGAGGTTTTATCTCAGAATAGAGAGGGAAAATGCGTGGATGAGTGTATTATAGGATTTCTTTAGCAGAAATATTAGAAATTAAGATTTTAGTGATTTCTATACTATACGATGATAGGTATTATCTATATAATAGATGGATTTACTACAGTGGATTAAACAGAAAACGAAGATTATTTAACGTGAACTTACTGCAGTAATGTGATATGACTACGACAACTCTCGACTTCCGATTAATAACTCTTGACTCTTGACTTTCCTGTAGTTAAGTAACGACCAACGATTGCGGTGCCGAAAATATATCGATGGCCGTTAGGCCTATTGAAGTTTTCCGACCCTTTCGCCTCGTCGGCACTTGCGCTTTATACACACATACACACAATGTCGGCGATTTTTCCGCAGTACTACAATAGAGACCAAAGAAGCCGCTGGAAAGAGAATCTTTGTGAAGCAAACGCGTCGTGTTTGGATAATATATCCCACCTTTCAAACTACTAACATCAAAAAACGTAAACTTGATTCAGTCAAAAAAAATTAAAACACTAGTCAGAACAAACCGTCAACAAGTCATGTTATCACTTACAACAGATTCGCAATATTAGAATCTACAGATGATTCTATGGACATAATTGAAACATGAACAAATCAACACACACAAAAATCCTCTCCCACAAAACTTCATTGATGATGTTATCGACATTCAAACAATGATAAAGTCCATCGAGAAAGATATTAACAAAGAGGATTACATACTAAAGATGAAAAATAATCAGGTTAAAATCTTGCCGGCCAATCCAGACTCCTACAGAAAACTAACAAAGTTACTAAAAACTCTGAACGTAAACTTCCACACATATCAACTGAAACAAGAAAAACCTTTTCGAGTGGTACTACGCAACATCCACCACTCAGCTAACTTAGATAAACTGAAAACTTGAATTCCTAAATCATGGCTATGAAGTAACCAACATTAGTAATATAAGACATAGAGTCACAAAAAACCCGCTATCCTTATTCTTTATCGACTTAAAGAAAATACCAAATAACAAAGAAGCCTATAATATCAATCGTTTAATGAATTCGGTAGTAAAAATTGTACCACCTGTCATAAATGAATCATATTTAACCAATAGGCTGTTCATGACTAAATACCTAGACGCTATAACCGCAACATTTCCAATAGAAACTGGCATACCCCAAAGCAATGTTCTCGGACCTTTGCTGTTCATCATCTACGCTGCCGATTTACCAACATTAACAGAGATAAACACAGCGATATTTGCTGACGAAACAGCTTTATTAATATCCCACTCAAACCCGATAATTGCCTCCTCTACTCTCCAGTGAGGTTTCGACTCTATAGAAAAGTGGTTCCACAAATGACGCTTCAAAATAAATGAAAATAAATCCAGGCATATAACCTTCACGCTACGCCCACAGTGACTATAAATCATATTCCAATTCCAAACAAAGATACAGTCAGACGGGTGAAGATCAGTCTGGGCAGGGTTCTGCACAGAAGAATGACATGGAAATGATACATCGTAGATAAATCCAAACAACCTAAATCAAAATTTTAAAAATTCTACTGGCTCATTGGGAGATGCTCCAACTTAAGCGTACATGTATAAAGCCATATTAAAACCTGTTTGGACCAATGGGATCCAACTATGGGGAACAGCGAGTAATTCCAACATAGAAACTCTTCAACGATTCCAATCAAAAACTCTAAGATTCTTAATAGATGCACCCTGGTATGTTACCAATGAAACAATACATCACGACCTTAAGATATCTACAGTTAAAGAAGAAATATCCAAATTCAGTAATAAATATAACATAAGAATTAACAACCACCAAAACCCACTAGTTACTCAATTACTTGACACGACGGATCAGATCCGCAGGCTAAAAAGACATTACCCTTTAAATTTAAGCATTAGATCTAACTAGAATCAAACATACAATAAACACTTATTATTCCAATTATAGTACCATGCCAGAATAATTTACTTATAATACTCAATGAGAATTGATTGTAAAATTCCATCAAATAAAAAAAAAACTTGGAGAATTCGTTGTTCTGAAGCTGATGGAACCATTCACAGGATGTGAAAGGAACGTAACAACAAATAATTTTTTACGAGTGTATCACTTGCCACAAAGCTACTTGCAAAAAAGACTACAAGTGTTGGAACAAAACATGAAACATGAAAATAAACGAGAATTGCAAAAGATAGTCAAAAATCGAGAAGACAAAATGATTCTGTTTTCAAACAAACTTTATATTTCAAATCAAATTTCTTTTACAGTGTACAAATGCAAACCAACAAAAAATGTGTTTGTGCTAAGTTCCATGCATAAAATAATAGATATTGAAACAAACGACAAATGTATACCGGAAATGATTAGATTTTATGATACAATGTTTGGTATAGACATAGTGGACCAGATGTCAAGGAAATACATCGTAAAATCGAAATCTTGTAGGTGGCCCCTCCAGGTATTTTTCAACATTTTGGAACTAACTGGAATAAATGCCTGGATTTTGTACAAAGAAACAACAGGTGAAAATATTTCAAGACAGGAATTTTTATTCCAATTAGCTACAGAGCTCGCTACTGAGTATAAAGAATCGAGGGGGAAAAACCATGCAACAAAACTATCAAGTTAAATATTGTAAAGATTACAAAACTACGAAAATCCGTTCAAGATGCGAGAAAGAATATATTTGATAAGATAATTTATAAAAAGTGCAGTGAAGATGAATAGGAATTTATATGAATAAAGGTGTAATTTTATTTAACTCTATAATTGAAACTAAATAGAAGTATGTAGTGGCCTCAGGCTGAGAAGGAAATTCCAGAGTCGAACGCAGGCGGCAGCCACATGACCCGCGAATTGCCATCGTAAGTAACGGACCTAGTCCCCCTTAAGGAAAAAGTCCGGACATCGTAAAACAAACGTCACGTTTTGTTTACGACGTGGCCACGACGTCGTAAACAAAAACAGCCAGGCTGTCGTAAAGGAAAACCTTAGGATTTCCCAAAATGCGTGAGGGCCGCAGCCTGAAAAAACCGTTTCCCCACTCCCAGAGAAAACTTTCTCTCTCGCGGACCGACCACTCGGTATAGAAAAGAAAAACGGAAAAAGCTCGTGTAGAATTAGGTTCAGTTGTAGCCAGCTAGTCAGTTAGTGAGTGACAAAACAGACCTCCGTTGACTGTCAGTCCGCCGTGTAATTCGAACTCCGTCCTTCGAGAGAATCGCAGTTCGGCTCTGCGAACGCGCGCGATAAACATTGTTGGTTGTTTTCTTGTTATGATAATAAACGCTCTGTAAAATCACTACGCCGAGTATTATTGTGGCACCTATCACGTCCTATCCACCTCAAGTAAATTTGGACGAAATTTTTTGAAATTTCATTTACATTTCATTTCATATACATTCAGTTATAAATTGACCATTATCTAAATTAAACCATAAAAACTATTACTTTTTTAATCACTGGTCATTTTGATCTGACACGGTAGGAATAGGAATGCACGAAGTGTCGGTAGATTTAGTGTTAACTAAATATTTAAAACCTTCGAGATGATATTTTATTTCTATCTAATTTTATTTTTTAATTTCAAATACAGTACTTAGTTTTTCATTAACTATTTTATATGGATGTAATTTAACACTTCATGTCCCCCTAAAAACAAGGGATTAAACTGTGATCATAAATTTGAAGAAATAAATACAATAAAATCAGAGACAAAATGAGATTTCTTCATTTTGTCATGCAAGCTATGACTAGTAGTCGCATGCTTTGATTCGTTCGGTAATGAGTTAAATGTTGAAATATAATTATTTGAGCTGACATATGAGCTTATCTGTTACGAGTTGTGCCACACTCGTGCACATTCAAATAATTAACAATTTTTAATATATTTTAATCAAAAAACGTTTGAAAAATATCTCTAGTGTCGTGTATAAACCTGAAAAAGTTTATTCTCTCATTTCTCAATTCTCTACATTTTCTTTTTGTCTTAATGAATTTCAATTTATTATCATAACTTGCAGTATCCTTCTGTTTTGGAAAACAATTAATAAAAATACTTTTTTGTTTTAGAGAGGAAAAGACATTCTTTCCTCTCAAGTGATAATGGATCAGAAAAATAATACAATAATTTTAATATATTCTTTATAGACAATAACTTTTTAGATGTAATATTAAATTTACTTTCCTTGTGATAATGTTTTTGTTATAATGAAACCTAAATTTCATTTTAATAGAAATTTCAGTACTTATTGAGCTACGAATAATATTTCTACCGCGATGTATCTACTTTGCAAAAACGATAAAAATAGAAAAATAAATTAACTGTAAACAAAATTTGATGAAGTGACTAATTTGTGATTTACGATTTTTATCCGCCTTACGATTTTTATCCTACGTGTTTTCTATCTTTCCGAATAAACGTGACGACTCAGATAAATTGGGATACGTTTATATAAATAATAGATTATATTCCCTTGAAATTTACTTGCACGTAATTATTTAGAAGTTTTCCCTCATCATTTTTTATCTCGATGGTCTTCGAATATATTGTCGGAGCCAGGATTCTTAACGTCTTTGTTCTGTATATGCAACCACTACTTGGCCGTAATTTCCGAGATATTTACAGAAAAGCTGCTGTTTCTAGCCGATTGAACCCGGCTTACAGGTGTATCTATGACATATTACAAGTCACTATTTGGCGATTTGTTTATGTCTATATCCATCGGCCCTTGATTTACGAATTTAACTAAACAGCTCCTACGAAAATTTCGTTCACAACTGTATATTCCAGGCTTTAAGAATCTTTGTATTTGTAAGTTCTTTGTTATTATTTCTATTAATTTGTCACTATTTTCATAAGTAATTTGTTATTCCTTTATGCAAACGTTGCCTGCCAAAATTTAATACATTGATGATATTTGTTTTTAATTGAATTATAAGTTGTGCGTCGGTATTAGTATTAGTACTTACTAAGTCTTAGTATTTGCTAAGAGAATTTTCAATAATTACAGAAAGAGAACCTCTCAGTAATTGTATGATCATCATCCCAACCACGGAGTAGGGGGGCTTTTCATCACACCGCGAAATTCGACGGTCCGCCACGATCGATAGTGTCACGTAAAATCACAAGTCACAACTCAGATTACAAATAAATATAAGAAGGTCGAATCGAAACACAACTATTAACTTTCCTTTTCTTTATCACACTTTATTATGCACTCAATAATTACAATTGCGTGTACACTGAGTTGGCACGTACTAATTACATTAAGGGTAGAAACGCGGTAAGAAGATGTTGACTGTTCGAAAGTTAAAGAATCAGTGAAGTTTAGTGACGATATTGTGGCTGAGGAAAGCTAGCGATGGGTGGGTCTAAGGACACGAAAAAAGCTGATTTGTTTCATTGGGAGAGTGAGGGAAATAGATTTCGCTGTCAATTGGCTGATTTTCTAGGTTGGTAAGTGAGGAAGGGTGCTAACCGCCCTTGAGAGAAAGTTGCTAACGGAAGATACCGAACGTGAGAAAAACTGACTTTCCCGTATCTTCCCGTGGTGGGCAGAAATATAAACAACGCTTGTTTTTGAGTCTGAAGGACTGTAACTATGAAAATGGTTTTATGGTGGGTCCTTAAGAATATTGAGGGTACGCGGCAAGAATGCGTAGACATCTGTTTGTCATCTTGCTCTCGGCGTGCGGTCTGGTCCCTCATGTACTTGATGTTACAATAACGTAATATGATATAATATCAGATATCACCGAGATGATGTATATAGGTACTAATTTTAAAGTGAAACTTTCTTATTTTTTACTTTTTCTAAATTGGAGTAAATCTAAGAATTTTGAGAATTCCTTATTATTCTGATCTTTTACTTTTTATTTCCATTGGAGATTTGTTTAGATGTTTTTTGCTTTCACGTGTTCTATGTTTTTCCATTTTACTTTTGCTTCTCTGTTTTCTCTGATTTTGCCAAGGATGTCTGATAGAATTATTTTTGTTTGCCTGTTATCTGGTACATAAGTAGTAGTCGCCCATGGTGCTTCCTGTATTATTTCTGTCAATGTCGTTACTGCCTGTTTGATATGTTCGGGTGTTTTCAGTGGAATATTGCAGTTGATTTTGCTCTCAATTAGTTCTTTAAATGTTTGCCATTTGGTTTATTGCAAAGCGACTCTGAATTGCTATAAAGTATTGATTTGCTTGTGTATTCTATTATTATCGATATATGACCGGAGCTCAGCTTAAGACTGAGTCATATTTTTAATTTGTTTGCGTTATTATTATCGATATATGATCGGAGCTGAGCTCAAGACTGGGTCATATTTTTAATTTGTTTGCGTTTAGTCCTTTTATAATTGCAAAATCAAGCAAGTCAGGAATTTTGTTTAGATCTGTCGGCCAGTATGTTGATCTTCCTGTGGATAATATGTTGAGATTATTTGTTCTAATATATTTTTCTAGTATTCTACCTCGAGGTGTGTTAATTCTTGAGCCCAATAGCGTGTGCTTTGCATTGAAGTCTCCCGCTGCGATGTATTTGTCACCTAAGGATTGAAAATACTGTTCCCATTTTTGCAATGTCATTTTGTGTCGCGGTGGTGCATATACTGCTGACATCTGGAAGTAATTGCTGTTAGTTTTTATTGTAATGGTGGTTGCTTGAACGTGTTCCGGACTAATTTAACTACGTAAGTGGTGTTTGATATTGTTTCTTATTATCACTGCGGTCCCTCCGTGTGCTTTTCCTGAGGGGTGTTTGATATCATAGATGGTGTAATAAGGTATTTTCATGTAGTTTCTTGATGAAATGTATTTCTGAAACAAGTAATATGTCATTATTATTGTTATACAGAAATGTTCTAGTTTCGAGGGCCCGTTGTTATAGACCATTGGAGTTCCAAGCTGCTATTTTCAACGTGTTTATTTGTCCATTTCTATTTTTTGCTTAACATGTTTGTAAGTAATTGTAGCATGACTGTAATTTGTTGTGTTTGTTGACTGAGTTTTGCTTACTTATCACTTTTGTTAGCATTTCAGTGTTTCTGATGAATTGCTTGAGCAGTTGCTTGATTTCTGTAGCGTCGTTATTATTGGTGTTTTGGTTTTGGTTGTTTAAGGGTGGCATTCGGTTAGTTACTTGTGCATAACTTCGGCTACAAAAGATATTGGTGTTTCTATGGTTAGTGCTCGATACCTATTGTACGTTTGGTGTTAGATCTGATTCTGTAATGTCTTCTTGTGAGTGATAGTTTTTGTATGTTCTGTTTCGAAGCGATGGAAACAGTTTACATCATAGTTGTTTTCTGACTTCGCAGCCTTTATAGCTGGCTGGGTGGTTTCCATTACAGTTATAGTATTTTACTACGTCTATTTTTTCTGTGTATGGACAGTTTATTGTTAAATGGTTTTCTGCACATGTGACATACACCGGGTTTCTATTGCAGCAATTTTTTATGTGTTCGTATTGTTGATATCGTATGCATTGCGGCATGTCGTTTTTATAACGAGGTGGCTCAATTCTTACTATTGTGTTTAGGATTTGTCTAATATCGAGGATATCTTTGAAATTGGCTTTGGGTTCGAGTTCTATTAGAAATAGTGGCAATGGCTGTTTTGTATCGTATCTGGTTATATTACTTATTGTTTTACTTGGTGTCCGATTTTTGTTAGTTTTTCACATATATTTTTTGTGTATGTTCTTAGGTGTAGTCCTATAATTACTACTTTGTAGTTCTTTTCTGTCTTGAACTGGTATATATGGTACCCAACGTTTTTTCCTTTAATGCTTAATGCTAAAGAGTCATTTTTCTAAACATTTCTAGAGTACTTGTTTGCACTTTTATTTGTTCCAGTTTTAATTGCTTTATACTATAGTTTTTTTCCCGACACTGTTGTTTAATAGTCCAATAAGAAGATCTATTATTTGGGCATCAATGTAGATTGGTGGTGGTTTAACGTTGTGTTGAATTCTTTTCTTTTAGATCCGTATCTACATCTTCTATCAGTGAGCTGAAGGAATTTTGAAGTGGGATGTCTTGTAGCCACTGATGCATTTCTATGTCGGAAATTTTTATAGCGCTTGTGTTTGGGAGTGTTTTACGCTTTTTGTGAGCTATTGCTATCTTCCAGTTTTTATCTATATATGATATATGATATTATATTATATATGATAGAATAGTTTGTCGTTGTAGTTGTTCTTCGCTTGCTTTTGCGACGTTCCTATTTCTTTTATAGCTGAGTTTTCCTGTTCTTTGTTAAGTGATTATTTATGATTTTGATTGGCGGTATTTGTTGATGCATTCTGGAACTTTTATCATTTGGCAGTGTTCACTGATGTTTTAACTACCTAAATTTACTAATTGCCGCGCTTTCACAGATGCACAGTTTCTTACGTCTGTTTACTTCGGCTACTCGGGTAGAACTGATTTTTCTACTAGAAGATTCCTTACTAAATCAGAGTTTAATAGAAGTTTTATGTTTTCTTACAAATAAGTACATATGTTCAACCGTATTCACGGAGAGGCGTTCGCAATATAGGACGTCAACGGGAGTCGTAAATTCTCGTCTCGATACGATAATCGACGCTACAAATCAGCTGATCCCTTATTTTGGTTAAGATAATAGGGGTTTGAATGATTTTGACACTGAGTTCACAGTTTAAATATCACTATTTATTTTCAACAACTTTTGAATGATATAAGTGTTTGTGAATGTTGCGACCAAAAAGATGTTGTAGTGTTCTTACCGGAAACTAGATAACAAGTTAAAGTGTGTTTTGACCTAAGAGTTGATAGCAGGTGACGGTTGATGACGATGATGTCGAGGAAGAAAACTAGTGATGGGTACTGGCCACCTCCTACCAATGGTCGCTCATGGGTGATAGAGGCCTTCGGGTATCGTACATAGGGAAACCCGCTTTTCCCGTCTTTAGTGACGAGCAATAACTCTAAGGAGTGTCTTCTTGACTTGAAGAAATTGTTGACCAGCAGTTGACCATCTTGGCCGAAGGATGAATTAGAACATGTGTTTGGGTCACAGGATGTAACAACATAATTTTAGTCAGAAAATATTTTTTTACTGCGATTACTTTCTTGAACGCAACGAATTCATAGTCATATGAAAATATGTACTACTAAATAATACAAAATTTAATATATTTGGACCTAACTAATCAGTATGTGAATGGTACGGACAAGAACATTTTGAAAAGCGATTGCCAAATGATGTATATGTATCTTTAAGGATTTATTCAATAAGCTGATCATGCTTTATCCCACCATTGAGGTGACTTCTCCTTGATCTAGTGACGCGAGTAATGTGACACAGCAACAGTTTCTCTTTCAAGTTTTATATCGCCTTCGTATCAATGAGATAATTTTAATGCAATAATGAAACATCCTTATTTATTATTTTTTGTTAATAAAAATTTCATTAACATATTATTGAGATTTTCCTGATTAAAATGAGATCAAACACGATATCGTTACAAAATTCGTTTATGTCGTGCTTATATTTGCTTATGAATCTTTCTTGGTTATACTTTTCACTTCACAATATTTAGCTATCTCCTAGCTGTTAGGGCATAAACTAAGAGCTTAAAATCTAAGATTTACATTTGTATTATAGGTGATATAAATGACATGAATACGATACACTAGCACATTGTCCTTTCTCCTCTTTTTTCTGTTTTTCATACCGTTATGTATCATTATCATTAATGTTAAGTGTTACGCTACGAGGCTTACTATAGGCCATATTTCTAACCGTCGCTCGCGGTACTACAGTATCACAGACAGATCGTTTCATAAAACTGGCGAAATACCATATATACAATGTAGCGGCAAGCGCATATTTATCATCAAGCATCTAGTTCTGGAAACGTCGATTTCGGTCCATTATTTTATCTACACAAAGAAGGTGGCATACGTGATTGTAACGTCAAGCACATCAGGGACCAGGCCGCACGTCGAAAGCAAGATGACAAACAAATGTCTACGCATTCTTGCCGCATACCCTCAATATTCTTCAAGACTCACCATAAAACCATTTTCATAGTTAAAGACCTTCAGACTCAAAAAAAAGCGTTGTTTATATTTTTGCCCACGACGGGAAGATACGGGAAAGTCAGTTTTTCTCACGTTCGGTATCTTCCGTTAGCAACTTTCTCTCAAGGGCGGTTAGCACCCTTCCTCACCCACCAATCTAGAAAATCAACCAATTGGCAGCGAAGTTTATTTCCCTCACTCTTCCAATGAAACAAATCAGCTTTTTTCGTGTCCTTAGACCCACCCATCACTAGCTTTCCTTCGCCATAATATCGTCACTAAACTTCACTGATTCTTTAACTTTTGAACAGCCAACATCTTCTTACTACGTTTTTACCCTTAGTGTAATTAGTACGTGCCAACTCAGTGTACACGCAATTGTAATTATTGAGTGCATAATAAAGTGCAATAAAGAAAAGGGAAGTTAATAGTTGTTAATAGTTATGTTTATTTGTAATCTGTATTGTGATTTTATGTGACAGTGGCGTGACCCGAGCCTAGTGGGGGTTGTCTCCCAGAGAAGACAAAGAAAAAATCGAAGGACAATCAGTCCCATTTCAGATTCAAACGGCATGTATCGAGAGGTTCTGACGAATCAAATTAAAGTCGTTTAGTCTAACGAACACATCGAGAAATATAATAAAGTCGGGTCGAATTTCTGTAACGCATTAATTGTATTCATCGCTAAATAATTTGTGACGTGTTTATTATAATATTGAATATTGTTAAATATATAAGTTTATATTAACGCTGTTAATTCAGTTAAACACATTTCAACTACCTCTGTTATCGTAACCGAAACAGGGAAATGACTAATTTGCGACGTCGATTATCCGAATCGTAGCGAGAATTTATGCCTCTTGCTGACGCGTTTTCCTCGCGATCGCGTCTTTCCGCGTCATAACATTAAGCTTGTTACAAAAGGCAGCTGGGTATTTGATTAAATAAATAAAATTAAATATATATAAATTGATTCTTTTTCCAATCCATTACTTTTAATAGATTTAAAAATTGAATATAATATAGATAAAGAACAAACTAAAATATAAAATATTAAATAAAATTTTACTAAAATTCAATTTTCACTATATCCTTATTTTATAATTATATAGAAAATTAACAATAATCTAATTTAAATATAAAATAAGGTAATAATATATTTATTGGTTTAAAATTTACTATTATTAAAAATAATACATTCAAAAACAAACATGTTTTTCCAAAAAATTATTTAAATTTATAAGAATTAATCAAAAAATTCAAATTATTAACAAAATTAATTCATTTGAATAATAATTTCAACCTAAATTAGCAACAATAATATTTCATCCAATTACCTCGATGCTTTGGAAGAACAAGCGTTGCGCGTGAGCAATCTATTAAGCATAATTTCTGTTTTAGAAACTCATTAATATGTCCAATTTATCTAATTATAACTATAAGTTTAAAATTCAGAGAATTAATAAGTTTTCTCATTAATATATAAGTTATCTCAGTAATACAAAATAAGATGAATAAAAATCATAGATCACAAATTAATCATGACGTCAAATCTTATCTGTATTTAATTTTTCGCAAAATTAGATACGCTATGTCCGCAATATTATTCGTAGCTCAATACTGCTGACATTACTATTAAAATGAAATTTAGATTTTGTTATAATAAAAACATTATCGTGAAGGAAGTAAATTTAATGTTAAATCTAAAAAGTTAAGAGTGTGTATAGAGAATATATTAAAGTTATAGCATTATTTTTCTGATCTATTATCATTTAAAAGAAAAGAATTTTTTTTCCTTTCTAGAAAAAGTATAGTACACAATTAATTTCTCTTTCTGAAGCAGCTTAGTTTAATTATTGCGCTATTTTGTTATCTTGTGTCTATCTCGGATAGAAAAATATGAACTATTCTGTAGAATCGTACAATGAAATAAATTTTTGTAGAGTAAAATCAAAGTGAGTATACTTTGGTTGCAGCACTAATCCGAGAAAAGCCGGAACCATATGCGTGAGGATTTATATTTTCAATCTGCTAATATGTATTGTAAGGTATTAAATCAGAAATACTGTAATTTATATAAACACAAAAAAGTTATTTTCGCACGAATAATTCTAATGCTTATATAATCGGAAAGTGGAGAAATCAATACAAATGAATAAGTAAATTCAGTTATATATTATGTAAAAATGCTTGTAAATTATATGAAGTAATACTACTTTGTGTAGTGCTAAATGATATCTTTTACAGCTTTTTCGAAGTATACCTTTAATTGCTTAAAGAGTGCCATATGTCCCCTGATTATATAATATATGATTATCTTAATTATATAAATATCATTATCTGAATGTTTTCGAATATCAAATATTACAACATATGTAAATATATTGTACAGTCAATCGCAGAAGTCGAGATGCTTAAATACTAGCTATTATAGAAAAAATTTTAGCTCTACAAATTTTGTAGACATATTACGATACGTATTGTTCAAATATAATACAATTTATTCACTTGTACCTTTATGAAGAAAAAAGAGATAAAACACAGAAAATATAATGTTATGAAAATTACAGACATCTGTTATATCGGTATGAAATTATAAAAGTAGTAGGCTTAATATTATGTTAATATTTTCTAGATCCTACGTAGGCATTAATAACGTATATTTGTGCTATCCTTTTTTCGTCGAAAAAATTAAAGGTTCTGTAATTTCTGATGTAATGTTATTTATGAGATTTTTGTTAGTTTAATGTTTTAATTTTTCCAATTGCTTTTAGAAATATATTAATTGTACAACAATTATATTAATATGTAAATGTAAATAATTTTGTGACGTGCATTTTTATTTTTTCCTTGGTAAGTCGGATACGCAAAATTGAATAGCTGTATGTAGATTTACGTGACTAACTGTATGTCACCTAGAATTTAGATTATTCTAGATGCAAGTATGTACATACATACATAGTATTTACATCTTATGTATCAACATGGTTCTTGTTTATATGTACATATACATATTTTGTCCGAGTGTTTTTTGAAACATTTTTTAATAAAAATATGCTTTGAAAAATTTGATAATTAGAAAATGAGTTCGCTATCAATTTTGATGATTTTTATATATACATATGTTGTAGAAATCAGCACTTTGTATAACTTTTCCTATACATGTTACGATGTAATCGCTAACTCTTTTCATTTTCGAGATATGTATGTACATACATATCTACAAAAAAGCTATCGATACTATTACAGTGAATTCTGCATTAAACTGCATCCCCACCATTCTGTATCAGCATTTCTCAGCACTATTGGTTCTGTCGAACGCTCTTGCTGATATATATGGTAGCAGCGCCCCATTGGGTCGCTCTTGTGAATTGACAATGTCGCTCGGCAGTATAAAACAAGTGTGAACTTCAACGTCGGTTCGATCGATTTCCTGATTGATGTCGGCAAATATAAAAAAAACCGTGCTAAATATAGTCAAATCTTTGTTACCGTTAAACCATCGAATATATTAAATATAAATGCTTTCTCTCTCTACAATAAAAATTTTGTTTTCGACTCATTTAAAAAATTGTTTAAAACTGTCTGAAAAATAGTTTACTCCTATTTAATGACTAAATATGCGAATTTTAAAAAATACAAATATCGTTCGAATGTTGTTTCATTTAATCGCAGAATTTAAATAAATTATTGAGGAATATATAAACGAGATGTATACAAATTCAGTAATGTACAATTTAAAAAATATACTATGTATAAAATAGGTACCAAAATGAATACAATTCAAATATACGCCTTATACATTTAATCTCATTATGAATTAGTTAAATCAAAGAAACAGGACTTATAAATAATATTCTTATAAAACTTATAAAAATTCTACTTTTTTCAGAATTTCGAGCTTGATCTCTGCAAAACCGTATAACAGCGTTAAAAATTGATAAGTGTAAAAAAAATTATATTACATCATAATGTCGGACTCTCTTAGTTTTCGAGATATTCGCAAATAACTGTCGGCAATGTCGGCACCAGATCCGTTGTGTACGTCCGTGACGGCGTATGCGTTACCATAGGTTGGTAGCCGCCTTATGATGGCTAGATAAAATGACGTTTAGTACGAACTTAGTTCGTATCTTTTATGGTTTATTAAGTATCATTTTAGTTGGTCACTGTAAGGTGACCAGCATTCAATGCTGCCGCATACGCTACCATAGACGCACAACTATAGACAGAATTCACTGTAATAGTGCCAGCAGTTTTTTACAAATATCTTAGAAACTGAAGCCAACCGACGGTTATATGTATAGAAAGAAATTCTTTAAAATCTTGAATTCTTCGACATGTTAAAAAATCATCGAAATCGGAGAGGAGGGAATAATTCTACAAGATTACCAATCTTAGTTTTCAAGCTGGGTTGAGATAGTATGTGTTACGTCCGGTGATTCTCTACGGTCGAGGCATTCATCAGCTGTGTACATATAATTAAGCGGGTTGCAATAAGCCTAAGGAACGGCCATAAAACGAGGCTTCCTGCATTACCGTTAAGTGCGTCAATTGGCATAATACTTCTACTTAGGAAGTTGCTTATGGTTATTGCTCGATCAGGTAAAAAGAGGGGAAATCCTGTGTTTTCCTATGATTCCCAGGATTCCTCCTGCGAGCGACCAGTGGTGAGGCGATTATCACCGAACAAGAGTTTTTCTTAGCGACAATATCGTCACCGCACTGCCTAATCACCTACTAATCAGTCAACACCTTTGGACTGGATCTGCGACATTACTACAGTCAATATCTCGGATTGGCTATACAACTACGATTTAGTCAATTTCTCAACACTTGTGCTACAACAATAGGACAGTCTATCACGTTCTATTTAGTTGCCGCGTTCGGTAGCATTAACTGACTAATGCAACTGGCAATAAGTTCCACTTTCGGCTAACCTGCCATGTGCGGGAATACTGGCACGGGAGAGGATAAAGTTTTTCGAAAGTAAATTAACAATATGTAATGATTTATTCAAATTTTACTCGATTTCGATATTGACAATTGACTGACAGACTGACGGATATAAAATTCTTCGGTTGACAAAATGATAACTAACTCTTCGATAGACAAGGTAATTATTCGATAGACGAACGGTAATTATTATTACTCGATAGACGAACGATGATTAATTAATATTGACTTCTCTGATACATTTATTTATATCTGTCGAAGATGAAAAAAAGGTCGGGGTTTTTCTTTTCAAAATGTTTGGGAAGATCCCCAACGTTTGTTCAAATTGCCGACTTTGTTTACAATTTAAATTGTCTCAATATCGTTATAAAAACATAATTAGGTAAATATAAAAACATAGATAAGCTTTCGCAAGATATAGCTTTTAGCGGCTTTAACTGCCTTTCACTACAAATACTGTAAACACGTTTTCAAATAAACGTTTTAAGTTATCTTGATTTGAAAGAAATTACCAATTTTACTTTCGCCAAATAAAGATGATAGATTTCACCCAAATAAACAATGAATACTAATAAGAACTTATTTTGATACTATATAAATCATTGAACCCTAAAATATAAAATAGTATTTGGTCCAGAAATAAAAAAAAATTGAATCTTTCATGTTATTGACTGTCAATTTATTAATATAGAGAAATTATAAATAGATGTCGGATGTTTATTGCAAATTCGTATTTTTATCAAAGCGACTAAAAATATGAAACATACATATATAGAGATTTATTTTAAATAAATTCAGATATCACAAATATCAATAATATAAATAAAACAAATAGTTTGGATGTTTTAGACATTTTTTCCTATTACGTGTGCAAACTTTTCCACCTTAAATGTTATATAAATGCATATACACCCGTGTACTAATTATAAACGCAGAAACTACTCGACCATTGGAAAAATACACCTGTCTTGAATATGTTAAACATAATGAAATTTCTGGGTACGTTACGAACTCATTTCCTCTCAAAAAATTAATATCTTCGTATCGCGGCTGTGAATTCCTCCGGTACATTGAAAATATTTGACTGTCTGAACCAGTTTCCAATTCTCATTTTCAATTCTTCTTATTTAATATAGATTGTTCTTTGCAGAAAGAAATCGCCATGGCACACTTTACCAGCTAAAATTCGAGCATTAAATTAGTGTTGAGAAGTTGTCTAAATGCTTCTCTATTAACACACTTTATAATACTGAATTTCCAATATTTCCAAGTGACAGAACAATCTGTTATCAAACTGATTTTAAACACTTCAAACGTATGTTTATATGAGCGGAATTTTTATTTTCGGATCATCAAAGTAGTTTCTTATTACATGACAATAAAAACGACATATTTCCACGAAATTAGAGTGAAATAAAATAAGTTACGTTAGTATGAGACTCGTATTAATATAAAGCACGTTATTATAATGTTAATCTGCGTGTTAGTTAATTGAAATATTTGTTATATGAAATTGGCTGTAAATCATGATGATATATTGATTATTTATTATTAAACATCAATTTATTATGCATTGCACCAATGAAATATATACAATAATTGTTATTCATGCACTTATTATCGAATTTACTCATTACTTCACGAAGTTTGAACACGGAATAAAATTACGATTACGAAGTTTGTGAAAACAACTAGACACTCAGAATTTCACTGTTTTCGTTGGTCTGTTGCAATATACTACATTACATTCTGTTGCTTTTCACGGTATACTTAAAACTCTATGTTGTCGATATACAATTGTATACCTAAATACCGCTCGTTCCCAACATCTGTGATATACATACATAATATAAGAATGACGAGACAGCTGATGAGAACAGTTGCAGGTCCTTTCTCCAAATATAGTGATTAAATATTTATAAGGTACATGGAGCATATACGTTCCATTAGTGAAGTATGATTAACTGTAATTTAAGAATGGGAGCACTTCATCTATATACATTTTTCATATGCATTATAAGGTTCCATTTGCTGTGTGTCAGTAATGATCTATAGAGTTGTCGAGCGTTGAGTTGGTTGAGATCAAACTTTTATCATGAATAGAGCTACATTAGAGACACGATTCTTGAAAATAACGAAAATATTTGCGAAATTGGGCGGAATTTGGCCAGATCAAAATAAAATAAAATTCATTTTGTGGGCTATGGTGCATATTACTATGGGATCGTTTGTCGTTGTACAGGTACGTATCTATCAATTTATATAACAATTCACCAATATTACAATACGACATTGGTAACAAAACGTTCCATGATAGTAACACAAATTACTTTCCATTGCTCCTCTGTTATAGCCGATATGAAATACAAATAAAATCCATAGATAGTTCTAATGATTTTCATTTCAAAACGTAACTCTCGATTTTAAAAGAGTTGTACGCAAACAAAAAAGAAGGATCGTGTAACAAATTTTTCGGATACCGTAGATAATTTTAGGAAGACACGATTAACCCACTAATTAGGTGCTATAATTATTAAAATTTCGCACCGAATTTTTCTTTTTGGTACCACTTGAAAAAGAACGTTGTTACTTTAAATAAAATAATGCACAATAATAAAAAAATTTGTTTGAAGTTTAAACGATTGATTTCTAAAATAAAAAGCTGTAAATAGCATCATCGCCATTACCTTCATAATAGCCTTTAAGGGCTAAAGATAGAGGCTTATAAATAATTAAGAGTAGATCATTAACTTTAATCCAAGGTAGCAAGAGTCGTACATATAGGTACTTTGGAAGTCGTGATAGAGCAGTCATCCTTAATAGGTGCGACAATTCTTATGATCATAAAGCATGGTAACTATGTTCTGAACGCTGAAAAGGTAAGAAAGTATTTGTTGGTTATGACAAGGTTCTTTCAGTTTGGATACCAGTCTTACAAATATTATAGCTCAAGTCCCTTCTGAATGACATGTCCGAGGACTGGGCAATCGATCGATTGAAACAAGAATTTTCCATTATGACGACATACGCTAATAGAGGAAGCGTTCTTGCGATATTCTACTTTGGTAAGTTGAAATATGTACTTGCAAAGGTTAATCGTAATTTTAGTCGACAATTTCATTAGTATATAACAGATTGATCTGGCTAACACTCATGTAGATAAGTAAAATGCCGCGATTATTCAATAAATGCATAAGAAAATTTGAAAGGTTAATATTGAAAACTGTTGCATTTTCGATGTAAAAATATGTAATGAATAGCAACTCGCTGTCGTTTCGTGATATTTTTATTAGAAGATAAAATACTTGACAGGAATAATATAAAAATAGGTGCCAACAGTTCACAATGTTCATTATTTTATTTTGTAATTTAATTAATAGAATACGAATGTTTATGTATTAATGGGAAACTCAGAGCTGCTAAATTGCACGAAATGCACATAATATGTAGAAAAATAGAAAATGTCCAAAGAATAGCACTCAATGCTCTGCAATTTCATCAGCGACACAAATCTTTTTTTTTATGTCCTATACTTCTACATACATTTGCAACAATAGCTATGTATTTGCATAAATATCCGTATTGAATTAAGATAGTAACCATTTGTTTTCAGTAAACGCGTGTATATGCGCATTCCTTTTCGTACAACTGCCATGGACAATGCGTCTGGTACATATGATAAAACCACACAATACATCGCCACCTATGTTATACACTATACCAGCATACTATTTTGTTGAGGATGACCTCAAATATTATTACTACATTCAAATATATCTGGGCCTCGCTATATATGTGGTGCTAATCGTGTTCGTCAGTTGTGACACTTGTTACATGGTCCTTGTGCAACATGCTTGCGGACTGTTGACTGTGGCTGGGTAATAAAATTGAAAATTTCCTCCATATTTCAAATGTTATCGAATAAATTGCACTGTTTCTAGATATCGCTTCAAGAATGCTATCAACGACTTTTCTTTCAATACAAAGATTTCTGAAAAGAAGGTGAAGGAGACATATGACAGAGTACGCTTCTCTATACAGGGGCACCAACGGGCAATAATGTCAGTATTAGTCAGCGTCTCTAACTGTTATAACCAGAGACAGTTATAAACAAAACGACTAAAGGTTGCAGTATAAGAATTAGTAGATAAATTTATCTGGTTTTGTTTACGAATACCCGCAATAAATGACCAACATAAATATGGGTGCCGATAACCATTATAAGTGGAAGAATTCTTTTTTGGTTACCGATAAAGATTATCGTAACGAAAATAGAAAAAGTTTTATATTACAGTAAATATAATTTAATATAGTCTCTGTTTTCTTCCAACAAAATACATAATAAGCACGATAGGTACAACACGCACTGTACACATTACACACCTAAATCACTCGTATTGGAATTAAATAAAAAAGATTTAAAAAATAATAAAGAATACAAAAATAAAGGAAATAAAAAAGTTCAAAGAATTAAAAATGAAAAGGCCTACAGAAATCTACATCAGAATAACTTAAACCTATACTAAATTTACAAATAAGTCTAAATTTTATGTGTGTACAATTCCCATAATATTTCTTTTTGGTTTTCGAAATGATTCTGTTCTTCCAGAACTGTTTTATCCTCCTATCAAATTTCTAAAATCGTAAAATCGTTACGTAACAAGGTAATAGTGAAGAATTCATTCAGAAAAAATTTATGATATTCTTCGCCAACGCTTTCGTTTTCTTTGTATCATTTTCCCGAAATTAGCTAGGGATAATCAGATATCTAAGGTACCTCTTAGTAGCATTGTTGTGTATGTCTATTGATAAAACGAACAAGCTCCTCACCAGATGTGTTTAAAAATGGTTAAACTGTCTTGCAAAGATAGTATTATTTCAACAACGAAAACGAAAACTTAAAAGAGTTATTCAACACGATAAATGCAATTTTTCATTTCGCTGCATTTGTATTAATTTGTGTTATTACATATTATTCTATAAAATAATACTTTAATTAGTTCTTCTAGTATAAATTTAAATAATTGTTTTTGTAATTTTTTTTGCTTTCTTTAGTTTTTGTTTCACGTGTATGTATGTCAATATTGTAATATGTAGTGGTCAATAATTTGTGTTGAAAATGTGTGTGGTTCATGCAAGACAGCGTTCGACCACTTTTAGTAGTGTAATAGTTATCGGGAATCAAAATGAAATTCTTTTATCCATAATGATCATCAGTAACCAAAAAAGAATCCTCTTATAAATAATAGTTATCGCTAAAACCAAAAGAAACATTGATTATTTCTAACGGTTATTCGTAATGCTTAAAAATTATTTTTTTGAAAAATTTATTCAAGATTTAGTGATCGCTGCCTGTTATTTAAACGATTTTATTTATATTTTGTCAATGACCTTTCTCTCACAAATTTTAAGGATATATTTTTGGTCTCTGGACTTATAACGTAAATTGAAAAAAATATGATATAAGAATTCATATTTTAATTTTAATGATTTTGGGTGCGAATAACCATGATAAATGATTTAATTATTTTCGGTTAATGTTAATCATTATCGGCGGCGGAAATTGTTTTTGGTTACTTTTGATACTCAATTACTTCCAACCATCGTCAACATTGAATGAGATAGATATCCTTTATAATTTCAGCTTTTAATAAATCTTTTGAATGTTTGATAATAATTATCTTCCATTTAAACAAAAATTAATCTTCTCAAAACTTTTTAAGCGATTGATATTTTTTAGCCCTATTTCGGTATTACGTTTTCATTTCTAATTATGTATTTTTCTGAAGTACTTCTGTTGTAATCAAGAAATATTTTCCTTGATTTTACTTGTAAAACAGGTTTCTGGAAAAAATTGAAAGCGCACACGTTACATATCTTTTTATGTGTATGGGTATAATAGTCTTATGCGTTAGTATTACGATGGTACAGGTGAGCTTCTTTTAATCGACTTTGTATCGTTGAATATGATTCGTCAATGGACTATCATTGTTTGAAATTAGATCGCTACGATGGAAATATGTATGGATTTTTACAAGTTTACCAGCTTTTTGATTATTCAGTTTTTGCATCTGTTCTACCTAACGATGCAGGGTCAGTTTGTCATAAATTCGTCCGATGAGATTTACGATGCAATGTGAGTATAACATATATTATAACAACATTCTTATTACTTGTAATCTTATCAACCACTTGCTTGGCCTATTAATAACGTAAAAGAAAAACAAATTATGACTATACATGTATTTCTATACAGTGTAAAGCATTGTAAATAATTTGATAGTTCTTTTATTCACTTGTGATTTTTTAAATTGTCCTCTATAATTTTCCTTCTATAATTAAAATGAATATAAAATAATCATGCTTGCTATTGAGTTGTGTAAACAAGAAACTTCTATTTTATTTTCGCTTCATTCGAATGATTGTTTGTACTGAAATGTTTATATTTAACATTTATTAATATAGTATTAATTTATAGATTATAATGAAATTCGTAGATACGACGCATCATGGTACAAGATGAGTACAAAAACGCAAGCATTATATATATTAGCGTTGCGGCGGAGTCTAACTCCATGCTATTTAACTGCCGGCGGTTTAATACAATTGAACATGCAAAGCTTTTCAGAAGTAATGTATCAATAATGTTATCTTCAATAATTACAACACATCCGCTGTAACAATATTGGTAAATTTCAGGTGATAAAACTATGTGTTTCATATTATACAGTATTGAGATCGACATGAAAAACGGATCGATATCCAGTGATTCACAGTAGACGCATTATTGAGAGCGATCGTTTAATCAATATCACTACGATTACTGTTGTAAAATAACTTAATAAAATTGTTCTTATACAATCTCGATACACGATATACATACGAATATTATCGAAATAATCAATTAGAAAATAACAATTGTGTTTCTACGTATCGAAACATATAAAAATATCCAGACACTTGTGGAAACCTTTTGTGAATATATTATGTGTACTACACGCAACATTTTGAAATTTCATTCACGCTGTTACGAATTTTAACAATCACGATTACATTTCTAAAATTTTAAGTCTATATATATATATGTCGGGTTAACGTTATGATTAAGGGTAGGGGCGTGTAATGAATCCTCACTGGAATTAGCCATCGTTGTTATACAATCAAGGTAATGTTGATTAGCACAAGTGTGAGTATTACAGAATCGACAAGTAACCGTGGTGATTAAGTGATAACTAATCCGCGGTCAACGGTATAGCATAATGTACTTTCCTCCAAAGTCTAAGTTTGACTTTTTGTTAAAAAAGTGAAGTATTCACTGATCGTAAAGACATTGTTTTTCTCGCTGATGAGATCGCACGAGAATGTGTCTCTCCGTCGCGGTGATGCTGCAGAGGAAAACTATGATGGGGTATGTCTAAGGGCACGAGATCATCGGATTCGTCGAGGAAAACCTTCGCTCGGAAAGTGAGGGAAATGGACGTTACTGTTAATTGGTTATTATATATATATATATTATATTTCTATACTGTTGGCTAGAGAAGGATGCTAGCCGCCCTGAGAGAAAGTTGTTACCGGGAAGCATCGTTCCTGAGAAAAGCAGATTTCCCGTATCTTCCCGTAGTAGGTGACAGATTTAGGGACTGTTAGGATAAAGACTTGAAGGACCTTAGTTAACTAAATCCTAAGATTTATAGCGGATCCTCAAACTAATTGAACATGTACTGTGGAGAAGTATCGACATCTGGTAATCATCCTGCCCGAAAAATAGAGTCTATGTGTGGCGAGCCACGGGGTAGAAACCATTGAAATGTTTACTGTCGAGTACCGCTACACCTATTTCCTTTTAAGGAGAGCTATACAATTACTCTATACCTCTATTAAGTAAAAACGTCCATCCCGTGACCGCGGGTACGTTCGGCGACTAGTTGTCGCCTCGAGCCCATGCTCATTATTGCAAATCTCGGACAATTATAATCGGGTTAACTTATAAAGATTAAAGTATTGGGGATTTTCCAAAGAATTCCAAAGGGAAGGTCTGGTGTCCTTTCATCTCCGACATATATCTCAGATTGCATATTAATGTCATACTAAATATCTGCTTGCAGTAAACTCTTTGTAACTCCATATATATCTATTTTTTTTTTTAATTAGTTTCAGATGTTACCAATATGTCTCATTACAATGCTAATGAAATTCTAAAATGTTTCACATAATATGTATAATACCCGTAGAAATTATGTATGATTTAGCTTATGTGAGCAATTAGTTTTGTCATTTTCTAAAGTAATACGGTAACACCAGTAACACTAAGAAAAATATTAGTATTAATCATGACAAAGTATTAATTTGGAATGTTGGCCGTGGGAGTAGTACAGATTTAACTACAAAGCTCGCGGTAATTTTTTGCGGAGCAAAGAACAAAACGTATTTTGACTATTCATAGCTCAATGATGAAGATAACTAGTTTAAAATTTGCATAGTTCACTTTGATATTCAGCTATACTTTATCCTTTCACGTGTCATGGCCAAAAAGCTTTCCCATGCTTTTAATTATTCAAATTGGTTCACGGTATATCCATACTACAGTATCTATTCTTTTTAAGTCAATTTTTATTAATCGTAATTGACCTTTTAAACAAAATAGCTTCGAGAATAATGCTTCGAAATGGTTTTTTCTTTTTTTTTGCGAAAAACGATGAGAATACACATCGATCAACAGCTAATGCTTCGACCAACTACTTCTCATTGTTAAAGGTATACATTAGAGGCACAGACTTAACAGGGAAGAATGAATAATTAAATTGTCATTCTGTTCTACGAGAGTCACGATAGCAGCAAATACGCATTATTTACGAGTGTCATTCCGATAAATTTTTATGACCGAACGAAAGTAGGAGTATACAAGTCAATTTCAATCATTCAACAAACCTCTCTGCCATTCTTCACTTGTCAGTCGTACATACAGCTGTGTAATACCGATGCCATTTTTCATTTTACTATGAACAAAACGACGATAGAAAAAAAGTATCTGAAAGTAGTGAAGACATGCAGTATGATTGCCGGAATTTGGCCTGATCAGAATAAATTTTCGAAACTGTTCACACGAATAATTATATATATCATTAGTGTGTTATCACTTGTTACACAGGTACGTAAATATTAATTTATAATCAACTATACTCTATAGAAACTTTGATTTATTGATACATATTTATGTACCTACTATACTAATAAACGTACTGCATTAGTAATCACACACAAGCATTGCGATGCTCTCCGAATCTTTCGCAAAATTCTAAATTTTTTTAATACGTTACGTACAGTGAATCCCCAAAATATTCGCACACTAACGCACATTTGATTCTGACGTGTTGTATCTCTGCTAATAAATTCGAAAATGTTCTTATTGATAGATCATTTATTGTATTAGGTTGTCCTAAAAGTTTCTTTCGTTTTATAAGGAAATAACAGATGTCTTTTTGTTTTATATTATTTTATTGAATTATGCACGATCCATTTTATTCTATTGAAACAATACAAACATAATTCAATAAAATAATACAAAACAAAAAATATTGTGCATCTGTTATTTTCTTATAAAACGAAAAAGCTTTTGGGACAAACTAATACTTCAAAATCTGGATGAAGCTTCTTAGTTAACATAATATAATTAAACAGTACTAAAAATTAAAAGAGATCGTATTCAATTTAAGCGTGACAAAAATGTTCGGACACATCGCAATTTTCCTTCGCAATTTTCTTGAAAGCGTTTGACTCAAAACATAGCGTTTCTTTATAAACGGATTTCATCAAGTTTACTGTGTAGTCAGTTGGTATACCGACTTTGTGTGAAGACAAGAATATTTCGCTTGATCTCCGGACTGAAGCTGTCGTATTTCATTGCGAGAAAATTGTTAATGTGCTTAATTTAAAAAAGAGCACCGTAGTAGACATTGTCAGAAAGTTAAACAAGAAAAGATAGATTTGGCTCAATTCTGTAAAGTGTTTAGCCATGAATAAATAAATAATAAATATAAATATTAAACGACCGAGAGAAACGGAAATTCTGCGAAAATTAAAAAGAAACGAGATCTCTGACAATAGCTGTGAAATTTCGAGAAGATAGTTGAGGTGTATAACGTGTAGGCTTGTTTGATAAAGAAACGAGTGAATGAATTAGTAATAGCCAGATGTATTAAAATTACCGGATATTACCACAAAAAGTTAACTTTCTTGTGTAACTTTAGCTGAAGATGACAAGAAACAACAATAACAACCTATTCAAAGTTCTTCTTCTTCTAGACTTGGTAATTGTTTCAAGGCACAATATTATGGATATCTCAGTTTTGAATTTTCCGTTTCAATTTAAGACTTTTTCTACGGCCATGGGCAGTTACAGAGTGCAAAAAATATAGGCATACAAATAATTCGGTGGTTACTTTCGGCAGACATTTACGGCTCGAATGAGTGAAACATGGTGTGATCTGGCGGGATACAGCATTGAATCCAAAAAATTTGCAATCCACCTTTAAATTTATTGGTGGATGTTATGGTCTGGTACTGCAGTTCGAGCGGGGTGTAGAGAATTTCGTTTTTATTGAAGGTATCATGAACAAAATTAAACATTGGCATTTTTTAAGGAAAGTTTATTGCAGTGTGCCATTAAAATAGGAATTCAAAGTAATTTTATCAGGACAATGATGCCAAACATACTACTTTATAATTATTACTTTAATTACTATAATTACTACATATAACTACTACAATTACTTTGTAACTATTCTTAAGTCGTACACTCCTTAGTCCCTAGATTTTAATTCATTATTAATTAATAATTAATTAATAATTAAAATAAATTATAATTTTAATCGTAGAATGAAACATCAATAACAAGCAGAAAAGAACTGAGAGAAGATCGCAAAACAAATAAGAAAAAACAAATACAGAATATCTTAAAAAAGTCATATTTAGTATTATGATTCGAATTATTATTATTGATTGGATTTTATTATTGATTGAAGGTTATTAGAAGATTGCTAAAAGGTCGTTAAAGATTATTAGTATAATTAGATTATGGAACGATTAAAATGTGTAATAAAATAAAGAGGCTATGTTACTAAATATTAGAATTATGAACATTGGTTATTAAAAATTCATTTAATTCTTTTTATTCACTTCTATTTCAAAGCAAAATATATGATCTGACAATGAAAACAATTTCGAATTTATTCTCACCAAAATTAAGAATGGTATGAAACGTGAAAATCAAATATGCGTTAGTACTTGAATATTTTTTGGTTTGACAATGTCTATTAGTGCGAGAATTTCCTTTTTGTTAAATTAATCGATCATTAATTGCAGATGGCAAACGTAATATGTTTCTTTAGCCTAAATACCCTAATAGAGCAGGTGTGTTTTTTTAATGCGATAGCCGGGGCACTGATAAAACAAGGGAATTACATTATCAACGCTGCAGAGGTAAAGGAACTGCTTGTTTTATTTTCCATTGTCTATTACTACTCTATCATATTACGTTTTATGTAAAAACCACATGGTGAAATATAATAAGTTGATTCTTGTTGAGTTTCCCACTTTCACGTCACTCAGAGATTACAAAGAAGGATTTTGATATGAAACATTTGACGAAGTGTATAACATGATAGATTCGAAGTTATAAGCGTTACGAAAATGATGGTTATAAATCCAAAATGTTCTTTAAAAAATAATACTATTTGAACACGATTAATATTAGTCTGCATATCCATTTAATGCGTGCTAGCAAAAATATTGCTGTATGGAAAAAACAAGAAGTACAACCTATCAAGTTTTTCATATCTTTATATATATCTTTTGATTGCACGAGATTGATTACATTGCAGTACAAGATGTTATTTAACGCTGTTTGGAAGGATTGGTCAACCGATAGACTAAATGATGAATTGGATATTATGATCGAGTATGCCAAAAAGGGAGCATTCTTTTCCTGGTTGTATTTCGGTAGGATAAATCATATCGAAAATTTGCCTTTTTATGCATTATAATTATAATTCATTTTACATATCGCTGCAATCAATTTACAGGAGTTTGCATTTGCTGTGCTATAAGTTTTCTTCAATTATCTTTAACGCCAATTGTTTTGGATATAATTTCGCCAATGAACGAAACGCGAGATTTAATGTATATTTTTCCAGCTTATTATTATGTCAATGAGCAAATGTATCGTACGTTTATAAGCTTCCATATGATGTGTACGATTACTTTAACATGTCTCGTGTATATTGGCTGCGATACGAGTTATATGTATATTGTGCAACACGCTTGTGGTCAGTTAGCAGTGGCTAGGTAAAAAAAGAAATATCACTTCGATCAAATAATTTTAGTTTGGAATTGCAAGGAACATAAATTTGTTCTCAGACATCGTTTCAAGAATGCGATTTTAGATTTTTCTATTGTCAGTGAAACGAGTGTCGTACAGGATAAGATTTACGAAAGAGTGGTTCATTCGATTCGAGGACATCAATATGCTACAAAGTCAGTACTGCAATTGTCAAAATATTTCTTAGCTAACCATTTTTAGCTTATTTTTTATTTCCTTCAAACATATTCCCAATAATCTTATTTCTTAAAAAGCGGGTTGCATCACCGTTTAAAAGTAATATTCTTATAAATAAAAAGATTTATTTGTTTTATTAAAATACATAATTCAAACACCATAATGTGATGTATTCCTTTAATTGCTGATAAATAGTGTAAATGATTTTATTTCATCAATTGAACATTTGTGCTATAGCATAACAATTGCCTAACACGTATTCTTGAAAATTCTCAAACAATATTCAGAATAATCTCAATACTTTTAAGAGAATTTGAGAGAATTTGTGTACTTGCATGTGTCTTACATGTATATTATTGAATTTTTTATCAACGACGATCTACTGGTCCGGTTTTAATGACCTCAAAGCAGTTACCTCAGAACTATTCAAAGCAGTCATTCCGCTTATCTTTTCATCACCGTTGCTTTGGGAATGACAACTCTTAGCGTCACATTAGTAAAGGTGAGCTTCTCAATTTAAAAAATCACACTGTTCGACATCAATTCGTAATTATTCATAATTACTGTTCTTCAAAACAGGTTGCATCGCAAGCGAATGTCTCTGGCCAACTTATCAAGGATATTGTATTTCTCTTGGCTCAACTGGTACACATATTTTTCTTTTTATTACAAGGACAATTCGTACTGAATGCAAACGATGAATTTGCCGAATCGATGTAAGTAATCTGTAAATATGAATAGAATATACGTTGTTCTAAGTACTTTGGTTTTAGAACCCATTATACGTGTTTGTATATTTTTCTTCTAATTCGCGAAGTTATGAGAATGTCAATTATAAAATTGTCTGGAAATCATCTTTTGTTACAGTATCATACGAATAACACGTCGATCTATCAAACCTGCAGGATTCCTTTATTTCTATTGTGTTGTTGATGCTAAAATTATGAACTGAATTAAATCCTTCATTATCATTATCCTAAATGAATGACTTTTTTTTACTGAATTAACTTTGTTTACAGATACAACACGTTCTGGTATAATACTAACGCGAGAACGAAATTGTTGCTTGTATTAGTACTAAGAAGTTGCTCAAGTGCTCCTAATCTATCAGCTGCAGGATTGTTAGTCTTTAATTTGAAAAACTTCTCAGAGGTAAGTATCTCTTCTTTAATCCACAATTATTGAGTTGGCAAATAAGTGATTACGGATTTTGTTAATACCACCTAATGACAAAATCCGCAATCACTTAGTTGCCAACCTAATAATATGGAAATATTTAAAGAATATCTTTTTTAAATCAATGTACACGACATTGTATTTTTCAGATTTTGAAAACATCTTTTTCATATTTCACCGTACTAAAAACCACGTGAAGTATATAACATATCCGACGAAAGCAATGGAATCAAATTCCAGAATGAATAAAGTTTTACGGATGAGATACGCATTCAATCAGGGTGTTCTCTGCTTTTCAACTACCGAGTTCTTTTTATTTTACCCCTATAGTATAACACCTGGTGAGAAAATGATATAAAATTTCAGAATATCTAGATAATGGGAATTTGTACCGCGTTTGAATTTAAGTTCAAGTTCTCAAATTTTAATCACCTCATATCAGTTTCAAACAGAATCTTGTCTGTGATTTGAAAAGTGTTAATGAATAATTTTGAATAATGGTACAATGTTTTCGATGTATAATAATATTTATGTAAATGACATATATATAAATTCCTCACCAAGTATGACAATTTATGGGGATCACTAAATTACACTCAAAAGAAATTTTTAACCCTTACAAATGAGAACCGCACTAATACAAAACTTAACACATTATTGGAGTTTGAATTGAATTTAGATCTGATATCCGTCATCATTTGCAATGAAGTATCATAGCAAGATTTACGGTTTTTCTGTAAAAGCACTTTGACTAAACACAGAAAGCAACGAATACACATTGATTGATCGCTGCTGAAATACAAACCGTGTCATACTATGAAGTATTTACCTATCAGACCGACTTATCTATTCATCGCATATATTAGGTTGTCCGAAAAGTTTCTTTCGTTCTATACGGATATAATAGACGCACAGTGTTTTTAGTTTTACATTAGTTTATTGAATTATGCACGAACATAATAATAGAAACATAATGAAATAGACCATACTTAATTCAATAAAATAATATAAAACAGAAATTGTTATTCATCTATTACCATCTTATGAAACGAAAGAAACTTTCCGGACAACCTAATAAATTATTTTCTTCGACATCCCAGTGTTATATGAAATTAAATTACAATAAGCTGTTTTTGAAACCTTTCTCAAATTGGCAATGGCATGAATAGGATAAGAGGGGAAAAAGGAATATCATTACCGCCTCTATCACCCGATACAAAACGATTCCATTTTCCGTACAAATTAATCAAATCGGAAGTTTTCTGTGAAAGCGAGTGCGATTAATTTATATTAAAACGATAATAAAACTACTACTATTATTGATGTTATGAAGGCTATACAGTTGAACTTGGCCTACTCGACTACTGCAGTTTGAACAATGGTGGACATAAAGATTATTGACAAGGCAATATCCAGGATTAAACAAACAAATGAAAAGAATCATTGAGTTGACCGCGCGAGTATTAGTTACATTTCGACTTATTTAATGTAATTTTTAAACTGCAGATACTTATGCGAGTTCATATTTTCATAAACATAATTAAAGAACAGTGCTTAATCGGTTTCACTTATTAAATGCTAGCTTCTGTCCGCGACTTCGTTCACGTGAACTATTAATATATGGAACTTTAACTTTAAGTAGATAAATTTTTATGGATGAAATACAAAATGAATCGAGATGAAATTTAGCCTGTTTTTTTTTCTCTTGAACGCTAAATTATATAACACAGATAATCCTATCAAAATCCGTTCAGTAGCTTTTACGTGATGCGTGTACAAACAGATAAGTATTTTGTGCATAGAGAGTTCGCTCCTGCGGTCGACTGCGCCATACCTTAGGTTGAAACTCATATTGGCTTCGCATTTAAGATGCGTTTCTCGCATTTCCGATTTTCTAACGAATCCTGCCGTGGGATGTTGCGCGTAGGTAGGTGCGAGACTTGGAAAAGCTCTGCCCTCGGTGGATCATCGAACAAACTGAACTTACTCTTTCGGGTGGCAGCTCGCTTAGTCGACGCTGTTCGATGTATCTGCCGCGTTATTACTGACGGAGGCCACAAGGTACCACAGGGGCCGAGAAATGTAAATACAAGTCGGTTTACGTCCATCTCCTGCTTATGTCTCGCCATCATAATCTTTTTGCAGAATGTCTGGGAACTTAGTCCAATTGTCCTCTTCCTAATTACTTCTCCAGTAATATTTTCCGTTGTCAATGGCGTGCCAACATAGCTCTCCAGTTCGGTCCTGTCGAGGATCCACCTAGGGTAGTGTAACAACGCATGCTCCGCGTTGTCTACTTCCGTGTCACAATCCCAGCATCTGGAGTGATTCTCTTTGCTGATCGTCTTACGGTACACGTTGAATATCCCGTGTCCGGTAACAGTTGTATCGTCCAATGATCAATATTTCGTTTGTACTTCTTAAATGTACAGGCGTCACTTATTAATTTCTTCGTCCAATTATCTTCTCTGTACGCACTCCATTCC
The DNA here is from genome assembly GCA_014825975.1 of Bombus haemorrhoidalis. Taxonomy (NCBI): domain Eukaryota; kingdom Metazoa; phylum Arthropoda; class Insecta; order Hymenoptera; family Apidae; genus Bombus; species Bombus haemorrhoidalis. The sequence continues at coordinate 15,305,101 of CM026170.1, forward strand.
TTCCTCCATCTGTCGTCTATACGTTCTTTCACTGCACTCATCCTTTCCATAAAATTTACGGCAAGACCGGGCCTCATCATATTCTTGTTGGTACATTTTCTTTAGTTCGTACATCTCGGACCGGAACTCCGCTTTGTAGTAAATCGGCAATGTACCTGTCAATACGCACATATAAAACTCTCATAGTAGAGCTTCCTGATTGAACCAGTGGAACCGTTAACGTTAGGTAGCAACGTCCTCAGCGTCCCCATAAGTGCATTGGTTTTATCACTGACTTTTTCAAAGTGAGTCCCAAACCTCCTGCAGTCATCCATGCAACTGTACCCCAAGGTATCTGATTCTTTCTTGGTTCTTATTGGATAGCTCTCAATCTGTATATCCATGACCTTGAGAATACGTTTCCTGGTGAGCAGGATTACCTCCGTCTTTTCGTGTGCTATCACTAATCCATTGTCGACATACCACCGCGTCACTACATTAAGTTTACCCCGATATCTCCTCCTGGCTAGCCACGTCAAGTATTAGTGTCAGGTCGTCGGCAAAGGTGATCACATTCAAATGAAGGATTCCTGAAGCTTCATCAGGAGGCCGTCGTAGACAAGATGCCATAACAGAGGACCTAATATGGAATCCTGGGGACACACCCGCGTAAATGTTCCTCTTCCTTCCTGTTGCGGACTACATTCTTCCTGTCTTCTAAGTAGCTGTGTAGAAGACTCCTGCGAAATCCAAACTGATTTATATGAAAGGGGTCGAGCTCCACAGCCTTTCCTCGATTCCCAGACTTTATTTAAGCGCTGGCAACATACTGATCAGCTGATACAACGATAATAATGCGGGGTCCCTACCCGGTTTCGGGATAAGTACCACCTTCTCCACCTTCTATATCGCAGGTATCCTTCCACTGACGTTTACTGCGTTCAACACTCTCAGCATCTTGTCCGTTCTCTTCTCAATTAGCTCCTTCATTACCGTTCCTGGTATGACATCCACGCCAAACGCTTTATTAGACTTTATCCTAGCTCTGGCATTCAGTAACGCTTCCTCAATGAACAAACAGTTGCCTTCGCTAATATTAATACTTCCGTCGATCCTGCAAATAAAACCTCTCGATCGCTTTAAGAAGAGCTTGTCGGCAATGGCTCGCACTTTGTCTAGATGATGCCATCCGTTCGGACTTTCTGGGCTAACTTGGTCATGATCGCCCTGTACGACCTTCACCATGGATCCCTTTGTCCACCGTAGCACTAAACTCCTTCCACAACCCTTCTCCTTGTTGGTTTGTATCAATCTTCTTCATCTCCCCTCTTCCTTTTTCCCATTCCTGAGCCCACTGTGCCGCATTCCTACTTGCTCTGGCCATTGCCCTCTGAGCTCTTCTCGTCATCATCGCCTCCTTTCTTAACTTCGTCAACTCCTCACTTCACCAATAATTATGGTTTTTCTTGCCCGTCAAAGGGTAAACCTTATAATTCGGCGGCACATCAGATTTCCAATGTAAACTGCAGTCGCTTATCATATACCTCCTCTTCTAAATCCGTGTTTTCACTAAATATTTTATCATAGATCTCATCAAATTTTATCGTCTTTGTTGTTCTAAAATCGTGCAGGACATACATGTAGTCCGACGCTGACCACACCTTTGGTATTTTCCCTCCTACGTATTTCTTGGCCAATCCTCTATCCGTACTAATCACGTCGATGAAGCTCGTCTCCCCGTTCCTACAGAACGTATAGTATAGCTTTCCTTCATGTTAACGGGTACGATACCGTTTTCACCAACATATTCATTAGGTTCGTACCTCTGCGATCAGTTCTCTGGCCACCCCACGTAGTAGATTTCGCGTTAAGATCACCAGCGATCATCATTGAAGGATGACACCTCCTGTTTGTCCTGATGATGGTCTCCATTTCCCTTAAGTAATCGTAAAATTCTTCTAGTTTGATATTGGGGGAATAATACTCCCAATGCAAAACATGTCGCTGACACTAATGCCTATTTGTCCGTTCCTGGTTGTCACCATACTTTCATCCGGGTGTTTTCCTCTGCACAGGGTTACTCACAACGATGCATCGCCTTGGTCATCGTTGTACCAGTAGGCCTGCTGTCGATAAGGCTCAGTGATAAAGACCACGTCGACTTTAGCTTCGCAGGTATACTGGTATATCAGCTCCTGAGCCAGCCTACACCCATTTGAGGTGGACATGTTTGTTTGTAGTTATCTGACCGGTTTAGTTGTGGTGATAGTATGCTACTGCTAGTGTGTAGGGTGAGACAAGTTCTGCTGCGGATCGCCGGTGGCCGTTGCTGAGGTACTGCTGTATTTTCTTCTCATTTTTGATGCTGCGGAAGAAAAATCGGACTCCGGTTGTCCGGATTTGAACCCGGGTCCCGAACGTTCGTAACCTCAGATGTTAACCACTGCGCTGCCGCCGTCCGACCCTAGTTGGTGTCGAGTGCTGATATTTGCTGTCTAGAACCGCAACATATTTAAATTTATAATTAGGATTTTTATCTTCTGAGTGTATTTGCTCCTCTTCCTTTCCTTTACCGCTGGACATACGAGCGATCCCGTTATATGCCTCAGGTTGGTTCTTCTTTCCGTCGCGCGGATCGTACATTTTGGCTCTTTACTACAGATTCTTATCTCCACACCTCCAACATAGCCCTTTTCCTGGACTCAAAATATCGTGCATTTCACCGCATTACGTTCCAGCATGTGGTATCTATAGCATCTGAGGATGTTCGGGATAACTCTGGTTGTTGCTATTGTCAATCTTGTCTTGTCAGCGATTTTATCTAAATCCATTTTTCCTCCTTGATGTCCAGTTCGGTGACTATGTTCTCGGTCAGATCTTCCCTGGTAGCGATGGGATCTATATTCATTATCTCCAGGTTTTGCCTATTTGCCAATGGCAATATTTCTATGTCTTTTTTCATGACCATCTTCAGCTTCACTGCAACCTCGTACCTTGTTGTTAATTTTAATTAAGATGTGCCCTGGTCTTCCTCACACAAGTTGTTTCCCTGAGCTCCCACAACTTCTTTGTAAGGGTCTATCCAGTTAGCGTCCTGGTCAACTTTAACCAGGATCGTTTCGCTTCTTCTCCTTGCTACTATATCTTTTCTTTCTGCCTAACCACCTTTACTTCTGAGTACCTCATCATCGGTCTTATCGGCTACACTCCTAATCCTTCTTCGCCTGTTGACCATCGTCCATTCACCCTCGCTTTCGACGTTTCCGCTGTTACTACCACATGCCTCAGCATATGATAGCTCCTCTTGCCTCGGCTTTATCCTATTGGCTGCTCTTCTTTCCTCCAACGGCGATATTCTTTTCCTTTTTGCCGTTTGGCCGATTTCGATTTGGACGGCTATTGATACGCCACCAGGGTGTATTTTCCCTCGTTCCTTAGGAATCATCAGGGTAGCCACCGTTCTCCTGTTCTGACGTCCCCTTTTCATTTCGGCGTTGGTGCCATGTATTACTCCAGCCAAAGTCATCAATAATATTTCTAACCTTAATCCACCATTATACACATATGTAACTGTCACTTTACAATCAAAATTGTTATTCGCGAACGTTTCAACAGGACCTTATTTGAACGTTTAACTTTAAGTAAAGGTCGCTCCCGGTTCAAAATAAACACAGGTAAACATATCGCCTCATCATATCACGAGTATTAACTGTTACACCTCTCATTTACTTCCCATTTCACATTATTTCCTCCAGTCACTCCACCCACTCTTGTTCAGCGACGATATTATCAGCTATATTCCGACCTATTGCATCTGTTTGTATAACTAGTCCTTGTAAACATTCCTGCTTGTTGGATGCCTATTTACGGATGTTCCAGCCGGCGAGTTTGAGAAGTTTAGTGAGCTGCACCTTGAGTGACAGTGTCTCGTCCTTCGTATCGGCTTCAGTGAGGACGTCTACGTAGAAATCTCGCTGCAGGACTGACGAAGCTATCGGAATCGATGTCTCTCGTGTGCCAATTGTTTGAAACACTGAATAGCTAAATACGGGGAGACAACTCGAATGTCACGGTATTGAGTTGGTATGTATCAGCCTCGCCATCGGAGAGGCGCCACACAATACTTTGATATTTTCGATCTTCTGGATGAACGAAGTATTGCCGGTACATCTTCTCATCCACTCCAAATCCAAAAACAATGTGTGTATTCTGTTATATTTAATATTGTTTGGCTGTAGTTATAGTTTAGTTTTAGTGTAAGATTTATTTTTTGTTTTGTTTTTAGTTTTAGTTCGGCTCTGCGCAATACATTCTATATAGTAGATTAACTCCCATATAGTTTGTATAAATTCTCCAGAATCAAGCATATTTTTAATATAGTTTCACTTTTTGGCAGGTCGGTGTATATAAATCTCAACCATCATACCATTAAAGGATTGTCGCAGTGAGGTTGGTGCAAGCCACTACTACGTCTCTTATATCTAATCAATGAGTTATTATTATTTGTATTAATGTCTTTGGCTCACTTATCTAATTTATTGTGTGGAAAGACATCGGCATATATTCTATTGACGCAATCAATCACTTCCTCTCTTGTTCTATGCATATATATCCTAAATATCGCATTTATAATTATACACAACAGGATATTACAAAAATGTATATCAATCTAATACAAAATGTTTGATGATGAGTTTTTAGGTAGATTATGGTATTGAAAGAATGAATATTATATTTCTTGCTATTATAAAAGGGGAACAATCCGTGTACAATTTTTCATACTAAAACTTTTCTTAAACAGCAATTTATCGCTTGTTGATGCAAAATTGTGAAATGACCCGTATATAATAAATTTATTTGTAATATATTTTGCCAGAAAGTAAGTGACTTCGCTTAATGGTGTTTAGCGGCGATGAAGAAGAAAACATTATGTAATATTAATATGTAATACAAAAGTACTATTAATTAAAAAATTAATGTCCGAATCTCTCTTGATGTTGTTTGAGTGTTCCATAATCTCTATTGTCTCCTTATGTCCCGTTGACCACCCTTCACCAAGATGGCTGTATTGTCAAAGAGTATCTTGTATCATACAATTAGCTCATATTCTGTTATTGCCGATTGTGTATATTTCAGTTTAATGCATCTTTCATGTTCCTTGATCCATGTACTCACACTTCTCTAATTTTGCCGATATAGAATGAGTAGGGTATTTTGTAAACTCCCGGTATCTGTAGTTGTGCGAGTGAGTCCTTAGGAGAAGTGAATATTTGTAAGATCTTGATGCGTGTAAGGAAAGCCGTTGTGATATCATTCTTGTGAAAAATTCTCTTGGTACGCTCAATGTATATATTGATTGAGAACTTTAGACGTCTATGGAATAGCTACGGCAATCATCAAATACCTCATGAGTGCTTTGTGCTTCTAGTACGCAATGGAGGGAAAAGCCATTATTACAAACTCACTACCGACGGGACTACTCAAGAAATCGAAAACGGAACTGATTCGCTAGCATACCACGAGAATAGGAAACACGTCGCTTTTCTAGAACACGTAAAACTAAGCGACCTTAGATACTCGCAGTTTCTCTGGCTCCTGCGTTGTCTCATCGGGTCACGCAGGACGCAAATCTGAACACAGCGACTGAACTAGAAGACGTTATCGCCGAAATATTGTCACAGTAGCATGTTGCTAAAACATCGTGCTGTCCAGTGCAGGTAACGAATGCAGTTACTAACTCTCTTGAATCATTTCTACATTTCAATATAAAATTATTGCGGTCCGTCAGAAGGTGCTCGATGATCGCCTCCTCCTTGCCCTCGAAGAGGCATGGAGCCTTGTTCGCGCTCACGAGACCGCGTCGGCAACGACTGTAAAATCGTTCGGCTCCTTTTTCAAAAAAATTATCCACAACAATACAGAAGTTCGCAATCTACGATAGAGAAATGCTTGCCATCTATCTTGCAATCATACACTTTCGGCATATGGTCGAAGAAACTGTTTCCAATAGAATCCAGAAAAATACATCGTCAAATAAATCTGACCATATTAATTTAAACCTTATTAACGAGCTCAGCATAAATATCTAGCACATATCAGGAAAGAACATCGTTGTGGCTAATGCGCTATCAAGGATCGGCGAAATCGATTTGGCGTTGGACTATGGAGTGTTGATTAATTCACAAGAAAAAGGCGAGGAGTTATGTGCAAAAGGAGGCTGGAACCAGGAAACAGGTGTATTGCTTTCTCCGAGAAATTCTTCCATCGAGGTGCTTTCAACATCTTACCAAACGCAACACATCAAGGGATCAAGGCGACGGCCAAACTCGTGATTCAACGTTATGTCTGACTATCGATGATACCAGATTGCAAATGATGGGTTCAGAGTTGCCCGCCATGTCAACGTTCTAAAGGTCCCGGGAACGTATCGACGGCTCTCGTCTCCTTCTCACGACAACAAGATTTACATCGACTATCCCGCGCGTTGACCCAAGGCAATATCCTTTCGTGATCAGGAAGCAGGTACCATAATCCAAGTCTTTTACGAGGATTGACTTGTATAGTTCGGAATGCCATTGAGGATCATAACAGATCAGGGCAGACAATTTGAGTTTGATCTTTTTCATACAGGTTATGACTGTCCAGGAATGAATGGCAATAACTTTCGATTTCTTGGCGAATGAAGATTCGTATACCAACTATCAATTTTTATTTAAGGCTTGCAAGCAAGCTATCAGTAAATCGAAAAGTAAGTAGCTAAAAAAATATACCGATTTATTGTTTGATGATTTATTGGACTATAAATAGAAGAGGAATGAAAGTTTCCGAGTGTCACGTCCTACTTAGTTGCCGCGTTCAGTAGCGTTAATAGGCGTTTAATGCAACTGGCAATAAGTTCCACTTTCGGCTAACCTGCTATGTGCGGGAATATTGGCATGAGAGAGGATTAATTTTGTTCGAAAGTAAATTAACAATATGTAATGATTTATTCAAATCTTACTCGATTTCGATATTGACAATTGACTGACAGACTGACGGATATAAAATTCGTCTGGTTGACAAAATGGCAATTCTTTGGTTGACAAAATAATGATTCTTCGGTTGACAAAATGATGATTCTTCGCTTGACAAAATGATAACTAACTCTTCGATAGACAATGGTAATTATTCGATAGACGAACGGTAATTATTATTACTCGATAGACGAACGATAATTAATTAATATTGACTTCTCTGATATATTTATTTATATTTGTCGGAGATGAAAAAAACGTCGGGGTCTTTCTTTTCAAAATGTTTGGAAAGATCCCCAACGTTTGTTCAAATTGCCGACTTTGTTTACATTTTAAATTGTCTCAATATAGTTATAAAAACATAATTAGGTAAATATACAAACATAGATAAGTTTTCGCAAGATATAGCTTTTAGCGGCTTTAACTGCCTTTCACTTCAAATACTGTAAACACGTTTTCAAATAAACGTTTTAAGTTATCTTGATTTGAAAGAAATTGCCAATTTTACTTTCGCGCTACGGATCGTGCGGAGCGCGGGACATAACACCGAGAATAATAGTTGACTCACGGATTCTTAGGGTGGGATGGCGTTAGGAGTAATGGTCTCCTAACGTTCAAGTTACTTCCCAGATAAACAGGGTGTCCATGAGTATTCCTGCACGCAAAAATAAAGGGATAATATCTCATATGGATGCTACGGAAAATGTACCTATCTCGTTCAATTACGATAAGCGTGATGACCATTCATTTTTTACTTATTATTTTTATTCAAATAGATCCCATTTTGTACACGAATAATATATACATAATATATACTTGTAATATAATATATTATTCGTAAACAAGTAAAATAATCTATAAAATATATAATACATATGAAATAGTTATAGGTCGAGATAGGTACTACTGGTGTATAACATTTTTGTCTTCATCCGAGTTGAGAAATTTTCTTCCAATCATCCGGACCGCTCCCATCTTCTCGTCTAGGAATCGTGAAAAACAGGACTATGAGTGCCGGGATTCGAACCTGAGCCTGGAGCTTTTGTAACCAATTACGCTAACCACATTTTGGATCTAATTTAGTTTGATTTCTTTCTTCACTTTTTCATAATACAGTCACCAAGATTGAATCTAACTACTTCAGCTTTTGTCTTGTCGAATTTATCTTTATCATATCTAGCGGTACTTTCTATATTTTGTATGGCCAGCTGTCTTATATTGGAGATATCTATTTCTCTTTCCTCAATATTTTCGGGTAACACTAACCTGTAGGGTCTTGCTGTTTTACCTATTAGTAATTCCAACGGACTCGCTTTAGTCACGCGATTGATGGTGCAATTCAACGCCAGTTGTATCTCGTCAATTGCGTCTTGCCATGGACCACCCGGTCGTTTCTACTATTGTAAACATATTTTTTAACGTACGCTCTACCTGCCCATTAGCTCTACTAGCACCGGTTGATATTAAGTGATATTAAGTCTAATTTGTTTACCCTGACAAAAATCTTGGAATTCTTTATCCGTAAAACATCTTCCTTGATCCGCTATTATCCGGGAGGGCTGCCAAATAGAAATATATTTAATGGTGCTAAGGGAATCTATCTTAGAGTATGATACAGGTGTACAAATTTAGTGAAAGCATCGATGAAAACAATAACGTATTCTTTTAAGTCGCTTTTACCGCTTAATTTGCCTGTTATATCTATGTGAACTGTATGTTAAGGTATGCTGGTCTTAGGTATGGGATGTAATTCGGCTTGTATTTTACCCGAATTCGCCTTAGAAATCTGACAAACATGACAGTTCTTTATGAATTTGCGAACATATTTCGCCATTCCTTCGAACCAGTAATACTCGTATAGTTTCTCAAGCGTTTTATCCCAATCTAAGTGCATAATTGACTGGTGTATATGACTAATAACGGACCACCGAAAACCTCTTGGAACAATGGGCAAGCGGAGGGTTCTGTCTTTTCTCTGTATCTTACGATGAAGCGTACCGGATCGTAATTCGTATGTATTCGCGATATCTTTCGCGAACTCATCGTTTTGCAATTTATTAACGATTTCTTTAATTTGTGGATCGCGACGCTGTTCGGCTAATAGCCAATCTTCTGAGATTTCGGCCAGATTAATTTCCTTCTCAGTAATCTTGTTAGTTACATGATGACCCATGTCTATGAGGTTCCGCGAAAAGAAATCTACGTGAGCCATTCGTTTGTCTTCTCGATACATAATATCGAAGTTGAAAGTTTGCAAGTAGACCCACCATCTGTAAATCCTATCGTTTAAATTCACTTTATTGCTGGACGCCTTCAAAGAATTACAATCTGTAGCAACAAGAAATTCTCGTCCATGTAAATAGTGGCGAAAATGTTTGACAGCGTTTACAACCGCTAACGTCTCTAATTCATACGAGTGATACCTGGATTCCGCAAGGCTAGTCTCTTTGCTGTAATACTCTACGACCCTGTTTTTACCTTCAACCTTATGCATTAAAATGGCCCCATATCCATAAAAAACTAGCATCGGCATGTAATTCTATAGAATAATTAGGGTCAAACATCACTAGTACTGGCGCACCAGTCAGAACGGAAATTACCGTTTTATCTTTTCGTGTTTATCTGTCCAGGTTATGTTTTTATTAGTTGACGTAAGTGTATACAGGGGTTGCATCACTTGTGAGAATTTAGGAACGAATTTTCGAAAGTAAGAGGCCAAACCTATGAACTGCCTAAGCTGTATGGCGGTTGTAGGCGCAGGTGAAGAACTCAAGGCTTGTATTTTAACAGGGTTAGGGTGAACTTCACCGTTATAGATTACGTACCCAAGGTAAAGTATTGAGGTTTTTAGAAATGAACATTTAAGGAAATTAAAAGAGAATCCGGCGTTTACGAGGACAATGTGTAATCTTTCTAAAGCTTGGTCGGCAATAATGATAACGTCATCCAGATAAACGACGACGTACGAATAAGAAAGATCGCTTAAGGCATTGAGAATGGTCCTTTGAAATATAGATGGCGCATTTTTTAGCCCAAACGGCATAATTATATACTCATATTGCCAGTCGGGAGTAACAAATGCAGTATACTCCGTAGAATTGGGGTGAATAGGGATTTGGTGAAACCCGCTGGCCATGTCCAGACTAATAAAATACCTTGCTATTTGCAATCTCGCGATTTGGTCCGCAATAAGGGGTAGGGGATACCGATCCGTGACTGTATTTTTATTTAGACCTCGGAAGTCTACACATAATCTATCTGAACCATCTTTCTTTTTCACGAGTAACATAGGGCTCGCGAGTGGTGATTTACTAGGTCTTATAATTTTTGCTTCAATTACTTCGCTTATTCGCTCACGTACTACTCTCCCTTCTTCCTCGCTAAGTCTATAAGGGCTTCTTTGTACGGTGACGTTAGGATCAAGTAACGGTATTTTTAATTGTCCCGTAGTTACGAGAGTACATCCGAAACCCGTAATGAATGAATCTTTGAATTTTTTGAGAACAGAAATTAATCAGCTTCTATCATTACCAAGTACATCGGTGTCCACTTCATTAATATCAATCTCATTTTCGGCGGTTCTATTACAGACGTGAATTAATGTTGTTTTACAAATAGTGAGGCTGTTTTGTGCAATATTTATATCGAATCCTTGACTCAAAATTTCACGACCAATCATTATATCGTACCTTAAATGAGTATCAGCAAGGTCATGAAAAAGTATCTCCAATGTAAAACCATTAATACGCACAGCGGGTAGAATTTGAGATGTACAGTTAATACAAGTGTTCCCTATTCCTCGCATTACTATTATATCGGTCATTCTTCTGCCAGAAAATTTCGGGGCCACTGGTTCTTTAATCAGCCAACACTTGGTTTCAGAATCGAAGTAGAATAGAAACGACTCACCCAGATGACTTAATATACTCGTTGGAGCCTCCACCACGCAGGTGTCACGACCGGCACACTTCAAACCCGATGGACTGATGATAGAGATAAAGATGTGGCGGCACTCTGTGACAATGTATATCGCCGAAGTGCCTAATGAGTCACCAATATCCCAACGATCCTTCCGTTGAATGTTCGAGACGAAGGCGTACATGGCAACGGCCGCGGATGCGTAACAAACGTATGAATAGTGGGGATATTGAGGGGTGACAAAGAAAAAAGAAACAGATTCGATCGAAAATCAAATTGTAAGAGCTTCAATCTTGGAAAGTCACGGCTTGAATTCGGAACTAGCCGGGTCGGCGCCCACGGTTTCGAGATTAAAACGCGGCAGTGCTAATTCTTTGGATTCCGCACTCTCTTATTGCTGTTTGCTGAGTTAACTGGCTCACGATAGTCATGATCTGTTACATCATTACAGTCGGCACTGATCCCACTTCTGATGTCGGGTTAACTTTGGCAGTCGGAGTATGTAATGAATTTTCCTGTGAGTTGTAGTATACTAGGTGATATTTATTGAAGCGAATGTATTACAAATTAACAAGTGTTAGCGCTGATGAACGAAATAAAATCATATAAAAGATTTCTAATTATATATATAGTACATTAGTAATGTTATAAATGCATATGAAATTATACATAATGCATATGTATATACAGTCTGTTTCACCTAACGTTATCATCTTTACTTTGTCTTCATTCTTATTTTCGACGAGAAATGTTTGGATGCTAGCGAATGGTTCCGACAGGTGCATATTTTGATGTTATTAATTCTGTATAAATGGACGCGTCAAAAACTTATGAAGATTACCTGTAAGTTTTTAAATATTTAGTTTATTTTATTGGTTTAATTTAATTTGTACATATCTTTCAATATATTTTTTTAACGCAGATTGATATTTCCTACAAAAAGTATTGGCTTATACATATTATATAATATATTATATTAATTTACATACGACCATCTATATAGGTTAAATAGCCACTCTTATTACTATCATTTTAGAGATATAAACAATTTTCATGACACTTTTATTTTATCATTAACAAATATATATTTGTTGTTTTGTAGCATATATTTATCGATTCGATATTCGAGTCGACTCGCTTCTCATTTAATATTCTTCTGGCTATTGCTATCCATGAAAAAAAATATACGTAGTACAACTTATTAGCTCCTCATTATCCGATGTATCACTGAGAAGAGACACCCTGAAACACTTAGCAGAAACATCTTCCGATTAATAGAAAATTCAGTGCTCAAAATATAACATAAAAACCGAAATTAGATCTCATATCGATATTATAAATATTATCAACCTCCAGAATCTTCCTAACACCTAATTGTAATGTACAGATTTATCCATTTAATTCGGAGGTTACCCATTTCGATAGCGAAAAATTTATGAGAATGGTAATATTGTAACATGTACGCATACTAGCACAATAGAATGTCACTCGCCATCTGTGAACTGTTACTAATTAGACGAGCATATAGAGCGATTTGAGTGTCGCCAAAGAATTTTAAATTTGACATCACAATAAGGGGCGAAGATGATCGCAGAGAAAGTGAGCCTCGCGTTTTCGTTTGACGTTCTCATGTTCCTGCGTACTTCTGAAGTTTCCTAGGAAGTAAGCGCACCCAATTCTTTTCTCATATATAATTCAATCTTTTCCTTTAATAACTGATATCTTTTTTACTATACTCACCTGCTTATCTGGATTATACTTACCTGAATTATGCTGACATAGGATGTAAGTACAGGATGGTCAGCGGTAAGGGACAAAATTGGAGAAGAAAAATTTAAAAGACAAGGATGCTAATAATAAACTTAAATAGATGTAGATTAGCACAGAAATTAATGTATCAGTATGCCTGCGGAGCTAAAGTGGATGTGGTGTTTATTTCGGAGCCATACCAACAACAGGCGTACTGGTACAACAATGACAAACGGGATGCTTCCCTATGGGTTACATTATTTCAAGGATGCATCCGGATGATAGTAAACGATGGTAAGTAAAACGATAGTAGAAGGTAAACGATGCATACTGCATAGGCAAATATTGTTTCCCTAACATCAATATAGAGCAATTCGATGCTTATTTACATGAATTGGACTCTATGATCAGGATAAATAAGGGGAATCATCCTACCATGATGATCGCGGGAGATTTTAAGGCTAAGGCTACCGCATGGGGGGGGAGGCATTAAAACCGATCGTAGGGTTGGATATGCTAAGCAAAGGCCAGAGGCTGACTGTACATTAGGTATTTTACCATCCTTGTATTTCCTTGTCAATCCTCTATCCGTACTAATTACATCAAGGTAGCTATTTTTTCCCACTCTTATAAAACGTATACCTCTTAAGGTATACATTTACTAGAATACCTAACCTACAATACCTGCATGTATAGTCAGCCTCTGACCATACTTATGTTTTACACGATTTTGAAACTATTAAAACGAGACATAATGTTGAACATTTTTAATATTCTGCGAAGGAAATGGATATGGATGATTTTATTTTAAAATTTAACCTTAATTGTGATAACTTATTTACGCATAATTCTGAAGACGAAGAGGCATACGGTGAGTGCTTCCTGGCTACTATAAAAGCGATATGTGCCTCTGAATTAAAGAAGATTTACCCTCCCACAGGGAAACAGAACAGAAACTACTGGTGGAGCAATGAGGCACTTAGGACGCAGGTTTTTAAAAATGTAAGGAAAGCTCAGAGAACCAAAGTTAGAGGTTTACAGGATGCGAATCAATTGATCTGTAGCAGCACATTAGTCAGAGGAAAATTCAAATCATGTTCTTGTTTTGTCTCGGGGTATCAAGATCGTTAGGATACACATACTGTAAGAATAAACAAACTCCGGGCAAAACAATGACGAACTCTTCTGCGGTGGATGTTGTATAGGATTAATAAAATATGAACAAGAGATTGCTGTTGCAATCCGTCAAATATATTTGAAATAAATTAAATAAATTAATAAATATAAATACTGTCAAGAGACGCTCGAACAAAGGTGTTCGCAAAGACATGATCGCTCGCGGATAACTCGATAACTCCTATAACTCGTATAACTCCGTTAATACTGCTAATAACTCGTGAAACTCGTATAACAACTGATTCGCTCGCGATCGCGTCCGCTTATTTATACCAGTCGGGAGAATATCGGAAAATTCGAATTCGTCTTTGATCGACGATTGTACATAACTGCGACATTGTTTTGCCCGGAATTTATTTATCGTTACGTTTCGTGCGTCAAGGCGGTGTCAATGTCCCGAGGCAAAATAACAATATGAGTCGCTTTCGATTCACATCGTCCTCTGACTCATGTGCCGCTACACCTCCAAACTATGCCAACTGAACGAACAAGTAGAGCAAATGAGGATAATGGCGACGATGGCGAAGGTGATACAATAATTACAGAGGACGATTTATTAGAAGCGAGTAGAAAGATTAATCCGAATAAAACGGCGGGAGTGGACGTCGTACCTACGACGGTAGTTAAATTAATAGCAGAAAGAAGAACGGAAAAACTTTTACCGAATTGAGGTATAGAGTAATTGTATAACATTCCTTAAAAAGAATAGTTGTAGCGGCACTCGATAGTAAACATTCCAATGGGTTCTGCCTCGTGGCTCACCACACTCAGACCCTATTCTCCGGGCAGGATGATTACTAAATGTCGATACATCTCCACAGTACATGTTCAACTAGTTTGCGGACCCCCTATAAATCTTAGGATTTAGTTAACTAAGATCCTTCAGTCTTTATTCTAACAGTCCCTAAATCTATCTCCTACTACGGAAAGATACGAGAAATTTGCTTTCCTCACGTATGATGCTTCCCGCTAGCTTTCTCTCGGGGGCGGTTAGCATGCTTATCTAATTACCAACATAGAAATTAACCAATTAACAGCAACGTCCATTTCCCTCACTTTCCGAACGAGGGTTGTTCTCGACGAATCCGATGATCTCATGCCCTGAGATACACCCGATCATAGTTTTCCTCCGCAGCATTACCAGGACGGAGAGGAACATTCTCGTGCGATCTCATCAACGAGAAAAACAATGTCTTTACGATCAGTGAATACTTCACGTTTTTAACAAAGAGTCAAACTTAGACTTTGGAGGAAAGTACATTATGCTATCCCGTTGACCGCGGATTAGTTATCGAACCTAAGACCATTGTCATTAGTGTCTAATCACCACGGTTACTTGTCGATTCTGTAATACTCACACTTGTGCTAATCAACATTACCTCGATTGTGTAAGAACAATGGCTAATTCCAGTGAAGATTCATTACACGCCCCTAACCCTAATCATAATGAGAACCCGACATATACATATTATAATATAAAGAAATATATGCAATTATATATTACGAAAAACAAATGTATATATAAATGTATGTAATTTTATGCATTGTAATACGAATATATCGAAGCACATGCTATAGCTTGACGTTAAAATATGTGTTCAATGACATGCCTTTCGCATTTTCGTTTTATGAAGAACAGCCCAGAGAAAGACAGAGTGCTCCACAGTTACACCATTCACATCTGTTGGATGCTTGTAGAAAGAACTTGCGCTAAGTGAGAGAACTGCGAATCGAAATAATAATGTTATATGTGGATAGTAATTCCGTAAATATGAACTTTAATCATTAAATGATATCGTGGAAATAATGCATAAATCCCTATCAATTTTTTCGAGATTTTGTTCCGTTGCTACAAAACTATGTCCGCCGACAAAGAATCGATAGGAGTATCACCGGAGGTATAACAGACATAAAGGCTGCCTTCAAAGATATAGGAAATACATACCAGCACAAACATACCAAATACGATTACATACATGCTGTTTGTTCGACCAATCGCGGAGAGACGCGATCGCGAGGAAGCGCGTCAACGGGAGTGATATAATTGTTGAGAATTTCAGATCTTAATAGCCAAGATAATGGTATATGAACACTAAATTTACACTTGGAATTTATATTAGAATAGTTAAATATTTATTTGATAAATGATTCCAAAGATATCCATCAATATACACTTGCACACGTCTCGGCACTTTCTTCCATACCCGACTGTTAACCGACTGAACAATTTACATTTATTTGTTTTCGAGATGCCGCGCACACATATGCTTCTACACACTGAAATTCACATACAAGTAGTACTATTACCTAATCTAGCATCTAACCTAATCTAACACATAAAATTATACATATCTCAATAATAACACTGCCGTTAACAGGTTATAATATATATATTTCCAACAACTTTGTACAGTAGATAATTACGCCGCTGCGTAAGATGTAAGTGGAGTAGATGAATGATTGACAAGTGAAAACCCGGCATAGCGACGTTGACTGTTCTCAGGTTAGAGAATCAGTGTAGAGATGCTGACTGAGCATAGGAGAGATCAAGTCCGAGTAGATATGTTGACTGTCCTGCCGTTGTAGAACAAGTCCCGAGTTGAGATGTTGACTGTACGAATGTCGTAGATCCAGTGAAGAGATGTTGACGGTAGGTGACTAGGCAGTAAAGTCTGGTGATGATATTGTCGCTAAGGAAAACTCTTGTTCGGTAATGATCGCCCCACCACTAGTCGCTTGTGGGAGGAAACATGGGAAAACCCAGATTTCCTCTATTTTTACTTGATCGAGCAATAATCGTAAGGAACTTCCTGGGTCGAAACTGTTTTATGCTAATTGACGGACTTAATGGTAATTCAGGAAGCCTCGTTTTATGGCCGTTCCTTAGGCTTATTGCGACCCGCTTAATTGTATATACACAGCTGACGGACGCCTCGACCGCAGAAAGTCACCGAACGTAACACATGCCATACGTAGAGAGATACAGCACATATGCAAGTACATACAGCATAAAAACAATTCAAATTATATATCATATAATATATAACAAATTATATATCATATAATATAACAATTAATTCTTCTAGCGCTGAGAATTCGATCCGAGTGGAGATCCCACATTGCTCTCAAGACGTATATGTCCAGTTGGATCAGATATACAACAGCAAATATACTATATATATTATTTATATATACATTAATGGGATCATTACTTTGTTTTCCAAATCTGAATCCGTGGATGTGCTTGGATCATTGGCAGTGGTCCTCTCCAAAGCGAATAAATCCGGCATAGCGCTTCCGGGACTGACAAGCACTAAGTCTGAGGCTATATTTTCATTACTAATTATTTGACAAATATTTCTTTTGTTTCTTATCCAAGTTTCCAAATCATCATCCCCTAATAGTCCAAGTTATGCTTCGTCGTCAACAAATTCCCTATATATATTGCATCAATTTAGTATCAATAAATACCTCGGCCTGCCGATTAAGGGAGTAATCGTAAATATATGGAGTATAAAATATAATTACATTAAATAAAGGAATTCGTTCCTGAGGATGGGAATTTGTTGATATATATATGATATTGTATGATATATATATAATACACATCACTTATTATCATCAATCTATTGATTGATTTGATACAATTGATAGAAATTGACACACGTGTGATTAATATACAGTTTCCTGTGGTTTGCAGTAAGATGGGACCAATGTAAATTCATGGAGAGTACGACGGGATGCTTCTGTTATTGAAGAAGGGACGTTTAGTGTAGCTGCCCGCCGACATACAGAATCCAGTAGTCGTCTTATAGAGTATGAATCGTGCGAGAGCGCTCCTCTCCGAGATCGGCATTCCCGTGGCAACGGGTCACTGTTCTCTGGAAAATGTGATGCTTGTTGCAACCGGCTAACTGCAGTCTCAGCGCCCTTTCAGCCAATAGCAACACTATGCTGTAACTCTTATTACTATAAGAAAGAATACCGATAGAAGAGATCATTTTTTATGACATTCATGGATGTATAGAGAGTGATTGATTTTTTCCAAATCAAAGTCCATCGTGTTGAAGTATCTTCACTGATTCTCTTCCAACCAATTAGTTCTTGTCCACCAAAAGGGTGCGTGAAGAAAGTTCCTTTAGGAGCAGACCTCGCGATTGCAGTCGGCGTCATTGTCTTTTCTCTTGATGTGACGTCAAGTTGCCGTAGAAACTAATCGCTGAATTTCTGCAACATGGCTAGCTACATTGCAATGGCGTTTCTGGTACTCATCCCAATACGATCGTGAAGTCAGTCCAAAGATTGGTGAGATTTTCCCGTAGGCCGAGAATATTTAAAACATACCTGATTAGTTATGCAGCGAGTAGGGCGCTGAACGGTTGCGACCGCGGTATGAAAACAAACTTTAGCATACCAATTTTGGTTCTCGCAGCCACCAGATGAAATTTCACGTGATCATCATTGTCGAATATCCGCAGATATTCTAATGCAGCGTAGGCTCTTTCCGAAGTTTCATCCACGAAGTCACGTATCTCCACACATCGATTGCTCACAGCCAAGTTGATCCAGAGGGTGAATTTCATTGGAGTACTGACAGACTCTTCGTGAATTTCTAATTTGCGCAAAAGGCGTTACAAGCGTCCTTAACAATCCGCAGCTCTTACACGAAGGTCTTCGTCCAAACAGTGATCGCAGATAGCCAATTCAGTGAGTTGAGAATGGTGTAGATAGCACCTTCCTCTTCGTAGGCAGCGAAGCTTCTTCCATAACATATGTGGCCCTCTGGTAAAAGAATTCAACTCGGGTACCCACTTAATGCCTATGTCGTTTTGAACGGCTGCTTCTTTCGCGTCATTGGTACCCGTCCGTCTTACAGGTCTATGAGAGATAGGAGCTCCTGGCTGTCTACCGACTATTTCCGCAACTTGAAGCCACTCGTGCTGAAGATCTGTTTTAGCTGAATTTGCATCGCTATTTACATCTACCGAATCATCTTTATGTAAACAGATGTAGGTGGAGCGCCAAGTATACGAGCGCCAAGTGGAAGTAGTTCCTTCTTGTCCTTGGTTTGTTGTTAGAGATAACATATCGCCAAGAAAAGTGCGTTTGTTAAATCGTTTATTACGGTATTCAGAGAGAATTCCCTGACTGATTCTTCCGGTTGCAGCATTCACAAGATCATTTCATGTCGACAATCTGAAGGACCCTCACCGGAACAAAACATCTCCTAGACACTGCAATAAGTTCGGGCTGGTATGCAGATGATCATTTAACGTCTTTTCGGCCTTCAATGTCTCTAATGTTTGAACCGTTGAAGACGATCTGTAGCTTGGTAGTGACACGATCAGCCCGAAAAAACCCGTAATGCGACAGGAAACAATAGACGGAGGATGTCGCTTGGAAGAGTGACATATGCCGTAGGTCCAACTCTTTGTAGACTTCGAAAAAGGCAGAATCCTTGACGAAATAGTGCACCATGGACACGAGTACGCGCATAACGACGGGCCTGGTTTCGTCGAATTCTGAACTTGTTTCGAATTATAACTGAACGACGAATTTTCCATCGCTGATCCGCTGGAATGTTCGGATAAAACATTCTTCGCAGACCCGCTTACCTTTGGTTCAAGGATCAGATAAGCGCATCTCTTTCTGTTCTCAGAAGCGTTCTAGTAGGCTCTGTAGCTCCAAGTACAGCGCACAC
The DNA here is from genome assembly GCA_014825975.1 of Bombus haemorrhoidalis. Taxonomy (NCBI): domain Eukaryota; kingdom Metazoa; phylum Arthropoda; class Insecta; order Hymenoptera; family Apidae; genus Bombus; species Bombus haemorrhoidalis. Next base: position 15,324,637 of record CM026170.1, read on the forward strand.
TGAATGATGCAAAGTGAACGCTGAGCTTGGGGTTCTTCTTTTCGGGGTGGTACCCATCTTTACCCATTCTGGTAAAATTCGCGCCCAGTAATAGCTTGATTGGCTGGGCGACCTTCATGTTCGGGTCCACTATGAGCAGATCCACGAAGTGAGACCAGTCTTTTCTTACAGTCGCTCGCGTTTCTTGATATGATGATAATCGCGACAGTACCAACTGTAGATAGCTTATGATATGGTGTGTTCTTGAACTGCCGCGCGATTTCTACTTGAACAGAGCCTCGCTTAAATAGGTCCCCTCATCTGTATGGATCCCCCTTCACAACCCGTGTCTAAAATTTCACATGAACAAATTGTACAGGAACATTAAATAGATAAACCATATTTTTTGTTTTATTAAACAAATATAGTTTTCTTTGCACCACGATGTAACAGAAGCAGAAACGCTCAAGGACATCTATGGACATATCTAGAAATGCTCCCTTCTTGTTTGACGTTTATATACTTGCTCCGCTTCTATTTTTAAATGCCAGCAGTAATCCGCTAACATTACAGTACTATTTTTATAGGATATCGTTTCCTAATTACACTAATGCCTTGATGGAATCCTCACGTACTAGTACCAGATTTTTAGGAAAAGGCCCCAATGCGAATGCAAAATATACATTTTTAACGACATATTACATCCTAATTGCTCACATGCTCAGATTAATTCTTCTACAATTTGGAAGTAACCTTGGTTGTTCGATATAATCCGAGAAAATTGCAGCACAAGTTTTATATACTACCTATGTTTCATTTCTATGAATATCATTTTATTTTCAAATTCTAGGTTTTGTATTAATCTGAATCTGAGGGCAGTAAATTGATGAATGGTATGACAATGCTTTCTTCTACTTTTGTGTCTGATAAGATTGGGAATTTCAACTTTAAATATCCGAAAGCTGCTTCGTTTATGTCCAAATCTTTTATGAAGTTTTTCATGGTTTCTAATTTAATACGTAATGGCTGCAGATATATATTGTTTTTATCTACTAAATTAGGATTTAGTACATATTTTTGGTTGGATTCAAAATTTTGTCTTGGGCTAGATTTTGATGTTATAATGTTGTGACTTAGTTCGACTGTTCCATTTGCACAAGAAGCAACAATATTTTGCATACTTATTTTGAAAATTCATCAACAAACATTTAAGTCTTCACATATATACTAGTTATATCTTGTATGAACGACTTTTGCGAAAATATTTTTAAAAAGTCATACGTTTCTCCTTGTTTTCTAACATATGCAGTTGGTATCGACGAATATACATTGTCATTATGCATCAATATTGTCTTGAAAATTGTTTTTAATGAATCAAAGAAAAGCCTCTAGGCAACGGCCTCCTGAAACCAGAGTCTAGGCAGAATAGTCCGGATTACGTGGAACCAGCGGACGCTATTGCGCACCAATCGGCGATAGTATCAATTTCAGAGCAATCCAACACCGGATAATTATCGGGAACCAGGATGGCTACAAACGCCAGCTGCTGGAGCTTATGATCTACGGCACCCAATCGAACGAAATGAATCTTACCGAACGGTAAATAAGAGGCTTCTGATTTCATCTTCCACGGATAATTGGACACTGAGACTCTACATTAGAGATAAGACGAAGAAGATGGGCCAAGCCAGTCCAATCAACACGGATCATCATCAAAAAAGCGCGATACGAATGGGGGAGCTCTGTCTCTCAATCAACCGCAAACATGCTTCATGTCTCCACGTCTTGTCTACGTATGGATCTCACTTGCTTTAATGAAATCGTCGAGGTCTGCAACGACATTTCTTGGATCGAGGTGTTCAACGATACCTCCAGGATCGATACGTTCCACGACACGTCCTGGGTCGTGAACTCCAGCTTGAAATTTCTTCGCAACGACAAGGACGACGACTATCCGCGCTACGAGGTAAACAACGTGCCCTCAACACAACGGCCCTTTGATCGTCTCATAAAGTTCACTCCGGAGATGACTACATCATCCGGATGGGCATACGGCAACGAGCATCCTGTCAAGCGGCTCTTCTCACTCCCGAACCAACCCGATCCAGCAGATTACGGCCAATTCGTAATCGATAAGGAATTGGATGAGAAATCCAATTAATTTCTCTTTATATAATTTTCATCGGTACGGGGGGGGGAGTACGTTACGTCCGGTGACTCTTTACGTCCCAGGCGGTCACTAGCTGTGTACATAGAATTAAGCGGACCACAATAATCCGAAGAAACAGTCATAAAAAGAGGCTTTTTGATTTACCATTAAATTCGTCAATTGCCATAAAACATCTTCGATTCAAGAGGTTCCTTATGGTTATTGCTTCATCAGGTAAAAATAGGGGAAACGTGGGTTTTCCCATATTTCCCAGGATTCCACCCGCAAGCGACGAGTGGTGGGGCGATCACCACCGAACAAGAGCTTTCCTTTGCAACAGCATCATTACAGAACTTCACTGGATCTGCAACTACAAATCGGTTGACATCTCTGGGCTGTATCTAGGACGAACAATGAACTTATCTTTAGCGGGTTTACACCCATCAATCATTCATCTATTTCACTTATATCTATTCACCAGCGTAACCATCTTCTTTACAAAGTTGTTGGAAATATATACTATCTGTGAACTGTTAATCAAGCATTCTACTCATTAAACCATCTCTATTATCCTAACCGAAATAGGGGATCGATCTGTTCATCGATTGTCGATAATCCTAACGGAAATTTACCAGTCCCGTTGACGCGCTTCCTCGCGATCGTGTCTCTCCGCGACTGGTCGAAGAAACACAATGTTTTGAAAAGTACCACACATAGTACAATTATTAAGCGTTATTATTATTATTCAGTGTTATAATAGTATTATATTATATTATTCAATATTATTTCATTGTAAAATTACTAATGCGTATTAATATTAATTGTGTTTATTATGATGTTAAATCCGATCGCTGGCGATTATTCTCACGCAATGTATGCATTTTTGCCACGTTGTTTCGTTTAGCGGAAGCGTTACAGGTTACAGGACCCTCCTAGTGAAAGGGTTCATTGTTCGAAGCCTCATTGCTCGTCCAGGTATCTGTTTATTTGCTTCTGGCCATGAGTTTTCGGCCAAAGTTTGCTCGCGCTTCGAGCGTACGTAAGTACGTAAGAGCGTAAGTGACGTCTAAGGGTGCTCTCAGGCGATCAATTTTGACAATATATAATGATGAATGTCTGGGGGCCCGCTAACGCTTATGCATATCTTTCATACGGAGAAAATCAAATTTGTGGATCACCAATATTTGTCTTTTGGATTTGTGATGTTTGGATCTTTCTTTGTGAACTGTTCATCGTTTCGATATCAACTCTTTGATTCAGTCACTTAATATTATTCTGGCAAGTGATAAGTGTAGTGTGCACACACACAGATAAAGAATAATAGCAAAAAGTTAATAGCTGATATTATATGTACATTACGCTGAATTGAGAAAATTAGATGAAAATTCTTTAATAAGTAACAATCTTCATCTAATAATACTATTATAAGACTGAACTATATTATGACATCAGGTGATCAGATAATGCTTTCTTATGAAGAATCTGAAGCTAGTACTTCCCTTCTTTTTTTTCGGCTTTATAAGACAAAACATTTCTTCGAGGAATTCTTGTATCGTACAATTTTTCTATAACTCTCAATCTCATTATTGTATGGTTTGATTTGTAAGTGTTACGTAGGTAAATGTTTCATTCGTTTGTAGAACCAATCAATTCGCAGTTACACGCTTTGAGTGTACCACGTGTATCTTCTTTCTGTTTTCATCTCAAATTTCGTAACACAAATTCATCAATTCTAATGTCTCCACTTTGTCGATTTATTTTGAGTTTCTTCTTATTAATAATTATCGTGTATCATGGCGTGTGTTTCCTCATACTTAATTATAAATATGCCATCTTCAAATTATTCAAGTTGCCAATCGCCCGGATAGATATAAATTTGAAACATTGCCATACTACTGGGCATCTTGCATGAAGTTTTTGACAATGTGGTGGATAATGCTTATATAGATTTGTTAAAGATGTCTTCAATACTTATCGTGATGCAAGACAAATTACAACATAATACATAGCACTCTTTTGCTTAGAAACTTTTTGGATACTTTGTAGTTCCACTTATCTAACACATTTTAATCAGATTGTTGTAAGATACATGGCATGTTTTATTAGGAGATACTAACTCCTGTTAGAAAATTTTTTTTAACGATCACACTTTTGATCTTCCTTTTTTTATTATTTTCCATAATTTTTGAAAGATTATATGACTATTCCTCGATTATCATTAATAAATCTTGTAATTTCTTTCTATGTTACAATATAATTATTCGTTCATTGTTGTAGCAAAATTCATTATTATTTGGTTTTGTCATTATTTATTATTATTTTAAGTCAATTTCAGTATTATTTTAAAAACTTCCTCCTTGATCTATTTTCAAAATTAAGTGAGAAATAAAACAATAAAGCATTAAGTAAACATATACTGTATTTTACTTAACTTAACTTCGCAATTAATAAGAAATATAACAAGATTCTATTTAGATTTCTTTCTGTCACTTTCATAATTCATGGAAACAAATGTTTAAGCATAATAGGATATGCAATTTATAAAATATAAACTCATAAAATTTATATAATTGTAGCAGCACTCGACAATAAACTTTTCAACGGTCTCTCCCGTAGCTCGCTACACAAAGGCCCTATTCTTCGTATAAGATGATTGCCAGATATCGAAACATATTCATAGCTTATTTTCAACTAACCTAAGAACCCGTTATAAATATTAAGATTTCTCTAGCTAAGATTCTTCAAACGAACAAATAATCTTTGTTTTAACAGTCCCTAAATCTATCACCTACTACGGAAAGATACGGGAAATTTGTTTTCCTTACGTATGATACTTCCCGCTATTAACATTCTCTCGAGGGCGGTTAGCATCCTTCTTCAACCGCCAACATAGAAATTAACCAATTAACAGCAACGTCCATTTCCATTACTTTCCTAACGAAGGCTTTCCTCGACGAATCCGATGATCTCGTATCCTCAGACACACTCCATAATAATTTTCCTCTGCAGTGTCATCATAACGGAAAGTCAGTCGTTAGATTTCAGTCGCGAGTCGATAACCGATAGTTAGTAGTTAGCAGCGATACTTGGCCAGAGTTCTGCGATACATCTCGAGCAATCACCATCTGAAAGTATATCGCGCATCGTAACGTATCGCCTAGGAGTCGAATTTGTAATCACGAATCGCGAATCGCTAATAGTAATCGTGAGTTCTACGCAAAGTGTACATCTATCCGTTATCCGTTAATAAATATATATTGTTAACTATACTCGAACTTTTTTTCCACACCTATCACAAGCTATCCACCTCATAATATTAAGTATGTTCTCATTTTGCCATGGATTGTGTCTATATCAAATGTAATCTCAGAATTTACTGTAATGGACAAAAAAATTGTACATAGTATGGAAAATGTTAATTATAAACAGAAGAAGTTGAATCTCCGATGAAGATAATATAAATCTTGCATATGCTGCCTCAATCATCACACCACAACAATCACATTTCAAACAATCACGTTTCACCTACGATTCGAATAATTAAATAGAAAATTCGAAATATTCGTTAAGGAAATTCTAGCCTAGAGTACTTTTGCACAAACTACGACCATATTTCAACATATAGCAATCCATTCTGGTATGCGTAATTTGATTCATCCCAAGGGTATTTGCAAGATCGGCCTGTACCGCGATTCAAAAGCTTTGGTAAATCCTCAATTCCAAGCGTATGGAGTTACAGAACTTCTAATTATTGACGCTAATTATATATTTTCTCACGTATATTATAATGTGGTAATACCAATACGGCGGTTATTACGATAGGAGAGGTGGATCCCGATATGATAAAATAGTTCTGTTTAAAAAAAGGGATCAATGAATATCTGTTTTTGTAACCTACTAACACGCACACAAACAAATACAAAAATTCTTTGAAAAATTTTCAATTTCCATTGAATTTTTAAGAAAAGATCTTAATTCATGGCAAGATGAGAACGATTCCAAATATGCATTATGCATCGTTTAAAAACTAAAAGTTGTAAACGACGATCCTGAGTGTGGCGTCAAACTTACACAAGAATATAATCAAGTATTAACAAAAAATGAGGGAGAAGAGCTATACATGTTACAAATTATTGCCGAAAATAGCAAACAATACCTAGATGATGTCACAGACACACAAACAACGACAAAAAACGTTAGTAGATGTAGCTAGCTCAGACGAATTCAAACCAAAAGTAAATGATGACTAGATCAAGATAATACTGAGTAACCCTGACTCATACAGAAAAATAATAACACTTCTAAAAATGTTGAACGCTAATTTTCACACGTTTCAATTAAAACAGGACGCAATTTACATGTCTTAGCAGACCTAGAAGAATTAAAGGAAGAATTTCTACAGCACGGACACGAAGTAACTAATATTAGCAATATAAATGGAGTTACACAAAATCCATTGCCCCTGTTTTTCATAGATCTCAGGCAAAAGTCAAAAAACGAAACCATTTATAGATAATCGAATATTGAAAAAATTATCAACTCCATAATAAAATTTGAACCATCACATAAAAAAAAGAGATAGTGCAGTGTAAATGATGTCAAAAATACGGGCAAAGCCTAAAATATTGTAACCAGCAATTTCGCTGTATAAAATGCATGGATTTACATCCAACAACTGAGTGCACTAAACAGGCAATCTTCCAAGATGCACGCTTTGTGGAAGTAATCATCCTGCAAATTATAAAGACTACCCAGTTCACAAGGAGGTTCATAAAAAAATGTACCCCAAACTCATACCTAAGCATAATCTGAATCCTATTACTACTTCTCTAGATAACGAAATGAGAAATCACTCAATTGATTCTCCTTTCGTATGGTATGCCCAGGCAATTCTAGAAAATAGGAGCAGTAAATAGTTACATGATAACACCGACAATAGCCAACAGTTAATGCACAATCTACAGAAATCTTTTATAGGCTAGAGAACCTAATTGAAAAACAAACAGATCAATAGCCTAACTCTAGTAAGTAACTCTAGTGTGGCTCAGCGTAAAAACGAGCTAGAAATCTTTCTAAACTGCCAAAAAATAGACATAATGCTTATTTCTAAAACTCATTTTACGCACAAAAATTTAAAGTCTATGGTTACAATACTTATCACACTCAACACCTCAGTGGCAGAGCACATGGTGGATAAGGTATTATTATAAAATCTAATATTAAGCACTATGAACTCCCACCATACAAAAAGGATCATCTCCAAGCAACTAATTTTTAAGTTTGTAATATCTGCTATGCAGAATGTTCGGCTATTGATTTCACATAATTTAAGAGACGATTTTTGACGCCAAAATAAGATGAAAATTAAGAGTAAACAAATTGTTGTAGCGGCACATGAGCTAGAGGACAATTCGAATAATATTGTTGTTTTGCCTCGTAGTATCAATATCGTTAGGATACATATAATGTAATAATAAATAAACTCTGGGCAAAACAATGTCGCCGCTACGTGCAACCGTCAAACAAAGACGAATTTAAATTTTCTGGTACTCCCCCGATCAGTACAAATAAACGAACGCGATCGCTAGGCGACTAGATTTATCAGTCAATCTCGTGCGATCTTATTAGCGATTTATACACTGTCTTTAGCAAATCCATTAGTACGGGCGTCCTAACGAACATAATCTGTATTTATTTATTATTTTAAAATATACTTGACGGTTTCAACATCGGATTATCTCGTCATTTAAATAATCATCTTCCACATTGCGTTTTCGGCTTTGTTTCTTGTGACAGTTAAAAATCGGCCAAAATATCCCTGCACGCCAACAAACTTCCTTACACAAACGAAGGAGTCAGCTTAAACAGCAATTAATCCTAACAACACAAGAGCGGCAACTTACCGGGTAAAAAAACGTAAACAACATCATGCGACGTTTTGTAAAAAAAAAAAAAAAATTGGTAAATTAAATATAAAACTT